>CM077675.1:228492578-229692578 GCA_039707655.1 Elymus sibiricus | reverse complement strand
CTGCCGCATCGGAGCTCCGGTGTTCTCCAGGTACGAGCAATCTCTGGCCCCCATTTTTGCTCCATCAAACTCCCCTCGGTGCCCTGTTCATTTTCCCCCTCCTCCCCATTCGTTTCCATCTAAGGGACGATGCCGGCGACCTCCTCCCGAAGCAGCTCCGTCGTGCTTCCTCGTCGCCGGCGAACCAGTGCATCTCCGGCCTCCCTTCCATCTCCAAAGGAACAGCGGCTCAACGCCAAGTCCATTCTCGTCCTCGCTTGCCGCTGTCGTGCCCTCCTTCGCCGTCGGTGAGCATCGCCGCCCCTCTGTCCCGAGGTGGGAGATGACAGGTGGGACCCCCCGTCATCCCCACACCTCTCTCGCCCCTCCTCTCTCTCTCTAGCCTACGGGCCCCGCCCGTTAGGTTTAAACCTGACGCGCGCGGGGGCACCGAGCCGCCTGGGCTGCCCTGCTGGCTGGGCCGGCTCGGCTGGCCGTTTGGCCCGAAGGCACAGTAGCCTTTCCTTTTTCTTTTTGTGTCCATTTTGCAAATTTTCCATAGAATAAAATATTCCTCTAAATCCAAATATTCCTCCACCAAAAATCTTGTAATATTCTGTAGTATTTAATGATGCCACTTGTGAAAAAAATTGAAAACATTTTATGTAGTGGTTTTATTTGAAACCTAGTTTTGAATATTTTAAGCCTCTGTTAAAATAGTTTTCAAAACCTTTTTCACTTCAAAACCAGAGACAAATATTTAGGCATCAGTATAGTATTTTACAGAGTGATGTAACATTTTAGAAGTGGATTATGTGCTCTATTTTTGCTGTGTTCTTAGTTTGTCGTTACATTTGCGACGATAGATTGCTCTGTTGACGAGGGAATTGGACCGGAAGGCTTTGAAGACCCCGAAGACTTTGTTGAGCCAGGCAAGCAACCCCTTGACCATGCGTAAGAAACTTTTTCAAGCATGACATATAGCACTTTATTTTGATGTATTGATCATGATGATGTGGTGACCACTTTGGTGGAAGCATCCCTTACCTTTCCATTGATACTTGCATCATGCATGACCCTACCTCCAGATGAGGGTTATGCGGGTGGGAGTAGTTAGGTTGCTTAAGTAGTTGCTACGCAAGAAGGGACGAGGATATGCATGGTGATGGAAACAAAAGTGTTTTTAAAGACTTTTTGAAAACCCCGTCGGGTGCCACTAATGCCCGAGGGAGATGATGTTGAGCTAGGTAACCACTTGATAAAGAAGTGGTGTACCGGAGCAAGTTGTGTGTGTGTGTGTGTGTTTTCGAAAACGGAGAGATTTAAGATTTGCTGACCGTCCCAACCTTACATGTACAACCACGATACCCCTTATGGGACGGGGCTTGTTGATTACTTTGGTTGATGCTAGCATAGCGCCCGCATTACTAGTGGCGGGAGTGGCGTGGTCACTCTCGATACGGGGGCGTACCGGAATGGACGATCATGGGCTGTTTTCACAGACACCGGGCACACCGTTGCGTGCCCTCATGGATGATACGTGTGATGTATATCTTGAGGGATGTCACCAATGAGTGGACTCTTTGTTTAGTATCGCCAGGGGAAAGGCATTGTTCGGGTACTTACCTCGGGTATGAACAATACCGTGAGTTGTGGCTTGACACGGAAGTTTCCCGAGTCTCATGGGTAAAGTGTGCAACCTCTGCAGAGTGTAAAACTTTTCAAATAGCCGTGTCCACGATCATGGACAGTTGGTGGTCCTGCTTAAACTACGTTCGATATTTTCACAAACTTGGTGTGTGTGGGGGGGAGAAAGATGGAATACTCAGGTTAAGTCGGATGACTTGACATGATGATTGAACATGAGATGTTCAGACCTTGATTCATATTGATATCTGTAACATGTTCATATGGATACTTGTATCCTCATTATGCATGTTGTTACAATACAATTGATCATGTCATTGCACTCAAAACTAGTTTTCCGCAAATTACATACTTAGTGCTATTTCATGCATTGTTATACCTTGTTCCAAAACATGGGTTGCTTGCGAGTACATTCAAAGTACTCATTGGCTTGCCACTGGTTATTTAATTGGCCAGTCATGGAAGAGCAGGAATATGGCAAAGATTTCATTGGTGACAAACATGCGAATTAGGACGCTTCCCAGTCAGAATGCCTGTAGGGTTAAGGCAGATGGCATGGGTCTACGCTATCTTTCAAGATTTTTGCTACGAGTTTATGTTTGATATTTGGCCTTCATGGCCTAATCTATGTAAGACTTGACCTCGATGGTCTTTATTTGTGTAAGACGGTATGTATGGATGTAAGACTCTTGTTATTCAGCTTCTGTGTGTTCAGTGAGCGTTGATCTCTGGGATCACTGTATACGTGCATTCGATGATCACGACTTATGAGTCGGGGTCCCCACACATTGTCACAAAGTAGTGGGACATGTTCCACATATATTCCATATTCTTTGAGAGTTTGTTACATCCATAGTAATTGAGCACAACATGATCCGGTTGCAATATATTTTGCTTCGACGGTAGATAGAGATACCGAGTTTTTTTATTGGAGGACCAAGACACAAGGGATCTTCCAAGAAATTGGCCTGTATCTAAAGTGGATTTTCTATCAATCTTGTCACCGGCATAATCCAAATCGGAGTAGCCAGCAAGATCAAGAGAAGATCCTTTGGGATACAAAATGCCAAAGTTTGATGTATGTACCAAGTATCTCACAATCCTTTTTACGGCCAACAAGTGGCATTCTTTTGATGCCGCTTGATAATGTGCGCACATGCACACACTTAGCATGATGTCCAATCTAGAAGCACATAGGTAGAGTAATGAACCAATCATAGATCAATAGACCTTTTGATCAACCAGTTCATATTCTTTGGTAAGATCAAGATGCCCATGAGTAGGCATAAGTGTCTTACTACCTTTGCAATTTATCATATTTAACCTCTTGAATCGTTGTGTACTTTGTTTGTAAGACAAAAGTATCTTCACTAGTTTACTTAATTCGCAATCCAAGACAGAGTTTAAGTTTACACTTCATAGACATCTCATACTTCTCTGACATCAGCTTTTCAAACTTTTAACTTAATTGAGGGTTAGTGGATCCAAATATGATATCATCAACATAAATTTGGCACACAAATAGTTCACCATTAACTCTCTTAGTGAATAGAGTAGGATCAATTTTATCAATTCCAAAACCCTTTTTTATAAGAAACTTTGTGAAGCATTTATACCAAGCTCTAGGTGCTTGTTTGATACCATATATCACTTTGTGAAGTTTATATACATGATTAGGTTTCTTAGGGTTCACAAATCTGGGAGGTTGTTTAACATAAACTTCTTCCTCAATTTCACCCTTCAAGAAAGAACTTCTAATGCCCATTTGATACAAATTTTTGTTATGATGATTGACATAAGCAGGTAGGATGTGAATGGACTCAAGTCTAGCAGCGGGGACATATGTGTCACCATAGTCCATACCTTCAACCTATATGTAGCCTTCAGCCACAAGGCGAGCTTTGTTGGAAACAAATTCTCCATCCTCATCTTTATTGTTCCTTGAAAGCACATATGCTCCCTTGGAGGTTTTGATAATTCATGACAACATACATTGTCTCTTGGACTAATAGTTTTACCTAGTTTATTTCACATAAAGTCCACAGAGAAGATTGGCCATGGAATGTGTGGAGAATCCCCAAGGAGAGAAGAAGAAATGGAATGGGATTGGCAAAATCAACAAGCTTGAAGACTCTACATTTTACATTTTCTGAGAAATCACACCTTGAGTCCATAGGAAAGCCAATACTATTAAAAGGGGATGAGGTGTCTATGATGATCTGGTTGCTCAAGTAATTAGAGATTAGCCACCATATATACACATGAAATTCTCCCACAAATACTCTGTCCAAAACCAAATATCCAAAATCAATGCCACCAACTATTTCCATTCGGCCCTACTGAGTTTGCCTCAGATAGATCCTAAGCCAAACCCTAGCTTCTCAGTGACACCAACTTTCATTTTCGGTGCAACCAAAAATAGTGACCAACTTACTGGTATCTCTTTTTCAAGAATCAGAATTTCCGATATTTGGGAATCGGTACCACCAAGTATGTCTAACTGCCTAGGTCACCCATATCGGTACCACCAAGAATTATATATCGGTCTCACCAAAACGCCAAAAGTTGTCACATTTTGCACTAGTCGGTGCAACCGAGTTTTTACTCCGGTTTCACCGAGTTGGGAAATAATGGTGTAACGGTTGGATTTTTGGAGATGCCTATATATACCCCTTCACATCCACTCACTCATAGAGGAAGCACTCAGAACACACTTACACTTGCCCCATCCATTTTTCTGAGAGAGAACCACCTGCTCATGTGTTGAGATCAACACCTTCCACTCTAAACATATGAATCTTGATTTCTAGCCTCCCCGAGTTGTTTTCCACCCAATCAACCTCTTCTACCAAGACAAATCTGTGAGAAAGTGATTGTGTGTTGAGGAGACTATCTTTTGAAGCACAAGAGCAAGGAGTTCATCATTGTTACCACATCTATTACCTTTTGCAGGGTGGTGCCTCCTAGATTGGTTAGGTGTCGCTTGGGAGCCTCCTTCTTCGCGTTGTGGAGTTGAACCAAGAAGTTTGTACAGGCAAGGAGATCGCCTACTTCGTGAAGATCTACCCATACTGAGGCTAGTCCTTCGGGGACGGAAGCCGTGATGGAATAGACAAGATTGCTACTTTGTGGACCCTAACGGATGGAGCCCTCCGTGGACTCTCGTGACCGCTACCCTCCGTGGGTTGAAGTCTCCATCAGCGTGGACGTACGATAGCACCACCTATCGGAACCACAGGAAAAATCTTCGTGTCATCTATTGCGGTTGATCTTCCTATCTCTACTCCTTCTTGCATATGCTTGTCTTTACTTTCCACTGCTATACTTGTTGAATAGCATGTATAGGGTGCACTAGACTTGTTGGAATTGCTAAAATTTGCCAACCATTAAAATTGGGAAAAGGTTAGGTTTTTGATTTGTCAAGTAGACTATTCATCCCTCCTCTAGACGTCCCTTCTCGATCCCACAATTGGTATCAGAGCTTTGGTCTCCATAGCTTTGGTTTTATCACCATTGGAGGAAGATGGATGTGTCTAGTTTGGGGAGTCTTAGTTGTAGAGTGCCCATTCTAGATGGGGAGTACTATAGTCAATGGAAATATGAGATGCTTAAGCTATTCAATGAATTCCATTTGAGCAAGTATGTTAAGAGCCTTTATGTGCCTCCCATTGATCCTTTACATCCTTCACATGAACAAGAAATTGACATTCTTCGTAATCTTAGAACTGTTAATCTTATCATTAGAGGATTGCCAAGACTTGTGTTTGATCAAATGAGAAAATTTGAGTGTGCTTATACTTTGTGGAATGATTTAGAGAATAGATATCCAAATTACTCCTTGAAAAATCTTGATGTCATTCTCCATAAAACTATTGCTTTGCGCAAAATGAAGCCTAGTGATCCAAATTTTGAGGATTATCTATTTGAGCTTAGAGACCTCATGTGTGCTAAAGGAGATGTCATAACTATCAACAACATCATTGTTCAAGCCATTTGCATTCATAACCTTGAACATTGTCATGATCACAACCTTAACGAATCTCTTGTCTCTTATGACGATATCCCACTTGATAATGACGATGTGGAACATGGCTACTATGATGAAGATGAGTTGTTCGACATCGAGTATGAGAAGACTATGAAGAATCCAAGTCTCCTAGCGAACTTCAAGATTACATGTCCGGAGGAAAAGAGTGGATTCTCGACAGTGGATGCACCGATCACATGACCGGAGATAGAGACATGTTTCAAGAGATCACACCAAACCATGGACCACGGAGGTATGTGACTTTTGGAGACAACTCCAAGGGTAAGATAGTCGGTCTTGGTATGGTGTCCATATCTCATGATAGCTCCATTCAAAATGGCATGCTTGCTGAATCCTTTGGTTACAATCTTCTTTCCCTATCTAGACTAGCCGACTTTGGTTTCAATGTGCTATTTACTAAAGTTGATTGCCAAGTGTTTCGTCAAGACAATCATAGCATGGTCTTTACCAGCTTTCGTAGAGGTGATCTATACATTGTTGATTTCACTAAGAGATTCAAACCTCGTACTTGTCTTATTGCCAAATCTTCAAAAGGTTGGCTTGGCATAGAAGGCTAGTACATGTTGGTATGCGTAATCTAGACAAGCTCATCAAAGGTGATCATATACGTCGTGTTAAAGATGTTATCTTTGACAAAGATAGACTTTGTAGTGCTTGTCAAGCTTGAAAGCTAGTAGGTGGAAGTCATCCCGTAAAGAATATCATGACTACTAGGAGACCACTCGAGTTGCTTCATATGGATCTCTTTGGTCCCAATGCTTACAAAAGCCTCGGTAGAAATTCCTTTGGTCTAGTTATAGTAGATGATTTTTACAGATTTACGTGGGTATTCTGTCTTGGTGATAAGTTGCAGGTGCAAAAGATCTTCAAGAACTTCGCTCGCAAGGCTCAAAATCAATTTGAAGGGAAGATCAAGAAAGTTCAGAGTGACAACGGATTGGAGTTCAAGAACACGAATGTGGACACCTTTCTTGATGAAGAAGGGATTTCACATGAGTTCTCGGCTACATACACACCTCAACAAAATGAAGTCTTTGAGAGGAAGAACCGGACTCTTATAGAGATGGCTAGAATGATGCTCGATGAATACAAGACGCCAAGACACTTTTGGGCAGAAGCCGTAGAAACAGCTTGTCATGCTACGAACTGACTTTACCTTCACAAGCTTCTCGGTAAAACGTCATACGAGCTACTCACCGGTAACAAGCCCCAAGTTGGATACTTTTGGGTATTTGGGTCCAAGTGTTACATTCTTGATAAGCATCGTCGTTCTAAATTTGCTCCTAAATCTCATGAAGGTTTCCTACTCGGTTACAGATCAAACTCTCACACTTACCGTGTCTACAACAACTTCACACGAAAAGTTAAAGAGGGGGTAGATGTGAAGTTTGATGAATCTAATGGTTCTCAAGTCGAACAATTGCCTAATGATGTAGGAGATAAGGAACCTTCGGAAGCCATTCAAGACTTGTCCATCGGCAAGATTCGTCCCATGGAGGTGAAGGAAAGCACTTCATCTACACAAGTGGAAGCTCCAACATCGCGTCAAGGCGAACCTCGAAATGACATGGAAGCGTCCACAAGCAGTACATGACAAGATGAAGAGGAGGAAGTTCATCATGATGATTCACCTAAACCACCTTCACCACCACCTCAAGGAAACAACACCTTCAACAACAATGAAGAAGAAGATGATGATGAGTAAGCTCCACCTTCCAACAAGAAAAAGCTACCACGAGTTCGAGCAAGAGTGAACAAAAATCATCCCTTAGAGCAAATCTTTGGTGACATACAAACCGGGAAGATAACTCATTTGGCTAACTTTTGTGAGCATTACTCATTTATCTCTAGCATTGAGCCTCTGAAGATGGAAGAAGCGCTTGAGGACCCCGATTGGGTGAATGCCATGCACGAGGAGCTACACAACTTCGAGAGGAACGAAGTGTGGACACTAGTGGAGAAGCCCAAGGACGAGCAAAACATCATCGGAACAAAATGGGTGTTTCGGAACAAGCAAGATGAAGATGGCCAAGTGGTATGCAACAAGGCGCGTCTCGGGTCTCAAGGCTACACTCAAGTCGAAGGTATGGACTACGGTGAGACCTATGCCCCCGTTTCTAGACTTGAGGCTATTCACATACTTTTTGCTTATGCAAATCACAATGACATTACTCTTTACCAAATGGATATCAAAAGTGCATTTTTGAATGGTGAAATTGAAGAAGATGTCTATGTTAAACAACCCCCTGGTTTTTTGAACCCTAAGAAACCTAATCATGTTTACAAGCTTCGTAAAGCTCTCTATGGTCTTAAGCAAGCCCCATGAGCTTGGTACAAATGCTTAACGAAGTTACTTATTGAAAAGGGTTTTGAAATTGGTCAAATTGACGCAACCTTGTTCACTAAAAGAGTTAATGGTGAACTATTTGTGTGCCAAATTTATGTGGATGATATTATATTTGGATCTACTAACCCACATTTTAGTGGGAAATTTGGAAGGTTGATGTCCGAGAAGTATGAGATGTCTATGATGTGTGAGTTGAAATTTTTCCTTGGTTTGCACATCAAGCAAATGAGAGAAGGAACATTCATCTCTCAAATCAACTATACCAAGGACTTGATCAAGAAGTTCAACATGCAAGAGTGTAAAGGTATGAAAACTCCTATGCCTACTACTGGACATGTTAATCTCACCAAGGAGGACAAATCGGTTGATCAAAAGGTATATCTATCAATGATTGGTTCATTGCTATACCTATGTGCCTCCCGACCCGATATCAAGCTTAGTGTGTGCATGCGCGCTCAATATCAAGATGCTCCTAAAGAGTGTCATCTTAAGGCCGTGAAAAGAATTGTGAGATACTTGATACATACACCAAACTTTGGCATTTGGTATCCCAAGGGATCTTCTTTTAACCTTGTTGGCTATTTCGACTCGCACTATGCCGAAGATAAGGATGATAGAAAATCCACCTCGGGTACATGTCAATTTCTTGGTAGATCTCTTGTGTCTTAGTCATCCAAGAAACAAAACTCGGTATCTCTATCTACCGCCGAAGCGGAATACATTGCCGCCAGATCATGTTGTGCGCAATTACTATGGATGACTCAAACGCTTAAGGATTACGGAATCCATGTGAGACATGTTCCATTGTTGTGTGACAATGAGAGTGCTATTAAGATTGCTCACAATCCCGTGCAACATTCTCGAACTAAACATATTCAAGTTCGTCATCATTTCATTCGTGATCATGTTGCTAAAGGGGACATTAATCTCAAACATGTTCGCACCAACAAGCAATTGGCCGATATCTTTACTAAGCCACTTGATGAGAAAGTGTTTTGTCACCTGAGGAGTGAGTTGAACATCATTGATGCTTCAAACTTTAGCTAGACTCACTCGGATGCATGCTAGGGCAAGAGCTTTCTTCCTTTGTCATAATATCTTATATCTTGGAAATCTATGCTCCCTTGTATTGCATCTAACCTTTTGTAGGTACTTGGATGAACTACATTTCACAAGATTGCAAACAACTCCAATCATAAACAATCTTGTCAAAAGCCAAGTATCAACAACCCTATGTTGTGATGGAGGAAGAAGACAACACAAAACATATCCTTGACTTACATATGATGAAAATCAAATTCTTGTCATTTGGATATATTATATTCTTCCTTGCATGACTAACCCTTGTAGGAGGACCTAGCTTCGAAGAAAAGAAGGATTGCTCTCAACTCAAGATGATCTTCATCAACTTTGAGCATCACTACAAGCCCTCCTACACGCAATGTCATCTTCATCACGCCAAGGTATGTGATCATATCCTTGAAGAAGCTTTACTCCAAGTCATGATCCAAAGCAATTCAAGTGATATGAATACATTAAAATGCTTAAACGAAAAATGGTAACCCCATTTTGAGCTTAACGTAGAGTATGACGTATGATCAAGTATTCTTGCTTTACTCCTAAGTCAATTTACTCTAATATAGGTGAGCTAGTCACCGACCATCATCTTGATGTAGTTTTTGTTTGGTTCATCTTATAGTTGCATGCTTTCTTAGAACCACTCGATCTCCATCTTGATGAAAATTCCTTGCAAATATTTTTGAAAATTCCTTGCAAATCTTTTTGAAAATTACTTGAAAATCTTTTTGAAAATTCCTTGCAAATCTTTTTGAAAAATTCCTTGCAAATCTTTTTGAAAATTCCTTGCAAATCTTTTTGAAAATTCCTTGCAGATCTTTTTGAAAAATTCATTGCAAATCCTTTTTATTCTATTTAGGACTTTCTGAAAACTGTTTTTGACAAAATGGCAAATAACACCTCTGCCAAGTTTCTTTTATGCTCTTCAGAACCTTCGATCAAAGTCACTCGGTCTCACCGATATTGCAGATAAGCTGCACATACACACATCGGTACCACCGATTCACTTTGTCTCGGAGCCGCCGATTTTGCCATCTTTTGTGTTGTTTGTCAAACAAAAAACTCAAACGTTCAAGGATCCCTTCGTAAAAAGGGGGAGAAATCTTTAGATTTTCAGATATCTGTAGGGGGAGAAATTATCTTCAAGGATCCCCATGTCACAATGCTCTCTATGACCCTTACTTTCAATGACCCTTATTTTCAAGGATCCCTTCCCTCTCAATGATCCCTTTCCTTTCCTCTGACCCTTTGTGTCACCCTTTTTGGAAATTAATGCCAAAGGGGGAGAAATATCAAAGCTTATACTTGCTGACGAAGGGGGAGAAATCTCAAAAGGGGGAGAAATATCAAAAGCTTATGCTTACCTATAGGGGGAGAAATGTGAATGCTTATGCCCCAGAGTGAAATATCTATGAAGAGAGAGAAGATCACATTCTTACTATCATTTTAAGGAGAGAGTGCATATGATCTTATGTTAGACTTGTCTCACCCTACCTACTCCCAATATCTACATGCTAAGATTCAGGGGGAGAGGAAGACTTACAAATTCATTTTTAGGGGAGAAAGTTCTAAATGCTTCTGGAGACATATCAAGTTTTATGAACTGCATCTTCTATATGTCTTCCATATCTTGGTACTTTTGAACTCTTTTGCATTTGGATGAGTAGAATACTCTTGTGTTTCCTAAAATTGTTTTCTCAAGTGTGTTTCCACTAGTAGAATGCTCAAGAACTTCAAGGTAAGTATATGCATCTTATCCTTGGTCAAGATGATCTCTTGTTTCTTGCACATATTGTTTGCAAGAGTGAAGTCTTGAACATGGAAACATCTCATTCATATCTGTTTGATGCATATTGCCAAGGCTCACATGACTCATCATAACCCTTCTACTATGTGTGTGCTCACGCATTCCAAAGCAACTATCCTCTAAGAGGGATTGCACACATTTAGGGGGAGCATGTCTTAGTCATGTGTCTCTTAAAGCTTTCATATATTCTTGCATATCTGAATTTGAAGCTTTGATTGTATGTTGTCATCAATTACCAAAAAGGGGGAGATTGAAAGCACATATGCTCCCTTGGAGGTTTTGATAATTCATGACAACATACATTGTCTCTTGGACTAATAGTTTTACCTAGTTTATTTCGGATAAAGTTCATAGAGAAGATTGGCCATGAAATGTGTGGAGAATCCCCAAGGAGAGAAGAAGAAGAAGAAATGGAATGGGATTGGCAAAATCAACAAGCTTCAAGACTCTACATTTTACATTTTGTGAGAAATCACACCTTGAGTCCATAGGAAAGCCAATACTATTAAAAGGGGATGAGGTGTCTATGATGATCTGGTTGCTCAAGTGCTTAGAGATTAGCCACCATATATACACATGAAATTCTCCCACAAATACTCTATCCAAAACCAAATATCCAAAATCTGTGCCACCAACTATTTCCATTCAGCCCTACCGAGTTTTGCCTCGGACAGATACTAAGCCAAACCCTAGCTTCTCGGTGACACCAACTTTCATTTTTGGTGCAACCAAAAACAGTGACCAACTTACTGGTATCTCTTTTTCAAGAATCGGAATTTCCAAGATTTGGGAGTCGGTACCACCGAGTTTGTCTAACTTCCTAGATCACCCATATCGGTACCACCGAGAATTATATATCGGTCTCACCGAAACGCCAACAGTTGCCACATTTTGCACTAGTGGGTGCACCCGAGTTTTTACTCCGGTTTCACCGAGTTGGGCAATAATGGTGTAACGGTTGGATTTTTTGAGATGCCTATATGTACCCCTCCACCTCCTCTCACTCGTAGAGGAAGCACTCAGAACACACTTACACTTGCCCCATCCATTTTTCTAAGAGAGAACCACCTGCTCATGTGTTGAGATCAAGACCTTCCACTCCAACCATATGAATCTTGATTTCTAGCCTCCCAAAGTTGCTTTCCACCCAATCAACCTCTTCTACCAAGCCAAATCTGTGAGAGAGTGATTGTGTGTTGAGGAGACTATCTTTTGAAGCACAAGAGCAAGGAGTTCATCATTGTTACCACATCTATTACCTTTTGGAGGGTGGTGTCTCCTAGATTGGTTAGGTGTTGCTTGGGAGCCTCCTTCTTCGTGTTGTGGAGTTGAACCAAGAAGTTTGTACGGGCAAGGAGATCTCCTACTTCGTGAAGGTCTACCCATAGTGAGGCTAGTCCTTCGTGGATGGAAGCCGTGATGGAATAGACGAGGTTGCTACTTTGTGGACCCTAACGGGTGGAGCCCTCCGTGGACTCTCGCGACCGCTACCCTTCGTGGGTTGAAGTCTCCATCAGAGTGGACGTACGATAGCACCACCTATCAGAACCACAGGAAAAATCTTCGTGTCATCTATTGCGTTTGATCTTCCTATCTCTACTCCTTCTTACATATGCTTGTCTTTACTTTCCACTGCTATACTTGTTGACTAGCATGTGTAGGGTGCACTTGACTTGTTAGAATTGCTAAAATCTGCCAACCATTAAAATTGGGAAAAGGTTAGGTTTTTGATTTGTCAAGTAGACTATTCACCACCCCCCCCCCCCCCCCTCTAGACGGTCCTTCTCGATCCCACATTCCTAAATATCCATTTTGTTCAATGGCATTTTGAGTATCTTCGGACTTATCTACCAACGTCCACACTTTATTCCTCTCAAGGTTATGGAGCTCTTCGTGCACAACGTTGAACCAATCCACATCATCAAGTTCCTCTTCAATCTTCATGGGTTCAACACTACAGATAAACGAGCAATGCTCATAAAAGTATCTGAGCGAGTTTTAGAGAGAGTGATTCTCCTGATATTTATGTCGTCGAGGGTTTGATCAACGGGGTTATTCCTTTTCACTCTTCTCTAACATGAGTTATATTTTTCTTGGGGCATGGAGCTTCCTCGTCATTCTCCTCTTTTTCATTGGTGTTCTCTTCAGGTGGTGGAGAAGGAGGTTGTGGAGGATCTTCTTGTTGCACTTCCTCATTTCCTTCGTCTTGTCGTGTTCCACTCATGGATGCCTCCGTGTTATCTTGAGGATCACCTTGACGTGATGTTGGAGGGCCCACTTGAACCAACAAAGTGATTTCCTTCACCCCAATTGGCTGAATCTTCCTAATAGATAAGTCTTGAATATCTTTCGAAGGTTCCTTGTCACCTACATCATTTGTCGTATTTTCCAAAGAACAAATCCCTACATTTTCCATATTTTCAAAGAACAAAATTCCTATGTTCGCCATGTGCCCATGTAAAATTTCTAAATTTTCCATCTTTTCGAAAGAAGAAAATTCCTAATTTTACCATGTTCCCATTACAAAATTCAAAAGGTCCCCATGTTAGTTAGAGAACAAACTTTCGATATTTACCTTCTCAATTTTATCAAAGGTAGCATGTCAATTTTATTATTAATTTATTCCATGATAATTTAATTAATCACACCATGGTAGTCATATTGTAGGTGTAAGTGCATAATTTTCCCTAGTAGTTTTGGTGGTTGATGACAATGCCCCTTGCGGACTAATCGTGTGCATTAAGCTTTCAGAGATTATCAGGTGACACGAGACGGTTTTCTTCCCCTCAGTGGTTAAAAGAGAAGACAGTGTTTTTTTATCGATTTAGTGTTGGTGGACTTGAGTCGTAGGAAAATTCGTACTACCAAGAGGGGATCCGCATTTGGAAAGGTTGGGAGGAACAATCACGTACACATTTGCACCCCTTCCGTTTCCCGGTGCTTTGGAACTTCTGTTCTGCCGCAAAGGCTTCTCAGTTGCATATAAGAGGAAGTACCGCGTTGCAGAGCGGTAGTACCGCCCCAGCGGTACTGCCGCCCTGTGGTACTAGGGTCACTACCGCTTATTTTTCCTCTCTGGAGCCTCTGGGTGTCGTTGCCCATAATTAACGGAAGTACCGCTGGGAGCGGAGCGGTAGTACCGCTCGGGCGGTACTGTCGTCCTCCACTTCCAGCCCTACTTCCGCTTATTTAAGCTCTCTGATGTCTTTGGCACTCGAGCAGTTTTTGAGCGGCAGTAATCAGCGGAAATACCGCTCGGGGCGGTACTATCGTGATGCCCTCCTCATTTCTGCTAAGTTTGGGCTTCCTACAGTGCCAAATGGAAGTACCGCTGGCAGGAGCGGTATTACCGCTCAAGCGGAATTACCGCCTCCCTGACTCTATCAACTGTCTGTGAAGCCCGATACTTTTGTGTGAGCGGAAGTACCGCTCCCCCGAGCGGTACTACCGCTTATACACGACTTGTGGGCAGAAAACGGTCAGATTTTCTTCCCCTATATAAGTGGGTCTTCTTCTCCAAGGAGACTCACCTCTTTTCCCCCCAAAGGCTCCATTGTTGCTCCTAAGCTCATTCTTGCCCGATTTCTCTCCCTAGCCATCGAATCTTGTTGATGCTCTAGGGTTTGGAGGAGAAGGCCTTGATCTACACTTCCACCAAGAGAAATTTGATTCCCCCCACTAATCCCTTGCGGATCTTGTTACTCTTGGCTGTTTGAGCACCCTAGACAGAAGAGGTCACCTCGAAGCCATATTCCATTGTGGTGAAGCTTCGTGGTGGTGTTGGGGGCCTCCAATTAAGTTATGGAGATTGCCCCAACCTTGTTTGTAAAGGTTCGGTTGCCGCCTTCAAGGGCACCACTAGTGGAATCACGGCATCTCGCATTGTGCCTCCACACCGCTCTAACGGAGACGTACTTCCCCTCAAAGGGAAGGAACTTTTGTAACACATCCTTGTCTCCATCGGTTCCACTTGTGGTTATTTCTTACCTTTACTTTGTGCAAGCTTTACTTATATTGTATCCTTTGCTTGCCTGTGTTGTTATTGTTGTTAGCATCATATAGGTTGCTCACCTAGTTGCATATCTAGACAACCTATTTGTTGCTAAACCTAATTTGTTAAAGAAAAAATAAAAATTGGTAGTTGCCTATTCACCCCCCCCCCCTCTAGCCAACCATATCGATCCTTTCAATTGGTATCAGATCTACGTCTCTTTATTAAGGGCTTTACCGCCTAAAGAGTATGGTTAATGACGGGTATTGGGATGTTGATCTTCCCGAGGCCGTGGGTGTGAACATGGTCTCTCGTGAGGATTTAAATTATGCCATGTCCTCACTTAAATCCTCCATGACGACCGAGGTCAAATTCATGTTTAAAGAATTCCTTGATGGTCTCAAACTTTCTACCGATCCGTTGCAAGTGGTTAATCCCACTAACTCGACATCGGATGTCCACTCCAGTAAGGAGGGGGCTAGTAGTGATAAGGATAAAGTGCCTCAAGGAATAAATGGGTCGGGAACCTTTGCCTCGGTTCCCCCTCCCCCGGTCTATGGAGGACTGGTTCACACACCTCATATAAACAACCTAGGTCCTCCTCCTAAACTTGTGAAAAATGATTTCGCTAATTGGGTTTTTCGTATCAAGTCTCGTTTGAATCACAGCTCAACTCAACTGTGGAGAATCATTGAGCAAGGATACTACCCATATGATCCAAACAACCTCACCCAAGAGAAGAGGCCGACAATCAACTCAATCACTCCGCCTTGTTCATCCTTCAATCTGCGGTGCCTCCGGAAGAGCTTGCTCACTTGCATCCCTTCACTCATGCTAAAGATTGTTGGGAACATATTGTTTCATTGTACAAGGGTAGGTCAAGCATTCAACGGTCCAACTTTGAGGTGGTACTTGATGAGGCCGATGAGTTTGTGATGAATGAAGACGAGGAGCCTCGTGAGCTCTACCAGAGACTAACAACTCTCGCGGTATCCCTTCAAGACCATGGGAGCAAGGATACATATGACAATTGGATCAAGCGTAAGTTTCTCAGGGCCATCATGCCATTCAACAAGGCCATGTCCACCGTTATCTGTCAAAGATCAAACTTTCACTCCTTGTCCTCGAGTGATGTGTTGGATGAATTCATTGCAACGAACATCTTGAACAAGACCGCCGACAACACTCTAGCTCGTGTTTAACGGTCAAAGAAGTCTTCACCCAACCTTGCTTTGAAGGCCAAGGAAATTCCGGAGGAAGAAGAAGATGAAGAAGAGGAGAGTTTCCCCGAAGACACCAAATATGCTTACCACGAGCACATGGCTCTTGCGTTAAGGCAATTTTGGGGCAACAAGAGAAACTCAAAGCCAAACTTCTCCAAGAACAACTCAAGTGGCTCCAAAGGCAAGCAACGTGTGAGAACGTGTTACAATTGTGGCAATGTGAGTAACTTCATGGTGGATTGCCCATATGAGAAGAGGGAATACAATGGTGGCAAGCTCATTCGCAAAGACAAAGCCAAGTCCTTCCCCAACAAGAACAACTTCACCAAGAAGATGCCTCACAAGGTGTTGATGGCTCAAGAAGAGTATGCCTCCAATGATGATGAAGATGATGAAGATACAAGCGGTGAAGGGATGGCAATGGCTACGGTGGCAATTGCCTCCTCTACCCCAACCAAGATGTCTCTCGTCGACTCCCCCAACGAGAACCGCATCGCCAAATGCCTTATGGCCAAAGGTATCGACAAGGTAACCTCCAACATCAAAACTTCCATTATGTAACGCCCAAGATGCGATCCTATCCTCGTTTTGGCTCGAGGGCCTCGACAGGGATAGAAGCGCATCGCGTCGTTTCGCAAGAATGGATATCATTACAAGTACATGTAAAAAGAGATGAGTATATGGAATTGGCTTACACTCGCCACAAGCTAAATCAAGATCACATCAGTACAACAACATATACAATCATCATACAGAAGAGCAGGGTCCGACTACGGACGAAAACAAATGATAAAATGACATCCATCCTTGCTATCCCAGGCTGCCGGCCTGGAACCCATCCTATGATCGATGAAGGAGAAGAAGAACTCCAAATAAAACAAGCATCGCGCTCACGTCAAATCATCGCATTACCTGTACCTGCAACTGTTGTTGTAGTAATCTGTGAGCCACAGGGACTCAGCAATCTCATTTCCAAGGGTATCAAGACTATTAAAGCTTAATGGGTGAGGTATGGTTAAGTGGTGAGGCTGCAGCAAGCACTAAGCATTTATTTGAGTGGCTAACTTACGAGTACAAGAATAAAGGGGGATGATCGTCGCATAAACGGTCGTGAACTAGTAATGATCTCTAAGAGATCCTGAACACCTACTTACGAACAAACATAACCCCACCATGTTCTCTTTCGGAGCAGGCCTCACGAGAAGAGACAGTCACGGTTACGCACACGGTTGGTGTATTTTATTTGAGTTTACTTCAAGTTTGCTATGATCGGGTGTTAAACAAAGTGTCCAAGTTGCCACGTAACCGCAGGCATGGCTTTCCGAAAGATTTAACCCTGCATGGGTGCTCCAACTCATCCATCACAAACTAACCACAAGTTGCATTGGAATTCCTCAACCGCGGAATCACCCGTAGTATTTGCGGAATCCCGATGGAAAATCTCAACTTCGAGATAGGCCGAAGTGTCGTCGAAATCCCGCGCACAAGACGTTCGAGAAAGGTAAAACAAATCCAGCAAGGCCGCCCGACGTGCCGACAATCCCGATAGGAGTCGCGTATCTCGTTCTCAGGTCACGGCGGATAAGCTACGCGTATGGTGGCCTGCTGGAAATCACCCGAGTTGCCCCGGGGTGGCCCCGCATAGTGCTCTGTTTTGGACCAGCACCATCAGCACTGACCCCCATGTATTATGTTGGATAACGAACCTCGGGTAGCGCTAACTCCCTATGCGTCAATTTAATTATTAGAATTATTATGTTGGGCAAATGTAGTACCAAAGTTGGGCCTTGCCAGACAAGTTTTATCCTAAAACGAAAATCAAGGGGGTCCCCATAACAACCCCGAGCATGTTAGGAGCGCTCAATATGGAACATAACACCGGTTCACAAGTAACTAGGGCGGCAAGAGTGGAACAAAACACCGAGCAAAAGGCCAAGCCTTCCACCCTTTACCAAGTATATATGTGCATTAAATTAAATAGCAATAATATTGTGATATAACAAAAGCATATCCATGTTGACACATGGAACCACTTGCACCTGCAACTAGCAACGCTATAAGAAGGGCTGAGCAAGCGGTATCATAGCCAAACAATGGTTTGCTGGGATGTGGAGGGGTTAGAGGCTTTTCATGGCAATTTGGGAGGCTTGACATACAAGTGGTAGGTAGCGAGACAAGCGATAGAAACGAGACATCTAGCATGGCAATGATAGTAGTGGTATCCAGGGAAATGATCATCTTGCCTGAGATCCCGCTTGGAAGAAGATCGAGTCCATGAAGAAGACGAACCAACGTAGTCGAACGAATCCTCACACTCCGAACGCTTTCGGAACTCTATCGAGAAGAAGCAATCCGGAAACAACAATCAACAAACGATAAACACGACAACATATGCATGACATGATGCACAATCAAATATGATGCATGTTCGGTTAAGTATGCAAGGTATGGCATGGCAAGATGCAACAATCAAACACTACAAATTAAGTGAAGTTCAATATGGAACAAGTTTCATATTGACGAAACTCCATGTTCAAACCATTTAGTTCACTCTTGTTTAGGTACTCATCAATATTAAATGTTGTTTAACATGGGTGGTCATGGCATAAGGTGAAGATGGAATTAAAACAATTTTATATGGAGAAAGAGAACACACATATAACAAAATAATAACTCCCCATATTATGAGACATGTGGTTAATGTTGTTTAACTAAACAATCATTTTAAATGTTGTTTATCATGGCAAGAGGTGGAGCATACACAACTACACCATCTAGGCATTTTAAATGAGGCCGGAAGCAACATATAGTATTTCCGAAACGACCCCATATGCAATTATGAATTTGGTCCAGATCTGTCCTAATCATATTTTATATTTATTAAACAGGAAAATAAAGTGCACCATGTGATTCTACACGTTGCTCTACTCAAGTTACATATGTAGATCATTTAAAATGGAGCTATGGTTATTTAGTTATGAAATAAATCGTTTTAGCATGGCATTATGCAAATTTAAACATACAACAAGTTTAAACATTTTAGACATGGATGAAAGTTGGAAATTGTGATTCTGCATGAAATTCTAAACATTTTACATATAGGACATGTTTTGTTACGATACACGGTTATTTACTTATGAGCAATTGAAAATGATGGCATTTTGTAAATACGAAATTACTAGGCAATTGATAAAATCGCAGGAGAGAGAAAACAAATTGGGCCGTATTGCAGCACACTGCAGTGGCCCAGGGAGATTAGGCCCAAGTGTGTGTTGTGCACTGAAAATAAAGAGAAGAACAAAAATGGCAGGCTCCGGGATTTGAACACCAGATCTGCAAGACCTGGTTGTGCTGGGATGACCAACTGAACTAAGGTGGATGTGTGATCAAAGGTGGATTCGGGCCTATATAATAACGTGTGCAAGCTGGTCTGAAATGCTTATATATCAAACAAACAGAGACAAACAAAAACAAATAAAAAATAATCCCAAATACTTAATAGTGCAGCTGCGCTATTAAGCTGAAACGAGCGCACCCTCGCGCAGCGTACAACTCACGCATTGACTGCATGCATGTGGTGATGTCATCCCACTTTATTCCGTCTTATTTTTTTCAAAAAACTAGAACTTTTCAACTGAGTGTCAGAACGACGATCCGTTTTCACTGTTAGGTTTCTCGCGACGAGCTCTTCAAAACTAGATCCCATATGGATATGTTTCGACAAACTTTTTTTTGGGCAACTTTGGCTCTAGACGAAGCAACTTAAGTGCTAAACAGAAGCAACTTCCTTGCACCATGTGTATTGGTGAATTTACCTAGCAAGTATATCGTAGACAACACAGAAACCATGGCAGACAAATTTTCACCGTATATAGGCAATTGAGCATCACCCATAGGCAACCTTGGCATTACATTGAGGCAACTGTTAGCACTAAATGAGGCAACTCCCGTTATGAAGGTACATACTTTGTTAGTTATGGTAGGCAACATGGTGGTGAATCTAAGCCACTCCAGAGTGTTTGAAGGCAACTTAAAAAAATAATGATAAAAGACTTCATAATATTTGTAAGCAACTATTTTACAAAGTTAGGAAACTGAGCAGCAATTATGGCAACTAATTACCAATAGCAGACAACTGGGCATCAATGGTAGGCAACTGAACATCAATCATAGGCAACTGACCATCAGTAATAGACAACTGAGCATCAAAGTAGAGCAATTTCATAGTATTTGTAGGCAACTGAGCATCACCCATAGGCAATTGCTCATCATTAATAGGCAACTGAGCATCAATGTTTGGCAATTTCACAGTATTTGTAGGCAATTAAGCATCAACCGCACACAACTAATCATCAATGACAGCAATTGAGCAGCAACAATAGGGAAGTTGAGATTGGCAAGATTCACAGGTACACATAGTGCAGTGAAGTTACTTGTATGTAGCACTAAATGCACCTCGTGTTTGTGTGATTTTCTTATTTTTACAAAAATCAACCAAATAGGCAGTCCTACTGGCCAAATGAAAAAAAGTTGCTTTCCTATAGCACTAAAGTTGTCTCAATATCATCAAAAGTTGCCCAAAAAAAGTTTGTCGAAACCTGTCCATATGGGATCTACTTTTGAAGAACTAGCCGTAAGAAACCCAGCCGTGAAAACGGATCTTAATTCTGACGCTCGGTTAAAAAGATGTAGCTTTTTGAAAAAAGAACGAACGTAATTAATTACATTGGAGGGAGGGAACCAGGTCGCATGGTTTCCTTTTCTGGACTGTCCGCGCACGCGGGGCTGATGCTGCCCTTTTTTTGGAGTGCGCTCGCGCCCGCAAACGGGCGCCTTGGCGCCGGCGAGCCGCGTCCAAAAATAATAGGGGGTGCGCTGGGTTCGAACCCAGGATCCGTTGCATGGATACGGTGGCGCTAGCCTAGCGCCACCGGGATACTGGTGTGCCTGTGATTGCAAAAGGGCTCGACATAACATGAATAAGAGCAAGCGCTTGATCGGTGTGAGGGAAAATTGGTGGGAAAAAAAGGTGCGATTGTGGGGATTAAACCCAGGTCGCAGGGTTAGGCTGTAGTGGGTTGAGCCACTAGGCTAGAACAGGGGATCTTGACACAGAGGAGGCAGGGACAGATTTGAACTAGGCCAAAGCCGAAGCTGGCTTCTTCTTAGTTGGCATAGAAGAAGGCGATGACGCCGGCGAGCAACGGCATCGACGGAGGGGCTCAGTAGGTGGCGGCGGGCATGCGGGTTTGGAGGAGGGTTCGGTTTTCAGGTTCAGCGCAAGCTCGGGGCGGGCGTGAGCATGAAGCTCCAAGTCTTCGGCCATGGTCGCGTCAGCTTGGTGCCAGCACGAGGTGCTCGGGTGAGCGAGGGGGACGCAGCAGCGTGTGGGGGTGTGCTCGCGCGTGCGTGCGCTCGGGCATGACCACGAGCTTGACTCTGGTGGGGTGAGGCACGGTGAGCAGGTGGTGGTGCGCGTGCGCGTACAGAGCTATGGCAAGGTGCACACGCTAGGCTCGAGCGCGAGCATGGCTCAGCTCGGGCGTAGCGGCTACGGTGATGTGGGGGGGCGCGGGATAGAGCATGTGTCGGGTGGCTGCGTTGCATGGGTGTGTGCATCATGCTAGTGTGCAGGAGCTCGTGTGTGGATGCAGGCAAAGACGAGGCGAGCAGAAATAAAATCACGAGCTTGAGCTCGCTGCCATCGCGATCATGATGGCCGGAGCTCCGGTTGCGAGGGACAGCTCTAAGATGCACGAGGCGGAGCAGAAAGAGGACTGTGAGGACGACTGCTCACCGGGGGCTTGGTCGAGACGGCGAGGAGGACGGGGAACGATGTGGACGGCGAGACGAGCTGCTGTTACGGGCGGAGGCCCACCGGACCGAAGCAGGGGAAGCAGGGATTGTCGGCGAGGTGGACTACGTCGGGCTCGAGCTCGGGTCGGCCGGTCATGGCGTTCATGGTGATGGCAAGAGTTTGGGATCCTACCTGAGTGGCGCGAGGCAGGGGAGAAGGGAAATGGCGAGGCTAGGGTTAGGGCAAGGTATAGGACGCGATTTATAGGACGCTAGGGGCTCGTCCGACCATCAAATCAAGCCGGCTGTCGAGGTGGAGGTGGTGGATGCGCTGCCGTACAGGAAAAAAAGACGAAGACAGAGGCGATGGTTCTGATGGGCTTGCTGGGCTGAAAGTTGATGGGTGGGCCTTCTCACTCTCTTTCCATGTTCTTCTTTCTTTCTTTTATTTCTTTTACAGAAACTTTGCAAAGAAAGAAAACAATGGATATAGTTTGAATTCCAACAAGAGAGATAGTTTTCCCGAAGCCAGGAAAATATGGAGGATTAGACAAAATTTGTTTGGGGATTTTTACAGAAATAAATTTAAACAAGTTTGAACTAAATTCAAGCTTGCCTAAATTTAAAACCTACCCAAACCAAACCCAAATGGGATGAAATTTGGAGGGTCACCCTACATAATAAACACTCCCTTTTAAATGAAGTATGGATGGGGTGAATTTGAGAGGGTGGCTGGAAATAATGCAAAAGAATTATGGGCAAGGTTTGAGCAATAATTAAAGAAGTGAAATATGCCACTCGAAAATGAAATGAAATAAAGAAGAAGTTGGATTAGAGAATAGTTGGATACTTTGTTGAACCTTGAAGGAAGTTGAGCAAAAGTAAAAAAAAAGGAAAGGATCAAGGAGGAATTAGGAGTGGCAACACACGAACAAAAATAAGATACAAGCAAGCACAACAAGAATGGAGTTGATGCATGATGCAAAATAAAATAAAACAAGCATCACAACCAAGCAAGCATGAACAAAACACAACGAATAATGGAGGTATCGGTCTTGGGATGTTACACATTACCACTAGTTATCCCGCGTTGGAATGTGTGGAGGAACATGAGGAAGTGAATGTTGATGAGAATGAGTTCGACAAGTTCATGGCCAAACTCAAGGGTAAGACCAAGAAGCACTTTGTTGCTCTCTTGGAACAACTTGGTGAAGCTAGTGATCTCACTGAATCTCATGAGGAAACCATCTCCAATTTGGAGGGGCATAGTTTTGACTATGCCGATGAGATAGCGGATCTTTCTATTGCTCTTGAGAAAGAGCAAGATCTCCGTTTGGCTCTTGAGGAGCCACCACAACGACGATCTTGCTAAATTACGAAAAGATTATGTTCATGCTATTGTTCTTACTCGTGTGCTCAAATCCGAAAAGGTTGCACTTGGGGTTGACCATGATAGACTCAAAGAGGAATTTGGTACACTCGACAAAGCTCACAAGGCTTTGAAGAATGCACATGCCTCTCTTAAGGAGTCTCATGTTCAACTCCAAGTAAAACTTACTAAGGAAATAGCCACATGTCCTCCTTTTGTGTTAATTGATAATGACAATGCTACTAACCCTTGTTGTGAGCATGCACATCTTGTGGAGGAAAATGCTAAGTTGAAAGAGCAACTTGAGAAAGGCCTTGTGACATTTAGCCAAGGTGAGAAGAATCTCAATGACCTTTTGAACGATCAAAAGGAAGTTGTAGCTAAATAAGGGATTGGGTTTGCACCCAAGTCTAAGAAGAAGAAGAAGTTGAAGACAAAACAACCTCTCTCGCTCAAGGAAACCTTTGTCAAAGCGGGGAAGGTTACTCATGAGAAGAAGAAGGACAAGGTTGTGGGTGGTAATGCCAAGAAGGGCAAGACCACCCCTTCCAACAATGTCGGCGATTTTAATCCCTCTTATGTTTTATGACGTGCTAGTGATGGGCATGTTTATGCCAAATTTGTTGGTTCTTATTATGAGTACATTGAATGGTCTATTTGGGTTCCTAAGACCCTTGTTACTAACATGAAAGGACCCATTAAAGAATGGGTACCTAAATCCAAGCATTGATCTTTTGTAGGAGTTTGCTTCCGGAGGAGTGTCATGGTTGCTTGATAGTGGAGCAACAAATCATATGACCAGAAGCAAGGAATTGGTGGTGGACGTTCGAACCGACACATCCTTGGCCACTCAAGTCTCCTTTGGTGATGACACAATTTCAAAGGTATTGGGTCTTGGCAAGGTGGTTATCTCTCCGGACTTAACCATTGAGAGAGTCATGCTTGTTGAGACCCTTGCATACAATTTACTTTCCGTTCATCAACTTGCACTCATGAGTTTTAGTATTTTCTTTGGTATTGATTCCGTGGCCCTTTTGTGGAGCAAGACTCTTAAAGTAGCCTTTGTTGGGCATGTCAAAAACGGTCTCTATGTGGTCAACTTCTCAGAGCGGCCCACTAAGACAGTGACTTGCCTAATGGCTAAAGTTGATGTGGGATGGCTTTAGCATCGCCGGTTAGCCCATGTCAATATGAGATCATTGTAAACACTACTGCAGGATGGTACAAAGACGACATATCAATCAGAAACCCTTCGACCAAACTGTGTGCGATGCACGCAAACGGTTTAGTTATAGCTCCGTCGCCAATGACGCAAACTGTGTGCGATGGAGGAACCATCAAATATGATTCAAAAAATAGTTGTGTGTGTGATGCACCGCATACAGTTTGTTCTTATAAACTGCTTGTGATTAGGGAAGATAACAGAAACGGTTATCAAAACTACATACGTGTGCGATGTTGCGCAAACAGTTTTTCCAAAAAAATGTGTGTGTGATGTTGCCTATTATTGCACACGGTTTGAGAAAACGTAAACGTGTGTGATGCTTTGCACACGGTTTTTACATATAATGTGTGTGTGATGTATTATATCATTGCACACAGTTATTATAATGCAACCATGTGCGATACCATGCACACAGCTTTTGTAAAAAGTGTGTGTGATGTAACATATCACTCACACGATGTTAAAAGAGAAAATTCCTTATATAACACTGTTTTAAATTCGGTTTCCCTATTTAACACTGAAAACATTTTTCTTCCCTATCTAACACGGTCTCTAAATTTTATGCCCTTTATAACATCTCCGTCCATTTTAAGCCTTGCTAGTGTTAAATGACACCTGAAAAGACCTGTTTGCCCCTCATGTGGTAGGTGACCAAAATTTTACGTGGTAGTTTAGCTTCAGGTCTGCGGGGTCAACAGGGTAGGTTCACATCAATAGTACATGGTATATTACATGATCGATAGTATACAACAAGTCAGTACGTTAAAATGCTTGTACATTTTTTTTGTGAAAAGTCAGTGCTTGTACACGCACGTACACAGCTATTGCTAGGTGTAGCCTAGTATATATATGTATATACAGTCCTGTAACAGCCGTGAGTTGAGATTGAAAAATAATATAAACAAGAGTACATGACTGACATGGTTCCGTGACCATCAATCGCCTCGTTGTTCATGTAATATTACTAGCTTGGTTAGCTAGCCAGCGAACGTAGAATCGATCAAGCGAGAGATCGGCTGCTAGCTAACTTCATCTAGTACGTATACCAGTATGCGTCTAACCCTCGGAAAGTATTTGAGCTAGCCTCGTACGGCGTACGCCAGAAAACACTCGGCTACAACGTCATCAATGTCGAGGTCGGGACCAAGGCCAACACAAAATGAGTCGGCCGGATACACACATACATATAAAATTTTGATCACATATCACATGAGGGGCAAATAGGTCTTTTCATGTGTCATTTAACACTATTATGGTTTAAAATGGACGGAAGTATCATAAAGGGCATAAAATTTAAACTTGATGCTAAATAAGGAAGAAAAAGTTTTTCAGTGTTAAATAGGGCAATAAATTTTAAGGCAGTGTTAAATAAGGAATTCTCTCATGTTAAAAACACAAACATGTGTGATGCCTTGTGTTGGCACCAGATTTTGACACGGAAGAAAACGTTTTTAAGATGGACTCAAATGAAGAAGTGCTCTACATGAAAAATTCCGTAGTGTTGACATGAACATCTTTGAAGTTTGGGTCATCGTTGTCCGATCTTATCTCGAAGGCCGAAACTATGCTCAAAGTACTAAGATTCCATATTGAGAGTACTGTTCGGCCGATTAAGCCCCCAAGACGACCTCGTATGAGAAAATGTTCAACACGAATTGTCTTCGTCTCGTCGAAACGATCGATTTTAATATAAAAAATCATCTCAATCCTTGGTCGTATGCAAAAGTTAGGGCCATCAGAGTGCAGTCCTACCACAAAGCAAAATATGGCGCGAGGGATCAAACAACCACCTTGAGAGAGTTGTTAAAGCACCACTTGGAAACTCCCAAAAAAATTCCTGGAATATATAATCTGCTCTTCCTCACTTTCTTTGCAGATTGTGATTAGAGTCAACCTACTTGCCTAATCAGCATGAGAACTGGTCTACCAGCTAAGTAAAATTGTGAAAAACTGAGCTACAGCATAAGATGATGGAAGGTGAAAGACGAATATGTCAAGTCACGTGAAAGAAATATTCTGGAAATTCTAGCAGCACACTTTTTCGCTCCAGTATTCAAATTAAAACAAATCTTGATCTTGCAACAGAAACAGTAGAGTGCAAGAGATAATCTGAGCATTAAGATTGATATCAATTTTTACAAGACAAATTTGGATAACCATTTGTATGTAGATGCAAGAACACATGAAAGTGAACCAAAACATTAACATGCATACCGTGTTATACTTATCAATCCATTAGATTATCACATTTCACAGAATCTATACAAATATCATGCCCATTCAAAATCAGAAGTGTTTATACAAAACAAGAATGCAACAGGTCAAGCTGTCCTGAGGAAGTGCCTATTGTCTCTGATGAAATTTAGTTTTGATGATGAAATTTGCTGTAGTTGGGACAACACTAGAATATGGATTTTACAAGAATACATAACGAAGTCACAACTTCCAAGAAAATGAATGACCATTACACCATCAATCAATGCTAGGACATTAGACACGCCAAATAGAACTTTGCATCTGGTTAAACCCACATCATAGACCAGGTGTTGTTAAAGCAGATTGCAACACATCTTCAAGGTACTTCTCTGCAGCTGCATACTGCCTCTTTTTGTCCTCTATAGCCAACGCAGCGAGAGCTTTATCCTGATTACAATTGCCACAGATGACAAAGAATAAGCAAAGAATTGCATCGAAAGTAAAAAACAAAACAAAAAACAAAAGAGGAGGCAAAAGACATACTGGAGGCAAATCCTGGTAGCTACGTAATGTGTCGGCAATGGGTTTAGTTTTCCTTTCAAGATCCTTCTTATGTTCCGCCATTTCCATCAACACACAATGATTAATTTCTGGCGTGTACCCAACTCTGTTAAGCATTGCCTGATAGACAAAAGAATACAGTGAATGACTCCTTTGATTCAAGGGAATTCCATAGAATTTTTGGAGGATTTGGATCCTTTTGTAATTTTTCCTACGGTGGTCATTCGATTCACAGGATTGAAATCCTTAAACAAAATTCATAGGATTCATTTGCACTACATTTTGGAGGAAATTTCCATCCACTCAAACCTCTTGGTAGAATTCCGCTGGTTTTCCTGTGCTATCAAACACTCTACCATCCAAATTCATGTAGTTTTGTGATCATGTACGATACAAGAGGACATGACATTCTATTCCTGCGTTTTGAGAATCCTGTGAATCAAAGAGGCCCTAAAAGTATGGAAATATATTGCATAATCAGACAACAGTGTGTTACTCGAGTAATACGCAAAGTTGGCCCAAAAAGGGGCACACAGATAGCTCATGTAGCTCAGGCACTAATATAAGACTGACAACCATCTGACCTTTCCCCAGACTAGAACACTGCCTGAGAAACATCTCTGCCTTCTGCCTAAAACCTAGAGCCTAAAAATTAGGGATGAAAACAGAGCAGAAACGGAAAGAACTGTGCGGTGCCACATTAGTTTCTGTAATTTTTTAGCAGAAGCGGAAACAAATACAGAAATCCCGGAAACGAATAGAGAAGCAGGTACTGCCGGAAATTAATACAGGCCAAATATGGTGCGGACACAAATACAAAGCGAAAGTTCGCCCAACTAAAAAACCTCTAGAACCAGAAAGAAAAAACACAACGGAACTAACAAATTCAATTGCTAAGATGACTACAATTATTATGATATATATCATGGATATATAATAAGGTATACTACTTTGCATGAGTTTCCACTTTTGCCAACATAATAAGGTATGCTGTTCAAGAAGAATGGGATGAGGAGAAGGATCATGGGAGTAGGGAAAAGGATTAGGGTTTTGGTAGTAGTGTTGAGTTGGGCCGAAAGTGTATATGTGTTGTTCTAGAGTTGGCTAAATAGACAAAAAAATAAACGGAAACTTCCGCATGTGCAGATACGGAAATGGAATACTGTTCAATAAGAATGGGATGCAGAGAAGGATCATGGGAGTAGGGAAAGGATTAGGGTTTTTGTAGTAAGGTTGAGCTGGGCCAAAAGTGTAAATGTGTTGGTCTGGAGTTGGCTATATAGACAAAAATAAACGGAAACTTTCCGACTGCAGATACAGAAATTCCGTTTCCACGAAACATTCCGTTCCTGTTTCCATATTTGCGCTCTGTTTCCACATTTTTCCCGAAACAGAGGAAAGTTTCCGGTGCATTCCCTACTAAAATAGTGCCAAGGACATGTTTGTGGTAACAATAAGCAACACAAGACCATGATTGCTGGCTTTTCAATTCATGACGATATTACTTAGTTCATCACTAGGTAATAATTACAGTACTGGAAACTGATGATGCAGGAGCATATCGGTTATCAAGAAAAATGTGATTAAACTGAGTTCTACCAATTAGTTGGATGAAAATATTATAAAAGCTGGATGACTTAGTTCATCAGCATTTAACATTTTTACTGTTTTGCTATGATGCACATTATATAGATATTTCCCTCTCTAGCGAACAGACAAACATATAGTATAAGCAAAATTTGGTCCCATCACACAATTCTCACGTCTGGGTGAAAATATTAAGCTATAGCATATATATTCAAGAGGCATGTCAATTCATGTCAGGGATTGAGTAGTTATCATTAGCAGCGCCATAGTCCACCTCTATGAAGGCTTAAATCTTATGATGGGTTTCTGTCAGGGGTGCAGATTAGGGGGGGTGTGCCTTGGGACTACAGCTATCCGGCCATGGCATCCACACTAATCAGTTTATAGGAAAGATATCAAGTGGTTTAGCTATATCATGTAGCTACGGATAGTGTTCAAAGCGGTTGAGTGTGTCACAGTTTGTTATTTACAATCTGTACCGAACCGGCTATATAAAGCCAGTTTTTTGTTTAAATAAAGCCAGATCTCGTATCTTCCTACTTAAGCACTAAGAAACCAATCAGTTATCCCCCAAGGTTCATCTCCTCATCTATGATCTAAACCAATTCCCAACCAAGCCGGCGCAGCCTGGCCATCCTCCCAATAGTGTTTATCCTGTAGTGTACCTGGTACATGAAGGTTTCGTTTTTCTCAGGAAGCAAATCCCTTAAAAGCTCCAATGCAAAGCCCTGGAACACTGGCTGAAATAAGTCTCTGACCTACTAAGAAGCACCAACACAGGGATACAGGCATGGGGATACGAGTACGGAAACACGGGATATGGCATTTTACGGCAGGATATATAAGTATTTAGAAAAATAAATAGTATGTGATAAAGATATAGTAATAAATTTTAGATGAAAGATTGTTCAGTTAGTACTGGACATATGTTGCCTCATTTTTAGTTAAAAGATTGTTTAGTTAGTACATGACCTTCGACTCAGAGCCCATGTAGCTCTCTACTCGGAGCCCACATAAGGGCCAATTCCAGAAAACCCTACACAGCTACACAAGTCAGCTCCTCCAGCCGTTCCCTATTCCGTGCTCCTCTTCCCTCCAGCCGCCATAGAGAGGAGATGAGACCACCGCTCTGCCGCCTGTACCTTTGTGCTCATCAACGGCATCCCTTCCAATCCGGCCAAATCTTCTTCCTTGCTGGCGGCTGCAGTCCCTATCGTCCTCACTGCCCGGAACTTTTTCCTACACAACTACACAAGTCAGCTCCTCCAGCCGTTCCCTATTCCGTGCTCCTCTTCCCTCCAGCCGCCATAGAGAGGAGATGAGACCACCGCTCTGCCGCCTATACCTTTGTGCTCCTCAACGGCATCCCTTCCAATCCGGCCAAATCTTCTTCCTTGCTGGACGCTGCAGTCCCTGTCGTCCTCGCTGCCCGGAACTTTTTCCTCATCGGCGGCCGCCTTGCCTTCTACCTTTCTGCCTGGATCTTCTTCCTTGCAGCGACCGTCGTGGACTCATGGTTGCCTGCTCGAGTGTGGTAACCGTCGGAAGGAGAGCTAGGTAGCGGCACAGATGCTGGAGGCTGGATCCCGAGTCCCCACTGTGTCCACACCGTACTAGGCCGTATCCCGATTTGTCTCTCTTTTTTTTATTCAGAGAAGATGGGATACTGCAAGATACGCGTGTCCTGGTGTATCCGTATGTATCCCCGTGTCCCCGTACTAGGACGCCAATACGGCAGTCTCTGCCGTATCCATGCTTTGTAGCTGACCACTGCTTCTCCAAGTTGAGAAATACAGTGACAGAATTGATTCAGAAGCTATACATTTATTTTGATATCATACATTAACCATGCCTAATTCACTTTGCAACGAAATGATAGCTCATGGGAAACTTCTAGGATCCAAGGGTTGACAGTTTCTAGAAAACACCATTTGCCTTTAGCGGTGCAAACTGCCAAATACAGGTTTTGTTTCGAAGTTGGCAACCAAAAGCAGGTCAATATCAAGAAGTAAAGGTCTGTTTGGTTTCCAGCCACGGTTTGCACGCCTTAATACTCCTATCACCCATGTGTCATACAGTCAACTATTCGCCAAATCTTGACACAATGGTGGGCAGCTTTTTCTTGGCCAAATTTGTTTCTAAAGCCAGAAAGTTAGCTATGAACCAATCATGCCCACTGTTTGTAAAGCGTCCCTAAGCGTCAGAGCGCCCTCGAGGCTTAAAGCGTCCAGCTCGCTTTAGACATGTGTATAAGGCATCTGCCTTGGACATTAAAGCGTCTGAAGCGCCCGCTTAGGCGTCCTGATTGGCGCTTTAGTGCAGAGAGGACGCCTTAGACTTGCCAGGAAGGGGAACAGAGACTTCTGGCGGGAAAAAAGGGCTGGGCGGGAAAACTGGGCTCATATGTGAAACAGTTACAGGAGGGAAAGAAAGAGCGAGAACCAAAACCAGAGCGTCAAATCTCCAGGCTTTCAGCTCTCTCCTCTCTCCTCTGGCAGCAGCTTCCTCCTTAGATCTGCACCAGCTTCCTCCTCTCCGGCCACAGCTCCTCCTCCTCCTCCTCTCTGGCTGCAGCTCCTCCCCCCTCCGCTTGCGCAACCACAATGTATAGCTCCTGCCCTCTCTTCTCCCCCCTCCCCTCCCTTTTCTCTTTCTTCCATGCTCAGATCTGCACCAGCTTGTCATGCCTTTCCTGCTCTGTTATGTGTTATGCTATGCACAGCTCCTCTGCTATTTGGTGCTGCAGCTGCCTCTCTTATAGTAGTTGGCTAGTTGCTTACTGCATAGTGGATGGATTAGAATAATGGCTACTAATGCATATGTGCTCACTGGTGGATTAGAATCAAGGTATGTATGTCTCACTAAATGGTACTCTATTCTACTGCCCCTCAGGTTCAGAGTCTGTCTAAAGCGTCGCCTCGCTTTACGCTTTACCGCTTAAGCAGTGAGCCCCCCCCCCAGTGCCTTGCTTCGCTTTACCGCTTTAAAAACATTGATCATGCCCTTAATCCATACTCAGATTACACAACTTCCCAGAAATACAACTTAGGGCATGTACAGTGGTTGATAAGACAGTCCTATCTTAAGGCTTGCATATAATTATTTAGGGATGACAATAAAAAATATCTACAATGGGCAACACAACTTAGGGCATGTACAGTGGTTGATAAGACAGTCTTATCTTAAGGCTTGCATATAATTTAGAGATGACAATAAAACATATCTAAAATGGGTTATCTCTTAGCATTATCTACAATAACTAGTTATTCCTAAAAACGCGGTGAGACATATTGTGTTAAGAGATGATCTCTTAAATAAGAGAAGACAAGCCTTTTCTTATGAATTCTCTCACCTCCACCTCAACATTTATCCTACGTGGCACTCTTAAGATAGCACCATTGTGCATGCCCTTACCTTGTAATTTGAGACTTGGAGGATATATTGCCGCTCCTTCGAGTCCATCATGACCAGTTTTGTCTGCCAGTCTGCCATTTGCTCCACTTGTTGCTTCTCCACATCATTTTTAAATTTCTCCAGCATCCTGTAAACAGATTATTCTATATTACATTCTTCACAAAAGATCTAGTTGGTGATGATTAGTAAGTACTACCTCCATCCGGGTTTATTAGCCCCCCTTATATTTTGTGTCCAAGTTTGACCATGCATTTGACTAAAAATATATAAAGTATATGCTACACAAAGTATATTGTTGGATTTGTATTTGAAAGAGGTTTTCTATGGTATAAATTTTGTGACATATAGTTTATATTTTGTCAGTTAAATTTATGGTCAAACTTTGGCTCAAAATGAAAGGGGGCCTGATAAACCCGGACAGAGGGAGTACTCCTTAAGTAACTAATAACTGAACGACTATCAAATCACCTCTTGAGCTCAGTAAGCTTGGTGATGGCCTTCCTTGTGTAATCAAGAAGTGCCTTTGACTCTTTATGCACTTTGTCCCTCTTCTCCTCCACCTCTGCTCTCCTCAGCCATAAATCTGCACTGGCCACCACGAAGCTGCAAAGCCACCATTTGAAACTTTAAGAAAAACTGAAGCACCGAGAAAATCACCTGCATACTCCCTATACTACCCGCAAACATTAATGTTCTCAATTCAGTGGGGTTGTCAAAAGTTTGGGCTCAGCTCAAGCCAGGTAAAACTCAAGGTCAACAAGATCTCAAACCCAGACAAGCCCGAGCATCCACTCAGACGTCAATCCTTTGAAAGAGCTGAGCACAGCGGCTAGATAAGTGCTCATATGCATAAACTCATCTTAATTTAGTTTCCCCAGCTTATATTTTTTCCATGCTGCACAAGGCTCACAATCCTTTTTCCCCAAACACTACAATCCTAACCCTCACTGAAAGCACTCACACCCCTTGCTAATATCGTGTGTCTTTATGCACAGGAAAGCATCTTGCTTCTCCCAGGTTGAGTCTCTCAAAAACTCCCCCGTCAAATAGATGCTACATTGCAATTGCTAGTTAAATCCCTAGCACCAACAGAAGTATTCAACCAGTCGAAGCTTTCTGATTTATTCGTCTTTTTTTGGTATTAAGTTGTTTCCATGTTCTTTTGTTGCCATCTTTTGATATTGATGCTATGCATTTCCCAGTATCATGCAAATTTCTCCGACTGGATCAACAACCAATACTCAGGAGTCCTCACTTTGATGTGCTACAGTATATTTCAAGCTTGAGCTTCAAGCAGAGCTTGCTCAGGTTTGATTGAGTATGCTTAGAGACTGAGATAAGCCTGGCCAATTTTGATGATACCGTTGCAGAATACGGACGCAATGCACAAACTGGACCAAAGCAAGCTCAAATGCAAACTAGCAGGGCGCTTACAGGACCGATCTTTCTAATTGGCTAAAATTACCTACACCGGTAACACCGGCAAACACCCTGCTCACTGAAATGGCACACTCGTCGGAATTCATCCAATTTCGAGGTTAAAGCTAGAGACCATGAATGATTCTTCCCATCAGAGGCCTAGATCTAAAACTCATTAGGTCCGTGAGAGAAAATAAACGAAACTCGGAACCCTGACCACGAGTGACCTGCTCATCTCGGTGTCGCGGATGGCCAGGAGGTTCGCGACAGCGGCGACGGCGCGCGCGGCCGACGCAGCAGGCGGAGGGAGCGCGTCCCGCGCAAGGCCGGCCCGCTCCAGCGCCTCCCGCAAGCGCGCTGCCTCCGCCTGATACTCCGCGGCCTGCGCGCGCAGCCCCGATGCAGCGATCCCGGCTGCGTGAGACCGCGCCTGCGACGCCGCCGCGAGCGCGCGGAGATAGGATACCCCCCGCGGCGTGGGGTCGGGCCCCAACGACAGCTCGGAGACCACCGCCCCACCGCCGCGCCCTCCCACTCCGCCGCCCTCCGCTGCCAGGGATGCCAGCCACGCGTTGACCTCGGCGACGGACGCGGGCGCGGACGCCGAGGCTGCGGGGTCGAGGTGCTCCGCTGGTACGAATTTTTGGGCCGTGGGGGTGCTGGTAAGCGTCGGCCGGCGGAACTTTTTAAAAGATCCGCCCGCCTCGCAACCCGTTGGATCGATCTGCTCGTGATTTTCGTCGTGCAACTGCAACTGAGTCAAAACATCTTGTTTCCAGGCTGCACACAGGACCCTTGATGAAGAAATACTACAACAACATTTTCTCTACGGTATAACTTTGCAACAAAGCTAGAAAACCCTTTGCAGCAGACGGCATGATGCACGTCCCGTTCCCCCTCCCCCCCCCCCCCCCCCCCCACACACACACTCTCTCTCTCTCTCTCTCGCGCGCGCGCTCGTAGCACGTTATGTAGAACGTGGCTTGCATGTTGGCATGCTTGCGAGGGAGAGAGGGGGGGGGGAGGAGGAGGAACGGGCGCAATGACGTGCTTCTCTCACAAGCTCGCCGGCAGACACGACAACATTTTTGCAAAAGGTTTTCTACCTTTGTTGCAAAATCTATGGTAGAAAACATTGTTGTATTTGTTCATCAAGGGTCTTGTGTGCAGCATCGAAAAAATGTTTTGCAACAAGGACCCAATTACAGTGGCAACAAAGGTCCTCTGTGAAACATTGATTATTATTTTTTGCAACAACGACTCGGTTGCAGTAGCACGATGAAAATCACGAGTAGATCCAACGGCATGCGAGGCGGCGGATCTTTTAAAAGGTTCCACCAGCCGATGCGTAGTAGACCCCATAAAAAATTAAAGCAAAGAAAAGCTGTTATAACTTAACGGTGCCGGGGCATATCACCCTCAGCACAAGTTGTGGTTTGGGTAAAATATACATTGCCAAAAAAGGCTTTTTTACATCATCAAAAACATCCAACTCCAACACATGATGTAAAATAGGGTCGTCGCACGGCAACCTCTCTAATAGATGATGTAAAAAAGGCTAGCGGCACAACAACAGCCCAACATGAGCACAACAGCAGCACAACAATTTCAAACTTATTTGAAGCAAAATCATCTCAAATTGACACTTAAATAAACATAACAACAATTTCACCAATCGACAACATGAAATGTAACACAATTGCAACAATGTTCAACAAAGAACACACCATAGTTCATGCACAATACAAGAAACATAGAGATGCAACTAAGAGGCTTGTTGCCCATGCCATGTCCACCACTCTTCCATGGCATTTTTTTAAGATCATTGTGTGTATCAGACTCTCTGATGTCATGGTACACCTGCATGAAGTGTCTGGTTCTGTATTCCCTTCTACATGGCGAAACGCATATTTCCATGAGGTCAGAGAAGGTGTGATCCAAATTTTGTCCATGCTCATTTTCAACGATCATGTTGTACATAATCACGCAAGCAGTCATGATGTACCAAAGGTTCCCCTGATCCCAAAATCTAGCTGGTCCTTGCACAAAAGCATTGGGACTGAAAAATCTCAAGCCCTCCCTGAAAGCACAACTTCTCCCTAGGTGGTTTTGGTAATTAATAACAACATATATTTCATTGGACTAATGATTTTATCAAGTATATTTTAGAAAAAGTTCAATGAATGGATTTGCTACGATTGTTAGGAGTTTTCCTAGATGCTTGGAACATCAATTGGCAAAAGCTTCAAGACTATATTTTGCATTTTTGTGAGAGATCATACAAGTCCATAGGAAAGCCAATACTATTAAAAGGGGATGAGGTATCTATGATGATCTGGTTGCTCAAGTGCTTAGAGATTAGCCACCAAAAACCCTCAAGAATTCTCCCACAATATATTCTGTCAAAATCCTAAAAGTCAAATTCGGTGCCACCAACTTTCCACAATCGACCATACCGAGTTTTCCTTAGACAGATCCCAGAGCCAAACCCTAGCAACTCGGTGTAACCAAGTTTTGTCTCGGTACAACCGAAAAAAAGTGACCAACCTTCTGGTATCTATTTGCAAAAAATCATAATTTCTGAGTTTTGCAAATCGGTGTCACCGAAGTGTGGAACTGCCCAGGTCAACCGAATCGGACTCGCCAAGAAGTTGTATATCGGTCTCACCGAAAAGCCGAAAGTTATAGCCTTTTGCACTAGTCGGTGTAACCGAGTTTTTACTTCGGCTCCACCGAGTTGGACAATAGTGTTGTAACGGCTGGATTTTTGAAGATGGCTATATATACCCCTCCACCTTCCTCTCATTCGCAGAGAGAGCACTCAGAACAAGCAAACACTTCCACCATTCATTTTCTGAGAGAGAACCACCTACTCACGTGTTGAGATCAAGATCTTCCACTCCAACCATATGAATCTTGATTTCTAGCCTCCCCAAGTTGCTTTCCATCCAATAAATCTCTTCTACCAAGCCAAATCTGTGAGAGAGTGATTGAGTGTTGATGAGACTATCTGAAGCACAAGAGCAAGGAGTTTATCATCTATACCACATCTATTACCTTTTAGAGAGTGGTGTCTCCTAGATTGGGTAGGTGTCGCTTGGGAGCCTCCAATTCGTGTGGAGTTGAACCAAGAAGTTTGTAAGGGCAAGGAGATCGCCTACTTCGTGAAGATCTACCCCGAGTGAGGCTAGTCCTTCGTGGACGTAAGTCGTGATGGAACAGACGAGGTTGCTACTTCGTGGACCCTTCGTGGGTGGAGCCCTCCATGGACTCGCGCAACCGCTCCCCTCTGTGGGTTGAAGTCTCCATCAACGTGGACGTACGATAGCACCACCTATCTAAACCATGGGAAAAATCTTCGAGTCCCCATTGCGTTTGAACTTCCTATCCCTTCCCTCTACTTACACTTGCATGTCTTTACTTTTCGTTGCTTACTCTAGATTTGCATATGTAGGGTGTGCTAGACTTGATAGAATTGCTAAAACTTGCCAACCTTTAAAATTGGAAAAAGGCTAGATTTTTATTTGGCCAGGTAGTCTAATCACCCCCCTCTAGACATACTTTGGATCATATAAGTCGTATCAGATCTTTGGTCTCCATCGCATTGGTTTCACAACCTAGGAGAGTATAGCGTCTAGTGAGGGAAATTACCACCGTAAAGGTCCATATTTTGATGGTACAAACTTAGCTAGTTGGAAGCATAAAATGAAAATGCATATTCTTGGTCATAATCCCGCCGTTTGGGATGTTGTTCATGTTGGATTGCAAGGTGAATTCTTTGGTGACGGAGAGGAACCGGATCGTGAAGCGATCGCAGAAGAATTGAAGATGTTGCAATACAACGCTCAAGCATGCAACATTCTATTCAACTGCCTATGCCCCGAAGAGTTCAACGGGATAAGCCGTCTTGAGAATGCCAAGGAAATTTTGGATACTTTGGTTGATATGCACGTAGGAACCGAATCCGTCAGGGAATCTAAGTTGGATGTGCTACAAAGTCAACTTGATAAGTTTAAGATGAAGGATGGTGAAGGAGTTGCAGAAATGTACTCTAGGCTTGCTCTCATCACAAATGAGATTGCGGGTTTAGGAAGTGAAGAGATGACCGATAAATTCATCATCAAGAAGATCCGTAGAGCCTTGGATCGATATGACATCGTGTGCACATTGATCCAAATGATGCCAAACTACAAAGATATCAAGCCTACGGAAGTCATTGGAAGGATTGTTGCTCATGAAATGTCACTCAAAGACAAAGAAGAGCTCCACAACAAGTCAAGCGGTGCATACAAAGCTACAAGTGACACTCCTGCTACCTAAAGTGACAACCTTGTTACCAATGAAGAGATAAGCCTCATGGTTAAGAAATTCAACAAGTTCTACAAGAATAGAGGCAAAGAGAGAAGCTCCAACTCAAGATATGAATAGAAGTGTTCATCTAGTCGTGACCAAAATTGTTAGAATTGTGGAAGACCCGAACACTTTTCCAATGAGTGCACGACCCCCTCCAAGAGAAGAGAAGAGTCGCCTAGAAGAATAAGCTCAAGAGATGAGTCACTTCGAAGAGAGAGAAGGAGTAGAGAAGATCGCTATGAACGAAGACCCTCCCGGAGAAGCAAGGACTTGAAGAAGAAGGATAAGTACACCAAGAGCTACACAAGAAGAAGACATCAAGCTCATGTTGGTGAATGGGTATCCAGCTCCGAATCTAACAACCAGTCCGAGAGAAGCTACCACTCCAACTCCGACTATAGTCAAGATGAAGGTGCTGCCGGACTAGCACTTGTGTCCTCCAACTCCCATGCTTTATTTGATTCACCGAATGAAGGAATTGGAAGTTGCCTCATGGATAAAGGTCCCAAAGTATCACACCCTGAATACATTGACTTTAATAGTGATGAGGATGACTTACTAGGAGATGATGACTTGCTCTTTGATAAAACTAGTGATGTTAGTCAAAATGAACTTGATAATAATCATGCTAGTTGATACGTCTCTAACGTATCGATAATTTATGAAGTATTCATGTCATATTTGCCTATGTTTTTACTATGGTTTATGATTTATTGGGACTAACCTATTAATAGTTGCAAAATTGCACACGTTCTTGTTTCACACTTTGATGTGTAGGAATTAATTGGAAATTGGCGAAAAAACGCAAAAGGAACCTTGTTGGAGGAGGACTCTGACTTTCCTGAAATCTGTCTACAAATAGTTTTTAGAGATCGTCAGTTTGACCTCCGAAGACTGCGTCAAATGGAAAAAGTTAAAACTAGGAAAGTGTGGGGAATTTTATGGCATTGATTCTGGACTCCAAATTCGTCCAAAACAAAGTTCAGATGCGATCTGTACACCCGTTTTACTAGAGGAAAATATTTGATTACGGGATTACAAGAATTGATGACGTGATTGAGTCCAACTCTTACCATATCTGATGTATTCGGCCAAGCCACGACTTTGAGGACTCATGAGGGCTGTGAGGAGTCCCTAGGAAGGTTCTAGAGGTGACCAAGAGCCATTGGATCAAGGGTCCATCCATCGGAGGGGCATAGAGCACCACGGAGGCACATATAAGGAGAGAAAAACCCTAATTTCGAAGAGCCACCAAAAGCCACGAATTTGCCTCTCCCTTGGCAGCCACCAAGAAGGGGAGAGGCTCCTCCATTGCAGTACCAAGACCAAGGAAGAAGGGGGGCAAGGGGCCGCCGCCCGTCGCCGGCGCCGTGGCCGCCATCGCCTCCATCTCTTTGGGGTTGCACCTCTCCATATGGTGTTTTCCCCTCTCTATCTTGTTAATATAGTTGGATAATATGGTGTTTTCCCCTCTCTATCTTGTTGTGATGAATTGAGTTTTCCCTTTGAGATTTTGTTATTATCGGATTGAATACTTTTATGGATTTGAGAGCACTTGATGTATGTCTTGCATGCGGATACCCGTAGTGACATTGGGGTATTCAAGTGATTCACTTGATATATGCTATGGCGTCAACTTGCGGATTCCGGTGACCTTGGGGATCTATGCATAGGGGTTGATTGCACGTTTTCATGCCTTGTTCTCTGATAGAAATCTTGGGGCACTCTTTGAAGTTCTTTGTGTTGGATTGAGTATTATGAATCTGAAATTGTTTGATGCGTATCGTATAATTAACTCATGGATACTTGTGGTGACATTGGAGTATCTAGGTGACATTAGAGTTGGTTGATGCGTATCATATGGTGTTATTCTAGTACGAACTCTTAGATAGATCGATCGGAAAGGATAACTTGGTGTTATTTTAGTACGAACTCTTGGATAGATCGATCGGAAAGGATAACTTTAAGGTGGTTTCGTACCCTACAAACAATTTCTTCTTATGTTCTCCGCTAGATAAGAACTTTGGAGTGATTCTTCGTTGCACATTGAGGGATGGTTATGTGATCCAATTATATTAGCATTGTTGATAGATTGCACTAGCGAAAGTACGAACTCTAGGCCTTGTTTTCAAGCATTGCAATACCGTTTGTGCTCACTTTTGTTACTTGCTACCTTGCTGTTTTTATATTTTCAGATTACAAAAACCTATATCTACCATCCATATTGCTCTTGTATCACCATCTCTTCGCCGAACTAGTGCACCTATACAATTTTCCATTGTATTGGGTGTGTTGGGGACACAAGAGATTTCTTGTATTTGATTGCAGGGTTGTTTGAGAGAGACCATTTTCATCCTACACCTCCCACGGATTGATAAACCTTAGGTCATCCACTTGAGGGAAAATTGCTAATGTCCTACAAAACTCTGCGCTTGGAGGCCCAACAAAGTCTACAAGAATAAGGTTGCATAGTAGACATCACTAGTCAAGGTAAGTCATGTGATGATGATAAGAAGGAGGTTGAGCATCTAAATAAAGAACTAAACACTCTTAAGTTAGCTCATGAATCTACTCAAGAAGATCATAGAGAGCTTTTAAGAACTCATGAGAAGTTATGCTTCGAGAAGCTAAATTTAGAGCAAGAACATGAGTTTCTTAAAGATATCAATGATGATCTTCGAAAGAATAGTTATTCTTATCTTGCCAAACAATTACTCTTGTCTAAATTTGTGCCACAAGTTAAATCTAAGAAAACTACTAACAAAGGCAAGGAAGCTTCTTCACCTAGTAGCAATAATAAAAATGCTAAATCAAATGATGTCGCTTCTAGTAGTTCTATTGATTCCACTAATGATTCTCTTAGCCAGGTTACACTTGACTAAGAAAAATATTTATTGAAAGGAATTATAGAGAAAGGTGTCTACAAGAGTCTTATCGGAAGTAAGCAATTTGAGGAGATTGTGCGCAAGCAAGGATGGCACCGGAAGAACCAAGGTGTTGGTTTTGAACGAAAGTTCAATGCCAATGGAGTTGAATGGGAAGAAGATCGATACCCCGAGAGGAAGTTTGTTCCCCAAAAGGAGAAGTATGATCCTACTCCCTCTAAGGGAACAAAAGCTCAAGATGATCTTCCACCACAAGACCACAAGCTCAAGGGCAAAGACAATCTTCAAGAGGAGATTGACTCATTTGAAGAAGAATCACAAGCCATGGTTAAGTGGGTTCCCAAGGCCACTACAAGCTCTACTTCATCAAGTGCTACCTCAACTCGAAGGATCCCCATCAAGTTGTTGTGGGTCCCCAAGAAGAAGAACTAGAGAAGTTCTTGAGGGATGACTCCGCCAACAAAATTCACTCACACTCATTTTTGGCAAGAACTAGTGCAATCAACGCCAACCTTATGCAATAGTTCAAGGAGTCACAAATTCCCTCGTTGGCAAGCAAGGGACAAAGTAATTAATGTATCAATGGACATCATCATATATGTGTTTCACTCCATGTCCATAGATATCCTTGTATTTGTTCCTTGTGTGGGACTAACCCATGTAGGTGAGAAGAGTACAAAACAACAAGGATAGCTCCCAACTCAAGATGATCTTCATCAACAATGATCATCCACTACTATCTCACCTCCATGAAGTATTCTACGACAAAAACCAAGGTTAGTTTGTCCCTCTTAGGGGGGATGTCACATCAAGGGGGGCTTTACTCTAAGACTTGAGTTAAAGCATCTCACAAGATGTGAACACATTAAAAGCTTTATGTAAAAGTGGCAACCCCACTTGTGCTTAAACGATGAGTATGACCTATGATCAAGCATTATTGCTTGGCTCCTTAAGTAAATATACTCATATATAGATGACCCTGTCATCGCCAAAGTGCATGTTTGCTATATTTTATTTGACATCTTATCGTGTGAGCATGTTGGTATGCATATTTTCTCCATTCGAGGACATCCAATTGTTGTTCTATTTGAGCTTTATTTTTCTGGCCAATTGGATGTAAAAGAATGCCTAAGTATCCCCTCTAGCTATCTATGCTTTCTCGTCTCAAATTCTATTCATGCTTCATCACAAATTTTGAGCAAGCACTTTTCGGACCCTCCGGGTGAGGAGCACTCGGAGCCACCGATTCGACAAGGGATGACTTCCAAAACCTCCCAAGTGTTTCTTGGTGTGACCAATACTCCAAACTTAGTCCCATTGAAGCACTAGGGTTGATCTGGTTTTCTACCTCGGTACCACCGGTCTATAAATCTCGGCGTCACCGAGTTGTTCTGTCAACACGTAGTTACACATCTCGATGGAACCGACATTTCTAGCTCGGTGTCACCGACAGCGGGTGGGTATATAAATCCGCGGGTCCATACTTTGAAAATTACTTCAAACCTACAACTTCCGCACCCCACTGTTGCCGCCGCCCACATCTCTGGACGATCTCCATTGTCTCCCGTGCGCCCTCGCCGTTGGAATCCGTCGTCGTCAATGGAACCTTCTATGTCGTTGTCGCTGTAGCGAAGATCCACCGAGTTAGGGTAAATCTTCGACCCCTCGTGCGCTCCAAGCTCTAATTCATGTGCATTAGGTTGTTTTTCATCTCTTGCCACGTTTTGCAATGATTCCATCCATGAGAGAATTCCTTAGAATAGGTCGAACGGGAAAATTTATGGTTAGGTCTCCGTTGTATGCAGTTTCGGAGTCACCGAGTCAAAACATCTCGGCGCCACCGATGTGGGTTCACCCACATCACAAAGGACTTCTCGGTGAAACCAAAAGTTCCTATCGGTGTCACCGATATGGAATTTTAGGGTTTCTAAGCACAACTTCGGTGAGACCGAGTCACACTTTGATGAAACCAAAACTGTGTGACCAAGTTTCTGTTTATATTGTTTGTTGCCTCGGAATTTCCGAAACTCAAAACTCGGTGGAACCGAATTTCATATTGTGAATACATGATACTAAATTTTTTAGTTCAAATTGCAAAAACTTCTGAATTTTGTGATGCTCATCCATTCCGCTCCTCTATATCTATTTCACAGGGTCAGTGATCAATCATGTCAGGATCAGATGATAGCCAGAATGATCTCAGAGAGCAAAGTGTGGATCTTGATGCAGGCACTAGTCCTGAGGTCGGTTTTTTCAGACCTGGAACTCCGGTTCTCATGTCTTGCCCAAACCAGCCACCAGGGCTAGGAAGAAGAAAAATTTAGATGAGGAGGATGTTGATTTTATTCCAGGCGAGGTTACATCAAAGAGAAAACCTGTCAGAAAGGAGTATGCAAGCAGTGAAGCCAGAAAGGCCCCTATGTCAGCTGCTAAGGGTGGCATGACACTTACTCTTGAGTCACCAAACACTTCCAAGCAAACAAAGTCTATGGCTAAGAAGCTAGGGTAGAAAAAGATAAGGAAGAGAACCATCCATGTGGTTGGGAGGTCAACCTCCAGTTATGAAGGCCCTGGACATGATGAAGAAGAGGAAGAGGAGGTCCCAGCTGCTAACCCTCCTCCTTCCAAGAAGAGGAAGTTGATGGCAAATGCTATACCTAGCTAAAAGCACATATGCTCCCTTGGTGGTTTTGATAATTCATGACAACATACATTGTCTCTTGGACTAATAGTTTTATCTAGCTTGTTTCAGTGAAGTCCACAGAGAGGATTGGCTAAAAGATTGTGTGGAGAACCTCACCAAGGAAAGGAAGGAATAGGATTGGCCATGCTTCAAGATCAAGGACTCTACATTCTATATTTTGTGAGAAATCACTTTGAGTCCATAGGAAAGACAATACTATTAAAAGGGGATGAGGTAAATATGATGATCTGGTTGCTCAAGTGCTTAGAGGTAGCCACCGAAAATACTCACCCACTTTCCCACACATATCATCTGTACAAAGCATAAAGTCAAAATTCGGTGCCACCAATATTCCATTTCGGATCCACCAAGTTTATCCAAGACAGAAGCCAAACCAAACCCTAGCATCTCGGTACTACCAGCTTTTCATTCAGTGCCACCGAAAACAGTGACCAACTTCCTGGTTAGCCATTTTCTAGATTTGGTCCTACCGAGTTTTGGGGATCGGTACCACCGAGAAGTTGGACCAACTTTCTGTTATCCCATTTCTCTAAATCGGTCCCACCGAGTTTGAGGAATCGGTCTCAGCAAGATTTGGTAACTGCCTATTTCACCCATATCGGTACCACCGAGATTCATATATCGGTTCCACCGAAAACGCCAAAGTTACCACATTTTGAACAAGTCGGGGCCACCGAGTTGGGTAATAATGTTGTAACGGTTGGATTTTTTGAGAACCCTATATATACCCCTTCACCACCATTCACTCGTAAGAGAAGCACTCAGAACATACACCCACTTGCCATATCCAATTTTCTGAGAGAGAGACATCCACCCTTGTGTCGAGGTCAAGATCATCCACTCCAACCATATGAATCTTGATTTCTAGCCTCTCCAAGTTGCTTTCCATCCAATCAATCTCTTCTACCCATGCCAAATCGGTGAGAGAGTGATTGAGTGTTGAGGAGACTATCTTTTGAAGCACAAGAGCAAGGAGTTCATCATACTACCACATCTATTACCTTTTGGAGGGTGGTGCCTCCTACATTGGTTAGGTATCGCTTGGGAGCCTCCATCTTCGTGATTGTGGAGTTGAACCAAGAGTTTGTAAGGGCAAGGAGATCGCCTACTTCGTGAAGATCTACCCATAGTGAGGCTAGTCCTTCGTGGACGGAAGCCGTGATGGAATAGTCGAGGTTGCTACTTCGTGGACCCTTATGGGTGGAGCCCTCTGTGGACTCTCGCGACCACTACCCTCCGTGGGTTGAAAAGTCCATCAGCGTGGACGTACGATAGCACCACCTATCAGAACCACGGGAAAAATCTTCGTGTCTCCATATTGCGTTTGATCTTCCTATCTCTACTCTCTTACATATGCTTGTCTTTACTTTCTGCTGCCATACTTGTTGACTAGCATGTGTAGGGTGCATTATACTTGTTAGAATTGCTAAAATCTGCCAACCAATTAACTTGGGAAAAGGTTAGGTTTTTAATTTGTCAAGTAGTCTATTCACCCCCCTCTAGACATCCCTTCTAATGATTCCACAATTGGTATTAGAGCTTTGGTCTCCAAAGCTCCGGTTTCATCACCGTTGGAGGAAGATGGATGTGTCTAGTTTGGGGAGTCTTAGTTGTAGAGTGCCCGTTCTCGATAGGGAGTACTATAGTCAATGGAAATATGAGATGCTTGAGTTATTCAATGAATTTCATTTGAGCAAGTATGTTAAGAATCCCTATGTACCTCCCATTGATCCTTTACATCCCACACACGAAGAGGAAATTGATATGCTACACAATCTTAGAACTGTTAATCTTATCATTAGAGGATTGCCTAGAATTTTGTTTGATCAAATGAAGAATTTTGAATGTGCTTATACTTTGTGGAATGATTTGGAGAAACGATATCCAAATTATTTATTGAGTAATCTTGATGAAATTCTTCATAAATCTATTGCTTTTCACAAAATGATGCCTAGTGATCCTATGTTTGATGACTATCTATTTGAGCTTAGAGACCTCATGTGTGCTAAAGGAGATATCATAACTATCAACAACATCATTGTTGAAGCTATTCGCATTCATAATCTTGAAAATTGTCATGATTACTATTCTAACGAATCTCTTGTTTATGACGAGGATTTCCCACTTGATGATGACAATATGGAACATGGCTACTATGATGAAGATGAGTTGTTCGACATCGAGTATGAGAAGACTATCAAGCATCTAAGTCTCATGGTAAACTTCAAGGATTACATGTCCGGAGGAAAAGAGTCGATTCTCGATAGTGGATGCACCGGTCATATGACCGGAGATAGAGACATGTTTCAAGAGATCACACCAAACCATGGACCGCGAAGGTATGTGACTTTTGGAGACAACTCCAAGGGTAAGGTACTTGGTCTTGGTAAGGTGGCCATATCTCATGATAGCTCCATTCAAAATGGCATGCTTGTTGAATCCCTTGGCTATAATCTTCTTTCCGTATCTAGACTTGCCGACTTCGGTTTCAATGTGCTATTTACTAAAGTAGATTGCCAAGTGTTTCGTCAAGACAATCATAGCATGGTCTTTACCGGTTTCCGTAGAGGTGATCTATACATTGTTGATTTCACTAAGAGATCCAAACCTCGCACTTGTCTTATTGCAAAATCCTCTAAAGGTTGGCTTTGGCATAGAAGACTAGGACATGTTGGCATGCGTAATATAGACAAGCTCATCAAAGGTGATCACATACTTGGTGTTAAAGATGTTATCTTTGACAAAGATAGACTTTGTAGTGCTTGTCAAGCCGGAAAGCAAGTAGGTGGAAGTCACCCCGTAAAGAATATCATGACTACAAGGAGACCACTCGAGTTGCTTCATATGGATCTTTTTGGTCCGAATGCTTACAAGAGCCTCGGTGGAAATTCCTTTGGCCTAGTTATAGTTGATGATTTTTCCAGATTTATGTGGGTATTCTTTCTTGATGATAAGTCGCACGTGCAAAAGATCTTCAAGAACTTCGCTCGCAAAGCGCAAAATCAGTTTGAAGTGAAGATCAAGAAAGTTCGGAGTGACAACGGATCGGAGTTCAAGAACACGAATGTGGATTCCTTTCTTGACGAAGAAAGGATTTCACATGAGTTCTCGGCTACGTACATGCCTCAACAAAATGGAGTTGTTGAGAGGAAGAACCGGAATCTTATAGAGATGGCTAGAACGATGCTCGACGAATACAAGACACCAAGACACTTTTGGGTGGAAGCTGTGGAAATAGCTTATCATGCTACGAACCGACTCTATCTACACAAGCTTCTCGGTAAAACGACATACGAGCTACTCACCGGTAACAAGGCCCAAGTTAGATACTTTCGGGTATTTGGCTCCAAGTGTTACATTCTTGATAAGCATCGTTGTTCTAAATTTGTGCCTAAATCTCATGAAGGTTTCTTGCTTGGTTATGCATCAAACTCTCACACTTACCGTGTCTACAACAACTTCACTCGAAAAGTTGAAGAGACGGTAGATGTGAAGTTTGATGAATCTAATGGTTCGCAAGTCGAACAATTGCCAAATGATGTAGGAGATAAGGAACCTTCGGAAGCTATCCAAGACTTGTCCATCGGCAAGATTCATCCCATGGAGGTGAAGGAAAGTACTTCATCGACCCAAGTGGAAGCCCCTACTTCGCATCAAGGCAAACCTCAACACGACATGGAGGCATCCACAAGCGGTACACGCCAAGATGAAGAGGAGGAAGAAATTCATCATGAAGATCCACCACAACCACCTTCACCACCACCTCAAGGCAACAACAACGAAGAAGAAGATGATGATGAAGAAGCTCCACCATCCAACAAGGAAAAGCTACCCCGAGTTCGAGCAAGAGTGAACAGAAATCATCCTCTAGATCAAATCTTCGGTGACATACAACCAGGAGTATAACTCGCTCTAAAACTCGATTAGCTAACTTTTGTGAGCATTATTCATTCATCTCTAGTATTGAGCCTTTGAAGGTAGAAGAAGCTCTTCAGGCCCCGGATTGGGTGAATGCTATGCACGAGGAGCTACACAACTTCGAGAGGAACGAAGTATGGACACTAGTGGAGAAACCCAAGGACGAGCAAAACATCTGGGTGTTTCGGAACAAACAAGACGAAGACGGTGAAGTTGTACGCAACAAGACGCGTCTCGTGGCTCAAGGCTACACCCAAGTCGAAGGTATGGACTATGGTGAGACCTATGCCCCCATTGCTAGACTTGAAGCTATTAGCATTCTTCTTGCTTATGCTAATCACCATGATATCACGCTTTATCAAATGGACATTAAAAGTGCATTCTTAAATAGTGAGATTGAAGAAGAGGTCTATGTTAAACAGTGCCCTGGTTTTGTGAATCCTAAGAAACCTAACCACGTTTACAAGCTTCGTAAAGCTCTTTATGGACTTAAGCAAGCCCCACGTGCTTGGTATAAATGCTTAACGAAGTTTCTCATTGAAAAGGGTTTTGAAATTGGTAAAATTGACGCAACCTTATTCACTAAGAGAGTTAATGGTGAATTATTTGTGTGCCAAATCTATGTGGATGATATTATATTTGGATCTACTAACCCACAATTTAGTGAAAGATTTGGAAGGTTGATGTCCGAGAAGTATGAGATGTCCATGATGTGTGAGCTGAAAATTTTTCCTTGGTTCGCAAATCAAGCAAACGAGAGAAGGAACTTTCATCTCTCAAACCAAGTATACCAATGACTTGATCCAGAAGTTCAACATGCAAGAGTGTAAAGGTATGAAAACTCCTATGCCTGCTAGTGGACATGTTGACCTCACCAAGGAGGACAAACCGGTTGATCAAAAGGTTTATCGATCAATGATTGGTTCATTGCTATATCTATGTGCCTCCCGTCCCGACATTATGCTTAGTGTGTGCATGTATGGTAGATATCAAGATGCTCCTAAAGAGTGTCATCTTAAGGCCGTGAAAAGAATTGTGAGATACTTGATACAAACACCAAACTTTGGTATATGGTATCCCAAGGGATCTTCTTTTAACCTTGTTGGCTATTCTGACTCGGACTATGTCGGATATAAGGTTGATAGAAAATCCACCTCGGGTACACGTCAATTTCTTGGTAGATCTCTTGTGTCTTGGTCATCCAAGAAACAAAACTCGGTATCTCTATCTACCGCCAAAGCGGAATACATTGCCGCCGGATCATGTTGTGCTCAATTGCTATGGATGACTCAAACTCTTAAGGATTATGGAATCAATGTGAGACATGTTCCATTGTTGTGTGACAATGAGAGTGCTATTAAGATTGCTCATAATCCCGTGCAACATTCTCGAACTAAACATATTCAAGTTCATCATCATTCTATTCGTGATCATGTTGCTAAAGGGGACATTAATCTCAAACATGTTCGTACCAACAAGCAATTGGCCGATATCTTTACTAAGCCACTTGATGAGAAAATGTTTTGTCACTTGAGTGAGTTGAACATCATTGATGCCTCAAACTTGAGCTAGACTCACTCAAATGCTTGCAAGGGCATGAGCTTACATGACTATTCCATGTTACACTTGATATGACACTATCTTATACCTTGGAAATCCATGCTCCCTTGTATTGCATCTAACCTTTTGTAGGTACTTGGAAGAACTACACTCCACAAGATTGCCATCAACTCATATCTCTAGCAATCTTGTCATGGCCAAGTATTCATAAATATTCTTTGATGATGGAAGGAAGAAGACAACACAAACCATATCCTTGACAACCACTAGATAAACAAATTTCAGTCTTGTCATTTGGATATATCTTGTTATTCCTTGCATGACTAACCCATGTAGGTGAAAAGAGAACCAAAACAATTAAGGATTGCTCTCAACTCAAGATGATCTTCATCAACTTCGAGCATAGACAAGAAGTTCTCCTACATACCACGTCATCAACATCACTTAAAGGTATGTGATCATATCCTTGAAATAGCTTTACTCCAAGTCATGAGATAAAGCAACTCAAGTGATATGAAAACATTAAAATGCTTAATTGAAAAATGGTAAGCCCATTTTGAGCTTAACGTAGAGTATGACCTATGATCAAGTATTCTTGCTTGGCTCCTTAAGTCAATATACTCTAATATAGGTGACCTAGTCACCGCCCATCATCTAGGTGAAGTATCTTGTTTGGTTCATATTTTAGTTGCATGCTTTCTTGGAACCACTCAATTTCCATGTAGTTGAAAAATTTCTTGCAAATACTTTTTCAAATTCTCTGCAATCATTTTCTATTTGAGGCTTTCTAAAAAACACCTTTGACAAACTTTGCCAAGTTTCTGTTTTGCCTTTCGATTCAAGTAACTCGGCGTCACCGATTATGCAGATAAGTTGCACAACTCTATATCGGTTCCACCGATTTATTTCCCTTGGAGTCACCGACTTTGCTATCTTCTGTGTTCTCTGTTAGATTTAGCAATTTCCCATTTCTTCAAGGATCCCTATATCAAAGGGGGAGAAATTTTAAAGAGCCTTTTCAGATGTTAAAAGGGGGGAGTCTTCAAGGATCCCTTAGTCTCAAATACTCTCAAGGATCCTACTTTCTATGACCCTTATTCTCAAGGATCCCTTCCCTCACAATGATCCCTTTATGTGACCCTCTGTGTGACCCTTTTTGGAAATTAATGCCAAAAGGGGGAGAAACCAATGCTTCAAAGCTTATGCTCATACCAAAGGGGGGATATATATTAAGGGGAGAATATCAAAGCCTATGCTTGAATAAAGGGAGAGAACATCAAGGGGGAGAATATCTAAGTACATCTAAGCTTATGCTTACCCAAAGGGGGAGAAATCTTTGATTTGATTTTCTATTAGTGCTAGACTTGTCTCACCCTACCTACTCCCAATACTACATGCTAAGATTCAGGGGGAGAGGAAGATTTACAAATCCATACTTAGGGGAGAAAGTTCTACATATTTCTATTGGGGGAGACATATCAATCTTAAGAAACTCTATTTCTCATATGTCTTCCATATCTTGGTATTCTTGAATCTTTTTGCATTTGGATAAGTAGAATACTCTTGTGTTTCCTGACATTGTTTTCTCAAGTGTGTTCCTACTGTTAGAATGCTCAAGAACTTCAAGGTAAGTATATGCATCATATCCTTGGTCAAGATGATCTCTTGCTTCTTGCACATGTTGTTTGCAAGAGTGAAGTCTTGAACATGGAGACACCTCATTCACATATATTTGATGCATATAGCCAAGATATACATGACTTCTCATGTGCTTTATACTATGTGTGTGTTCATGCATTCCAAAGCAACTATCCTTTAAAATGGATTGCACACATTTAGAGGGAGCTTGTATTGGTCATGTATCCTTCAAAGCTATCACATATTCCTGCATATCTTAATTTGAAGCTTTGATTGTATGTTGTCATCAATTACCAAAAAGGGGGAGATTGAAAGCACATATGCTCCCTACGTGGTTTTGTTAATTCATGACAACATACATTGTCTCTTGGACTAATAGTTTTATCTAGCTTGTTTCAGATGAAGTCCACAGAGAGGATTGGCTAAAAGATTGTGTGGAGAACCTCACCAAGGAAAGGAAGGAATAGGATTGGCCATGCTTCAAGATCAAGGACTCTACATTCTATATTTCGTGAGAAATCACTTTCAGTCCATAGGAAAGCCAATACTATTAATAGGGGACGAGATAAATATGATGATCTGGTTGCTCAAGTGCTTAGAGGTAGCCACCAAAAATACTCACCCACTTTCCCACACATATCATCTGTCCAAAGCCTAAAGTCAAAATTCAGTGCCACCAATATTCCATTTCGGATCCACCGAGTTTATCCAAGACAGAAGCCAAACCAAATCCTAGCATCTCGGTACTACCAGCTTATCATTCGGTGTCACTGAAAACAGTGACCAACTTCCTGGTTAGCCATTTTCTAGATCCGGTCCTACCGAGTTTTGGGAATCGGTACCACCGAGAAGTTGGACCAACTTTTTGTCAGCCCATTTCTATAAATCGGTCCCACCAAGTTTGAGGAATCGGTCTCACCGAGATTTGGTAACTGCCTAGGTCACCCATATCGGTACCACCGAGATTCATATATCGGTTCCACCGAAAACGCCAAAGTTGCCACATTTTGAACAAGTTGGTGCCACCGAGTTTCACTTCGGTTTCACCAAGTTGGGCAATAATGTTGTAACGGTTGGATTTTTGGAGAAACCTATATATACCCCTTCACCACCATTCACTCGCAAGATAAGCACTCAGAACATACACCCACTTGCCATATCCAATTTTATGAGAGAGAGCCACCTACCCTTGTCTTGAGGTCAAGATCATCCACTCCAACCACATGGATCTTGATTTCTAGCCTCCCCAAGTTGCGTTCCATCCAATCAATCTCTTCTACCCAAGCCAAATCTGTGAGAGAGTGATTGCGTGTTGAGGAGACTATCTTTTGAAGCACAAGAGCAAGGAGTTCATCATACTACCACATCTATTACCTTTTGGAGGGTGGTGCCTCCTAGATTGGTTAGGTGTTGCTTGGGAGCCTCCATCATCATGATTGTGGAGTTGAACCAAGAGTTTGTAAGGGCAAGGAGATCGCCTACTTCGTGAAGATCTACCCATAGTGAGGCTAGTCCTTCGTGGACGGAAGCCGTGATGGAATAGTCGAGGTTGCTACTTCGTGGACCCTTATGGGTGGAGCCCTCCATGGACTCTCGCGACTGCTACCCTCCGTGGGTTGAAGACTCCATCAGCATGGACGTATGATAGCACCACATATCGGAACCACGGGAAAAATCTTCGTGTCTCCATATTGCATTTGATCTTCCTATCTCTACTCTCTTACATATGCTTGTCTTTACTTTACTCTGCCATACTTGTTGACTAGCATGTGTAGGGTGCATTAGACTTGTTAGAATTGCTAAAATCTTCCAACGAATTAACATGGGAAAAGGTTAGGTTTTTAATTTGTCAAGTAGTGTATTCACCCCCCTCTAGACACCCCTTCTAGTGATCCCACACTAGCGAGCCTGCTCCTAAGGCTAAACCCTCGGCTCCCAAGGCCAAGCCAGCTGCCCCCAAGCCCAAGGGGACCATAAGAGACATTCCTGCTGTAGACAAGAACAAGGGTTCTACTTCTAGAGATGTTGCAGAAGAAGAAGAAAATGTTGCTGTTTTGAGGAAGCTTAGACCTCACCTGCCAGACCACAATGATGATCATCCCATAGCAAAGAATATGAAGGAGAGGAAGGATCAAGGTCTCAGGAAGTGGAGAGACAATGATCCATATGATGTGAGAAGGACTGTTGTTGATGCTCGCTTCCATACCAAGGAGCAGCAGGACTTCTATGAGACTGTTCTACTTGACAAGAACCCAACTGTCAGTGATATGAGATTTGTTGATTAGGAATACATGAAGAACAACCTGGACTATTTTCCTCATGACCAAGAGAACTTCAAGGCCATACACATTGATGAGTTTGTTGGCAGAGAGATGACTGCCTGGAATGATGAGATGGTTATGCAATTCTACTCCACTGCACACTTCTATCCAGATGGCAGGATAGTATGGATGACTGAAGGCACCAGGTTCCGGTCAACTATTGATGAGTGGGCTACCATCTTAGGAGTCCCAAAGGTGCAAGAAGGTGATTTGGGTGTGTACTCTGAATCCAAGATGAATCACAACTCCATGGAGTTGTGGTGATGGATCCACTTCTATCCAGATGGCAGGATAGTATGGATGACTGAAGGTGCCAGGTTCCAGTCAATTATTGATGAGTGGTCTACCATCTTAGGAGTCCCAAAGGTGCAAGAAGGTGATTTGGATGTGTACTCTGAATCCAAGATGAATCACAACTCCATGGCCAACATGTACAATCCCATTCCCAGAGAGTATGTGAAGACTCACAAGCTTGGCTCGGTCTACTTTGTGCAAGCAAGACTCACTACCTCCAACACCATATTGAGGCACACCTTGATGCCCAAATCTGAAGATGACAAGATGATCCGTGGATACTCCATCAACATGCTGCATCATGTGGACAACCACACCAGGATCAGAGTGATGGATCTTATTGTTGAGACCATCAAGAGGATAATTGCTGACCAGAAGAGATCATGTGGATATGTTCCATATATTCAGATGCTCATCAACTCCAAAGTTGGAAAGAGCCTCTATCTACTTGATCGACCACATCTGCCCCTCTAGCCAGACTTTGAGGATAATGTTGTGGTGATGGATCCATCTCATCCCACTTCATCGACTGCACATGCAGAGATTGAGGCAGAGGCTCAGGCAGAGGCAGTGAGAGCCGCTAGTGCTCTAGTCCTCAAGACGAAGAGTGATCAATTGGCCTATCTAGTCAGTACCATTCAGGGAATGGAGAAGAACATCAACAAGCTGTTGTAGAACCAGAAGAGCCTTGAGAATATTGTGGAGACGAAGTTCCATGACCTTGACAACAAGGTGACTGAGCTGACCACCACGGTCAACCAACCGAAGCAAGAAGGAGATTCAGTTCCTTTGCCTAGCTCAGATGATGATGATGAGAGTCGTACATTGCCAGTCCAGACTCAGTTCAGGGCTCAGGTTCGATCTGCTGCTGTGTCTGCTCAGGATGTGAGACCTTCAGTGTCTGCACCAGCTGCAACGTCTACCGTGCCTCCTTCGGCACCTCCAGTTTCAACTCCACCAACTTAGAGGACTTCTATAGAAGCATTCGTGGACGCTCTCTTTTCGACTCCTTCCACGACTACTAGAGCAGCTTCATCGCCCCATGGAGGAGACCATGCCCATAGTGACATTTAGCTCTATACTTTCGAGCTTTTTGGTAACTTGTTGCCAAAGGGGGAGAAATTTTATAGATCAAAGGGCATCGAGAGAGAGAGAGAGAGTTGCTTTTGACGCTTCTCCTTGACTTTGAAAACATTTGGCCTTTCTTTTGTTTGCCTTAAACTTTGTGGTGTTTGATCATACGCTTTGTGATTGATGTTACTATTTCCTATCTTCGTGATATTCATATGATGATCATTCACTCATGTTTGGTGTTATGTGCATTGTAATCCATTCATATCATTTATGCGCACCACCAAGATGTATGTGACATGTAAGAGTGACCCATGATCCTAATCGATCATGCATTTGCATTCAAATGCAAATTCAAAATAATCACAAATTTAGGGGGGGCTCTTGCTTCTCACATACTTCTCAAAGAGACGATGCTATACATTGATTATATTTTATATCGAAGCTTTGATCTATATGTTGTCATCAATTACCAAAAAGGGTGAGATTGAAAGCACAACTTCTCCCTAGGTGGTTTTGGTAATTAATAACAACATATATTTCATGGGACTAATGCTTTTATCAAGTATATTTCAGGAAAACTTCAATGAATGGATTGGCTAGGATTGTGAGGAGTTTCCCTAGATGCTTGGAACGTCAATTGGCAAAGGCTTCAAGACTCTACATTTTGTATTTTTGTAAGAAATCACACTTGAGTCCATAGTAAAGCCGATACTATTAAAAGGGGATGAGGTATCTATGATGATATGGTTGCTCAAGTGCTTATAGATTAGCCACCAAAAACCCTCAAGAATTCTCCCCCAATATATTCTGTCAAAATCCAAAAAGTCAAATTCGGTGCCACCAACTTTTGACAATCGTCCATATCGAGTTTTCCTTAGACACATCCAAGAGCCAAACCCTAGGAACTCGGTGTAACCAAGTTCTGTCTTGGTACAACCGAAAAACAGTGACCAACCTTCTCGTATCTATTTGCTAAAAATCATAATTTTCGAGTTTTGCAAATTGGTGTCACGTAAGTGTGGAACTGCCCAAGTCAACTGAATCGGACTCGCCGAGAAGCTGTATATCGGTCTCATCGAAAAGATGAAAGTTGCAGCCTTTTGCACTAGTCGGTGTAACCGAGTTTTTACTTTGATTCCACCGAGTTGGGCAATAATGTTGTAATAGTTGGATTTTTGGAGATGGCTATATATACCCCTCCACCTCCCTCTCATTCGCAAAGAGAGCACTCAGAACAAGCAAACACTTCCACCATTCATTTTTTGAGAGAGAACCACCTACTCATGTGTTGAGATCAAGATCATCCACTCCAACCATATGAATCTTGATTTCTATCCTCCCAAGTTGGCTTTCCATCCAATCAATCTCTTCTACCAAGCCAAATCTGTGAGAGAGTGATTCAGTGTTGAGGAGACTATCTTTTGAAGCACAAGAGCAAGGAGGTCATCATCCATACTACATCTATTACCTTTTGGAGAGTGGTGTCTCCTAGATTGGTTAGGTGTCGCTTGGGAGCCTCCAATTCGTGTGGGGTTGAACCAAGAAGTCAGTAAGGGCAAGGAGATTGCCTACTTCGTGAAGATCTACCCCGAGTGAGGCTAGTCCTTCGTGGACGTAAGCCATGATGGAATAGACGAGGTTGCTACTTCATGGACCATTCGTGGATGGAGCCGTCCGTGGACTCATGCAAGTGCTACTCTCCGTGGGTTGAAGTCTCCATCAATGTGGACGTATGATAGCACCGCCTATCAAAACCACGGGAAATATCTTCGAGTTCCCATTGCGTTTGAACTTCCTATCCCTTCCCTCTACTTACACTTGCATGTCTTTACCTTCCGCTGGTATACTCTTAGATTTGCATGTGTAGGGTATGCTAGACTTGATAGAATTGCTAAAACTTGCCAACCTTTAAAATTGGGAAAATGCTAGATTTTTATTTGGTCAAGTAGTCTAATCACCCCCCTCTAGACATACTTTGGATCCTACACTCCCCACATCTTTCCTAGCCGCCGCTTAAGCATTGTGAACATAAAGTTCTTTATTACCTTGGGGGCTTGAGATTGGCTTCACAAAAGTAGCCCACTTTAGATAGATCACATTCGTAAGGTAGTACCTATAGTTGTATGTGCGCCCATTTTCTTGGATGGTCACTAGTGTAGCTTCTCCATTGGCTAACTCCGCAAAAAGATGTGATAGGTTGAGCACATTGATGTCATTGCAAGATCCAGGCATCCCAAAATATGCACGTCAAATCCATGTCTCCCCATCGGTTGCGGCCTCAAGAATGATGTCGACATCCTTGTTGCGTCTTTTGAACTGTTGAAAGGATCGGTATGGTTGACTACACGGGGGGGAGGGGGGGGGAGGGGGTGAATAGGCAACTACCAATTTTTAGGTTTTCTTAACAAATTAGGCTTACCAACAAATAGGTTGTCTAGATATGCAACGGAATGGGAAACCTATATGATGCTAACAACAACAACAATATAAGCAAGCAAATGATACAACACAAATAACACTTGCACAAAGTAAAGGTAAGAAGTAATCACAAGTGGATCCGGTGAAGACGAGGATGTGTTTCTGAAGTTTCTTCCCTTTGAGGGGAAGTACGTCTCCGTTGGAGCGGTGTGGAGGCACAATGCTCCCCAAGAAGCCACTAGGGTCACTGTATTCTCCTCACGCCCTCACACATTGCATGATGTCGTGATTCCACTAGTGGTGCCCTTGAAGGTGGCAAGCGAACCTTTACAAACAAGGTTGGGGCAATCTCCACAACTTAATTGGATGCTCCCAACACCACCATGAAGCTTCACCACAATGGATTGTGGCTCCGAGGTGACCTCAACCGTCTAAGGTGCTCAAACATCCAAGAGTAACAAGATCTGCAAGGGATTAGTTGGGGGAATCAAATTCCTCTTAGTGGAAGTGTAGATCGGGGCCCTCTCAACCAAACCCTAGAGAATCAACAAGTTTTGTTGGCTAGGGAGAGAGATCGGGTGAAAATGGAGCTTGGAGCAACAATGTAGCTTTTGGGGGAGGAAGATGTGGTCTTCTTGGGGAAGAAGACCCCTTTATATAGTGGGGGTAACAATCCAACCGTTACCCCCTCTCAGCCCGCACACAAGCGGTAGTACTACCGCTTGGGCGGCTCTGCCCGGTGTGCAGTGCAATGGCATGAGGCCATGAGCCGGTAGTGCAGCCGGAGCGGTACTACCGCTGGCCCCAGTACCGCTGGGGTTGCAACGTAGGGGCCCACAGAAGAGAGGTAGCAGTAGGGACATAGGTAGTACCGCTGAAGCGGTACTTTCGCTGACGAGAGCGGTACTACCGGTTACACGCGGTAGTGCCTCGCCCTACTACCGCCCCTACATCCGTCGAGAGCGTTGAGGTCCAGAAGAGGACCGGTAGTGGAGCGGTAGTGACGGGCGGTACTACCACTTATAGGCGGTACTACCACGCCGCACTACCGTCCCTACTACCTCGCAGTCCGACATGAAAGTCGAGACCCCCAGAGGCAGCAGTACTACGCGCGGCACTGGGCAGGAGTACTATCGCTAGTAGGTGGTACTACCACCAGTAGGCGGTACTACCGTGTGCACAGAGCGGTACTACCGCTTGGGCCCTTCAGAACCTAAGCAACGGGAACAGAGGAGCAACTCCATTGATGTGGGAAAGGAGCAGGGGTGCAAATGCAGATGTTTATGTGTTGATTCCACCCTAACCTTTTCGAAGCGGACCCCCTCTTAATAGTACGGTTTTCGTATGACTCAAATCCATCGATAAAAGAAACGCAGAAACAACCGTCTTCACTTAAGAACTCCGAGGGGCTAGAATCGTCTTGTGCCATATGATAAATTATCTGAAATGCTCAATGCAAACGATTAGTCTGCAAGAACATTGTCATCAATCACCAAAACCACTAAGGGAGAAATATGCCCTAACAATCTCCCCCTTTTGGTGGATTGATGACAACGCATGATTTGCATAAAAGATATATTAAGATAATAATCAAACCCAACAACTACAAAATATTGACGGGCTCCCCCTAGATGCGTGCACTATTTATGTATGCTTTTGGAATGCAAAGCACACATACTAGGATCAACACTCCCCCTATATTTTATAGTCTAGGCAACATTTGTATCAACAGAGTATGAGAGATAATCATGGATGCAACATATTGCATGTGAGCATAAAGATAGGGCACAAGCTAAGCATACAACTCACAAACTAACATGGTACTTCGACATACATAGATAATAGAGGGTAGCATATGTCTCACACCATATGACTCGAGCTTAAAGTCTCACAAACACAATCCAAAGCAAATGATAAAGAGTTCACAAGCGAGGAAATAAAGCAAATAAGACGCGCTTGTGACTCGGAAAATCCAAATCCCTAAACTCTCTCCCCCTTTAGCATCAAGACACCAAAAGGGCAAAAAGCACTACGACGATCGCAGGTGGTAGTCTTGCTCCAGAACACCATCAATACTCCTCGTGACCGCTGGAGGTGTCATCTGCAGTAGCATGCTCAACATCCGAGTCACACTGGCAATGCTTGGAAGTCCACACCTCCTCATCAGTGATCCTATCCTCAGACCTGCTCTCGACCTCCATGCCAAGGTGCCTCATCATAAGCTTGTCATGGCTCCTAGCCTTCTTCTCGACCACATGAGCAGTGTACTGACCGTGAGCCTGCATGCAGAATAGCTTCTTCATCTTCTCCTTGAGCTTCTTAGCAGGAGATGGCTCTGCACTGGATGGCGCGTAACTGGGGTCAGCATCGCCTTCATCCTCATCCTCCTCCTCGCCCTCAGCCTCAGGGACCTCCTTCTCAGGAGCAGCATGAGTACTCCACTTGTCCTTCAGTCACAGCTGCACAACCTCACGAATGGTCATATCACCATAGTTAAGTTCTTCCATTGGAAAGGTGGATGCCCAAGTCTTCTCAATAAGATGCATCAGCTAGGGAGCATAGATGGGACACTTGTGTTCCATCACTGCCGAATGAAGCCCCGACCACATAACATGGGTCACATCCAAAACCTCTATCTCTCGTGAGTCCTTCTCCTTCTGACAATAGACCGACATGTTGACAAGGTAAGAGTGCACCTGATCCAAGTTCCCGACTCGAGGAAAGAGAGTGTGCCTGAAGATGTGATGCATGATGTCGAGGAACGGGAATGGCACATAGGTCGTGTGGTCAGTAGTGGTAGACACCTTTGTCATAGAGTAGGGCCAAATGGTAGACTTGTGAATGGTGACAGTCTCCGTGTGCTGGTGAAATCAAATTGGGGTATGGAGCCCCTGATCATTAAAGCCCAGCAAAGTCATGAACTCCTTCCATTTAGCAGACAACCTTCTTCCATTTGTCATCTAGGTAAGAGTCCTCTCGTCACCGGTCCCAAGATGGACCGTGGCATAGAACATAGCCACCATCTCTGCATCAAAATCCTTGTTGAATTCCATGAGATTAGTAATACCTAGCTTGTCACAGAATGCAAGGGCTTCACCAAAATAGTTTGGATCCTTCTGCAAATGAGCTAAATCAATGGACTCCACATGAGGGACATACAAGTTCTTCTTTGTCTTGAGCACATCATGATAGCTAGACACTTGTTGCTTGGTCCAGAATGGACTGTGGACAAGGGTTTGATCCTGTGGATTGCGGTATGGGTTGCGACAACAAGAAACGTAAAAATCCCTATCATACATACCACTTACAAAATGAGCATCCTTCTTAGACTTGCTGGCCACTCTCTTGACATTATTTGCATGTTGGGTACTGGGGTTGGCACTGTCATCCTCTGGGGTGCGGTAACGCTTGGAGCTAGTAGCACATCTGGGATTCACGTGACACCCCTGCTGACCAGAGCTACCACCACCTGGAACCCACAACACAGAGTGGGGGAAAAGCAGGTGTAAAAAAATTGCATAATCCAAAAGAGAAGAAACAAAAGAAGAATTGAAGTGAAATTGGACGATATGCGGAGTTGGCAGCACATGCGGTAGTACCGCTTCCTGCGAGCGGTAGTACCATCTATAAGCGGTAGTGCCACTCCAGGTGGAGCGGTTGTACCGCTCAAGGCGGAAGTTGCCAGGGCAACCACTACCACGGCAAGATCCGATACTACCCGTGGTGCCATATCCGAATATATTCCAATAAAACTTCAAGTCTACTATACTAGCAGTCTTCCATGTCCTACTCATGCCTCGATTTGACTAAAAATCGACAAATGCATCTCATATTGCCCAAAAGCCTAGATCCAAGAAATAGAACCATAGGAGAGGAAAACAGGGTCAATACCGGCATCCATGGCACGAGGAGAGGGTGGGGATCGACTCCACCGATCGGAATCGCGGAAGAACGACCGGAATCGACGGTTCGACGGCGGCCGTCAGAGCAAGAGGTTTGCCTGGAGAGAGAAGACGTGAGGGGACAAAGATATGAATGGGTATGGGGGAGTGGAAACTCCCCTTGCCCATCTCATAACCCCCTCCACGGACTCACAAGCAGTACTACCGCTCGGAGGAGCGGTAGTACTGCCCCGGTACTACTGCACGACTAGAGGCCGAGTAGTATAGCTCCAGCGGTAGTACCGCCCCGGGCCCAGTGGTAGTACCGCCTGGATGACACACGCTTGCCATGCTAGATACAAAAGGAGGCTTATGGAATAGAAGATGTTTGTAGATGAGAGAGGGCTTGGGTTGGAGACTCAAAAACCAGCAAAGGGAAGAGACGCTCCAAGTTCAAAAAGAAAAATAAAAGGATAGCAAACTTGGAGTGACTCAAAACACAAATAAAGCTCTTAACTAGCAAATACCTCACTAGGAGGGGGTGGTGGCTGAAGCCACCTATGTTTGAGTCAATTGGTATGGCACCGCGAAGATTTTAACCTTGGGCCCATGAACAGAACTTGTCTTGGAAGCACAAGTACCATAAAAAATGGCTAATGTGAAAGGCTTGACTGATTTATGCATAATGGGGGGGGGGGGGGAAACTTAATTGAGAGAACAACACTCCCCTTATATCCATGCCTACATATAAACAAGACAAAATGATGAGTGCGGTGGGGTGTGCAATGCTTCAAGCCACATTGCTCAATTCAATGATATTTAGCTCATGCCTTAACTCACGAAATCTTCCTTCATCCAATGGCTTTGTGAAAATATCTGCAAGTCGTTCATGAGAGTTGACATATATAAGATCAATCTCTCCACGCTTGATATGCTCCCGGATGAAGTGATGATAAATCTCAATATGCTTCGTCTTGAAATGTTGGACCGGGTTGTAGGAGATATTGATAGCACTTTCATTGCCACAGAAAAGAGGCACTTTGTCAAAATTGACACCGTAATCCTTTAAAGTTTGCCTCATCCACAACAACCGTGCACAACAACTTGCGGCGGCTACATACTCGTCCTCGGTGGTAGAGAGAGAAACATAATTATGTTTCTTTGAAGACCAACTTACCAAAGAGCGACCAAGGAATTGGCACCCTCCGGAAGTTGACTTCCTATCCACACAGTCTCCCGCCCAATACGAGTTCGAGTATCCCATGAGATCAAATGTTGTACCTTTGGGGTACCATAAGCCAAAGTTTGGGGTATGAGCCAAATATCGAAAGATTCGCTTGGCCGCCACAAAGTGGCTTTCCTTAGGTGCGGCTTGAAATCGTGCACAAAAATCCCACACTCAACATAATATCCAGTCTAGATGCACAAAGGTAAACAAGGATCCAATCATGGAGCGATATACCTTTTGATCCATGGCTTTACCATTGGGATCAATGTCAAGTTGGCACTTGAGTTGCATAGGTGTCTTGGCCGGTGAGACATCATCCAACTTGAACCTTTTGAGCATGTCTTGAGTGTATTTTTCTTGGTTGATGAAAGTCCCTTCTCTTCGTTGCTTGACTACAAATCCAAGAACGAACTTCAACTCTCCCATCATAGACATCTCAGACTTCTCGATCATTAGTGCGGGAAACTCATCATTAAAAGCTTTGTTAGGAGAACCAAATATAATATCATCAACATATAGTTGGCATATGAACAATTCCCCTTTGACCTTCTTAGTAAAAAGAGTGGGATTGATTTTCCTAATTTCAAACCCACGATCTTGCAACAACTAGGTAAGGTGCTCATACCACGCACGTGGGGCTTGTTTAAGGCCATAGAGAGCCTTATCGAGTTTATATACATGATTGGGGAACTTGGGATCCTCAAACCCCAGGGGTTGTTTGACATATAACAAGTAATTTAATGGACCATTAAGAAAAGAACTTTTCACATCCATTTGTTGCAATTTAAAATCATGATGTGAAGCATAAGCAAGCAACATGTGAATAGATTCGAGACGAGCAACGGAAACAAAAGTTTCACCTTAGTCGATCCCCTCGATTTGGGAGTAGCCTTGAGCTACCAATCTCGCCTTCTTGTGTATGACAATGCCATGAGCATCTTGCTTGTTCTTGAAGATCCACTTGGTTCCAATGACATTATGGTTCTTCGTTGGCCTTGGCACCTATTTCCACACTTAGTTGCGCTTGAAGTTCTTGAGTTTTTCATGCATGGCTTCTAGCCAATCCGAGTTCTCGAGCGCCTCATAGACCTTTTGGGGTTCAACACAAGAAACAAACGCGTGATGCTCACAAAAGTTTGTTAATTGTTTACGAGTAGTTACCCCCTTTATTAATCTTCCAATGACATTCTCCAAGATGTGTTGATTGTGTTCTATCTTGGAAGCTATCTTAGCGGTGCGACGCTCCAATTTCTCTTCAAGAGAAACTTGAGGAGTAACATCTTGATCATCTTGAGCTTGCTCACCGTCGTGATCTTGATCACGGTCATCATTAGGTGCATCACCATCATCATGTGGTTGGTCTTGACCTTGATCTTGATCACTAGATTGAGGGCCTTCACTTTGTTCTTCGGAAGCGTGTGGGTCAAGTGTTGGTGATGGTTCCACTTGCGTAGAACATTGTCCTTCTCCTTCCACCACAAGGGGTTCCTCAATGGGTAGGAAGTGTCCCACGCCCATTCTTCTTATGGCTTGAGGAGGAATTTCATCACCTACATCACAAACACCACTTTGCTCCACTTGGTAGCCATTATTTTCATCAAACTCTATGTTACACATCCCCTCAATGAGTCCATTGGACTTGTTGAGAACACGGTAAGCACGAGAGTTTGTAGCATAACCATTGAATATGCCCTCTTGAGATCTTGTTTGAAATTCAGACAAACGAGCACCCTTTTTGAGAATGAAACACTTACACCCAATCACCCGAAAGTACTTGAGGTTGGGCTTGTTACCGGTAAGTATTTCATATGGAGTCTTGTTTAAGCCCTTCCAGAGGTAGAGCCAATTGGATGCATGACAAGCGTTGTTGATGGCCTTGGCCCAAAAGTTGTACGGAGACTTGAATTCTGCCATCATGGTCCTTGCCGCGTCCATCAACATCCGATTCTTCCTCTCCGCAACACCATTTTGTTGAGGGGTATAAGGTGCGAAGTATTTATGCTTGATCCCCTCATCACTAAGGAACTCATCCAAGGTGTAGTTCTTGAACTCGGTGACGTTGTCACTTCTAATGATCAAAATCTTTGCATCATGTTGACATTGAGCTTCATTTGCAAAGTCGATCACCATTTGTTGGGTCTCACTCTTCCTATTGAAGAAATATACCCATGTGTATCTTGAATAATCATCCACAATCACCAAGCAATACTTTCTCCCACCAAGGCAATCAAAAGACAGAGGTCCAAAGAGATCCATGTGAAGGAGCTCCAAGGGCCTCTTGGAAGATAAAATGGTAGTGGTACGGTGAGGCTTCTCATGTAACTTACCTTCGATACAAGCACTGCAAGCACGATCTTTGGCAAAGCTACAATTCGTTAGTCCATGAACATGGTCCCCAGTGAGGAGATGTTGCAAAGATCTCATATTGACGTGGGGTGGCGACGTGGGCTAGACGGCGATGCCAAAGCCACCCCACATCAACTTTAGCCAATAGACAAGTTGCGGTCTTAGTGGGCCTCTCCGAGAAGTTGACCACCTAGAGACCATTCTCAACATGTCCAACAAAGCCTGCTTTAAGAGTCTTGATCCACAAAAGGGCCACGGCATCAAGATCAAAGAAAGTAGAAAAGCCCATAATTGCAAGTTGACGAACGGAAAGTAAATCATATGCAAGGGACTCGACAAGCATGACTTTCTCAATGGATAGATCCGAAGAGATTACCACCTTGCCAAGACCCACTACCTTTGACATTGAAGCATCACCATATTGGACATGAGTGGGCTGATACGTCTCCAACGTATCTATAATTTATGAAGTATTCATGCCATGTTTACAATAATTTTATATGATTTTGGTATGATTTGATTAGAACTAACCCGGACTGACGTTGTTTTCAGCAGAGCTACCGTGGTGTTGTTTTTGTGCAGAAATAAAAGTTCTCGGAATGGGCTGAAAATTTACGGAAAATATTTTTGGAAAATATAAAAAATACTGGAGCAAAAAGATACCGGAGAGGAGTTTCGAGGCTGCCACAAGCCTAGGGGGCGCCCCCCCTAGGGCACGCCCCCCTGGCTTGTGGGCCCCTCGGGATTCCCCCTGACTTGATTCCAACGCCAAGTACTCCTATAAATCGAGAAACCTCCAGAAAGAAACCTAGATCAGAAGTTCCGCCACCGCAAGTCTCTGTAGCCACAAAAGATCAATCTTGGCCCTCTCCGGCACCCTGCCGGAGGGGGTCACCATCACCGGAGACCATGGAGGAGGAAGACGGAGGGGCCATCATCACCATGGAGGCCAAGGACCAGAGGGAGAACCTCTCCCCACCTAGGGGGGAGGACATGGAGGAGGAATTACAAGGGGGAGACCCTCTCCCCCTCTCTCTCGGTGGCGCCGGAGTGCCATCGGGGGAACTATCGCCGCGGTGATCGTTTTCATCAACATCACCTTCTTCATCACCATCCTCATCTCCTTTCAGCGGTCCACTCTCCCGCACCCCGCTGTAATCCCCTACTTGAACATGGTGCTTTATGCCACATATTATGATCCAATGATGTGTTGCCATCCTATGATGTTTTGAGTAGATTTCTTTTGTCCTTTGGGTTGATTGATGATCTAGATTGGTTTGAGTTGTATGTTTTACTTTGGTGCTGCCCTATGGTGCCTTCCGTGCCGCGCACACGAGAAGGATTCCCGTTGTAGGGTGTTGCAATACGTTCATGATTCGCTTATAGTGGGTTTCTTGAGTGAGAGAAGCATAAACCCGAGTAGGTGGGTTGTTGCGTATGGGATAAAGGGGACTTGATGCTTTAATGCTATGGTTGGGTTTTAGCTTAATGATCTTTAGTAGTTGCGGATGCTTGCTAGAGTTCCAATCATAAGTGCATATGATCCAAGTAGAGAAAGTGTGTTAGCTTATGCCTCTCCCTCATATAAAATTGCAATAATGATTACCGATCTTGTTAACAATTGCCTAGGACAATTCCGCACACCGACCCATCATTATTCCACACTCGCTATTTGTAATATATTGTAATATATTCTAACTTTATGATAACAGCACCTATTTTTATATTTTAGTTCTCCGATTTCATGCAAAGCTATTCTCTTCATACCCACGACGTAGTTTTATTTCTCGTTTCTAGTTGGAAGCAAACGTTCGGCGTACGTAGAGTCGTATCAGTGGCAGATAGGACTTGAGAGAATATTGATCTTACCTTTGGCTCCTTGTGGGTTCGACACTCCATACTTATCACTTCCATCTTTGGAAATTGCTACGATGATTCCTTGCACTTGGGGATTATCAAGCTCTTTTCTGGCGCTGTTGCCGGGGAGCAATAGCGTGGGGTTGATATTCTCGTGTGTGCTTGTTTGCTTTCTTCACTAAGTAGATTTTGTTTTCCCTTTTTGCTTTCTTTAGTTGTGGGTGAAACAAACAAAAAAATTAAATAATGAAAAATACCCAAAGAATTACTTGCCTCTTTTGCCTAAGAAGTTTTTCAGAAAGAGAAGTGATTGGAAGGTTGTGCATTGGAGAAGTGAGGGTCGACCTTGAACACTTGTGTTCATGCTCATGGAAACAATGTAGAATTTTTCATGGAAGTTTCTCAAAAATAATTATCCCCTTGTATATATCCATTGTATTATAAAAATAATGTGCCAAGATTTGGTTTTAGGATGATTAGATTGCTTGTTTGCTTTGTGCGGTGCAAAAACAGAAACTTTGACTGTAGTGCATGAATTTACATTTCTTACTGGAACGTCAAAAGTTTCTGAAATTTTTACACAGTACTTATATTTTTTTTTAATTTGTCCTAAATTTTCAGAATTTTTGAGTTATAGAAGTATACGAAGTTTCCAGATTGCTACAGACTGTCCTGTTTTTGACAGATTCTGTTTTCTATGCATTGTTCTCTTATTTTGATGAATCTATGGGTTGTATCGGGGGGTATGAACCATGGTGAAGTTGGAATACAGTAGATATAATGCTAATATGAAATTGGAATGAGTTCACAACAGTACTTAAAGTAGTATTTTGCTTTATTATACTAACGGATCTCATGAGGGTTTTGTTAAGTTTTGTGTGAATGAAGTGTTCGAAGATCGAGGAGGTATCGTTATAAGAAGAATACGGAGAGACAAGAGTTAAATCTTGGGGATGCCCAAGGCACCCCAAGTAAATATTTCAAGGAGACTCAAGCATCTAAGCTTGGGGATGCCCCGGAAGGCATCCCATCTTTATTCTTCAACAATTATCGGTATACCTCGGTTTTTGTTTTCTTCACATGATATGCGTCGTTAGTGTTTTTATTTTCCTTTATGCACCCTTCTAGTATGAGATATTCCTTCATTGATTTATAGAATGCTTCATGCGCTTCACTTAGATCTTTTGAGTATGGCTTTGTAGAATGCTCTTTGTGCTTCACTTAAATCTTTTGAGTATGGCTTTGTAGAATGCTCTTTGTGCTTCACTTAAATCTTTTGAGTATGGCTTTATAGAATGCTTCGTGTGCTTCACTTATATATTTTGAGCTTGGGTATTGGTTAATCTTTATTAATTGTAGAATTATCTAGGAACTTCACTTATATCTTTTAGAGTATGAATAAAATTACCATCGGAATTGGGCTTGGAAATGTATCATTAAAATGTCATGCCTAGCTAGAAAGGCATTAAATAAAAGCGCTTGTTGGGAGACAACCCAATATTTACCCTTTCTGTTTTTGTGTTTTAACATGATTAAGACACTGTAGTAATCATGTTTTGTGCCTTTTATTTCAATAAAGTGCCAAGTAATGCCTTTGGGATGATGTGGTTGATAGTTGACTTGATTCTGTGCAAAAACAGAAACTTTGGTGCCCAGTCCAGAATTTTTATAAATTCACCAGAGATTCAAAAGCTTCTGAATTGTTTACACATGATTTATATACAAATTTCCTAGGTTTTCCTAATTTTTCAGAATTTTTGGGGCTGCAGAAGTATGGTCATTGTTCAGATCATTACAGACTGTTCTGTTTTTGACAGAATCTGCCTTGTTTGCGTAGTTTGCTTGTTTTAGCATTTCCATGGCTTATATTAAGTGATATAAATTGTGGAAATGATAATTTACAGTAGACATTATGCGAGAACAATTATGGATCTTGTATTTAACAGTACCTAAGTGGATGGTTTGCTCTTTATCATACTAACCCATCTCACGAAGTTCCGTTAAGTTTTGTGTGATTGAAGTTTTCAAGTTTTGGGTGAGATATCGATATGAGGAGAATAAGGAGTGGCAATACCCTAAGCTTGGGATGCCCAAGGCACCTCAAAGTAATATTCAAGGAAGATCCAAGCAACTAAGCTTGGGGATGCCCCGGAAGGCATCCCCTCTTTCGTCTTCAACATTATCGGTATATCTTACTTGGAGCTATATTTTTATTCGTCACATAATATGAGTTTTGCTTGGAGCATCATTTTATTTTCTTTTTCTCTGTTAGGTGTTATTTATAATCTTGTTTTTCAATAAAAAGTTCCAAGAATTGCCTTAGGATGCTTGCATTGCATGTTTTGATGAGTGCTGTGTAAAAACAGAAACTTTGGCTGTAGTGTTTGAATTTTCATATTTTACTGGAACGTGGAATGCTTTTGAAATTTTTACAAAGTGATGTCATATAAATTATTTAGCATGTCCTAAATTTTCATAAATTTTTGAGTTACGTAAGTACACTGTTTTCATAAATTGCTACAGACTGTTCTCTTTGGACAGATTGCTGTCATAGTTTCGTTATCTACTTATCCTATAGTTTCCATAGCCTATATTGGTAGATATGAATTGTGGAAATGATAGTAAACAGTAGATTATGTTTGAAAATTATGGTGCAACTTGTCTTGGCAGTACATGAAGTGTTGATTTATTCTTATGTGTACTAACCTATCTCACGAGTTCTTTTCGAGTTTTGTGTGGATGAAGTTTTTGAGAATAGGTGAAACCATGATATGAGAGGATTGAACAAGATTCAAAAGTTCAAGCTTGGGGATGCCCAAGGCACCCAGAGTAAATATTTCAAGAAGTCTCAAGCATCTAAGCTTGGGGATGCTACGCATCCTACCTCTCTTCATCAACAATTATCGGTTAGCCTATGTTGAGCCCAAATTTTTATTCGTTCACATGATGCGTCCTATTCTTGGAGTGCTATTTTTGTTTTGCTTGCTGTCTAATAAAATACTTAAGATCTGAAATTCTTAGATGAGAGAGTCTTCACATAGTTATTTAATTGTTGACTACGCATTGATCTTCACTTATATCTTTTTGGAGTAGTTTGTCATTCACTCTCGTGCTTCACTTATATCCTATGAGTAAATGGTTGAATGAATTGAATATCATAAATATGAAATTAAAAATGCTTCATATACTTATCCCATGGGGAGTAATGACTTCACACATAATAAGTATAGGTGGTAAAATTTATTGAAAGTTAGCAAACACCGCATTGGTCACTTGAACAATTCATGAAAGAATATTGAAGGAATAGAGATTCCACATATAAATATACTATCTTGGACATCTTCTATGATTGTGAGCTCATTAATTATTTTCAAACTTGAGCAAATTAGTTGAAATTGGACAAGGAAGACAACGTAATGAGTTATGTTTGGGTATATTTGTATAGAAGTTATATTGTTATGGATCCTCCAACATGTGGTGCTTGCTCCCACCTCATACTAGCCAAAACTTCCGCACCAAGTAGAAATACTACTTGTGCATCCAAACACCCTTAAACCAGTTTTGCCATGAGAGTCCACTATACCTACCTATGGATTGAGTAAGATCCTTCAAGTAAGTTGTCATCGGTGCAAAAAGCAATAAAAATTGCTCCTAAAAATGTATGATCTTTTATTGTGAGGGAAAATAAGCGTTGTACGAATTTGTGATGGTAAAGAAATAAAAGCGACGGACTGCATAATAAAGGTTGCTATCACAAAGGGCAATACAATGTGACATTCCTTGGCATTAAGGGTTTGCACATCCAAAAACAAAAAGCGCACGACAACCTCTGCTTCCCTCTGCGAAGGGCCTATCTTTTACTTTCTAGTACTTACCTATATGCAAGAGTCATGGTGATCTTCACCACTTCCTATATTTCGCCTTTTTCTCTTGGCAAGCGTCATGTGTTGGGGAATGATCTAGACATATATATCCACACAAATATATTTGGTCATGAATTATTATTGTTGACAATTATCTATATGATAAATAAGTTGGGAGGCGAAACATTAAGCCCCTATCTTTCTCTGTGTTCGATGGATGCTATTTGTTCTAAAAATATGCTTTGAGTGTCAATAATCATGGAAGACTATATGATAGTTGAGTATGTGGAATTTGCTAAATCAAAGCTCTTACATAGACCCTTCCTGAAAATAAGATGAATTGCAATTGTTCGATGACTAGGAATATGGTTTGTTAGTTTTCAAGAAACTTTCTGGTCTATACTTTAACATGTGAATAGCTTGTTACTTGATCATGAGAAGTTTTATGAGATGAGCTACTGTTTATGGTTTATATTGATTCTAGAAAAAGTGATTGGAATTATCATTGATCAAACTTGTGCACTTGCTAGCATTCACACTTCATAAATTATTTCTTTTATCATTTACCTACTCGAGGACGAGCAGGAATTAAGCTTGGGGATGCTGATACGTCTCCAATGTATCTATAATTTATGAAGTATTCATGCCATGTTTACAATAATTTTATATGATTTTGGTATGATTTGATTAGAACTAACCCGGACTGACGCTGTTTTCAGCAGAGCTACCGTGGTGTTGTTTTTGTGCAGAAATAAAAGTTCTCGGAATGGGCTGAAAATTTACGGAGAATATTTTTGGAAAATATAAAAAATATTGGAGCAAAAAGATACCGGAGAGGAGTCCCGAGGCAGCCACAAGCCTAGGGGGCGCCCCCCTAGGGCACGCCCCCTGGCTTGTGGGCCCCTCGGGAGTCCCCCTGACTTGATTCCAACGCCAAGTACTCCTATAAATCGAGAAACCTCCAGAAAGAAACGTAGATCGGAAGTTCCGCCGCCGCAAGTCTCTGTAGCCACGAAAGATCAATCTTGGCCCTCTCCGGCACCCTGCCGGAGGGGGTCACCATCACCAGAGACCATGGAGGAGGAAGACGGAGGGGCCATCATCACCATGGAGGCCAAGGACCAGAGGGAGAACCTCTCCCCACCTATGGGGGAGGCCATGGAGGAGGAAGCACAAGGGGGAGACCCTCTCCCCCTCTCTCTCGGTGGCGCCGGAGTGCCATCGGTGGAACCATCGCCGCGGTGATCGTCTTCATCAACATCACCTTCTTCATCACCATCCTCATCTCCTTTCAGCGGTCCACTCTCCCGCACCCCGCTGTAATCCCCTACTTGAACATGGTGCTTTATGCCACATATTATGATCCAATGATGTGTTGCCATCCTATGATGTTTTGAGTAGATTTCTTTTGTCCTTTGGGTTGATTGATGATCTAGATTGGTTTGAGTTGTATGTTTTACTTTGGTGCTGTCCTATGGCGCCTTCCGTGCCGTGCACACGAGAAGGATTCCCGCTGTAGGGTGTTGCAATACGTTCATGATTCGCTTATAGTGGGTTGCTTGAGTGATAGAAGCATAAACCCGAGTAGGTGGGTTGTTGTGTATGGGATAAAGGGGACTTGATGCTTTAATGCTATGGTTTGGTTTTACCTTAATGATCTTTAGTAGTTGCGGATGCTTGCTAGAGTTCCAATCATAAGTGCATATGATCCAAGTAGAGAAAGTATGTTAGCTTATGCCTCTCCCTGATATAAAATTGCAATAATGATTACCGATCTTGTTAACAATTGCCTAGGACAATTCCGCACACCGACCCATCATTATTCCACACTCGCTATTTGTAATATATTGTAATATATTCTAACTTTATGATAACAGCACCTATTTTTATATTTTAGTTCTCCGATTTCATGCAAAGCTATTCTCTTCATACCCACAACGTAGTTTTATTTCTCGTTTCTAGTTGGAAGCAAATGTTCGGTGTACGTAGAGTCGTATCAGTGGCAGATAGGACTTGAGAGAATATTGATCTTACCTTTGGCTCCTTGTGGGTTCGACACTCCATACTTATCACTTCCATCTTTGGAAATTGCTACGATGATTCCTTGCACTTGGGGATTATCATGGGCATAGATGAACTTGCTTGAACGTCCACCACCAAGTCCTTGCTTCCGGTCATATGATTTGTTGCTCCACTATCGAGCAACCATGAACCTCCACTAGAAGCAAACTCCTACAAGAGATCAATTCTTGGATTTAGGTACCCATTCTATGTTAGTAGTAAGGGCCTTAGGAACCCATATAGACCATTCAATGTACTCATAAGGAGAACCAACAAATTTCGCATAAACATGCCCATCACTAGCACGACATAAAACATAAGAGGGGTTAAAGTCACCGACATCATTGGGTGAAGTGGTTTTGCCATTCTTGGCACCACCACGAGCCACCTTGCTCTTCTTCTCCTTAGGAGCATCCTCTCCCTCTTTAACAAATGTAGTTTTGAGAGGGAGAGCTTGCTTGGTCTTGCTGTTGTTCTTCTTCTTTGACTTGGGAACAAACCCAAGTCCCTCCTTTGCCACAACTTCCTTTTGATTGCTCAAAAGGTCACCGAGGTTCTTCTCGCCTTGAATGCAAGTGACAAGGCCTTTCTCAAGTTTCTCTTTCAACTTGGATTTCTCCTCAACAAGATGTGCATGCTCACAACAAGGGTTAGTAGGATCATGTATTTCTCATAAATTCCAAGCATAGCAACTCAAACAATTAATTTGACGCCCTAAGAGTTTCCCTTTTTGAGATAATCGGTGTCGCACAAAATAAGCATGCTCATCTAATGATTTTCCCTCAACTAAGCTAGTTGGGCTTTCGGCATGAGCACGAAGGGATCGAAGATGATCCAAGTAGAAAGCTTCGGAAGTACAGAACACTAGTGGGTCCTCAACTTTTGGGGTAGCAAGTACAACTAATTTTTTGGTATTTCGCGTTTCCTACCCATAACTAAAGATAGAAAACAAGAACCGAAAATAAAATTACTTAGAGATAAAGCAAACAAGCACACACGAGAATATCAACCCCACGCTATTGCTCCTCGACAACGGTGCCAGGAAAAGGTCTTGATAACGTGTAGGGGATCATTTGTAGCCTTTTTTGATAAGTAAGAGTGTCGAACTCAACGAGGAGCTATAGGTAGAATTAATATTCTCTCAAGTTCTATTGACCACCGATACAACTCTACGCACGCTAACGCTTACTTTACCTAGAACAAGTATGAGACTATTTTGTGGGAATAAAACTACAGATAATTTGCAAGATAAAAAGCTAGTTGTCCAGTAGAAATCTTTTTGTAACACAAGATAAAGATTGTCCACAGGCAATTGAATATAACACGATAGATACTTATCATATGCAATGAGGGAGAGGCATACGCTAACATACTTTTCGTACTTGGATCACATGCACTTATGATTGGAACTCTACCAAGCATACGCAACTACTAAAGATCATTAAGGTAAAACCCAACCATAACATTAACACATCATGTCCTCTTTACTCCCATACGCAACAACCCCCTTACTCGGGTGTAAGCTTCTGCCACTCTAGTCACCAACTATAAGCGAATCATGAACGTATTGCAACACCCTCCAGCAGGAATCCCTCACGTGTGCACGGCACAGAAGGCATCTTAGGACAACACCATATTATCATACAACTCATATCAATCACACCATACCACAGTTAATCCGTAGGACGAAAGAAATCTACTCAAACATCATAGGATAGCCACACATCATTGGATAATAATATATAGCATTAAGCACCATGTTTAAGTAGAGATTAGAGAGGGGAAAAGAGGAGTTACATCGCTGCATAGAGGGGGAGAGAGTTGGTGGTGACGACGGCGAAGTTGTCGGTGTAGATCGCCGTCACGAGGGTTGCCCCGGTGCCGTTCCGGTGCCACCGGGAGAGAGGGGGAGAGAGCCCCCTCCTTATTCTTCTTCCTTGGTCTCCCCCTAGATGGGAGGAGAGTTTCCCCTCTGGTCCATGGCTACCATGGCTCCCAGAGGGCAAGAGCCCCTCCGAGATTGGATCTCTCTCTCTGTTTCTCTCATGTTTTTGCGACTGTTTTCTGATCCCTTCACCGTTTCTTAAATATCCGGAGATCCGTAACTCCGATTGGGCTGAAATTTTGAGTGGATTTTTATCTGGAAATTATCTTTCTTGCGGTGAAAGATAGGCCCCGGCCGACTTACGGGGTGGCCCCAAGCCATCAGGGCGCGACCACCCCCTGGCCGTGCCCTGTTGGCTTGGGAGCACCGCAGGCACAGTGTTGCATTGATTCTTCTTCTCAAAATTCACATATATTCCAAAAAAATCTCCATAAATTTTTATCGCGTTTGGACGCCGTTGGATTTTCTGCAAAATGTGCAAAAACAACAGGAACTGGCACTGGGCACTGGATCAGTAAGTTAGTCCCGAAAATATTATATAATGTTGCCAAAAGTATATGAAAGTTGTAGAGTATTGGCATGAAACAATCAAACATTATAGATAAGATGGAGATGTATCAATGGGCGACCTCCTCGCGCCCTTCAGGGCTCGCAGGAGGCGCGCGGGTCCCCTCAGTCCACGCCACGGGCGAGGGCGCTGTGGGTGTCGCGGCCTTCTTCTTTTTTCGCGCGGGCGCCCTACAGAGTTGGCGGCTCAGCCCCGCGCCCCGAGGGACAAAAGACAAAATTCGAAGAAAGACGAAGTGCGGAAACTTACTCATCCATGGCCATCCATCGCCTCTTCCTTAGCTTCTTCTCGGGGTGGCTGCAGCTGCCGCTCCCATGGGGCTCACCGGAGTTTCCTCTAGAGGGCTCGCCGTGAGGCCTGCTAGAGCTCGTCCCCACGGTACCAGAGCGGGCCTCCTCTTCATGAGGCTCAACAGCCTCCTCAGTCTCCACCCCGCAGGGCTCATTGATCTCCTAGATGTCGTACAATTCACACCCTGTGCTCACAAGCCTGGAGGGTGTGGCCATGAATTGTGCATCATCTTCGTCATCGTCGCTATCTTCGAGCAGCAGCTGGCGGTGGCTTCGCAGCCACGCTTGTCCGCTGGCCTCCACGACGGTGCCGGCCAAAGGCCCCGCTTCCTCGCGGCCACCCAAGCTAGGCAGCACTGATGACACACAAGTATAGGGGATCAATCATAGTACTTTTGATAAGTAAGAGTGTCAAAGCCAACGAGGAGCAGAAGGAAATGACAAGCGGTTTTCAACAAGGTATTCTCTGCAAGTGTTGTAAGTAACAGTGATAGATAGTTTTAGCAAGATAATTCGTAACAAGTAGCAACTAACAATAGTAACAAAGATGCAGAAAGGTGGCCCAATCCTTTTTGTAGCAAAGGACAAGCCTGGAAGTTCTCTTATAGGAAAGTAAATCGCTCTGGAGGACACATGGGAATTACCGTCTAGTCATGTTCATCATGTTTAGTTGATTCACGTTCATTACTTTGATAATTTGATATGTGGGTGGACCGGTGCTAAGGTGTTGTTCTTACTTGAACAAACAAACCACTTATGATTACCCTCTCTCGCAAGCATCTGAGACTATGAAAGAAGAATTAAGATAAATCGAACCATAGCATGAAACATATGGATCCAAATCAGCCCCTTAAGGAATAACTCACAAACTAGGGTTTAAGCTTCTGTCACTCTCGCAACCCATCATCTACTTATTACTCCACAATGCCTTCCCTTAGGCCCAAGTATGGTGAAGTGTCATGTAGTCGACGTTCACATAACACAACTAAAGGAAGCAACAACATACATATCATCAAAAAACGAACGAAGACCAACTTCACATGATTACTTATAACAAGACTTCTCCCATGTCCTCGAGAACAAAAGTAACTACTCACAAATCATGTTCATATTCAAGATCAAAGGTGTATTGAATATCATTAAGGATATGAACATATAATCTTCCACCAAACAAACTAACTAGCATCAGCTACAAGACGTAATCAACACTATTAGCAACCCACATGTACCAATCTAAGGTTTTGAGACAAAGGTTGAATACAAGAGATGAACTAGCGTTTTAGATGAGATGGTGCTGGTGAAGATGGAGGACGTGTTGATGATGACGATGGCTCCGATTTCCCCCTCCCGGAGGGAAGTTTCCCCAACGGAATCGCTCCGCCGGAGAGCAAAAGTGCTTCTGTCCAGGTTCCGCCTCGAGACAGTGGCGGTTCGTCCCGAAAGTATCCTCCTCATTTTTTTCTAGGTCAAAACCCTTCATATAGCTGAAGAGGGGCACCAGAGCCGCCTGTGGGACCCTCAAGGCATCAGGGCGCGCCCAGGGGGTGGCCGCGCCATGTTGCCTTGTGGGCAGGTGGTGGGCCCCCTCTGGTACTTCTTTGCTCCAGTATTTTAATATAATCCATAAAAAATCTTCGTAATTTTTTAGGTCATTTGGAGTTCAGTAAAGTAGGTATCTCTGATGTAGCTTTTCCAGGTCCAGAATTCCAGCTGCCAGTTTATGTAAGAGCTTTGATTTAGCAAGTTCACATACTCAACTATCATTTAGTCTTCTATGATTGATGACACTCACGACATATTTGTGAAGCAAAAAAGTTTCAATTAGACACATAGGAAGGTAGGGGTTTATATTTTTTCACCACCCAAGAACTTATCTCAGGGATAATGTCAACAATAATAACTCATGATCACCTACATCCAACTGGATATATGTGCCTGGATCTTTCCCCACCACATGATGCTTGCGAAGTAGAGAATAGTAAGAATGTAATAGAAATTAACATTATTGACTCTTGCATAAAAGTAAATATAGAAAAGTAAAAGATAGACTCTTTGCAGAGGGAAGCAGAGGTTGTCACGCGCTTATTATTTGGATGTGCAAGCTCTTGATGGAAAGAAACGTCACATTATATTACCCCTTATGATAGCAAACTTTATTATGCAGTCCATCGCTTTTATTTCTTTGCCATCACACATTCTTACAAAGCTTATTTTCCCTTCTAATAAAAGATCATACATATTTAGGAGAATTTTTTTATTGCTTTTGCACCAATGAAAACTTACTTGAAGGATCTTATCCAATCCATAGGTATATGTGGTGGGCTCTTATGGCAAGAAACTAGGTTTAATGATTTTTGGATGCACACGTAGTATCTCTACTTGGTGCAACGTTTTGGCTAGCAAAAGGTTAGGAGAAAACACCTCATGTTGGAGGATCCATGAAAATATAAATTCTATGTGAATATAAGCAAACATAACTCATTACGTTGTCTTCCTTGTCCAACATCAACTAGTTGACCATGCATAGAATATTTAATGGGGGCTCACAATCATAAAAGATGTCCAAGATAGTATATTTATATGTGAGACCTCTCTTTCATCATTACTTTTTCATGAATTGCATCAATGACTAATGCTATGTGAAAGCACATATCCTCCCTTGGTGGTTTTGATAATTCATGACAACATGCATTGTCTCTTGGACTAATATTTCTACCTAGTTTATTACAGGTCTAGTCCACAGGGATTGTTGGCAAAAGGGTGTGAGGATATTCCCCAAGAAGAAGAATAAGATGCAAGGAATAGGATTGGCAAAGATGCAAGCAAAGAGACTCTACATTTTACTTTGTGAGAACTCACTTTGAGTCCATAGGAAAGCCAACACTATTAAAAGGGGGTGAGGTAATGTTGGTGAACAAAATGCTCCACGTGCACAAGTGCTAGCCACCAAAAACACCCACAAGCTCTCCCACAAAAATACTCTGTCTAAACCCTACTACACAAAATCGGTGCCACCAAGTTTTTCTACTCGGCCCAACAGATTTTCATCTCAGACAGAATCCAGCCAAACCCTAGCTTCTCGGTACAACCAAGTACTGCATTGGTGCAACCGAGTTTCGGTGACCAACATTTGGATGACCAAGTTTATAAAATCAGAATTTCCGAGTTTTATGGATCGGTCTCACCTAGTTTGGAAACTTCCCTCTGCCACTCAGATCGATACTACCGAGAATCATATATCGGTCTCACCGAGATTCCTAAAGTTGCCACATTTTGAACAAATCGGTACGACCGAGTTTTACTTCGGTTTCGCCGAGTTGGTCAATAATGGTGTAACGGTTGGATTTTTGGAGATGCCTATATATACCCCTCCACCACATCCCACTCGTAAGAGAAGCACTCAGAACAGATCTCCACTTGCCATATACAATTTTCTGAGAGAGAACCACCTACCCTTGTGTTGAGGTCAAGATCATCCACTCCAACCATATGGATCTTCATTTCTAGCCTCCCCAAGTTGCTTCCACCAAATCAATCTCTTCTACCAAGCCAAATCTATGAGAGAGTGATTGAGTGTTGAGGAGTCTATCATCTTGAAGCACAAGAGCAAGGAGTTCATCATCGCTATCAAGCCTATTACCTTTTGGAGGGTGGTGCCTCCTAGATTGGTTAGGTGTTGCTTGGGAGCCTCCTACTTTGTGTTGTGGAGTTAAACCAAGAAGTTTGTACGGGCAAGGAGATTGCCTACTTCGTGAAGATCTACCCATAGTGAGGCTAGTCCTTTGTGGACGGAAGCCATTATGGAATAGTCAAGGTTGCTACTTCGTGGACCCTTATGGGTGGAGCCCTCCATGAACTCTCGCGACCGCTACCCTCCGTGGGTTGAAGACTCCAAAAACGTGGATGTACGATAGCGCCTCCTATCGGAACCACGGGAAAAATCTTCGTGTCTACAATTGTGTTTGATCTTCCTATCTCTACTCTCTTACATGTGCTTGTCTCACTTTCCTCTGCCATACTTGTTGACTAGCATGTGTAGGGTGCATTAGACTTGTTATACTCCCTCCGTTCCAGAATATAAGGTGTATCAATTTTTGTGCAAGTCAAACGTTTCTATGTTTGACCAAGATTAGAGAATAAAATATCAACATCTGCAATACTTAACAGATAAAATATGAAAATACTTTTCATGATGGATCAAATGATATAAATTTGATATTGTAAATATTGTTATATTTTTCTAGAAACTTGGTCAAACATGCACACGTTTGACTTTTGAAAAAATTAATACACCTTATATTTTGGAATGGAGGGAGTAATTGTTAAAATCTACCTACCAATTAACTTGGGAAAAGGTTAGGTTTTAATTCTTGCAAGTAGTCTATTCACCCCCCCTCTAGATGTCTCTTCTATCGATCCTACAAGTGGTATCAGAGCTTTGGTCTCCATAGCTTCGGTTTCATCACCGTGGAGGAAGATGGATGTGTCTAGTTTGGGGAGTATTAGTTATAGAGTGCCCGTTCTCGATGGGGAGTACTATAGTCAATGGAAATATGAGATGCTTGAACCATTCAATGAATTCCATTTGAGCAAGTGTGTTAAGAGTCCCTATGTACCTCCCATTGATCCCTACATCCCACACACGAAGAGGAAATTGATATGCTACGCAATCTTAGAACTGTTAATCTTATCATTAGAGGATTGCCTAGAATTGTGTTTAATCAAATGAAGAATTTTGAATGTGCTTATACTTTGTGGAGTGATTTGGAGAAACGATATCCAAATTATTCATTGAGTAATCTTGATGAAATCCTTCATAAAACTATTGCTTTTCACAAAATGATGCCTAGTGATCCTATGTTTGATGACTATCTATTTGAGCTTAGAGACCTCATGCGTGCTAAAGGAGATGTCATAACTATCAACAACATCATTGTTGAAGCCATTCGCATTCATAAACTTGAACATTGTCATGATCACAACTCTAACGAATCTCTTGTTTCTTATGACGAGAATTTTCCACTTGATGATGACAATGTGGAACATGGATACTATGATGAAGATCAGTTGTTCGACATCGAGTATGAGAAGACTATGAAGAATCTATGTCTCATGGCAAACTTCAAGTATTACATGTCCGGAGGAAAAGAGTGGATTCTCGATAGTGGATGCACCGATCATATGACCGGAGATAGAGACATGTTTGAAGAGATCACACCAAACCATGGACCGCGAAGGTATGTGACTTTTGGAGACAACTCCAAGGGTAAGGTACTTGGTCTTGGTAAGGTGTCCATATCCCATGATAGCTCTATTCAAAATGTCATGCTTGTTGAATCCCTTGGACACAATCTTCTTTCCGTATCTAGACTTGTCGACTTTGGTTTTAATGTGCTATTTACCAAAGTAGATTGCCAAGTGTTTCGTCAAGATAATCATAGCATGGTAATTACCGGTTTTCATAGAGGTGATCTATACATTGTTTATTTCACTAAGAGAACCAAGCCTCACACTTGTCTTATTGCGAAATATTCTAAAGGTTGGCTTTGGCATAGAAGACTAGGACATGTTGGTATGCGTAATCTAGACAAGCTCATCAAAGGTTATCATATTCTTGGTGTTAAAGAAGTTATCTTTGACAAAGATAGACTTTGTAGTGCTTGTCAAGCCGGAAAGCAAGTAGGTGGAAGTCACCCCGTAAAGAATATAATGACTACTGGGAGACCACTCGAGTTACTTCATATGGATATTTTTGGGCCCAATACTTACAAGAGCCTCGGTGGAAATTCCTTTGGTCTAGTTATAGTTGATGATTTTTCCAGATTTACGTGGGTATTCTTTCTTGATGATAAGTCGCAGGTGCAAAAGATCTTCAAGAACTTCTCTCGCAAAGCTCAAAATCAGTTTGAAGTGAAGATCAAGAAAGTTCGGAGCGACAACGGATCGGAGTTCAAGAACACAAATGTAGACACCTTTCTTGACGAAGAAGAGATTCTACATGAGTTCTCGGCTACGTACACGCCTCAACAAAATGGAGTTGTTGAGAGGAAGAACCGAACTCTTATTGAGATGGCAAGAACGATGCTCGACGAATACAAGACGCCAAGACACTTTTGGGCAGAAGCCGTTGAGACAGCTTGTCATGCCACGAACGGACTCTATCTTCATAAGCTTCTCGGTAAAACGTCATACGAGCTACTCACTGGTAACAAGCCCCAAGTTGGATACTTTCGGGTATTCGCCTCCAAGTGTTACATTCTTGATAAGCATCGTCGTTCTAAATTTGCTCCTAAATCTCATGAAGGTTTCCTACTCGGTTACGAATCGAACTCTCACACTTACCGTGTCTACAACAACTTCACTCGAAAAGTTGAAGAGACAGTAGATGTGAAGTTTGATGAATCTAATGGTTCGCAAGTCAAACAATTGCCAAATGATATAGGAGATAAGGAACCTTCGGAAGCTATCCAAGACTTGTCCATCGGCAAGATTCGTCCCATGGAGGTGAAGGAGAGTACTTCATCAACCCAAGTGGAAGCTCCTACTTCACGTCAAGGCGAACCTCAACATGACACGGAGGCATCCACAAGCGGTACACGCCAAGATGAAGAGGAGGAAGAAGTTCATCATGATGATCCACCACAACCACCTTCACCACAACCTCAAGGGAACGACACCTTCAACAACAACGAAGAAGAAGATGATGATGAAGAAGCTCCACCATCCAACAAGCAAAAGCTACCCCGAGTTCGAGCAAGAGTGGACAAAAAACATCCTCTAAATCAAATCTTCGGTGACATACAAACCGGGAGGATAACTCTCTCTAAAACTCGAATAGCTAACTTTTGTGAGCATTATTCATTCATCCCTAGTATTGAGCCTTTGAAGGTAGAATAAGCTCTTCAGGACCCGAATTGGGTGAATGCTATGCACAAGGAGCTAGACAATTTCAAGAGGAACGAAGTGTGGACACTTGTGGAGAAACCCAAGGACGAGCAAAACATCATCAGAACCAAATGGGTGTTTCGGAACAAGCAAGACGAAGACGGTCAAGTCGTTCGCAACAAGGCACCGCTCGTGGCGCAAGGCTACACGCAAGTCGAAGGTATGGACTACAGTGAGAACTATGCCCCCGTTGCTAGACTTGAAGCTATCCGCATTCTTCTTGCTTATGCTAATCACCATGATATCACGCTTTATCAAATGGACATTAAAAGTTCCTTTTTAAATGGTGAGATTGAAGAAGAGGTCTATGATAAACAACCCCCTGGTTTTGTGAACCCTAAGAAACCTAACCACGTTTACAAGCTTCGTAAAGCTCTTTATGGTATTAAACAAGCCCCACGTGCTTGGTATAAATGCTTAACGAAGTTTCTCATTGAAAAGGGTTTTGAAATTGGTAAAATTGATGCAACCTTATTCACTAAGAGAGTTAATGGTGAATTATTTGTGTGCCAAATTTATGTGGATGATATTATCTTTGGATCTACTAACCCACAATTTACTGAGAAATTTGGAAGGTTGATGTCCGAGAAGTATGAGATGTCTATGATGTGTGAGCTAAAAAAATTCCTTGTATTGCAAATCAAGCAAACGAGAGAAGGAACTTTCATCTCTCAAACCAAGTACACCAAGGACTTGATCAAGAAGTTCAACATGCAAGAGTGTAAAGGTATGAAAACCCCTATGCCTACTAGTGGACATGTTGACCTCACCAAGGAGGACAAACTGGTTGATCAAAAGGTTTATCGATCAATGATTGGTTCATTGCTATATCTATGTGCCTCCCGTCCCGATATTATGCTTAGTGTGTGCATGTGCGCTAGATATCAAGCTGCTCCTAAAGAGTGTCATCTTAAGGCCGTGAAAAGAATTGTGAGATACTTGATATATACACCAAACTTTAGCATATGGTATCCCAAGGGATCTTCTTTTAACCTTGTTGGATATTCCGACTCGGACTATGCCGGAGATAAGGTTGATAGAAAATACACCTCAGGTACATGTCAATTTCTTGGTAGATCTCTTGTGTCTTGGTCATCCAAGAAACAAAACTCGGTATCTCTATCTACCGCCGAAGCGGAATACATTGCCGCCGGATCATGTTGTGCTCAATTGCTATGGATGACTCAAACTCTTAAGGATTATGGAATCAATGTGAGACATGTTCTATTGTTGTGTGACAATGAGAATGCTATTAAGATTGCTCATAATCCCGTGCAACATTCTCGAACTAAGCATATTCAAGTTCGTCATCATTTCATTCGTGATCATGTTGCTAAAGGGGACATTAATCTCAAACATGTTCGCACTAAGAAGCAATTGGCCGATATCTTTACTAAGCCACTTGATGAGAAAGTGTTTTGTCACTTGAGGAGTGAGTTGAACATCATTGATGCTTCAAACTTGAGCTAGACTCACTCGGATGCATGCAAGGGCGTGAGCTTACATGATTATTCCATGTTACACTTGATATGACACTATCTTATATCTTGGAAAACTATGCTCCCTTGTATTGCATCTAACCTTTTGTAGGTACTTGGAAGAACTACACTTCACGAGATTGCCATAAACTCATATCATATGCAATCTTGTCATGACCAAGTATCCACAACCCTTCTTTGATGATGGAAGGAGGAAGACTACACAAACTATATCATTGACTTACATATGATGAAAATTTCACTCTTGTCATTTGGATATATCTTGTTCTTCCTTGCTTGACTAACCCATGTAGGTGGAAAGAGAACCAAAACGATCAAGGATAGCTCTCAACTCAAGATGATCTTCATCAACTTCGAGCATCCACAAGAAGTTCTCCTACATACCACGTCATAACATCACTCAATGGTATGTGATCATATCCTTGAAATAACTTTACTCCAAGTCACGAGCTAAAGCAACTCAAGTGATATGAAAACATTAAAATGCTTAATCAAAAAATGGTAAACCCATTTTGAGCTTAATGTAGAGTATGACCTATGATCAAGTATTCTTGTCTGGCTCCTAAGTCAATATACTCTAATATAGGTGACCTAGTCACCGACCATCATCTAGATGAAGATTCTTGTGTGGTTTATCTTATAGTTTTTTGTTTTCTGGGAACCACTCAACCCTCATCTGGTTGATATTTCTTTGTAAATTCTTTTGAAACCTATTTGCAAATCCTTTTGTAGTTTTATTACAAGTTTTCTGAAATCATTTGAGATTTTTTGAAAGTTGCCAAGTTTCTGACTTGCCCTCAGAGCCTCCGATTCAAATAACTCGGTATCACATGACTTTGCAGATAGGCTACAGATCCACTATTCGGTTCTACCAATTCACTTGCCTCGGGGCTACCGATTTCGCTATCTTCCATACTCTTTGAAAATTTAGCAAATCTCCATATCTTCAAGGATTCCTTTGTTTAAAAAAAATGAAGGAAGAGAAATTTTATTCAAGTATCCCTAAGATTAAGGGGGAGAAATCTTCCAAGCTTTCAGATAAGTGAAGGGGGGAGAAATTACACTCAATGATCCCTCACACTTAAATGCTCTCTATGATCCTTACATTCTATGACCCTTGTTCTCTAGGATCCCTTCTCACTCCATGATCCCTTTTATTTGACGCTGTGTATGAACCTTTTTGGTAATTAATGCCAAAGGGGGGAGAAATACCAAAGCTTCAATGCAAAGGGGGAGATATAAAATTAAGGGGGAGAATATCAAAGATTATGCTTATATAACAAGGGGAGAATACCATAGTCTGTGCCTATCCATAAGGGGAGAGAGTATATCAAATCTTGTTCTATCATTTAAGGAGAGAGAAAATATGTTTTATCCTATTTTGACTACTCATGTTAGACTTGTCTCACCCTACCTACTCCAATATCTACATGCTAAGATTCAGGGGAGAGGATGACCTAAAAGTTCATATTTAGGGGAGAAAGTTCTAAATGATCTTGGAGACATATCAATCTTAAGGAATACTATCTTCTGTATGTTCTCCACATCTTGGTACTGTTCAGTTCTATTGCATTTTTGGTATGTAAAACACTCTTGTGTTCCCTAACATTGTTTTCCCAAGTGTGTTTCTACTAGTAGGATGCTCAAGAACTCAAGGTAAGTATATGCATCATATCTTTGATCAAGATGATCTCTTGCTTCTTGCACATATTGTTTGCAAGAGTGAAGTCTTGAACAAATATACAAGTCATTCATATATATTTGATGCATATAGCCAAGATACACATGACTCTTCATATCCCTTCTACTATATGTATGTCCATGCATTCCAAAGCAACTATTCTCTAAAGGAATTGCACACATTTAGGGGGAGCATATTTTAGTCACGTGTCTCTCAAAGTCTTCATTATATCTTTGCGTATATTTACCTGAAGCTTTGATTGTATGTTGTCATGAATTACCAAAAAAGGGGAGATTGAAAGCACATATGCTCTACCTTGGTGGTTTTGATAATTCATGACAACATACATTGTCTCTTGGACTAATATTTCTACCTAGTTTATTTCAGGTCTAGTCCACAGGGATTGTTGGCAAAAGGGTGTGAGGTGATTCCCCAAGAAGAAGAAGAAGAAGATGCAAGGAATATGATTGGCAGAGTTGCAAGCAAAGAAACTCTACATTTTACTTTGTGAGTAATCACTTTGAGTCCATAGGAAAGCCAATACTATTAAAAGGGGGTGAGGTAATGTTCGTGAACAAAATGATCCACGTGCACAAGTGCTAGCCACCAAAAACACCCACAAGCTCTCCCACAAAAATACTCTGTCTAAACCGTAGTACACAAAATCGGTGCCACCAAGTTTTTCTACTCTGCCCAACCGATTTTCATCTCAGAGAGAACCCAGCCAAACCCTAGCTTCTCGGTACAACCAAGTACTACATCGATGCAACCGAGTTTCGGTGACCAACATTCGGATGACCAAGTTTATAAAATCGGAACCTCGGCCACTCATATCGGTACTACCGAGAATCATATATCGGTCTCACCGAGATTCCTAAAGTTGCCACATTTTGAACAAATCGGTACGACCGAGTTTTATTTCGGTTTCGCCGAGCTGGTCAATAATGGTGTAATGGTTGGATTTTTGGAGATGCCTATATATACCCCTCCACCACATGCCACTCGCAAGAGAAGTACTCAGAACAGATCTCCACTTGCCATATCCAATTTTCTGAGGGAGAACCACGTACCCTTGTGTTGAGGTCAAGATCATCCACTCCAACCATATGGATCTTGATTTCTAGCCTCCCCAAGTTGCTTTCCACCAAATAAATCTCTTCTACCAAGCCAGATTTGTGAGAGAGTGATTGAGTGTTGAGGAGTCTATCATCTTGAAGCACAAGAGCAAGGAGTTCATCATCACTATCAAGCCTATTACCTTTTGGAGGGTGGTGCCTCCTAGATTGGTTAGGTGTTTCTTGGGAGCCTCCTACTTTGTGTTGTGGAGTTGAACCAAGAAGTTTGTACGGGCAAGGAGATCGCCTACTTCATGAAGATCTACCCATAGTGAGGCTAGTTCTTCGTGGACGGAAGCCGTTATGGAATAGTCAAGGTTGCTACTTCGTGGACCCTTATGGGTGGAGCCCTCCGTGGACTCTCGCGACCGCTACCCTCCGTGGGTTGAAGACTCCATAAATGTGGATGTACGATAGCGCCACCTATCGGAACCACGGGAAAAATATTCTTGTCTACAATTGCATTTGATCTTCCTATCTCTACTCTCTTACATGTGCTTGTCTCACTTTCCGCTGCCATACTTGTTGACTAGCATGTGTAGGTTGCATTAGACTTGTTATAATTGCTAAAATCTGCCCACTAATTAACTTGGGAAAAGGTTAGGTTTTAATTCTTGCAAGTAGTCTATTCACCCCCCCTCTAGACGTCTCTTCTATCGATCCTACACTATGTTTGTCAACTTCCAACAAATTTTACCAATTATACTCTGTTTATGTGAAGTCATTACTCCCCATGAGTTTAGCATATGATTCTTTTTATCCTTTTCATTGCTATGATTGATACAAGAAAATAGAGCAAACAAACTCAAACTAATCTTTGTTATATAACTCATTCACTCAATTACATAGATAGATAGATCACAAAGCAAACACACGAACTAAATCATACTAAAACTTTATTTATCCAAATCACGAAATAACTAAGGATCGAACTAAGATAGATGATGATGATCAAAGGTGGTGATGATATGATACCGGGGCACCTCCCCCAAGTTTGGAACGAGCTAAGGGTGGCGCCCATACCCATGTACTCAAGTTTCCTTCTTGGGTGATGGTGGTGATGAAGTGGTGGGCTTGTTGTCCATCATGGATAGCAGGGCACCCTTCAGGTCCTGCATCTTCTCAAGCAACTGCTGAATCATTGCGATATTCTTTTGTACCTCCACCATAATGTGTTTCTTCTCAGACCACCAAGAGCTTTTCTCTGCATCACTTTCGCTTCGGGTGAGATATCCTAATTGGACGGTATACGAGAGCGGGAGATATTATCAACCCCATAATTATGAATCAAATTGTGGAAGTTATTTACGTGTAACCAGCCGAGGGGTCTCCTCGGATTGGATTCACCTTGTACTTATTGAATTGATTAAGAGCTCCTCCCCATTGATGGACAAGGGTTCGGAGAGGTGGAGATGCCCGCCAGCGTGCCAAGCTCCGAGGCAAGAGGGTGCACTTCCATGGAGTCCATAGATTCTTCTCCCATGATGACTTCCTCAATTCCCTCTCTTTCGAGCTCCATATGCAGCAACCAAGCCTCATCTTCAATGTTGTTGGAGGAGGAGGACGACGTAGCTCTCACGCCTCAAAAAATCTGACAAAAAATAGCTCGAAACAAGAATAGGAGGAAAACTTGCGATACGATGGTCAAAACATCAAGGAGTATATATAATGAATTTATCTTCATGCAGGACAAGTCTACGAAAAGAAAACGGAGTCGGGAAGGCACACGAGGGGCCCACAAGACAACCTGGCGTGCCCAGGGGGTAGGGTGCGCCCTGTTGCCTTGTGACCTCCTTGTTGGTCCCCTTGGCTGGTTCTTATTTTGTAATTTTTCTAATATTCCAAAACAGACAGAAATAATTTTTATGGAATACTTACCGTATCACGTACCTACCCTTTTTCAGGGTTCTGGAGTGTTCTGGGAGGTCTCTTTTATGTGCTCCTCAGGTGTCATTTTTTGAATAACATTGGTTTCCTTGTTAATGGGTGTACCTTATATATAATGTTTAATTCTTTGCCCATTAACTGTCTTAGGATTTGTTCCTTCCGTGTTATTGATCTTGATGGCTCTGGATCGATAAACCTCCTCGATTATATAAGGTCCTTCCCATTTGGAGAGGAGTTTTCCTGCGAAGAATCTGAAACAAGAATTGTATAATAGAACATGATCACCAATGTTAAATTCTTGTTTTTGTATTCTCTTGTCATGCGATCTTTTAGCCTTTTCTTTAAACAGCTTGGCATTTTCATAGACTTGTGTCCTCCATTCATCTAGAGAACTAATATCAAATAACCTCTTTTCACCGGCAAGTTTGGAATCACACTTAAGTTCTTTAATTTTCCAATAATCCTTATGTTCTAACGCAAGAGGTAAATGACAAGCTTTTCCATAGACCATTTTATAGGGAGACATACCCATAGGAATTTTATAAGCAGTTCTATATGCCCCACAATGCATCATCAAGTTTCTTAGACCAATTCTTTCTAGATCTATTAACGGTCTTTTGCAAAATTAACTTTATGTTCTATTGCTTAATTCAACTTGACCACTAGATTGAGGATGATATGGAGAGGCAATTCTACGATTGTCATCATATTTAGCTAAGATTTTACGAAATGCACCATGAATAAAATGCGAATCACCGTCGGTCATTAAATATCTAGGGCTCCAAACCTCAGAAAGATAACTTCTTTAAGCATTTTAATAGAGGTGTTATGATCATCACTACTTGTTGGAATAGCTTCTACCCACTTAGTGACATAATCAACAACAAGTAGAATATGAGTATACCCATTAGAGGAAGGAACATGTCCCATAAAATCAAAGCCCCAAACAAAAAATGGTTCAATTACAAGTGAATAATTCATTGGCATTTCCTGACGTCTACCAATGTTACCAATTCTTTGACATTCATCATAAGAAAGGACTAACTTACGTCCATCCTTGAAGAGAGTATGCCAATAAAACCTAGACTGTAATACCTTATATGCGGTTCTGTCTCCTGCATGGTGTCCTCCATATGCTTCGGAATGACACTTCTGTAGAATTTGTTCCTATTCATGCTCAGGTACACATCATCTAATAATACCATCTACTCCTTCTTTATATAGACGTGGTTCATCCCAAAAGTAATGTCTTAAATCAAAGAAGAACTTTTTATTTTGTTGGTATGTGAAATTAGGTGGTATATGTTTAGCAACAATGTAATTAGCATAGTCTTCATACCAAGGAGTATTACGGGAAGAATTTATAACAACTAAGTGCTCATCAGGAAAAATATCATCAATAGGCACTGGGTCATCAAGAACATTTTCCATTCTAGACAAATTATCTGCTACAGGATTGTCAGCTCCGTTTCTATCAATAATGTGCAAATCAAATTCTTGAAGTAAAAGAACCCACCTAATTAATCTAGGTTTAGCATCTTTCTTTTCCATAAGGTATTTAATAGTAGAATCAACAATATAAGGTCCAAACTTATAACATGCAAATATAACTACTAAAAATTCTTTCTCATTAGTAGCATAATTTCTTTGAGCACTCTCTAGGGTCTTACTAGCATAATGGATAATATTCAGTTTCTTATCAACTCTTTGTCCTAGAACAGCACCAACAACATAGTCACTAGCATCACACATTATTTTAAAAGCTAAGTTCCAATCAGGTGGTTGAGCAATAGGTACAGAAATTAAAGCTTGCTTAAGTATTTCAAAGGCTTCTACACAATCATCATAAAAAACAAATGGGATATTGATACGTCTCCAACGTATCTATAATTTTTGATTGTTCCATGCGATTATATTATCACTCTAGGATACTTTTTAAGCATTTGCTTGCTTATTTATATTATTTGAGCACTAACCTATTAACCCAGTGCCCAGTGCAAGTTGTTGTTTTCTGCTTGTTTTTGGCCTTTCAGGAATACTGTACCAAACGAAGTCCAAATACCCTGAATTTTTTTGATAATTTTTCTAGACAAAAATAAGACCTGGAAGCTTTGGAGGGAGACCGGAGGCCACACAGGGTGGCGCCAAGCCAGCAGGGCGCGCCCAGGGGGGTGGTCGCGCCCTGATGGCTTGGGGCCACCTCCCACGGCCTCCTGACCTATTCTCTGGCCTATAAATTATCTAATATTCCAAAAAGCCTAGAGAGCCTCCCGAAACACTTTTTCCGCCGCCGCAAGTCTCTGTTTCGCTGTGTGCCCATCCGGAGCCCTGTTCCGGTGCTCTGTCGGAGGGGTGATCGATCACGGAGGGCCTCTACATCAACCTTGCTGCTCCTATGGTGATGTGTAAGTAGTTCACCGCAGACCTACGGATCCGTAGTTAGTACCTAGATGGCCATCTCTCTCTCTCTATGTTCTTCAATGCAAAGATCACCGCAATTCCCGCAGTGATCTATCCTATGTAATCATCTTTGCGGTGTGTTTGTTGGGATCCGATGAATTGTGGGTTTATGTTCAGATTATTCATAAAAATATATTGAATCCTTGCTGGTTATTTATATGCATGATTGTTATAGCTTCGTAATGATCTCCGATCTATCGGTTTGGTTTGGCCAACTAGATTGATTTATCTTCGATGGGAGTGGTGCGTTGTTTTGGGTTTAATCTTGCGGTGCTCAATCCCAGTGACAAAAAGGGACATGACACGCATTGTATTGCTGCCACTAAGGGTAAAACGATGGGGTTCATTCATATTAATTGGATTTACTTTGTCTACATCATGTCATAATCCTCCAAGCATTACTCTGTTTTTACTTAATACTCTAGATGCATGTTGGATAGCGGTCGATGGGTGGAGTAATAGTAGTAGATGCATGCAGGAGTCGGTCTACTTGCTTATGGACACGATGCCTATATACATGATCATTACCGTGAATAAATATTACATAACTATGCGCTTTTCTATCAATTGCCCAACAGTAATTTGTTTACTCACCATATGCTTTCTTCGAGAGAGAAGCCTCTAGCGAACACTATGCCCCCCGGGTCTCTTCACAAATATTATTACACAAATTCTAAATACCTTGCTGCCATTATTTACTGTCTTTTTATTTTCAATTTATATTTATCTATCTATCACTACTTATCACTTGCAAGTAACGAGTTCAAGGGGATTGGCAACCCTCTTGCTTGCGTTGGATGCAAGTGTGTGCTTTTTTGTGTGTAGACGCTAAAGACGGGAATTTGCGTGGTTCTCCTATTGGTTCGATAACCTTGGTTGTAACTAAGGGAAATACTTATCTCTACTGTGCTGCATCTCCCCTCCTCTTCGGGGAAAAAACCCAACGCAGTTTAAAAGTAGCAAATATATTTTTGCAAAAGATTGGTAAGAGGCCTAGAAATATTAGATAAATCCTTAGTAAACCGTCTATAAAAACCAACATGACCAAAAAACTTCTTATACCTTTTATATCATTAGGACATGGCATTTTGTCAATCATCAACTTTAGCTTTATGCACCTCAATACCACGTTTGGAAATTTTGTGCCCAAGTAGTATACCTTCATTCACCATAAAGTGGCACTTCACCCAATTCAAGACGAGATTAGTTTCCTCACATCTCTGCAAAACTCGATCAGAAGAAGTATCGTAAACGGAAAAATTGTCCATAAATAGCTCAACAATCTTTTCACAAAAATCAGAGAATATAGCCATCATACATCTTCGAAAGGTAGCAGGTGCATTGCATAAACCAAAAGGCATACGTCTATAAGCATAAGTTCCAAAAGAACAAGTAAAAGTGGTTTCTATTGATCTTCCTTTGACACAAGTATTTGAGAAAAATCAGAATATCTATCGAGGAAACAAAAGTGTGTATGCTTAGATAATCTTTCTAACATTTGATGAATAAAAGGCAAGGGGTAATGATCTTTTCTAGTAGCTTTATTTAATTTCCTGAAATCAATTACCATCCTATGACCAATTACGAATCTCTGTGGAATAAGTTCATTTTTATCTAGGAACAATGATTATACCTCCTTTCCTAGGCGCACAATGAACATGACTTACCCATCTAGTATCAGCTATGGGATAAATGATACATGCCTCAAGAATCTTTAGTATTTAAGTTCTCACCACCTCTTTCATTTTAGGATGAAGGCGACGTTGAAGATCAACGACGGGTTTAGCATCCGGCTCCATATTAATCTTGTGTTGGCATAACGTAGGGCTAATGACCTTAAGATCATTGAGAGTATATCCAATAGCAGCTCGGTGCTTCTTCAGAGTTTTAAGCAATCTCTTTTCTTCATGCTCTGAAAGGTTAGCACTAATAATAATAGGATATATCTCCTTTTCATCAAGATAAGCATATTTTAATGTATCAGGTAGTTTCTTCCATTCAAACACGGGATCACCCTTAGGTGGAAGAGGATCCCCTAAGGTGTCAACAGGCAGGTTATGTTTAAGAATAGGTGTTTGTTGAAAGAAGATCTCATCTATTTCATTCCTTTCATTCATACATATATCATTTTCATGGTCTAACAAATATTGTTCTAACGGATCAGTAGGAGGCATGGCAATAGAAGCAAGACCAATAATTTCATCTTTACTAGATAAATCTTTCTCATGTGGTTGTCTACGAAACTTAGAGAAATTAAACTCATGAGACACATCACCAAAGTTGACTCTAACCTTTTCTTTAGCACAATCAATTTCAGCATTAACGGTATTCAAGAAAGGCCTACCAAATATAATGGGACAAAAATTATCTTGTCGTGAATCAAGCACTAAGAAATTAGTGGGTATTTGACTTTTCCACAAAGAACTTCAACATCTCGAACAATCCCAAGTGGTGAAATAGTATCTCTATTTGCAAGTTTAATAGTAACATCAATGTCTTCAATCTCAGAAGGTACTATATCATTCATAATTTCTTGATATAAAGTAAATGGAATAGCACTCACACTAGCACCTATATCACATAAACCATGATGGTAGTGATCTACAATCTTAACAGAAACAACACGCATGTCAACCACTAGTTTATTTTTATCTAACAAATCTTGTTCATTTCTATCAGGTTTTGCAATTCTAGCAGCCTCATCATAAAAGTAAATAACATGCCCATCAATATAATCAACCAAGAGATCCTTAACCATAGCAATATTAGGTTCTATATTAATTTGTTCAGAAGGTTTAGGTGTTCTAATATTACTTTTATTAACCACAGTTGTAGCTTTAGCATGTTCCTTGATCCTAACAGGAAAAGGTGGTTTCTCAGTGTAAGCAGTAGGCACAACTCGACCAACATTATAAATGATTTTTTCTTATTTAACCATGCCGGGTTCCTTACAAGTTTCTTCAATAGGGGGATGAAATTTAAACCACTCCTCTTTAGGGAGATCGACATGAGTAGCAAATGATTCATAGAAAGTAGTTACTAGCTCAGAGTCAAGCCCATATTTTGCACTAAACTTATGAAAAGCTACAGTTTCTGTTGGGTTCTACGGTAGGTGTATCGGCTGTAATATAAAATTTTCTTACGCGTAGAACAACCAGGATCATGCTATAGAGATGGATCACATATCGTTACCACTAGATGCGCAGTGCCGTGCAGCGGAAGTAGAGTTGGGGCAGCACGTCCAGGGCCATCTCCTCCTCGTCCGATCTCCCTCGTACAGCCGGTCGTCGGATCCCACGTAAGGTTCGCCGGAGCGGCGCAAGTGCATCGCCTCTAACGGTATCCGCGCATGCAGGAAGAACACCATGCCATGGACTGCTAGGTCCGATCACACAGTCGGCAGCGAGTTGAGGTGGCTACTTGCAACACATGCAAAGCCCTAATGACGGCGCTGAAGCGATCAACCGAATGAGTGTGACACACCTCCACTATATATAGGCATCCGCCACGGGCTCAACACTTGGGCCTCGCACGGATCCTAAAGCCCATAAGTTCCTTCCCTTAAGCGCGCGACCCCTTAGGTTCTTGTTCACTTGGTCGCGAGTCTAATCATATTCGGCTCGGCTAGTCGGTAGCGGCCTCTAGCAAAGCGTGCTGACTCGAAGTGTCCGAGGCTGGTTAGGCGAACATGTACTTCACACTTCTGTTCCCTTTGCCACATGATATATGTTGTCGTGCTCAAGGCGACATGGTCATCCTTGTTGCAGCATGACCCCTTTCTCATTCCGGTCAATCTGACCAACACTTTGGATTATCTCATAATCCTCATCGCATGGCCATGCTTATCTAGGTCGGATCACCCTAGTGGGCCCAGAGTATATCCCTCCTGATCGGAGGGGCAAATCCCATCTTGCTCGACCATGTCTTGCAGCATGGGTCTGGACAAGCCCGAAACCTACATTTATAACTACCCAGTTACGGAGTAGCGTTTGGTCACCCCAAAGCAGGTCTATCACCATCCCGAGTACATGCGTCGACTCAGGTCTTAGGACATAGAACGTATGTTGTACTACAAACTCACAGATGACCTATCGTTGCGTCTCATAGCTGGGTCTGTCCAACTCAGACCTTATCTCTACTCGAACCCGACTACGTCGAATCCGACCAGATCTTTCTGAGTCCATATTATCCGGCTAGCATCCAATGCTACATGGTTAGTGAGACCGGACCATCCACCGTGTAAAATGCTAGTCTAACTGACTGCGTGTCCACACAACCCTTTTGACTAGGAACCATTTAGGACAGTCATCATACAATGCGTAGTCTCACAAACAAGTCATGTACTTGTTAATACACATCATTGATAATATCCAAGGACTATCTTTATTCATAAACACATAGGAAATATCATCATACATGATTGCCTCTAGGGCATATCTCCAATAGTCTACCACTTGCACTAGAGTTAATCAAATAAACATCGAATACCCATAGCTCTAACGTGCCGCTCATGCTTGGGTTGTGGAAGTGGCTTAGTCAACGGATCTGCAACATTTGCATCCGTATGAATCTCACATAAATTAGTATCACCATTCTTTACGAGCTTTCATATCAAGTGATATTTTTGGTCTATGTGCCTGGTCTTGTGGTGTTGTCTCGGCTCCTTGGCATGTGCGATGGCACCTGAATTATCACAATAAAGGTCCAACGATTTTTACCAGCCCGGGAACACACCAAAATCCTATAGGAACTTCCGAATCCAAATACCTTCCTTTGCGGCTTCACAGGACGCAATGTATTCGGCCTCTGTTGTTGAGTCGGCCACCGTATCTTGCTTGGAACTTGTCCAGCTCATTGCTCCTCCATTCATGACATACACGAATCCAGTTTGCAATCGACAATCATCCCTGTCGATTTGGAAACTAGCATCAGTGTAACCCTTTATGCAGAGCTCCTCCTCACTAGGAACATCTCTTTAGTCCTTTTTAGGTACTTCAGGATAGTCTTCACCGCTGCCCAGTGACTCTCACCTGGGTCGACCTGGTATCTGCTTGTTAAGCTTATTGCATAGGTGATAACGCACATGTATAGGGGATCACAACAGTTTTCGAGGATAGAGTATTCAACCCAAAATTATAGATTCGACACAAGGGGAACCAAAGAATATTTGAGAGTATTAGCAGCTGAGTTGTCAATTCAACCGGACCTAGAGATTAAATATCTGCAGCAGAGTGATCAGTAGCACAATAGTATGATAGTTTGGATAGCAGTAGTAGCAGTAACGGTATCAGTAGCAGTGATAGCAATAGTTTTGTAGCAAGTGTAACAGTAGCAACATTAGTAGTAACTTAGCAAGAACAATATGTGGAAAACTCGTAGGCACTGGAGCGATGAACTCGTTGGATGATATTCATCATATAACAGTCATAACCTAGGGCGACACAAAACTAGCTCTAGTTCATAAATGCAATGTAGGCATGTATTCCGTAAATAGTCATACGTGCTTATGGAAAAGAACTTGCATGACATCTTTTTTCCTACCCTCCCGTGGCAGCGGGGTCCATAAGGAAACTAAGGGATATTAATGCCTCCTTTTGATAGAGAACCGGAACAAAGCATTAACACACGGTGAATACATGAACTCCTCAAACTACGGTCATCACCGGAAAGTATCCCGACTATTGTCACTCCGGGGTTTGCGGATCAGAACACGTAATAGGTGCGTATGACTTAGCAAGATCAGATCAAGAACATAGATATAATGGTGATAACATAAACGGTTCAGATCTGAAATCATGGCACTCGGGCCCTAGTGACAAGCATTAAGCATGGCAAAGTCATAGCAACATCAATCTCAGAACATAGTGGATACTAGGGATCAAGCCCTAACAAAACAAACTCGATTATATGATGAATCTCATCCAACTCCTCACCGACCAGCAAGCCTACAAAGGAATTACTCACTCCCAGTGGGGAGCATCATGGAATTGGTGATGGAGAAGGGTTGATGATGACGAAGACCGAAGATTCCCCTCTCCGGAGCCCCAAACGGGCTCCAGATCTGTCCTCCCGATGAAGAACAGGAGGTGGTGGCGGCTCCGTATCATAAAACGCGACGAAACTTTCTCTCTGATTTTTTCTCCGAAAATAGGATTTTATAGCGTCGGAATTAGGGTCAGTGGGGCCACGAGGTGGGCACAACCCAGCAGGTCGCGCCGGGGGGGAGGGGGCTAGCGCGCCCTGGTGTCTTGTGCCCAGCCAGGGCCCCCCTCCGGTGGTTCTTGGCTCCGGTATTTTTTATTTATTGTAAAATAAATCTCCAAAAAGTGTCGTCCAATTCCGAGAACTTTTATTTCTGCACAAAAACAACACCATGGTAGTTCTGCTGAAAACAGCGTCAGTCCGGGTTAGGTTCATTCAAATCATGCAAATTAGAGTCCAAAACAAGGGTAAAAGTGTGAGGAAAAGTAGATACGATGAAGACGTATCAACTCCCCCAAGCTTAACCCATTGCTTGTCCTCAAGCAATTCAGTTGACAAACTGAAAGTGATAAAGAAAAACTTTTACGAACTCTTTTGTTCTTGTTTACATATATATGCTTAGGTAGCACCCAGGTTTTGAGCAAAGATTATGACTAACCATGCCAGCAATAACTCTTAGAAATTATATTAACTCATATCAGCGACATAAGCAACTAGCGAGCAATAATAAAATATCTCAAACGCCAACACTTTGTCAAAACAATCATGATATAATATGACAACAGTGGTATCTCGCTAGCCTTTTCTAAGACCGCAAAACATAAATGTAGAGAACCTCCAAAGTTCAAGCAGCGACTAAACATTGTAATTCATGGTAGAAAAGATCCAGTCATGCTGCACCCAACATTAACTATACACAATGCATGAGGATGACAATAGTGCTCTCCGGTCTGGCGCTTATTTGAGAAGGTGATGACTCAACATAAAATTAAATTGATAGTCCCTTCGCAGAGGGAAGCATGGATTTGCAGCGGTGCCAGAGCTCATGGTTTAAAATAGAGATAGATATAATTTTGGGAGGTACACCCTTCCTGTCAACGTTATGACCAAGAGTTATCAATATCTTCCATGCTAAACACATTAGCGGCGGTTCCCAAATGGTAAAAGTAAAGGTTTACTCCCCCTCCACCAACAATCACACTCCACGGCTAGCCGAATCCACGGGTACCGTCCAAACCAACAACTTTCCTGGGGGAGTTTTGTTTTGTAATTTTTGCTTTCGGGACTGGGAAGCCCTATTACCGCCCCTCTCGTGTAAGGACAAGTGAATAAACACTCATCATGAGAATAACCCGCTTAACAAGGAAGATACTGACTGCTCCCTGTCGCTCCATGAGCGGTCCAGGCACACAAAACAGATGTTCATTTGAATTTTTAGAGATGGCACATGCAAGTTTACTTGGAACGGCAGGGTAATACCGCATATAGGTAGATATAGTGGACTCATCTGGAATAACTTTGGTTTAAAGGTTTTGATGCACAAGCAGTATTCCCGCTTAGTACAGGCGAAGGCTAGCAAATAGATTGACAAGCGGCCAACTAGAGAGCGAAAACTGTCATGAGCATGCATTACATATAATAAACATTGACTACTAGCATGAGTAGGATATGGACACCATGAACATAAATATCATGAAGGCTATGTTGGTTTTGATTTAACTACATGCGTGAACATGTGCCAAGTCAAGCCACTTGAAACATTCAGAGGAGGATACCATATCATCATACTACATCACAATCATTTTAATGCATGTTTACATCCAAGATAATTCATTATCCACTCCTAGATACTTAAGCATGGCATGAGCAACTATAATCTCTAATTGTCATTGCTAACATGTTTGATCATAATATGCTAAATCAAGGATACTAGGCTAAACATATTTACAAAAACAAAAACAAGTTGAGTTCAGACCCACTTTTCTCTGCCACCGTCACTTCATCAAATATCGTCATTATTGCCTTTCACTTGCATGACCGAATGATAAGAAAATAATAATAGTGCAAGAATGCCGTGGACTAAGCTGGGATCTGCAAACATTTTATTCACGAGGAGAAGACAAGGTAACATGGGCTCTTTGTTAGATTAACAATAGTGCATATGAGAGCCACTCAACATTTTCATCGTGGTCTTCTCCTTGGTACGACTCAAATAAAAGAAAAAGAATTTCAAAGAAACACACTGAAATATTTTTGGAGTTTTTGGTTTTTCTTGAAGAAGGAAAATTAAAAAGGAAAAACGAAAACGAGAAAAAACTATTTACATGGGAAAGCTCCCAACAAGTCAAAGAAGAAACGCGAAATCTTTTTGGGTTTTCTTTTGATACTACAACTAAATTAAGCTAGAAAGAAAACCGAAAAGAAGTAGGAAATATTTTTGGATTTTCTCAAAGTTTTTCAAACACACAAGAAGAAAGCGAGAAAATAAATCTAGCATGGATATTACAATGGAAAAGTATGAACACCGACAACTGGAATGAAATGTGTGAACATGAATGTAATGTCGGTGGAAATACGTACTCCCCCAAGCTTAGGCTTTTGGCCTTGCTTGGTAATCACCATCCGCATGGATAGTAGTCTGAGCGATAGCTAACCGAGGCCCTTGGTGCAAACTCCTCGGCCCTCCTGGCAGCTTCAACCTCCACATTGTACGCACGGGCCTCGCTCTCAAGAACATAGTATCTTCCCCTATTGTGAAAATCAAAGAGAGCAGGAGCAGGCAAAGTGACAGGCACAACGCTTTTTTTTATTAAATCTCAAGTTATAGGTGTAGTTAGTGACTATGCCCGTAAGGAACTTATGACGCTTCATGGCCTCAAAGTCTAAATACTGAATAGGTAAGATGGGGTCATTAGGCCAAGGTGATACGTTTAGTCTCTCTGCTACACGGGAGGCATAAATTCCCCCATAAAAATTACCACTAGCAGCATTGTGCTGCAATCTCCGTGCAACAATCGCTCCAAGATTATAACATTTATTTCCACCTATGGCAGTGTGTATGAGACTTAAGTCAGGAGTACAAAGTGTTCTACAATCTTTTTTGCCTACAATACAATTGCCATTAAAGAGTGTGAAATAGTGTATGGAGGGGAAATGGATGCTTTTAATTCTACCTTGTGTCACTCCCCTATCTTCACCACAGCAAAGATTAACCAAAAATGACTCGTACTCAGATTTTGGTTGTTCATCAAGGGAACCCCAATATGGAAGTTTGCATGCTTCACTGAACAATTCTAAAGGCATGGTGAAGGAATAGTCATAGAGGTTGAATGAAACTCTAGACTCACGAGGAAAATATTTAAATTTCTTTGTGAATGTTTTCGTGAGTTCGAGATGATGAGGGCACTTATCTGTGATGAAGGGAGCGAGTTCCGTATTGTGGATAAATTGCTCAAATTCCCCCTTGATACCTGCACCTTTCATGAACTCGTCACACGGCCACAAGCATGATTTGGTAGCGGCATCTCGCATCGAGCTTTCGCTTGGCTCAACATAAGATTGTCGGACCGAGCTTCTACTTGATGAGGCCTCCGAGGGTCTCCTCCTCGAAGAACTCCTAAAGAATTGCATTTTTATATGCGAACAAATTTCTGAAATATTTTTGAGACACAAAATTTTGTCAACAAAACTTCGTGAAAGTGATAGCAACTACCCCTAAGGATGCATAGAGGCCATAATAAGCATTCAAACTACTTAGAGCTCTAAGAATTCAACATGCAAGCTCATCTACAGCAGCACCAAGAGTAGCTAATTACTCTAAAAATAACCCACTAAATCAAAAACTAATTGGAGCAATGGAGGAGTCACATAACAAGTAGCAATCCCTCCAAACAGTTTCAGAAACGGAGCTTCGAGCAAAGAGATCGAAATCCGCGGGTTTGAGAGCAAGAACACGGGAATGGAAGCTATGGTGATTTCTTTCTGGAGGTAGGGGATGATATGGGCTAAAGGAATAAGTGAGGGGGCCCACGTGGGGGCCACAACCCACCAGGGTGCGCCTAGGGTTGCTGGCGCGCCCTGGTGTCTTGTGGGCACCACGTGCACCCCCTCTGAAGTTATTTGCACCAGAAATTCAGAAATATTCAGAAAAAATTGTATCAAATTTTTAGGACATTCTGAGAACTTTTATTTTTGGGTCATTTTTTTATTGCACGGAGAAAACAGAAAACAGGATAAACATGGCATTTTATTTTATTTGACTATGTTAAACAGAAAATAAAAGGTGGGAGCAGAAGATTGTGCCTACTAAATTCATCGACTTCATATCTCTCAAAAATGATCAATTAATAAGGTTGATCAAGTCTTATTAACAACCACTTCCGATTAGCATGAAACCGAAGAACTTTTGTAAAACATTAAGTTACCTCAATGGGGATGTGCATATCCCCAACAATAAGTATATCATATTTCTTTTTGGTAGTAGGTAGAGGTAATTGAAAACTTCCAATAGTGAGTGTCAGAGATTCTTCAATAACATTTATACCATTCACTTGGAATTGTTTCTTCGGAAAGTGCACCGTGTGCTCATTACCATTGATATGAAAAGTGACTTTGCTTTTATTGCAATCAATAACAGCTCCTGCAGTATTCAAAAAGGGTCTACCAAGGATAATCGATATGTTGTCGTTCTCGGGCATCTCAAGAATAACAAAGTACGTTAAGATAGTAACATTCGCAACAACAGCGGGCACATCCTCACAGATACCAATAGGTATGGCAGTTGATTTGTCAGCCATTTGCAATGATATCTCAGTAGGTGTGAGTTTATTCAAATCAAGTCTTTTATATAAGGAGAAAGGCATAACACTAACACCAGCTCCTAAATCACACAAAGCAGTTTTGACATAGTTTCTTTTAATGGAGCAAGGTATAGTTGGTATTCCAGGGTCTCCGAGTTTTTTAGGTACTCCATCCTTAAAAGAATAATTAGCAAGCATGGTGGAGATTTCAGCTTCGGGAATCTTTCTCTTATTAGTGATGATGTCTTTCATGTATTTTGCAAAAGGGGCCATCTTTAGGATATCAGTTAAGCGGGTACGCAAAAAGACTGGCCTGATCATTTCAGCAAAGCGTTCAAATTCTTCATCATCCTTTTCCTTAGATGGTTTAGGAGGAAATGGTATGGGTTTCTGAACCCATGGCTCTCTTTCTTTACCATGTTTTCTAGCCACAAAGTCTCTTTTATCATAACGCTTATTTTTAGGTTGTGGGTTATCAAGATCGACAGCAGGCTCTATTTCAACATCATTATCTGGTTCTTTATCATTGTTTGGTTGGGTATCTTCATGAACATTATCATTATCATTATCACTAGATGAATGTTCATTACCAGATTGAGTTTCAGCATCAGAAATAGATACATCATTATTATCAGGAGGTTTTTGTGTCACAGGTTCACTAGAGGTATGCAAAGTCCTATCATTTTTCTTTTTCTTTTTCTTTTTAGAAGGACTAGGTGCATCAGTATTAATTCTATGAGAGTCTTGTTCAATTCTTTTAGGATGACCTTCAGGATAGAGTGGTTCTTGGGTCATTCTTCCTCCTCTAGTTACTACTCTAGAAGCAAAATCATTCATATTATTATTCATTTCATCAAGCAATTCTTTTTGAGATTTAGCAACTTGTTCTAACCGAGTTTGAACCATAGAGGCATGCTTTCCTACACCTCTAACATCATTACTGATTCTAAATAGCAAGTCACTCAAGCGAGCAATCATATCATAATTATATTTCAATTGTTTCAGAACATGTGCATTGAAGTGATCTTGTTTCATAATGTAGTTGTCAAACTCATATAAGCATTAACTAGGATGTTTATTGTAAGGGATATCATCTTCATCAAACTTTAATAAAGAATTTACCTCTACCACCTGTGGAGGTGGTGGTGTGCCAAGGGCATGTACTTCTTCAATAGATGGTAAATTCTTAACATCCTCAGTTTTAATACCTTTTTCCTCCATAGATTTCTTTGCCTCTTGCATATATTTGGGACTGAGAAATAAGATACACATCTTCTTCGGAGTGGGTTTAAGTGGTGGTTCAGGAAGAGTCCAATCATCATAATTCTTCAAGATATTATTCAATAATTCCTCAGCTTGTTCAATAGTTCGTTCCCTGAAAACACAACCAGCACAACTATCTAGGAAGTCCCTAGAAGCATCAGTTAGTCCATTATAGAAGATATCAAGTATTTCATTTTTCTTGAGAGGATGATCAGGCAAAGCATTAAGCAATTGGAGAAGCCTCCCCCAAGCTTGTGGGAGACTCTCTTCCTCAATTTGGACAAAGTTAAATATTTCCTGTAAAGCAGCTTATTTCTTATGAGCAGGAAAATATTTTTCAGAGAAGTAGTAAATCATATCCTGGGGACTACGCACACAACCAAGAGCAAGAGTATTGTACCATATCTTAGCATCACCCTTTAATTAGAACGGAAATAATTTGAGAATATAGTAGTAGAGAATCTTCTCATCATGAGCAAAGAGGGTGGCTATATCATTCAGCTTAGTAAGATGTGCCACTACAGTTTCAATTTCATAGCCATGGAAAGGATCAGATTCAACCAAAGTAATTAACTCTAGGTCGACAGAGAATTCATAATCCTTATCGGTAACAAAGATAGGTGAAGTAGCAAACTTAGGATCACATTTCATTCTAGCATTCAAAGTCTTTTCCTTATACTTGCGTAGCAATTTCTTAAGATCATTTCTATCCTTGCAAGAAAGGATTTCCCTAGTTGTCTCCTCATCCATAACATAACCTTCGGGTATCTTAGGCATTTCAAATCTAGGAGAGCCAGGTCTAATAGGTGTTTCATAATCATCAGTTTCAAGAGCTTCATCAGTTTCAATAATTTCATTCTCTTTAGCTCTAGCAATTTGTTCATTAATAAATTCACCTAGTGGCACGTTATCATCTAGCATGGTACTAGCATCATCATCATAGGCATCATTCATAGCAGAAGTAGCATCATCAATAACTTGCGACATATCAGGATTACTAGCATGTGGTGGTGTCGCAAACTTACTCATAACAGAAGGTGAATCAAGTGCAGAGCTAGATGGCAGTTCCTTACCTCCCCTCGTCTTAGAGGGAAAAATCTTGGTCTTTGGATCCTTAAGATTCTTCATAGTGATCAACTGATATAAATCCCAAGTGACTCAACAAATATAGCTATGCTCCCCCACAACGGCGCCAGAAAAAGGTCTTGATAACCCACAAGTATAGGGGATCACAACCGTTTTCGAGGCTAGAGTATTCAACCCAAATTTATAGATTCGACACAAGGGGAGCCAAATTATATTTGAGAGTATTAGCAGCTGAGTTGTCAATTCAACCACACCTGGAGATTAAATATCTGCAGCAGAGTGATCAGTAGCATAGTAGTATGATAGTTTGGATAGCAGTAGTAGCAGTAACGGTAACAGTAGCAGTGATAGCAATACTTTTGTATCAAGTGTAACAGTAGCAACAGTAGTAGTAACTTAGCAAGAACAATATGTGGAAAACTCGTAGGCACTGGATCGGTGAACTCATTGGATGATATTCATCATATAATTGTCATAACCTAGGGTGACACAGAACTAGCTCCAGTTCATAAATGTAATGTAGGCATGTATTCCGTAAATAGTCATACGTGCTTATGGAAGAGAACTTGCATGATATCTTTGGTCCTACCCTCCCGTGGCAGCGGGGTCCATAAGGAAACTAAGGGATATTAAGGCCTCCTTTTAATAGAGAACCAGAACAAAGCATTAACACACGGTGAATACATGAACTCCTCAAACTACGGTCATCACCGGAAAGTATCCCGACTATTGTCACTCCGGGGTTTGCGGATCAGAACACGTAATAGGTGCGTATGACTTAGCAAGATCGGATCGAGAACATAGATATAATGGTGATAACATAAACGGTTCAGATATGAAATCATGGCACTCGGGCCCTAGTGACAAGCATTAAGCATGGCAAAGTCATAGCAACATCAATCTCAGAACATAGTGGATACTAGGGATCAAGCCCTAACAAAACTAACTCGATTACATGATGAATCTCATCCAACTCCTCACCGACCAGCAAGCCTACGAAGGAATTACTCACTCCCAATGGGGAGCATCATGGAATTGGCGATGGAGAACGGTTGATGATGACGAAGACCGAAGATTCCCCTCTTCGAAGCCCCAAATGGGCTCCAGATCTGGCCTCCCGATGAAGAACAGGAGGTGGTGGCGGCTCCGTATCGTAAAACACGATGAAACTTTCTCTCTGATTTTTTCTCTCCGAAAATAGGATTTTATAGCATCGGAATTAGGGTCAGTGGGGCCACGAGGTGGGCACAACCCACCAGGGTGCGCCGGGGGGGGGGGGCTGGCGCGCCCTGGTGTCTTGTGCCCAGCCAGGGGCCCCCCTCCGGTGGTTCTTGGCTCCAGTATTTTTTATTTATTATAAAATAAATCTCCAAAAAGTTGTGTCCAGTTCCGAGAACTTTTATTTCTGCACAAAAACAACACCATGGTAGTTATGCTGAAAACAGCATCAGTCCGGGTTTGTTTCATTCAAATCATGCAAATTAGAGTCCAAAACAAGGGCAAAAGTGTGAGGAAAAGTAGATACGACGGAGATGTATCAATAAGCAACTTCAGGCCGTTTACATAGCATGGCATACATGATGGATCCTATTGCCGAAGCATATGGAATCCTACTCATCCGGTTTCGCTCATCGGAAGTCGTCGGACTCTTAGTCTTGCTTAGCCTTATACCATGTGAGATGGGCAAGAACCCTTTCTTGGTCTCACTCATGTTGAACCGCTTCAACACTTTGTCTATGTACGTGCTCTGGCTTAAGCCGAGCAGCCTCTTCGATCTATCTCTACAAATCTTGATGCCTAAAATTTACACTGCTTCTCCAAGGTCTTTCATCGAAAACTTGCCATTCAATGATTCCTTGACTGAGTTTAGCATCGAAACATCAGGATCAAAAATATGATCAGCAATATGTCATCCACATACAGGATCAAAAATACTATCGAGCTCCCACTAGACTTATTGTATAAACAATAGTCTCCTTCATTCTTGATGAAACCAAGGTCAACGATGACTTCATCAAAATGAATACTCCAACTCTGAGCTGCCTGCCTCAATCCATAAATGGATCTCTTGAGCTTGCATATTTTACCAGTGTTAGTTGGATCGACAAAACCTTTAGGTTCTATCATGTATGCATCCTCTTTTAAATTTCCATGAAGGAAAGCCATTTTGACATCCATCTGCCATATCTCATAATTGAAATATGCAGCTATAGCCAGTATGATCTGATAACCCGCAAGTATAGGGGATCACGACAGTCTTCACGGGTAGTATTTCACCCTAATTTATTGATTCGACACAAGGGGAGCCAAAGAATATTTATTGGCCTTGACAGTTGAGTTGTCAATTCAACCACACCTGGGATATCTCTCTACAACAAAGGTTTAGTGGCACGGCAAATAGTAGTAGCAAAAGTAACAGTAGTAGTGACATCACCAATTTTGTAGTAGTTGTGACAGTAGCAGTAGCAATAGTGACTTAGCAAGATTCAGTATATGTAAAGCATAGGCACGTGGATCGGTGATGGATAATGATTTAGATGACATTGATCATATAACAGTTACACACTAGGGCGACACAGAACTAGCTCCAATTCATCAATGTAATGTAGGCATGTATTCCGTATATAGTCATACGTGCTTGCGATAAGAACTTGCATGACATCTTTTGTCGTACCCTCCTGTGGCAGCGGGGTCCTATTGGAAACTAAGGGATATTAAGGCCTAGTTTTAATAGAGAACCGGAACAAAGCATTAACACATGGTGAATACATGAACTCCTCAAACTACGCCAATCACCGGAAAGAATCCCAATTATTGTCACCTTGGGGTATGCGGATCAAGACACGTAATAGGTGCATACAACTTGCAAGATAGGATCCAAATCAATCTTATATTCGTGAAAACATAATATGTTTAGATGTGAAATCACGACACTCGAGCCCTAGTGACAAGCATTAAGCATAGCAAAGTCATAGCAACATCAATCTCAGAACATACTGGATACTAGGGATCAAGCGCTATAAAACTTAACTCGATTACATGATCAATCTCATCCAATCCCACCACCGTCCAACAAGCCTACAAAGGAATTACTCACTCCCGGTGGTGAGCATCATGGCGGTGTTGATGAACAAGGGTTGGTGATGACGACGACGACGATTTCCCCTCTCCGGAGCCCCAAACAGACTCCATATCAGCCCTCCCGAGGAAGAACGGGAGGTGGCGGTGGCTCCGTCTTGTGAAACGTGATGAAAACTTCTCTCTGATTTTTTTCTTTGAAGATGTGATTTTATAGGACTGGAATTAGGGTCGAAGGAGCCACGAGGGCCCCACAATTCATCAGGGCACGACCGGGGGGGGGGGGGCGCCCTGATGTGTGGTGGCCCCCTGGCACACCCCCTTCGGCAGGTCTTCACTCCATAATTCATTATAATTATCAAAAATAATTCACAAAAAGTTTCGTCCAATTCCGAGAACTTTTATTTCCGTACAAAAATTACACCAAGGTAGTTCTGCTGAAAACAGCATCAGTCCGGGTTAGTTTCATTCAAATCATGCAAATTAGAGGTCAAAACCAGAGCAAAAGTGTTTGGAAAAGTAGATACGTTGGAGACGTATCAACTCCCCCAAGCTTAACTCATTGCTTGTCCTCAAGCAATTCAGTTGACAAACTGAAAGTGATAAAGAAAACTTTTACAAAATCTTTTGTTCTTGTCGTTATACACATGCTTAGCTAGTGCTCAAGTTTTCAGCATAAACCATAAATGACCACATCCATGATAACACTTAGGCATCATATCAACTCATGGCAATACATAACCAACTAGCAAGCAAATAATAAGATATCTCACATGCCAACAATTTGTCAAAATGATCATGATATAATATGGTGACATGGTATTTCGCCAGCCCTTTCTGAGACCGCAAAACATAAATGCAGAGCACTTGTGAGGTTCAAGCATCGACTAAACATTATAATTCAGAATAGAAAAGATCCAGTCATGCTTGTATCCAACATTAACTAGACTCAATGCATAAAAATGACAATAGTGCTCTCTGGTCTGGTGCTTGTAGTGAGAAGATGATGACTCAACATAAAAATAGATAGGCCCTTCGCAGAGGGAAGCATTGATTTGTAGAGGTGCCAGAGCTCAAGTTTTAAAACAGAGTAGGAATATGGTCTTTGAGTGGTGCACTTTTCCTGTCAACGTCACGACATAGGTTTTCAATATCTTCCATGCTAAACTCATTATTGGCGGTTCCCAAACAGAATAGTAAAGTTTACTCCTATCCACCATCCATACACAAACCATGGCTGACCGAATCCACGGATGCCTGCCAACATGTCAACTGTCCCAAGGAGTTTTGTTTAATTAATTTTTAATTATACAGGACTAGGCATCCTTTTACCAGCCTCTCTCGTGCAATGACAGTGAATAAACGACCGTCTTGAGAATAACTCATTTAGCATGGAAAATATTGACCGCCTCGTCGCTCCATGAGCGAGATGCGTGCACAAAATAGATGTTTGTTTGAATGTTTAGAGATGGCACATGCAAATTTACTTGGGACCGTAGGGTAATACCGCATATAGGTAGGTATGATGGACTCATGTGGAATAACTTGGTTTAATGGTTTTGGATGCACAAGCAGCATTTCCGCTTAGTACAGGTGAAGGCTAGCAATAAGTTGGGAAGTGACCAGCTAGAGAGCGAAAATGGTCATAGGCATGCATTGCGAATAATTAACATTGGACATAGCATGAGTAGGATATGAACGCTCTGAAATTAGACATCATGAAGACTGCATTGGTTTTGAATCAACTACATGTTTGCACATGGGCCAAGTCAAGCCGCTTGAATTTCTTAGAGGGAAATACCATACTACCATACCACATCATAACCATTTTAATGCATGTTGATTTATAAGATAAATCATTATTCACTACTAGCTGTTTAAGCATGGCATGAGAAGCTATAATCTCTAATTGTCATCATGAACATGTTCACTCATAATAAACTGAATCGGGATCGAACGAGCTAAACATATTTACAAAAACGGAAAACAAGAAGAGTTCATACCAGCTTCCCTTGCCACGATCACTTCGTCAAATATCGTCATTATTGACTTTCACTTGCATGTCCGAATGATGTGATAATAATAATAGTGCAAGAATACTGTGGACTAAGCTGGAATCTGTAGGGCAGTTTTGGACAAAGGAGAAGACAAGGTGATCAAAGCGTTTGGGTTTATACAAGTTTACGGAGAAGCTTGTATTTACAAGAAAGTGAGTGGGAGCTCTATAGCGTTTCTAATATTATATGTGGATGACATATTGCTGATTGGAAACACTATAGAATTTCTGGAAAGCATGAAGGAATATTTGAACAAGAGTTTTTCAATGAAGGACCTAGGAGAAGCTGCTTTCATATTAGGCATCAAGATCTATAGAGATAGATCAAGACACTTAATAGGACTTTCACAGAGCACATACCTTGATAAAGTTTTGAAGAAGTTCAAAATGGATCAGTCCAAGAAGGGGTTCTTGCCTGTATTACAAGGTGTGAAGTTGAGTAAGACTCAATGCCCAGTGACTGCAGAGGATAGAGAAAAGATGAGTGTCATCCCCTATGCTTCTGCCATAGGCTCTATCATGTATGCAATGCTGTGCACAAGACCAGATGTCAGCCTTGCCATAAGTATGGCCGGATGGTTTCAAAGTAATCCAGGAGTGGAACACTGGAGGACGGTTAAGAATATCCTTAAGTACCTAAAAAGGACTAAGGAAATGTTTCTCGTTTATGGAGGTGATCAAGAGCTCGTCGTAAAGGGTTACGTTAATGCAAGATTTGACACTGATCCGGATGACTCTAAGTCTCAAACCGGATACGTATTTATTCTCAATGGAGGAGCGGTAAGCTGGTGCAGTTCCAAGCAAAGCGTGGTAGCTTATTCTACATGCGAAGCAGAGTACTTAGCTGCCTCGGAGGCGGAAAGGAAGGTGTCTGGATGAAGCAGTTCATGACAGATCTTGGAGTTATGCCTAGTGCACTAGACCCAATGACTCTGTTCTGTGACAACACTGGTGCCATTGCTCTAGCCAAGGAACCAAGGTTTCACAAGAGGACCAGACACATAAAGCGATGTTTCAATTCCATCCGGGATTACATCAAAGAGGAGGACATAAATATTTGCAAAGTGCACACGGATCTGAATGTCGCAGACCCATTGACTAAGCCTCTTCCACGAGCAAAACATGATAAACACAAGAACTGTATGGGTGTTAGATTCATTACAATGTAAATCACATAGTGATGTGAGCTAGATTATTGACTCTAGTGCAAGTGGGAGACTATTGGAAATATGCCCTAGAGGCAATAATGAAGTGATTATTATTATATTTCCTTGTTCATGATAATTGTTTATGGTCCATGCTATAATTGTATTTATTGGAAACTCAAATACATGTGTGGATACATAGACAACACCGTGTCCCTAGTGAGCCTCTGCAGGACTAGCTCGTTGATCAAAGATGGTCAAGGTTTCCTGGCCATAGGCATGAGTTGTCAATTGATAACGGGATCACATCATTAGGAGAATGATGTGATGGACAAGACCCAAACTATGAATGTAGCATATGATCGTGTCAAGTTTATTGCTATTGTCTTCTGCATGTCAAGTATATGTTCCTATGACCATGAGATCATGCAACTCACTGGCACCGGAGGAGTACCTTATGTGTATCAAACGTCGCAACGTAACTGGGTGACTATAAAGATGCTCTACAGGTATCTCCGAGGGTGTCTGTTGAGTTGGCATGGATCAAGACTGGGATTTGTTACTCCGTATGACGGAGAGGTATCTCAGGGCCCACTCGGTAATATAACATCATAATGAGCTTGCAAGCAATGTGACTAAGGAGTTAGCCGCGGGATCTTGTATTACGGAATGAGTAAAGAGACTTGCCGGTAACGAGATTGAACTAGGTATGGAGATACCGACGATCGAATCTCGGGCAAGTAACATACCGATGAACAAAGGGGACTGCATACGGGATTGACTGAATCCTTGACATCGAGGTTCGACCGATAAAGATCTTCATAGAATATGTAGGAACCAATATGGCCATCCAGGTCCCGCTATTGGTTATTGACCGTAGAGGTGTCTCGGTCATGTCTGCATAGTTCTCGAACCCGCAGGGTCTGCACACTTAACGTTCGGTGACGATTATGTATTGTTGAGTTATATATGTTGGTGACTGAAAGTTTTTTGGAGTCCCGGATGAGATCTCGGATGTCACGAGGAGTTCCGGAATGGCCCGGAGGTAAATATTAATATATAGGAAGTTGGTATTCGAGTTCCGAAAAAGTTTTGGGACCTACCGGTTTTATGACGGAGATGTCGGAAGTGTTCCGGGGGTCCACCTGCCCCGGAGGGCCCCATGGGCTATGAGAGGGGGCGCACCAACCCCTGGTGGACTGGCCGCCCCTCGCACCCAATGCCCATGCAGCCAGGGCTAGGGTTGGCCCAAGAGGGGGGGGCGTACCACTTGCCTTAGGGGCCAAGGCAGCCCCCTTGACCACCGGCCCCATCTAGTCCGCCGCCCCCTAGGGGTGGGAACCCTAGGGATCCGGGGCCCTCCTCCTCTCCCCCTATATATATGTGAGGGGAGGGAGGGCTGCAGCAACTTAAGCCACGGCGCAGGCTCTCCCTTCCTCATAGATCGTTTCTCCTCTAGATTTGTTCGGTAGTGCTCGGCAATGCCCTGTCGGATCAGCTTCACCACCACTGCCACCATGCCGTCGTGCTGCCGGAGAACTCATCTACCTCTCCACCCTTGCTTGCTGGATCAAGAAGACGGAGAACGTCTTCGAGCTATACGTGTGCTGAACGCGGAGGTGCCGTCCGTTCGGCACTAGATCGTGATTGGATCACGGGCGGGATTGCGATTTGGATCGCGAAGACGTTCGACTACATCAACCGCGTTTCTTAATGCTTCCCGGTTAGCAATCTACAAGGGTATGTAGATCCAATCTCTCCTCTCGTAGATGCTCATCTCCTAGATTGATCTTGGTGATGCGTAGGAATTTTTTTGTTTCCCATGCAACGTTCCCCAACAGAGCCATGCCTTGCTAATATAATAAGATGAATGGGGGGTAAACATTCCTTAAGGATCGTATACTTTTAAGGATTGATGATTCTGTTTCTTACACTTTAAATATCGCTATGTTAATATTTGTTGATTCATGTTTTCTCAATGATCATACATGCATAAGATTACATAATGGAAAGCATGTCACATTAAAAATTCTATTTTTATCATTTACCTACTCGAGGACGAGCATGAATTAAGCTTGGGGATGCTTGATACGTCTCCAATGCATCTATATTTTTTGATTGTTCCATGCTGATATATTATCATTATAGGATACTTTTTGGGTCTTTATTTACCAATTTATAATAATTTTGAGCACTAACCTATTGACCCAGTGCCCTATGCCAGTTGTTGTTTTCTGCCTGTTTTTACTTTTCAGGTTTACAATACCAAACGAAGTCCAATTGCCATGAAACTTTTTGATGATTTTGTCTGGACCAAAAGAAGACCTGGAAGCTTCGGAAGGAGGCCGGGAGGCGCATGAGGGCCCCACCACACATCAGGGCGCGCCCTGATATGTGATGGCCCCCTCGGCTGTCTCCCAACGTCCCTCTGCCCTATAAATTCTCTAATATTGCAAAACCCCACAAGGCAGTCCCGAAACCCTTTTTCCGCCGCCGCAAGTCTCTGCTCTGTTGCGAGGCCATCTGGAGCTCCGTTCCGGCACCCTGTCGGAGGGGGGATCGATCACGGAGGGCCTCTACATCAACCTTGCCGCCCTCATGATGATGTGTGAGTAGTTCACCACAGACCTACGGGTCCATAGCTAGTACCTAGATGGCAATCTCTTTATCTCTTGATCTTCAATACAATGGTCATCGCATCTTCGCTTTGATTTATCCAATGTAATCCTATTGTGCGGTGTGTTTGTTGGGATCTGATGAATTGTGGGTTTATGTTCAGATTATTCATGAAAAGTATTTGAGATACCTCTGATATATATTGTCTCTTAATTGCATGATCATTATAGCTTCGTAATGCTCTCCAATTTATTGATGTGCTTTGGCTAAGTAGATTGATATTTCATCGGTGGGAGTGGTGCGTTGTGGTAGGTTTAACCTGACGAGTTTCTATATCCCAGTGACAAAGTAGGGGACAAGATGCGTCTTTGTGTTGTTTCTACTAAGGATAAAACGATGGGGTTCATTCATATTGCTTGAGTTTACTTTGTCTACATCATGTTATCGTTCTCCATGCATTACTCTGTTTTACTTAATACTCTAGATGCATGCTGGATAGCGGTCGATGAGTGGAGTAATAGTAATAGGTGCAGGCAGGAGTCGGCCTATTTGTTTATGGACGTGATGCCTATATACACATGATCATTGCCGTGAAAATCGCATAACTATCCGCTTTTCTATCAATTGCCCAAGAGTAATTTGTTACCCATCGTATGCTGCCTACATGAGAGATGCCACTAGGGAAAACTATGGCCCTCAGGTCTATTCACTTATATATTTACAAAGGCTACTATTACCTTGCTGCCTTTATTTACCTTTTCTTTTGTATTGCAATTTACTTTTATCAACAATTATCTACACAACTCATTTTCTTGCAAATAATGAGATCAAGGGGATTGACAACCCTCTTGCCCGCGTTGGGTGCAAGTTGTTTGTTCATTTGTGTGCAGCCGCTGAAGACGGTTGAGGATTGATATTCCTATTGGTTCGATAAACCTTGGTTTCATAAACGAGAGAAATACTTACCCACGTTGTGCTGCAATAACCCGTTCCTCTTCACGGAAAACCCAACGCAGATCACAAGTATCAGAGAGCGCCATGTCGACAACATTATCCAAGTATTTAGAATTAATACATTAAGTAAATTGAAAATGTACTTTTGTAGAAAAGCCAGTGGAACTTAGATCTATCATAACTAATTATCAAGAGTCCCAAATTGAGTAATTCTTTTTCAAATGAAACCTTATGAAATTTAGTGTTAGAATAGTTTTAGAAAAATCAAATTTGAACTTCAAAAAGATTCATTTAAATATTAAATAGGCCATAAATTCTAATTTACAAATCCAGATGAGTTGATTCTTTTCGCAAACTTGAACTCATGAAATGTAGATCAAACTAGTCCACTGCATTTGAATTTATAAAATTTATTTAAATAATTTCTGGAAAGAAACTTATAAACTCTAATTTCAAAGACTTTTGAATTGTTTTAATTAAGTAAATTTTAAAAATAAATTAGAAACAATTCAGGTTATTGTTAGGCCAAATTGTGACATGTTAGGACATGATATAGATTATTTTGTGAAATAATTTGAACATTATTTGAATAGAAAAATAAATCAAATAAGGAACCCAAATCATTTTTGATATTAAATTCAAGATTTATTAATGAATTTAATCAAAATCATTTAGTAAGACATAGTGATCTGAATCATTAAAAAAATACTTTGCAAGTTAAATCTATTCAGATAATTTCCAATTAATTCAAGTCACACTTGAACCAAATATTTAGCATGAATGCAAGTCAAACATAAGTCAAATATTTTCAAATGAATTCAAATTCAAATTTGGATCAAACCTTTAATTCAAATGTTTTCAAAAAAAAGAATGCCAATAAAAATGATGTTAAATAAATTCAAATGTAATTATGGGTCAAATAGAATTCAAATACAATTTCAAACTTATTAAAAATATTTTTGAAAATGACTAATGTGACTTATTTCTTAAATGTGTTCAACTGAATTGGTGTGACTAAATAAACTCACTAGGCAATGCAAATCAAATCATGAATTCAATTTGAAATAACAAAATGACGAGAACCAAACCACATATCCAACACTTGTACCTGTGTGTTGTGTATTTGCATTCATGCAAGTTTTCTCTTTGCATGAATTGTTTGCTTATGCTTGCTATGTGTCATTTGTTTGTTGACATTAGATTACGAGGAGTGCAACCCGTGTGACTATGAGGAGTGCACCAGTGACAACAACAACCAAGGCAAGTTCTAGTTGATCATTCTACCCAGTATTTCATTTGCATTGTAGTTTTGCCATGATAGGTGTGTGAGTTTAGGAAGCTAAATTCTATAAACCCAGTACGTGACAACTTAGGGCCAAACTTACTCTGGCATTGTAACCACCGAGTAGTTGCTTAGCTGCTATGACGTGGATTGGGTGTCATCAATTATTATTCCACCATACAACCACATGGTTGACTACTTAACTACCACTTAATTAATGACTTGATCTGGGTGGACTAGCTTTGATTGGGTCATCGGAGTGTAGTCATTGGTGGGGAATACCACCTGGGTATCAAAGAGATTGTATGATTCAAAGGTTGAGTAGCTTCTATGTGTAACTGTGAGATAATATGGCCTCTGTCTTGACCAAGTAGGTTGTGGGAACCCTCCTGCGGCAGACCAGCAGATGTAGGTGTGTAGGTTTGACTTGGTCTCTTTTTTTTGAGAGGGTGACTGCTTCCCAAAAGTTTTGTCTTGATCTACCTAGCTACTTGACAAGTGAAGTTTAGTGGCAAGAAGGTGTGATCGGGAATCACGGGTAAAGTACATAAACCTCTGCATAGTGTATAAAATTGATCATGATTAGTTGTGTCCCCGGTTATGGACAACTTTGAGCAACTCATCTGAGAATTTCCAGCTTGATCTCCATCACCTATTCCATTAAAATTTATGGGTTGAACTGATGGGGAGTTATGGCACTAATCTCAGAGAACTGGGGTTTACATGGGTCTTTGGAGAGAACCTTGGGATGACTGGGGTTTACCGGGTGTCCACATGCTCAAACTGAATTGGGGTTCTGACCGGGGTTTACCGGGAGTTCCTCTAGACTAAGACCGGGGTTTACCGGGAATGTCATATTGCTATTAGAGTAGACCACTATAAAATAATAGGGCAAAACTATGTTTTCTACAAAGAGCCTTGAACTCCACCAGCCAAAGTGCATGTAGGTGCACATGTTTCCATTAACTATGGACTTGCCAATACATTTAATGTATTGACCATAGTGGCCGCAATGTATCATGTTGCAGATGATTATTATGAGGAGTGACTTATGTAGGGTCACGTGCCTCCACTCGACATGCTTCCCCGTGGCATCGATGGAGCTTACCAAGACATCTACCTTAGATTTATTGTCGTTTCTGCTTGATATGAACTATTGTTTCTTATTGTAAGACTATGTATTTGACTAGCCACTATCTATAGTCTGTAAGACTATTTACTTTCTAGATCATTGCGAGGTAATAAAGGACACATTCATGTATGATACAACATCGTTACCGTGTATGCTGACAATTCTATCCAGGGGTTGACATAGAGACACAGAGACCGTATGCCTGAAAAGGTGGGTCGTGACAGATGGTATCAGAGCAATGTGTTTACTACAGGACATGGCCCTAGGATTGGACAAGACCATAGGAACAAAATTATTAATTTATGAGGAGGAGGATACCACCACCATGTTCATGGACTAGCTCAAAAGCCTGACTGAGGAATTGAAACTGCCGCCTCCGGAGTTCACGGGGAAGGAATTGCCTGTCATAGTGCCTGAGGCTTGACGACATTGGATCATCAAGGTTGTAGTACGAGGGAGACAAGTAGCTCCATATACTAACGACATCATCTTTGTCAAGCACTATGTCAACTAGAGTGACGGAATCGAACAGGCTGCTCAAGAATCCCTAGGTCATGCCCTTTGGAAGTATCGGAGGATGATCACGAAGTACCACCCCTTCAGCAAGCTTGGGAGGAGGTACGTCAACGGCGAGGCCGTGGTGAATCCCAACCGGGAGAAGATGAGCTGGGAGGAAAGGCACTACCAGGACATGGAGGGCCTTGTGGTGAACTGCTGCTTGTGAGCTGCGTTGGGTTTTCCCCGAAGAGGAAGGGTGAAGTAATATAGTAGCAATAAGTATTTCCCTAAGTGAGAACCAAGGTTATCCAAACAGTAGCAGAAACACGCAAACTCTCGTCGTTAGCACCTACACACAAAAGCAAACACTTGCACCCAACGCGGGCAAGAGGGTTGTCAATCCCCTTGAACTCGTTACTTGAAAGGATTAATTCTGATAGTGATAGATATATAAAAATAAAAGTAAAAATAAAGTAAATAAATTGCATCAAGGTATTTAGTTTTTTAGAAATATGATTAAATAGACCCGGGGCCATAGTTTTCACTAGAGGCTTCTCTCTCGAACACATAGCATAGGGTGGGTAAACAAATTACTATTAGGCAATTGATAGAAAACCACATAGTTATGACGTTATTCATGGCAATGATCATGTATATAGGCATCACGTCCGTGACAAGTAGACCAAAATGATCCTGCATCTACTACTATTACTCCACCAATTGACCAACTCCTGCTTGCATCTATGGTATTAAGTTCATGACAAACAGAGTAACACTTTAAGCAAGATGACATGATGTAGACCAAGTAAGCCCAACAATATGTTCAGACCCCCGTCATTTTATCCTTGATGGCAACAATACAAATACATGTCTTGTCCCCTAGTTTCACTGGGATATAGAGCACCCTAAGATTGAACCCACTACAAAACACCTCTCTCGCTGAAGATAAATCAATCTAGTTGGCCAAACCAAACAGATAGATCAGAGAGAAATACAAAGCTATAACAATCATGCATAATAAAGTTCAAAAATGACTCAATTACTTTCAATGAATAATATGATCATAAACCCACAAGTCATCGGGCCACAACAAACACACTGCAAAACAAGATTACATCGAATAGAACTCCAAGAAGATCGAGGAGAACATTGTATTGAAGATCAAAGAGAGAGAAGAAGCCATCTATCTACTAGATATATGGACCCCGAGGTCTGTGGTGAAGTACTCACGTATCATCATGGAGGCAGCAAGGTTGATGTAGATGGCCTCCATGACCGATTTCCCCTCCGACAGAGTACCAGAAAAGGCCTCTAGATGGGATCGCGGAAGAACAGAGGCTTGCGGCGGCGTAAAAAGTGTTTCGGGTGCCTCTCTATTGGTTTGGGAATATTTGAGAATATACAGAGGTGTAATTAGGTCAAAAGGGTGTACGGGGGCGTCACGAGCTCGGGCGCGCGCCGCGCCCTGTGAGCTTGTCGCTCTCTCATACGTCTTCTGGTCTCCTCCCGAACCTTCTATGGTCTCTTTTGGTCTACAAAAATCACCGTAAAGTTTGTCGTGTTTAGACTTTGTTTGGTATTGATTTTCTGAAAGGCCAAAAACATGCAAAAACAGGAACTGACACTGGGCACTAGGTTAATAGGTTAGTCCGAGAAAATGATATAAAATAGCATATAATTGCATATAAAGTATCCAAGATTGATAATATAATCGTGTGAAAAAAATCAAAATTATAGATACATTGGAGACGTATCATGAACCTTGAGGATTGCTCGGAGGAGTACATGGGAGACTATGACGAGCTGATGGCCAACAGAGAAATTCTGGAGAGGGATGTGCATGAACTGCAGCAGTCAGTAAAGGATAAGGATGATCAGATCATCATCAGAGATGCACAAATTCTTATCAAATACTTTAGGTATTGTTATAAATTGATTCATATTTTATTATTGCATAAGGGACTGTATTCTAACTTCTCCATGGCTTATACCCCCCGATACAATCCATAGCATCATCAAAACAAGCAAACTATGCAAGAGAAAATAGAATATGTCTAAAATAGAACAATTTGTAATGATTTGTAAAGAAACTCTACTTATGTAACTCCAAAAATTCTGAAAAATTAGGAAAACCTAAGGACTGTCCAAAATTCAGATCAAAAAGACATTCCAGTAAAATAAGAAAAATTATGCAGTGGACGCAAACGTTTCTGTTTTTGCACCGTATCAAATTCTACTTATCATGCAAGTCACCCCAAAGGCTTTACTTGGCACAAACACTAATTTAAACATTAAAACACAATCATTACAGTAGCAAAAATCATGTTATCTAAAACAAACAGAAAGTAAAACAAGAAAAATAAGATAACTATTGGGTTGCCTCCCAACTAGCGCTATTGTTTTACGCCCCTAGCTAGGCATAATGGATATTATCAAGTGTTGGAACCTTTCATGTCCTTCAAGACTAGATATTCGAAAATCTTACTTAATAAATCACCTTTCTCAAATCTAGTTGAAGGGATCAAGTGTTCAAAAGGATTTATAATATCATCACTAACATCACCATCATCATAGGGATCTTCATATAAGACATGAATTTCATCATTAATAGGTTCCCTAATAGTATTTCCATGCCAATCTTCACTAAACCCTTCATTAATTTCTTTAACAATCCATTCAAATTTATCAGAAATGTGGAGGAACAAGGCTTGCATTAATTCTTCGGGAGGAACATTCCTCCTTATATACTCACTAAAACCTTGACAATTACTAGATTCTAGCATACGCAAAACATCTTTATTATGTAAGATCACTTTTATGGGAGGAGCTTCAGATTTGATTTTATAGAAGGCAAATATGTCTCTCGCTTCCCGCACTATTAATCAAATTCATGCATAAGGATAATCGTAGGAATTTTCTTAATCTTAGGATTGCGTATGCTTGGGAGTCCCAAAAATATGTTTTGAAGCATAGGATGAAGATGCACAAACTTTATTTCTAGCTTTATTATGAGCATGGTAATAGCGTCCACGTAACAATTTGTTTCACCAAGTATAGTCCCTTTAGTAAAAGGGACATGTTTTCCAATAACATTCCCACTACCCACATTATAAATTTTAGATTTTAGAACCGTGTGAGTATCACTATTAGGAACTTGACTTTCATGAGTAGCATCGATAAATTTTGGTCTTTCCCCCTCTGATTCACTAGCACTATCTTTGCTAGCACTTTCAACAATAACTTTCTCAAATTCTAGCAATTTCAAGCAAGCAACTAGCAAACCAAACAAGCAAACTAACAAAGCAAAGCTAGCAAACAAGTAAAGTAGGAAAGATAAAGATTTTTGTATTTTTTGATTTTTTTTGTAGCAAGAAAAATATAACAGCAAATAAAAAGTAGAACAAGTGAATGATAATTTGTGCGAAGGTACTTGATAGTAAGTTGGTGACACCTCCCCAGCAACAGTGCCAGAAATCCTTCCTGATACTAGTGATTTGCGTTGGGTTTTTCCCTAAAGAGGAGGGGATGATGCAGCAAGGTTATCGAACCAATAGGAGGATCACACAACTCCCGTCTTCAGCGCCTACACACAAAAGAGCAAACACTTGCACCCAACGCGGGCAAGAGGGTTGTCAGTCCCCTTGAACTCGTTACTTGCAAGCAAATGAGTAGTGTAGACGATAGTTGGATAAATATAAATTGCAAAATAAATATAAAGTAAATAATGACAGTAAGATAATAAGAGCATTTGTAAATATATATGTGAATAGACCCGGGGGCCATAGTGTTCGTTAGAGGCTTCTCTCTCTCGAAGGCATACGGTGGGAAAACAAATTACTGTTGGGCAATTGATACAAAAGCTCATAGTTTTGCAATATTTATTCACGGCAATGATCATGTATATAGGCATCACGTCCATAAACAAGTAGACCGACTCCTTGATAACCCACAACTATAGGGGATCGTAACAGTCTTCGAGGGAAGTATTTTACCCAATTTTTTTGATTCGACGCAAGGGGAGCCAAAGAATATTTATTGGTCTTAGAAGTTGAGTTGTCAATTCAACCATACCAAGGATATCTTTCTGTAGCAAAAGTTTAGTAGCTAAGTAGAACAGTAGCAGTAACAGTAACAATAGTAGTAGCTGTTTTGTAGTGATTGTAATAGTAGCAGTAGCAAAAGTAACTTAGCAAGATTCAATATATGAAAAGTGTAGGCAATGGATCATCGATGGAAAGATATGGATGACATTAATCATGTAATAGTTACACACTAGAGCGACACAGAACTAGCTCCAATTCATCAATGTAATCTAGGCATGTATTCCGTATATAGTCGTATGTGCTTGCAATAAGAACTTGTATGACATCTTTTGTCCTACCCTCCCATGGCAGCGGGGTCCATAAGGAAACTAAAGGATATTAAAGCCTCTTTTTAATAGAGAACCGGAACAAAGCATTAACACTTAGTGAATACATGAACTCCTAAAACTACGACAATCACCGGAAAGAAACCCAATTATTGTCACCTTGGGGTATGCAGATCATGACACGTAATAGGTGCATACAAATTGCAACATAGGATCTAAAACACTATCATATTCATGGAAATATAAAAGGTTCATATCTGAAATCATGGCACTTGGGCCCTAGTGACAAGCATTAAGCATAGCAAAGTCATATCAACATCAATCTCATATCATAGTGGATACTAGGTATCAAGCCCTATCAAAATAAATCGATTACATGATCAATCTCATCCACACCCATCATCGTTCAGCAAGCCTACAAAGGAATTACTCACTCCCGGTGGTGAGCATCATGGAATTGTTGATGGAGAAGGGTTGGTGATGATGATAGCGATGATCTCCACTCTTCGGAGCCCCAAACACACTCCAGATCAGCCTTCCCAAGGAAGAACATGAGGTGCCCGCGGCTCCGTCTCGTAAAATGCGATGAAATCTTCTCTTTGATTTTTCTGTCCGAAGAAGTGAATTTATAGGACTGGAATTAGGGTCGAGGGAGCCACGTGGGCCCCACGAGGCAACAGGGCGCGCCCTGTTAGCTGGTGGCCCACAGACAACCCCCCTCCCATGGTTCTTTGCTCCATAATTCATTATATATTCCAAAAATAATTCACAAAAAGTTTCGTCCAATTCCGGGAACTTTCATTTCTGCAAAAACAAATAACACCAAGGTAGTACTGCTGAAAACAACGTCAGTCCGGGTTAGTTTCATACAAATCATGCAAATTAGAGTCCAAAACAAGAGCAAAAGTGTTTGGAAATGTAGATATGTTTGAGACGTATCAACTCCCCCAAACTTAACTCATTGCTTGTCCTCAAGCAATTCAGTTGATAAACTGAAAGTGATAAAGAAAACTTTTACAAACTCTTTTGTTCTTGTTGTTATACATATGCTTAGCTAGTGTTCAGGTTTTCGACATAAATCATGTATAACCATATCGATGATAACACTTAGCTACTATATTTACTCATGACAATAACATAACCAACTAGCGAGCAATAATAAAACATCTCACATGCTAACAATTTGCCAAAACAATCATGATATAATATGATAACATGGTATCTCGCTAGCCCTTTCTAAGACTGCAAAACATAAATGCAGAGCACCTCTGAGTTTCAAGCAGCGACTAAACATTACAATTCAGGGCAAAAAAGATCCAGTCATGCTCACATCCAACATTAACTAGACCCAATGCATAAGAATGACAATAGTGTTCTCCGGTCTAGTGCTTTAGTAAGAAGATGATGACTCAAGCATAAAAAAAATAACAAGAAAATAAATAGAAAGGCCCTTCAAAGAGGGAATCATTGATTTACAGAGGTGCCAGAGCTCATGGTTTAGAACATAGATGAAATTGTAATTTTGGGTGGTGTGCTTTTACTGTCAATGTCACAACTGAGTTTTCAGTATCTTCCATGCTAAACACATTATTGGCGGTTCCCAAGCGGAAATTTAAAGTTTACTCCGTCCACCATACGAACACAAACCATGGCTGACCGAATCCACGGGTGCCTGCCAACATATCAACTTGCCCCATGAGTTTTGTTTAATTATTTTTGATTATGCATGACTAGGCATCCTTTTTACCAGCCTCTCTCGTGCAATGATAGGCGAATAAACGCCCATCTTGAGAATAACCCGCTTAGCATGAAAGATACCGACCGCCTCGTCGCTCCATGAGCGGCATGAGCACACAAAACGAATGTTTATTTGAATACCTAGAGTTGGCGCATGCAGATTTACTTGGAACGGTAGGGTAATACCATAGGTAGATATGGTGGACTCATGTGGAACAACTTTGGGTTTAAGGATTTTGGATGCACAAGTAGTATTCCTGCCTAGTACAGGTGAAGGCTAGCAATAGATTGAGAAGCGACCAGCTAGAGAGCGAAAACTGTCATAATCATGCATTGAGAATAATTAACATTGAACACGAGCATGAGTAGGATATGGACACTCTGAATTTAAACATCATGAAGGCTGCATTGGTTTTGAATCAACTACATGTTTGCACATGGGCCAAGTCAAGCCACTCAAATTACTCAATGGAGGATACCATACTACCATACCACATCACAACCATTTTAATGCATGTTGACATGTAAGATAAACCGTTATTCACTCCTAGCTATTTAAGCATGGCATGCGCAACTATAATCTCAAATTGTCATCATAAACATGTTTACTCATAATATGTTGAATCAAGATCGAACGAGCAAAACATATTTACAACTACGGAGAACAAGAAGAGTTCATACCAGTTTTTTTTACCACGATCACTTCATCAAATATCGACATTATTGCCTTTCACTTGCATGATTGAATGATGTGATAATAATAATAGTGCAAGTGTGTCATGGACTAAGATGGAATATGTGAACATTTAGACAAAGGAGAAGACAAGGTAATATTGGCTATTTTTGTTAGATCAACATTCAGGCATACGAGAGCCATTCAAAATTTTCATCGTGGTCTTCTCCTTTCAACGACTCAACGAAAAGAAAAGAAATTCAGAGAAACACACTAAAATACTATTGGAGTTTTGGTTTTTCGAAGGAAGCAAACAAACAAAGGAAAAAACAAAAATGACAAAAACTATTTACACGTGAAAGATCCCAACAAGTAAAGGAAATCATTTTGGGTTTTCTTTTAATACTACAACTAATTAAACGGGAAAGAAAAACCGAAAAGAAATAAGAAATATTTTTGGAATTTTCAAAGTTTTTCAAACACATAAGAAGGAGGAAAAATAAAGCTAATATGGATATATAATGAAAGAGGATGGACACCGACAATTGATATGAAGTGTGTGAACATGAATATAGTGTCGGTGAGAAATACGTACTCCCCCAAGATTAGGCTTTAGGCCCTGCTTGGTAATCACCACTGGTAGTAGCCATATGGTCCGGGGAAGTATTGAGACCGAGGCACCTGAGCGTCCCATGCTTGGGCCTCGGGCTTCGCCGCAGCCAACTCGTTCCGGTAAGCAATTATATCTTCTGGCATGATAGTATATCCGTGCCTGACATGATGATCAAACAAAGAAGGTGCAGGTAACACAATAACATCGCGATTTATCTCGTTGTATACTACGTTATAGCGAATGTGCAGCGGGGGCTTAGGCTCGTCAATAAATTGGTGATCTACCATAGACTGATGATCAAGATAAGCCTTAGGCAATAAGTAATTAGTGGGGCGTATGTTGACATTAAAGCGCTTCGCTAAGCAGGTGGCATAAATACCACCATGAATCTTGCCCTCAATGTGATTAATATGCAAGCGACGTGTGTCGGTGTCGAAACCGACGGATCTCGGGTAGGCAGTCTCGAGCTGTGGATCTTGGATCGATGGGGAACAGGGAAATAGGGGGAGAGTATTTACCCAGGTTTGAGCCCTCTCGAAGAGGTAAAACCCTACGTCCTGCTTGATTGTATTGATATGTGTATGACAATTACAGAGTCGGTCTACCACAAGATCAGATGAACTAAACCCTAGATGAGTAGGATGACCCCTCTCCCTCGAAGACCCTCTGGTTTATATAGACACCAGGGGTACCTAGGGTTACAAATGGTCCGTTGCCCTCAGGGAATAAACATGTCGAATCTACCATCTTGACTTGGAGGACACACCAAGGCATCGGAGGCTTCCTTCCTGAACACGGAGTCGCCTTATAGCTCGTCCTTCCAGTCATAGTCACAGAGCGGCCCGTCTATCTAGCCCATAAGAGATAGACCGGTGGCCCGGGGACCCCTTAGTCCCGGACTCCCTCAGTATCCCCCAAACTTGTCTCCAACGCCGGGGTCCATGGCCCCTAGTAGCTTCACGCGCCCAAAGTCTCCGGCTTGCAGGGCGAGTTCTTCTCCCATTTTATGTTCGGCCGGTACTAGTTCGACCACTGATGACCTCCCGATTTCCGAGCTGTATGTGTTACTTAGCCTCAGAGGCCAACCGCTCGAGTGTGAACAGTGGCTTTGCGTGACAATTTTCAGTGAAAGGTCACGGCTTGGTCATAACCACAGACCAGTTATGAAAACTCGATTCGAGGTTCGTGGTAGTTCATCTATTGGCACGTCCCTTCAATATGGAGATCGTGCCCCGTTGTTCAAGGGATATGATCAATTATTCGGGTTATCCCATGCGCGCATAAAAACACGATTATATCGGGAAGTGGCGAGGCTTGTGGCAGAGTAAGGGGGCTCTTGGTATTGTGGCAGCTTATAACAGGGAAACATTCACCAAAGCCTCCACGCGCTTCTCAGATCCAGTGCTATCGCCTTCCCAATCTCTTGAGCTCCAAGCGCCCAGATCCATTCCTCCCTCAGCTCTCCCCAAGCCACACCCTAAGTTTGGCCATGGCCGGTTCGAGTTCCAAAGGCAAGTGGGAGGCCTCCTGCGTCGCCAACGACGACATCCAAGAGCCGAAGCACGCCGACTATCTTTCGGTCGGCGTTGCCCACCGTGCTCCAGAGAAGGCCAGATCATTCCCACGCCAAGGCAAGGCGAGAGGGTGGTGTGCATCCCCTACTTCCTCCGAGGACTTGGCTTCCCGCTCCACCCCTTTGTTAGGGGGCCGATGTTGTTCCACGGGTTGGATTTTCACGATCTCCCCCAACCTTTTTTTGCATATTTCGGACTTTATCGTTATCTGTGAGGCCTTTCTGTGGGTCCAACCGCACCTCAGCTTGTGGCTAAAGGTCCTCAATGTCAAGCCAAAGATAGTCGATGACCAGCATGCGGACTGTGGGGGGTGATGATCAGCAAGCTCCCCCGGGTTGAGTGGCCGGAAGGTACCTTCATAGATACCATCAAAATCTGGTAGAGAGAGTGATTTTATATCACCGAACCAAGCGGCGCGGACAGGGCAGCACCCTTCGAATTCATATCCAGCCCCCTCCACAAGGCTGGTGTCATGGATCAAGAAGGGTCTCGACAGGGGATCGGCAGCGGAGGTGAAGTCGCTGCAAAAGCGCATTTCCCAGATGATAAAGGAGAAGGTCGAACTGACCAATGATACGTCTCCAACGTATCTATAATTTTTGCTTGTTCCATGTTGTTATATTATCATTCTTGGATATTTTACAATCATTTTATAACAACATTATATCATTTTTTGGGACTAACCTATTGACATAGTGCCAAAGTGCTAGTTGCTGTTTTTGCTTTTTTTTACTTCGCAGAAAATAAATACCAAACGGAGTCCAATCGCGATGAAACTTTTTGGAGATTTTTTTCTGGACCAGAAGATACCCAGTGGGCCAAAGAAGTGCCGGGGAGTGGGCCGAGGAGACCACAACCCACCAGGGCGCGCCAGGGAGACCCCGGCGCGCCCTGATGGGTTGTGCCCTCCTCGGGCCCCTCTCCACCGCCTCTGATGCCTATAAATTCCCAAATATTCCAAAAACCCTAGGGGAGTCGACGAAACACAATTCCAGCCACCGCAAGTTCCAGAACCTCGAGATCCAATCTAAACACCATCACGGAGGGGTTCATCTTCCTCATAGGTGCCTCTTCGATGATGCGTGAGTAGTCCACCATAGACCTACGGGTCCGTAGGCAGTCGCTAGAAGGCTTCCTCTCTCTCTCTCTCTCTCTCTCTTATGATTCTTAATACAATGGTCTCTTGGAGATCTATTTGATGTACACTTTTGCGGTGTGTTTGTTGGGATTCGATGAATTTTGAGTTCATGATCAGTTTCTATCCATGAAAATTATTTGAGTCTTCTTTGATCTCTTATATGCATGATTACTTATAGCCTCGTATTTCTTCTCTGAATCTTTGGTTTAGTTAGGCCGACTAGATCGATTTTTCTTGCCATGGGAAGAGGTGCTTTGTGATGGGTTCGATCTTGCGGTGTTCTTTCCCAGTGACAGAAGGGGCAGCAAGACACGCATGTATCGTTACTATTAAGGATAACAAGATGGGGTCTATTCCTACATGAATAGATCTTGTCTACATCATGTCATCATTCTTATTGCATTACTCCATTTTTCCATGAACTTAATACACTAGTTGCATGCTGGATAGCGGTCGATGTGTGGAGTAATAGAGGTAGATGCAGGCAGGAGTCGGTCTACCTATCTTGGACGTGATGCCTATATAATGATCATCGCCTTGGATATCGTCATGACTATTCGATTTTCTATCAATTGCCCAACAGTAATTTGTTCACACACCGTGCGCTATACTCATGAGAGAAGCCACTAGTGAACCCTACGGCCCCCGGGTCTACTTTTCTAACATATTGCTTTCAGATCTATCTTTTTGCATCTTTGTTTTCATATCTACAAAACCAAAAACCCAAAAACATATTGCTGCATATTTTATTTGCTATTTTTATTTTGTGTTCTTGAGAGATCTATCTCTCCTATCTATCACTACCTAATCTATCTTTTTACCGTAGAGAGATTGACAACCTCTCTTTCGCGTCGGGTTGCAAGTATTTGTTGTTTGTGTGCAGGTGCTGCTTATTGGGTGGTGGTGATCCTCCTACTGATTCGATAATCTTGGTTTCATAACTGAGGGAAATACTTACCGTCGCTGTGCTGCATCATCCCTTCCTCTTTGGGGAAATACCGACACAGTCTCAAGCCACGTCAAAGGAATTTCTGGCTCCGTTGCCGGGGAGGAAGCGGTCTCTTCTACGTGACTATCGTAGGCGCCGAGGGGACTCCATCATCATCTACCAGTTTCCTAATCACAAATCTCATCTCCTTGCAATTACATTATTTGCCATTTGCCTCTCGTTTTCCTCCCCCCCGCTTCACCAATTTGCCATTTTATTCGCCCTCTTTTTCGTTTGCCCTTTTTCTCGCCGGATCTCTTCCTTGCTTGCAATCTTGTTTGTGTAGTCACGATGACTCAAGAAAACACCAAGTTGTGTGATTTTTCCAATACTAATAACAATGATTTTATTAGTACTCCGATTGCTCCTCCCGCCACTAGTGCGGAGTCTTGTGATATTAATGCCGCTTTGTTGAATCTTGTCATGAAAGATCAATTTACCGGTAATCCTAATGAGGATGCCGTGTCCCATCTAAACACGTTCGTAGAATTGTGTGATATGCAAAAGAAAAAAGATGTGGACAATGATATTGTCAAGTTGAAACCATTTCCTTTTTCCTTGCGGGATCGTGCAAAAATTTGGTTTTCCTCTTTGCCTCGCAATAGTATCAATTCTTGGAATAAGTGCAAGGATGCTTTTATCACTAAGTATTTTCCGCCCGCGAAAATTATTTCCCTTAGGACGCAAATCATGAATTTTAAGCAACTTGAGCATGAACATGTTGCACAATCTTGGGAAAGAATGAAGTTGATGCTAAGAAATTGTCCTACTCATGGTTTAAATCTTTGGATGATCATACAAATTTTTTATGCGGGATTGAATTTTGTCTCTAGAAATCTTTTAGATTCTGCCGCGGGTGATACTTTTATGGAGATTACTTTGGGTGAAGCTACTAAATTGCTAGATAATATCATGGCTAATTATTCTCAATGGCATACCGAAAGAGCACCTACTAGTAAAAAAGTTAATTCAGTTGAGGAAATTAGTACTTTGAGTGATAAGGTTGATGCTTTGATGAAATTGGTTGCTAGTAAAAATGCTCCTATTGATCTTAATGATGTGCCTTTGTCTACCTTGATTGAGCAAAATAGTGATTCCGTAGATGTGAATTTTGTCTCGCGAAACAATTTCAATAACAATGCTTATAGAGGTAATTTTAATCCTAGGCCTTTTCCTGAAAATTCCTCTAATAATTATGGTAATTCCTATGGTAATTCTTCTTATAATAATAATAGGAACACCACTGATCTTGAGAGTAATATTAAAGAAATTATCAATGCGCAAAAGGCTTTCAATACTACGATAGAAGAAAAGTTGAATGAGATTGATGATATGTCTAGAAGCATTGATAGAATTTCTCATGATGTTGAAATCTCAAATTGAAAGCTTTTGTGCCTAAGATTGATAAATCTATTAAAGCTTTGTATCTCTCCATGGATGAAAGTAAGAAAAGAACCGCTATGCTTAGAGCTAAAAGAGAAATCTTAGAAAAGTCGTTTTCTAGTGATTGCCTTCATAAAAAAAGATGAAGATCTTAAAGTGATTGGTGTTTCTTCTATTGATTCCTTGTTTGGTAATATTAAAATTGATAATTAAGGGACTGAAGTAGAGTCAACTTTAGCTAGAAGGCGTCCCAATAATTTGGAGGGTGAAAATCTTGATGAAATTTTTGATAAAAGTGGGTTTGAAGAGGTCAAAACTTTAACTAGTGATATGCCAACTGTTTTGGATTGCAAAGACTTTAATTATGATAGTTGCTCTTTGATTGAATGTATTTCTTTGCTGCAATCCATGTTGATTTCACCCCATGCTTATGAGCAAAATAAAGCTTTTACTAAACATATCGTTGATGCCATGATGAAATCTTTTGAAGAAAAATTGGAGTTGAAGATTTACATTCCTAGAAAATTACATGATGAGTGGGAACCTACCATTAAGGTCAAGATAAAAATTATGAATGCTTGTCTTTGTGTGATTTGGGTGCTAGTGTTTCCACGATTCCGAAATCTCTATGTGATGTGCTTGGTCTTACCAATATTGAAGAATGTTCTCTTAATTTGCACTTGGCGGATTCTACTATTAAAAAGCCTTTGGGAAGAATTAATGATGTTCTTATTCTTGCAAATAGGAACTATGTGCCTATTTATTTTATTGTGCTTGATATTGATTGCAATCCGTCTTGTCCCATTATACTTGGAAGACCGTTTTTACGCACTATAGGTGCCGTGATTGATATGACAGAAGGCAATATTCGTTTTCAATTTCCCTTGAGAAAGGGCATGGAACACTTCCCCATGACAAGAATTAAGCCACCATATGAATCAATCATGAGGGCATCCTATGGATCCAAAACCAAAGATGACAATACTTGAATCTATGCGTTATGCCTAGCTAGGGGCGTAAAACGATAGCGCTTGTTGGGAGGCAACCCAATGAATAAATAATTTTTTGCTTTTTATTTTCTATTTTTGAGTGTTGACACAATTATGCCTATGTTATGATTGAGTTTTTATGGTTTATTTAGTGTTTGTGCCAAATAAAGCCTTTAGGATGATTCATAGGATGAGTAGAAGCGATGCTGAATCTGAAACAGAAACTTTGCGTCCAGTATATGAATTTTCATTTTTTGCTGGGACGTGATCTTGAGCTGAAATTTTAACACAGTGTTTCCATACAAATTACTTACGTTTTCCTAATTTTTTAGAATGTTTGGAGTTACAGAAGTATGGTTAGAGTACAGATTACTACAGACTGTTCTGTTTAAGACAGATTCTGTTTTCGTTGCATTGTGTGCTTGTTCTGATGAATCTATGGGTTATATTGAAGGGTATGAGCCATGGTAAAATTAAAATACAGTAAGTATAATGCAATAATAAAATATGAATGGGTTTGCAACCGTACCTAAAGTAGTGATTTGCTTTATTATACTAACGGATCTCACGAAGATTTTGTTGAGTTTTGTGTGATTGAAGTTTTCAAGTTTTGGGTGAGATCAGGATGGATGAAGGAATAAGGAGATATAAAATCCTAAGCTTGAGGATGCTACCGCACCCCCAAGATATATCCAAATATAAACAAGCAACTAAGCTTGGGGATGCCCCCGAGTGGCATCCCCTCTTTCTTCTAACGACCATCGGTATTTTACTTGGAGCTATATTTTTATTCGTCACATATCATGAGTTTTGCTTGGAGCGTCTTGTATCTTTGCTTGCTTTGTTTGCTAGTTTGTTACTTGTATCCTTGCTGGACACACCTATTTGAGAGAGCCAAAATCATGCTATGACTTGTTAGAATTGCTCTATGTGCTTCACTTAAACTTTTTGAGCTATAGAATTGCTCTAGTGCTTCACTTATATCTCTTTGAGCACGGTGTGCTTGGAAATTTTTGTAGAAATACTCTCATGCTTCACTTAGATTAATTTGAGAGTGGGTAAATTTTGAAGAAATCCTCTCATGCTTCACTTATACCTTTTTGAGAGATGAAATCTTTATGCTCATGTGCTTCACTTAAATTTGTTTGAGCTTGCCAAAAAGCAATGGCAATATATAAAACTAGTCCCAAAGTGATAGATATCCTAGGAGGATATAATAAAAAATTTCATGAAGATCATTGGGCAAATTAAACTTGATTCCTTGTAATAGTTTTGAAACATGATGATAGTAATATGCGAGTCATGCTAGTGAGTAATTATGCTTAGTAGGAATATTGGTTTTAAGGTTTGTGATTCCCTATGCATGCACGAAAGTCAATAGTTATGCACTGAAATTACATCCTACTTGTGGTGCATTATTCGGTGTTAGTTATGCTCAATGCTCAGTTATGTGAATTTTCGTTTCTTGGTTTGGTTGCTTCCCTATCTATTTGCTAGCCTCCATTTGTACTAAGTAGAAATACTACTTGTGCATCCAAAACCCTTATACCAAGTTTTGCCTTATGAGTCCACTATACCTACCTATATGCGGTATTTCCATTCCGTTCCAAGCAAATTTGTATGTGCCATCTCTAAATTTTCAAAATAAATTTTCTCTTTTGTGTGCCCGTACCGCTCATGAAACGGTGGGGAGTGTCCAATATTTTTCCATGCTAGATGTGCTATTCTCAAGATGAGTGTTTATTCACTTGTCATTGCACGAGAGTGCGGCGGTAATAGGGATGCCCATTCTCTAAATGAAAAAGAAAAAAATATTTACTTTATGTTATCAAATAATAAATTCCTTGGAAAGTGTTGGTATGGAAGGCAACCGTGGATACGGCCCGCCATGGAAAGTGAAAGTTTGGTGGAAAAAGGAATAAACTTTATTTTCTGTTTGGGAACCGCCTATGATATATCTAGCATGGAAAGTATTGTGAGCTACTTTATCATTTTCGTTGACAGGAAAAGCATGCCACCCTAAATATTTTTGTCTTTCAATTTAAACCTTGAGCTCTGGCACCTCTACAAATCCCTACTTCCCTCTGCGAAGGGCCTATCTTTTACTTTATGCAATTTTTATTTTTGCTTTGAGTCTCCATCTTCTCTTATAAAGCACCAACTAGGGGGCACTATGATCGTACTTGAGCATTGGGCATAGTTAATATTTGAGTGTGTTTCATGAATGGATCAATGATTGAGCATGATGGGCTAGGGATAACTTTCTTTAGTGTTGATATTTTGAAAGACATGGTTGCTTGTTGACATGCTTGAGTATTGAAGTCATTATGTTAAAACTAGACTATTGCTTTGAATCATTTACAAGTCCAAATGTCCATGCTATACAAAATAAAAGAATATGAGATGAACATGTTAGGCAGCATTCCACATCAAAAATTCTGTTCCTATCATTTACCTACTCGAGGACGAGTAGGAATTAAGCTTGGGGATGCTGATACGTCTCCAACGTATCTATAATTTTTGCTTGTTCCATGTTGTTATATTATCATTCTTGGATGTTTTACAATCATTTTATAACAACTTTATATCATTTTTTGGGACTAACCTATTGACATAGTGCCAAACTGCCAGTTGCTGTTTTTGCTTGTTTTTTAATTCACAGAAAATCAATAGCAAACGAAGTCCAATCGCGATGAAACTTTTTGGAGATTTTTTTTCTGGACCAGAAGACACCCAGTGGGCCAAGGAAGTGCCGGGGGAGTGGGCCGAGGAGACCACAACCCACCAGGGCGCGCCAGGGGGGGGGGCGGCGCGCCCTGATGGGTTGTGCCCTCCTCGGGGCCCCTCTCCACCGCCTCTGATGCCTATAAATTCCCAAATATTCCAAAAACCCTAGGGGAGTTGACGAAACACAATTCCAGCCGCTGCAAGTTCCAGAACCTCGAGATCCAATCTAAACACCATCACGGAGGGGTTCATCTTCCTCATAGGTGCCTCTCCGATGATGCGTGAGTAGTCCACCATAGACCTACGGGTCCGTAGGCAGTAGCTAGATGGCTTCCTCTCTCTCTCTCTCTTATGATTCTCAATACAATGGTCTCTTGGAGATCTATTTGATGTAAACTTTTGCGGTGTGTTTGTTGGGATCCGATGAATTTTGAGTTCATGATCTGTTTCTATCCATGAATATTATTTGAGTCTTCTTTGATCTCTTATATGCATGATTACTTATAGCCTTGATTTGTTCTTCGAATCTTTGGTTTAGTTAGGCCGACTAGATCGATTTTTCTTGCCATGGGAAGAGGTGCTTTGTGATGGGTTCGATCTTGCGGTGTTCTTTCCCAGTGACAGAAGGGACAGCAAGACACGCATGTATCGTTGCTATTAAGGATAACAAGATGGGGTCTATTCCTACATGAATAGATCGTGTCTACATCATGTCATCGTTCTTATTGCATTACTCTGATTTTCCATGAACTTAATACACTAGATGCATGATGGATAGCGGTCGATGTGTGGAGTAATAGAGGTAGATGCAGGCAGGAGTCGGTCTACCTATCTTGGACGTGACGCCTATATAATGATCATCGCCTTGGATATCGTCATGACTATTCGATTTTCTATCAATTTCCCAACAGTAATTTGTTCACACACCATGCGCTATACTCATGAGAGATGCCACTAGTGAACCCTACGGTCCCCGGGTCTACTTTTCCAACATATTGCTTTCAGATCTATCTTTTTGCATCTTTGTTTTCAGATCTACAAAACCAAAAGCCCAAAAACATATTGCTGCATATTTTATTTGCTCTTTTTATTTTGTGTTCTTGAGAGATCTATCTCTCCTATCTATCACTACCTAATCTATCTTTTTACCGTAGAGAGATTGACAACCGCTCTTTCGCGTCGGGTTGCAAGTATTTGGTGTTTGTGTGCAGGTGCTGCTTATTGGGTGGTGGTGATCCTCCTACTGGTTCGATAACCTTGGTTTCATAACTGAGGGAAATACTTACCGTTGCCGTGCTGCATCATCCCTTCCTCTTTGGGGAAATACCGACGCAGTCTCAAGCCACGTCAACCTACGTGGTTCAGATCATGCTTCCCCGCCGCCTCCTTCCTTGCCAACCTCGGGCTGCCCCAATGTGGTCCTACAAGCCCGACGACACTGCCATCATGCTCCGCTTTTACCGCACCACCCATGCCAAGCTGTGGAAGGTGCTATTGAAGCCCCAGAAGAACTGGCCAGCCCAGGAGGAAGACATCGGCCTTGACGCTACAAACCCTCCTAAGGAGGTACAATAAAGTTTTATTCTTATGTTTGGGTTCTACCTTTCAACAAGGAACTTAACCCTTTCTTCCTTCCCTTCACAGAGTTGGCTGGACAAGGCTATGTGGATTGATGGCCCGGCCCCGCTGCCCGAGGGCCCCAGAATGGCCTTGTTGACGGAGATGCTAGTCGAGGCACCGTACAAGGTTCTGGAGAAGAAGGAGGAGAAGAAGAAGAACGAGAAGAGGGAGCCCCGAGAGGGCCTCCGTTCAAGAGGACCCCCGGACACTAAGTCCGGGGAAACCCACGCGTCTTCCGCTCATGAGGAAGAGCAGGGACAGGACGGGGAGGAGAGCGACTCCTCCCGAACAAGGAAAAGGGTAGAGTCTGATGACGCCGAGGAGGATCTACCTCCTCCTGCTCTGAAAAGTCAATACAGGGCCAAGGTGGCCCTGGCCGATGACACCTCGGACTCTGCCGAGCAGTCTGAGGCTTCCGAAAAGGTTCCCCGAAGGAACCCCAGGGCCAAGCCCCCGGCCTAAAGGTATGAATCCAAAGACTCCCTAGTACATCCATATTGAGGTTCATTACTAACCAAATGAATGCTTTTCATATTGTAGCCCACCGCGTGACCTCCCCACCGATCGAGTCTCGGAAGGGGACTCTCCGCCAGCCAAGCTAGCGGAGAGCGGGACCGCATCGCACACTACACCTCCTCCGGTTGTCAAGGAGACCGAGGAGGTGTTGTCCCGGAAGACCCCTCTTGGGCCGAACACGGGGGGGGGGTGTTGACATCATGGCCGAGGATAATACCTCAGTCACCGAAGACCAGGAGGGGGATCCCTCCTGACGAACAAAGAGGGGGAGCCCGGTCAGTCAGGGCTTTCTCTGAAGAGGACCCTGGAGCCCCCTAGGCACCTAGAGTTGTCCATTCTGGACTCCACCAAAGGGGGAGCCGGGCTGCCGCCACCGGTACCGCCTGTAGCAGAGTGGGCCGAAATTGGGTGGTCGGCTGTGATGGAGGAGGCTTTGAATAGCCCCTCCGTCGCCGAAGGACACCGCGCCCTCATGGGTGCGGTTTTACAAAGCATTCGGTCCGTTGACAGCGGACTGAAGGAGGCTTTCAGCGGCCTCTTGACGGGCTTCAAGGTAAATCATGTAATACCCCTTTTACAAAGATAATTTATTTTATAGGTTTATGCAATCCCCGTATACAGTATCCCCCGAGCCCTGGGTGAGATTGAAAAACTCAAGCGGGGGTCAAATAGCTCAGAAAACACTTAAAATTGTAAAAGTGAACCGTATCCCCCGAGACTCTGGCAGGATTAAAGAAAACCTGGCAAAGGATCCAAAAATCAATGATTCGGGAGTCTGACATGTATGAGCTGTTGTGCAGGCCTCGTCTTTGGCGGCGGCCGCCAATGTCGCAGAGCTGGCCGAGGTGAATCGGAAGCTCAAGAGCTGCGATGAAGAGCTCGACCTTCTCAACAAGAGGTTTGAGAAAGTGCAAGGTAAGACCGAGACTGGACTATTTAATGTCGTGGTTTTCCTGATTAAATGAGGTATTCAGGCTTTATCCTTAATCGTGGGGTGCTAATTATAACTGCAGCTATCACCGCGGAGGTCGAGAACCTCAAGGCCGAGATGAAGAAGGCGAGGCAAGAGGCCACAGAACAGAAGGCGGCGAGCGAACAAGCGGCCACCGAACTGTCGTTGGCGAAGACCGTCAGTGAGAAGCACGAGGCCAGGGTGGCCGAGGTGCAGCAGGAGCTCAAGGATGTCGTCACTAAATGTGAGGCCCTTGAGCAAAATAGTAAGGATTAGGCCTCCGAGCTGACCTCGTTGAAGTCGGCGATCAAGGAAGTGTGTATGGAGGCGTGAGGCTGTCAACAGGAGCTCCCAATGCTCAACCCGCTGATAATGGTCATGCTCATGATCACGCTGGCTGGGGTGCTTGGCCAGAGCCCCCAGCTCCAATTATCCCGCCATATCTTATGAACTTTCAAGCATGGCTTGCTTCGCAGGGGCTCACAGTGCAGCATGGCATTGTGCCCGAGGACAATGACTCTGACAGTGCCACGCAAGCTTGGAATGATGCAATCACTGTGTCTGATGGGGCAAGCTACACTCAAAATGTTGTTGTATCACTGGATCAGGAAACCACCTTGCTCAATTTGCAAAATGCATCCATGGATACATCCCCTCTTGAGCTACAAAATGATGCTACAAACTTTGACTCTGTTGGAGACATGATCTCTATCACTATTGATCTGCATTGTCAGGGAATGAGATTTGGGCTATTAGCACAAGGTGAGATTCTGATGTCCTTGCTCTTGGAAAATTCAGTTCCCCGCCAGCAACTGAACACTGCACTGTTCACTGCTATACGCCCCCTGCTAGCCACCATGGGTCCCTGGCATGCTGGCTATGGCATGAGACATGAGTATTTGAGTGTGGAAGTTCAAGTGACTGCTGACAGAGATGGCATCAAATTCACTCAGATTGCCCCTACTGTTCCTCCACTAACAGGTACATAAAATGTCATCATATATGAAATACCTGACCTGAATGATACCTCTGTTCTGAATGGCAATGACACTGCAACAAGTGGAACTCTCCCCACTGCCCCTATATAGCTCTCCTCAATGGACACCATCTCTGACTCTGCTATTGTTGATATACCTGAAACTAAAGATGTTGCCATACATGCACCTGAATCAATTGCCCTGCCTGCTACACTGCAGCTTGCTAACAGTCTACCTCAGACTACTCCAACCACAGAAACAGTGATCCAGCAGACTCATATTCCGCATACCGGATCTTCCATGATCCTCCATTCAGCTATCCAGGAACAGTCTAAACCAAAGAAGGGGAGGATGATGGCACCTATTGACATCTCCAACCTGCACCGCAGCAAGAGATCCAACAAATATGATGGGTTTCGTGTCACCCAGCCTTCAGATGGATGTATCTGCAAATCCAAAGTGAAGCCCAGAGTAACTCCAGCGGCTACTCCACATCACACCTCTGTTGCTTATGTAGATGAAGAGCACGCTCCAGCTGTGCCCCCTCTTACCGAAATTGCCACGATGCAAGCAATTGGCACGCAGCTCTGCGCAATCCCCGCGGAGGAACTTTCTGTTGCAGAGCTTTCTAAGGAGAGGGATGGCTCGGCTTCCTCTGCTTAGATGTTTACTGCTTTTTAAATTTGCTTAATGGCTCTTTTGCAGAACTGGAACATACTTTGTTGGAACTTCTGTGGCCTTAATTCCCCAAAAAAACAATTAGCCTTGTCTAATGTGATCATCTCTAGTGGTTGCTCTATCATTTGCTTGCAAGTCTCTAAAATGCAAGACGTTGATGCTGCTACTTTGAAATCTTCTTGCCCCAAGCGATTTGATAAGTTTGCATTCGTGCCCTCTAGAGGTGCTTCAGGTGGTTTAATTACAATTTGGAATAGTAGTTTGATCACAGGCTCAGTTTTCCTAGCTAAAGGTTTTGCCCTGGGAATTGACCTCACTTCAACCCAATCTGGTCAGTCTTGGAAGCTGATCAACATATACGGCCCGTGTCAAGGAGAATCCCGGGAGCTTTTCACTAAGTGGCTCTTTGAAATTAACATTCCCTCCACAGAAGGCTGGCTACTCCTTGGGGACTTCAACTACATTAGATCTCCTGACAATCGTAACAAGCCGGGGGGAGATATCAATGACATGTTCACTTTCAATGATTTCATCCTAGAACAAAATTTAACTGAACTTCCTATCAAGGGCCGAACGTATACATGGTCCAACATGCAGCAGAATCCGCTCCTCGAACAGCTGGGCTGGTTTTTCACCTCGCTTAACTGTACCATCTCCTTCCCAAATAGATTGGTCAACTCTCTCAGTAAGCCAGTCTCAGACCACACCCCGTGCTCGGTCATCATTCAGACATCGATACCATGCAGTAAGCTTTTCAGGTTCGAAACATGCATGATCACCCACCTTGGATTCTTGGACGTAGTCTCCCAAGCTTGGCAGAAACCAATTAAACATGGAAAATCACACAATGCTGCCACTACTCTATGTCAGAAACTCAAAGCCACTCACCAAGCACTCAAGCACTGGAGTAGGGGGGTCTCTCGATTGAAAATGGCAATTGAAAACACCAACAAGGCCCTATTGGAGCTTGATGGGATTGCAGATAAAAGAAACCTCACTACACCGGAACATAATTTCCAGGTCATCCTCAAAAAAACACCTCTTCCGGCTGCTGCGGTATCAGAAGGATTACTGGAAGAAACGATGCACAATTAGATGGATTCAGTTCGGGGACGAAAATACAATATTCTTTCAGACTGTAGCAACTGAGAGATATAGGAGTAACTGCATCTCCAGCTTAACTACTCCTGATGGGGCTATTGTTGAAGACCACGTTGGTAAGGAATCCATTCTCTTCAACACTTTTAAAGAAAGGATGGGAAAAACTGATAAACAACATATGCGCTTCAATCTGTCAAAACTCCTAAGAACTGAGGTGGACTTTGAGAGCTTAACAACACCGTTCTCCCCCGAGGAAATTGATGTCATGATCAAGGAGATGCCCCCGGATCGTGCCCCTGGCCCAGATGGATTCAATGAGGCATTCCTTAAATCTTGCTGGCCAATCATCAAACAAGATTTTTATCAGCTTTGCAATGAATTCCATGAGGGGACGCTAAACCTAGAGAGTTTGAACTATGGCTAGATCACCCTAATACCGAAGAAGAACTCTCCCAGTGATGTTAATGACTTCAGGCCCATTACCCTCCTTAATTGCTGCCTCAAGATGATCACTAAAATACTAGCTAATCGACTACAAAAGATCATCCTCAAAATTGTCACTGAAATCAATATGGATTTCTGCGGGGTAGATCTATACATGATTGTCTTGCGTGGGCGTTTGAATTTATATATCAGTGCCAAGCCTCCAAGGGAAAGATCATGATCCTTAAACTAGACTTTGCGAAAGCATTCGACACCAGCCAACACCCTGCTATGATACATATCATGCAAAACATGGGTTTCAATGAGACATGGATCAATTGGATGCACTGCATTTTCAACTCTGGCAAATCTTCTGTCCTCCTTAATGGGGTGCTTGGCCGACAATTTCATTGCAAATGTGGTGTCCGGCAAGGGGACCCTTTGTCCCCGCTGATTTTTGTCCTAGCCGCGGATCTACTCCAAATGGCCATCAATGAGGCTATGAAAAATAACCTCCTGCAACACCCAATCCGACCACAAGAGGAGAGTGAGTACCCTATTATCCAATATGCAGACGACACCATAATTGTGATGCAAGCATGCCCAACCCAGGCTGAACTTTTGAAAGAAATCCTTGCAGATTATGCTGACTCCATTGGTTTAAAGATAAACTTTCACAAGTCAACGTTAATCCCTATCAACATACCAAGTGACAAATGTGCAGCCCTTGCATCAATTTTTGGCTGTGCAGCGGCAAACATGCCCTTCACCTATCTTGGATTGCCCCTGGGTACTACCCGTCCGAATGTGCTGGATATGACCCCTCTTGTGTGCAAGGCTGAAAGGAAAATTACTGCCGCCATGCCATTGATGTCGCATGCTGGAAGGCTTGCGCTGCTCAACTCTCTTATCACGTCACTGATAATGTACCCAATGGGGACCATCAAACTCCCGCCAAAAATCCGAGCGCAACTTGATAAAATTCGTCATCATTTCCTCTAGAAGAAGAAAACAGCAAATGGAGATAAGTGCCAACCCCTTGCTGCATGGGACATGGTGTGTCGAATGAAGAAGAGTGGAGGTCTAGGGGTGGTAAATCTGCAAACACAAAACGAGGCTTTCTTGCTCAAGTTCCTGCATAAATTCTAAAATCGTCACGACATTCCTTGGATGGACCTGGTTTGGAACACGTATTATACCGATGCAGTCCCCCATGCAAATGATCCGTGCGGCTCGTTTTGGTGGCGCGACCTTGTTCAATTAATGCCTATCTATCGGGGGATCACCCAAGTCCACGTGCGCGATGGAAGATCCACTCTTTTTTGGAAAGATAACTGGACTCAAGAATTATGGTAGACGCGTTCCCGAGAGTGTTCTCTTACACCATAATGGAGGATGCCTCGGTGAGAGACTTCCTATCTATCACAAACCTACACATGGCGTTTCAACTCCCACTCTCCATGCAAGCCCACGAGGAACCGCGGCAAATACAGGGAATGGTGGCCTCTGTGACTTTGGAGAACACATTAGATGACTGGACATACATCTGGGGGGGCATCTAAGTTTACCAGAAAAGACTACTATAATTTCTATTTCAGAAATGTGATTGCACACGACGCTTTCAGATGGTTATGGAAATCAAAATGCACTTCGAAGATCAAAGTTTTTGCCTGGCTGCTGTTGTCAGATAGATTGAACACAAGAAACATGCTCAATAGAAGACACTACAACATTGGGGACGATCTGGACTGCTTGCTCTGTGGCGAGCACGTTGAAGAAATGGTTGAACACCTCGTTTTCCATTGCCGATTCAGTACAGAATGTTGGTCCAAGCTCGGCATTCAATGGAACACTCAAGGAGACAGACTGGGGTTGGTTAAGACCATGAAACTAACACACACCCGAAAAATGATAATGGAAACGTTCATGGTGGCGGCATGGAGTCTCTGGAAGGAACGGAATAACAACCACTTCAGGAAAATAGCCCCCCTCCATCTCTTCGTGGGAAGGAAGGTTCAAGCTTAACTTCTCCAACATTAGTTATAGACTGCCCCCACACCGAAGACATCTTGTAACTAGGGTGGTTGATTCCATCACATAGACGGCCTACTCCAACATTAGAGATGTAGACCCCCCCCCCACCCTCAATGGGTTGTAACTTTTTGTAAAATCTTATACCTGTTTTAATACAAGCGTAGTAGGATCCTCTCCTACTGTTTTCACAGTAAAAAAAACAGGAGCTCTGGCAAGTCAAGCTTACTACGGATGGTAAACCGTACTTACTGCAGTGTGTCTTTGGTGGTAACAGGTTCGCATTGCTCACACGAGTGTGGCGTTCCTCAGGCGCTTTTGCGGGTCTCCCGAGAAGTGCGCCGGATGCGGCAAGGCACTTTGCGTCCCAGGAGGGTAACGTCGAGCAGAGGCTTTTTTGGGCGCAGTTTCAAGACCCCGAGCACCCTCTCCTCCTCACTGATCAGATGAAGCAGCTGGTGGAGTTGCATAGGATGGCGGAGCCAACCATGAAGGACCTCTGCATCAGGCTATGGCCTTCAGATCTGCTGTCGAGCAGTTACTTTGGCTTGGTGCATAAGCTGTGCAACGTCGCGCCCCGGATTGACATCCTAAAGCACTATGCATGCATCGAGGGAGCTCGGATGGCCTTCGCGAAGACCATGGTGCACTGGCGGAAGATCAAGCCGGCCGAGATGGCCACCGGACCCCCCGCCTCCTCGGAAGGAGCATAGGCGCCCCGTGTAGTACTTTCCCATTGTAATGGATGGTGCTCGGGCAATAGAGGCCCAGTGCTCAAAAGATGTAATTTATGAATGAGCGTACTATCATGTATCAGATGACAGTAAAATTCTTGTGCTTTATTATGCCATTGATTTGCATGGTATGTCATGCTTTGTCTTGTTTATTTTGACTCCTGTGTGGCCGTTCCAATTTGAAAGTTGCCAGTTGTTGGCTTCAGCCCCCTTGTAGATGCTATAAGGGGTGTTTCGACCTCCGCATTGTGACCCTTCGCCGACGTCTCGGTGCCCGGAGGCGGTGGTGTCTGAGGGAAACGAGTCGATCACATTATGTGGTTTTAGTGCTTTCACTTAGCCTTAGGAGCTTGACTGCGGGGGCTAGTGACTAGCCCCCAGTATCTTGTGATGTTCAGGTATGCCAAGGTTGAAACCATTATCACTTGTTCTATGTGAATACTGACCATTCGTATAACACGGTTTAACCTCCATCGATTTTAAGTTTAACACTTGTCATCGGATCGCCGACCAGTTCGCGCTTATTATGACAGTCAGTTTTCAGCTTTCTCCACTGAGGTTCTTAACCAGGCTAGCTGGAAGTGCAATCGCAGTGGTTCTCCCTTTACCCTCCTAGCCGAACATGCAGAACATAAGAGGGTAAACACAGGAGCCGGGTAACCCAACTATTGATCCAAGACATAATTCGGGACCGATTCATATAGTGTAATATCCGAGACGCTGAGCACGTAAGATGAAAGATAGTGCCGGCATGATGCTTGGGGCGAGTTTTATAGTCAAGCCCCCGGTCTATTAGCCGGCCGCATCTAAGGAAAATATGTACCGAATTAGTTTGTTTCGGTGTCGGCGAGCGAAAAAAGGTTATGCAACATAAATGACTGCAATGGGACCGTGAACAATGGTCTTTATTTTCGATGGACTTGTGACGTCTAGCCATACAATCCGAACTGCCAAAGAAACTGTTACAGATACTTTAAAAATAAACTTTATAGAGGAAAGGTTTACACAGGGTCTTGTATGAGTGGTTTGACATCCCTACAATGCCCTGCTGCATGTCTGCGCCTTCACTCTCGAGGGGTGTGCTCCTTTGAACGAGATAGTGATTCGCGGACGGACCTTTGAAAGAGGGTCTTGAGAGGCCACCGTAATATGTTAGCTTGATGTTGGGTAGGTCCTAGATGGTACCTACTATTGCCTGAAGACTTGTTTAACCGTAGCTCGGTCAAGCTGAACACATGGTCCTTGGATGGTAGGTCCCCACAGCTGCCCATGGTATTTTGAGCGTGAAGTTGTGCATCCGAGGTATGTACCTTGCGGCTATCAGGGCCATGCTGTGGGGAGTGTGTTCCTATTTATGTGTAGCATGGGAAGACTCTGTGAGCAGAGATAGGGCTCGGGCTTGTTTACTAGCCTCTCGTGCCTTGACGGCGAACTGGGACTTTGGCGCCTCATTGCCGACCTGGACTTTGGCTGCCAGAGCCACCGTGTGCTCCTCAGTTCGGAGTGAGCACTCCGTGTTGCCACTGACCATGATGACACCCTTGGGTCCGGGCATCTTGAGCTTCAGATATGCATAATGGGGGACGACGTTGAAGCGAGCGAACACTGTACATCCAAGAAGTGTGTGATAGCCGCTGTGGAAAAGGGCAATGTCGAAGATCAAGTCTTTGATATGTCCATTTTGCATCATGATTTCCTACTGTTATTTATAATGTTTTTATGCATAATAATGCTTTAGGGGGTGATTCTAATGCCTTTTCTCTCATAATATGCAAGGTTTACAGAAAGAGGGAGAATACCGGCAGCTGGAATTCTGGACCTGAAAAAGCACATCAGAGATACCTATTCCGCACATCTCCAAATAAGCGGAAACTTCACGAAGATTTATTTTGGAATATATAAAAGTACTAGAGCAAATAACTACCGGAGGGGGCCACCTGGTGATCACAAGACACCAGGGCGCGCCAGGCCCCCCAGGCGCGCCCTGGTGGGTTGTGCTCAGCACGGCCCACCTCCGGCGCCCATCTTCTGGTATTTAAGGTCTTTTGACCTAGAAAAAATATAGAGAGGACTTTCGGGACGGAACGCCGCCGTCTCGAGGCGGAACTTGGGCAGGAGCACTTTTGCCCTCCGGCGGAGCGATTCTGCCGGGGGAACTTCCCTCCGGGAGGGGGAAATCAAAGCCATCGTCATCACCAACACCCCTCTCATCTTTGGGAGGCAAATCTTCATCAACATCTTCAACAACACAATCTCCTCTCAAACCCTAGTTCATCTCTTGTGTTCAATCTTTGTACCGGAACCTCAGATTGGTACCTGTGGGTGACTAGTAGTGTTGATTACATCTTGTAGTTGATTACTATATGGTTTATTTGGTGGAAGATTATATGTTCAGATCCATTATGCTATTCAATACCCCTCTGATCTTGAGCATGAATATTATTTGTGAGTAATTACCTTTGTTCTTGAGGTCACGGGCGAAGTCATGTTGCAAGTAATCATGTGAATTTGATATGTGTTCGATATTTTGATGATATGTATGTTGTGATTCCCTTAGTGGTGTCATGTGAATGTCGACTACATGACACTTCACCATCCTTGGACCTAAGGGAATGCATTGTGGAGTAGTTATTAGATGATGGGTTGCTAGAGTGACAGAAGCTCAAACCCTAGTTTATGCGCTACTTCGTAAGGGGCTGATTTGGATCCAAACGTTTAATGCTATGGTTAGATTTTATCTTAATACTTTTCTCGTAGTTGTGGATGCTTGCGAGCGGGTTAATCATAAGTGGGAGGTTTGTTCAAGTAAGAACAGCACCCAAGCACCGGTCCAACCTCATATCAAATTATCAAAGTAACGAACGCGAATCAAACCGTGACTAGATGAAATTCCCGTGTACCCTCAAGAACACATTGCCTATTATAAGAGACTGTTCTAGCATGTCCTTTGCCACAAAAGGATTGGGCTACCTTGCTGCACTTTATTTACCGTTACTGTTACTTGCTCGTTACCAATTATCTTGCTATCAAACTATCTGTTACCTACAATTTCAGTGCTTGCAGAAATTACCTTGCCGAAAACCACTTGTCATTTCCTTCTGCTCCTCGTTGGGTTCAACACTCTTACTTATCGAAAGGAGTACGATTGAACCCCTATACTTGTGGGTCATCAAGACTCTTTTCTGGCGCCGTTGCCGAGGAGTGAAGCGCTCTTGCTAAGTGGAAATCGGTAAGGAAAAACTTATACTACGTGCTAAAATTTATTGTCACTTGCTACTATGGAAAACAATCCTTTGAGGGGTTTGTTCGGGGTATCTTCACCTCGACCGGAACCACAATTAATTGCCCCTCAACCTACTACACCTACTGAAAATATTGGTTATTTAATTCCTTGGGGTATGGGAGAACAACTGCTAGCTAATCCTTATGCAGGAGATGGAACTGAACATCCTGATATGCACCTAATACATGTGAATGAAGTTTGTGGATTATTTAAGCTTGCAAGTTTACCCGGAGATGAAGTTAAGAAGAAGGTTTTCCCTTTATCCTTGAAGGGAAAAGCATTGACATGTGATGGTGTCCTGGACTAGGGGGTACCCACCACGTCGTCTCCCGACTAGTGGGTCGGATCGAGGACCCCCATGGTGGTTCACTAATGGGCCAGTTCGGACAGTACATGATGCATACAAGGGAGATTCCACAAGACTTGGCGCACAAGACAAGGACTCCTCTAAACCCTTGGCCTCTGGTACATTATATAAACCGTGGCCAGGCTAGTCAAAAGACAATCTCATATTCATTACAACAATCTCGTGGTAGATACCTGTACTATGTACTATCCCCCATATGAATACAATCAAAAGCAAGACGTAGGGTATTATCTCCTCGAGAGAGCCCGAACCTGGGTAAAATCCTGTGTCCATGTTACCATCGTCCAAGACACCTAGCTTAGGACCCCTACTACGAGATATGTCGGATTTGACACCGACATTGGTGCTTCCATTGAGAGCCTGCTGGCAGTCACTGTGGTGCGATGGGAATTCGGATCGTCTTTGGCGCGATCTACGCGTCGGAACCGAGCTTTGTTGTCGATGTCGGCATCTTCATCGCTGGCTCGACTGGTCACCTCGGCCGGACCGAGGACTGCGCTCCGTGTCGTATCGTCAAGATCGGACGGATACTTTCATCTTCATCATCTCCGATCTCTACGAAGATCATGAGGAATCATCCATGGAGCTCGGGGGCTCGATGTTAGCATCGTCCTCGGGCAACCGTGCAGTTTTTCTGGACAACGACTCGTGTTCATCATCCCTGCTTCCTCGAGGTTCCCTTTGACGATTGTTTTGGTGGAATTGTGCGGAATTGGGTCTAGAATAACCCTGTAAAATTTCATCATGTTCCGATGGAGGAATCTCCAGCAAACTCCGATCTACCAGAGCCTTGTCGAATCTGGACGAGAATCTGGATGAGTTTAGGGCGAGGAGTCCAGCGGCTAGCTCAGAGATCGTTTGCAAGATCCCACCGTTCATCAGCTGCGGAATTCTCATACCGATTACCCCTCAAAATTTCAGATAGATCCGACCGTCCAAACTCTGGGAAATGTCCGATGAGTACTTCAATCTTCGGATCTATTTTCTGTGCGAAAGCGAATCCGACCCGAATTCATCTTTAATCATGAACAGGATATTGGACATCCTTTTTGGAGAATTTTTTTTCTAGGGTATTGTGTGTTGTTTTCAAACACGTGCCCTTAAATTTTAAGTCTTTTCCGAGACGATCTTCATCGTTGCGCCGATTTCAAACCGGCCCGACCACGTTGCTCCATGGCTACCGACCTGCGCCAACATCGACTGCGCCGTCGCTCCATCGAGCTAACGACAGCCACCTCGGATCATCACCTCGGCGAGCCGCCCAAGTGTTCGGCATCGTGAAGGACAACTAATCGTTAAAACAACATCGTCGCCCCATGGATTAAACGGATTGGGCGCACCGCCATCACTGCGCGGTCACTTTTAGCAATCCGGCATTGACCGTGTCACAAATTTTGACCTGCGGCGGCATCGCCGTGCCGTCGCTTCTTCAAGCTGACGTCCATCACGCCGACCTGCTTCGACACATCAGCTGGCATGGGGGCTCTACCATCACCTTACCGAATTCTTCATCACCTCGGCTATATCGGGGGTTTCACCATCTCTTCATCAACCTACTCTTGGGACTTCGTCTTCACTAGCCGACTAGCTCCTCGCATCAGGCAGCATCGTGCTTCACGCCGATGCGGCCGATCATCTTGAACAGATCGATAGCCTCACCCTAGGACAGAAGATCAAGTTCGGCAACCTAGAGTACGCCGTCGACGCCCAAGGCGATCTGTTCCTTGTCGGGTTCACGGCCTCACCCGATGAGCCCCGACATTCCGAAGCTTTAACTTCGGGCCTCCTCCTCGACCCCGTTTCCGAATTCGGCTTTGAGCTCGGATCCGATGACTGCATCTGGAAACCTAGGCTCGACCCTTACCTTGGATTCGGCTTCGAGCTCGGGTCCGATCACTGCGCCCGAAGACCGGGGCTCGACCTTGGCCGTGTACGCTCCCTGTGCTGAGGCGCCGGGGATCATCGAGCTTCCCCTAAAGGCTACTGCAAGCTCGACGCCTGAAGGCATCAGCTAACTATAGACGGTTGCACTGCGCGGCAATGACGCACACTTGATTTCCTTGGAGCAGCAATTAAGCTGATTCTCTTTTCCATGGAGAGTCACTTGTCATCATACGGAAGATTAATGCCATGAAAGTCTAACCAAGGGGCGTTACATCGGGTGAATATGAGGGTTTGTTTTTCCTGACTATTCCCTCAAAACATAAAATTATTATTATGCACAGAATATTTTCTGTTGGTTTTGTGCTGCATTATTTTTGCAGAGATATTCTATCAATATTCGTGTATGACGTCGGTCGGGCCACCTTCTTGTGGATTTCCGACCTGTGTCATCATTAACCTCGCGCCAGATAATCGACCTCGACCACACAATGCCGTTACATCGGCGAGCCGACATCGTCGTCCCTCCCCTGCCGACCTCGGCCCTCAGGCTATATGTTTTCTCATTATTTACTTCACTTAAGTTAATTAAGTAGAGGATTTTCATTTTATTATTATGTGTTATTACTCTTGGCTTGCACTCTATTGTGTGCATAGGTAATTGACTTCGACTGCATCATGCGGTCACCTTGGCGTGCCGACATCGTCATCCCGCCTCCATCAACCAAATTGCGTCGTCGACATGATCGACTAACGTGGGGGCTTCGCCATCATGCTGCCAAACTACTCTTTCTCCTCGGCTGCATTTGGAGGCTTCGCCTCGCCGCAACAATCGTGTTGTGTTGCCACTTCTCGACTCGAGCTCTTCGCTCGATTACCTCGGGCTTGGGGGCTGGGACCTCGTCCATGCCGAGGACTACGTCTCCGTCCCGCCACAATCCCGGACCGCACCGAGCACATTAAATAGCTAAGTCATTTTCATGCTCAGCTCTTTTTGAAATTTTACTTTTTGTTCGGTTCAACCAAACATTATATTTTTTGTTAAACAATTTTTTTTGTTAAAAACCATTTCCTTTCCCCAAAGTTAACTGGGGCTCTTCAATTTATGAGCCATTTTATAATAAATGTATTTTCTTCTTGGTCGTTGCAAAGTCTTTTTCTACTACTCCTTTTTCCGACACTAGTGTGTGGTCAATCGCCGGATAGCCTGGTTTCTTTATAAAGCCGCTCGAGTTTAGTTTGCTAAACAGGCCTCGGAGAAACACTCCGCCTTCGGGATATGGAGGTTGAAGCCAAAGGCTGACTCGATTGGAGTCCGGAGATCGGATGGATCATGTTAAAACACGACCGAAGCACAAATTAAATTTTAGACCAATTTCGGATTGGCACAATTTTCTTTTATCTAAACATAAAAAAATTTGCATAAGTTTTTTGGTATTTCCGAGAATAAAACTCGCAGTACAATGCTAGATGCATTTCACGCATCAGCAATATTAAAAGGGGTCTACGGTTAGCACCGAACCCACCAAAAACCAAGGTACTCCATGCAGTCCTCGACAAAATATCCTCGGTATTTCGCGTTTATATGCATTGATTTCGAGTTGTGTCTTTGGTCTATAGCCAGATTGCCCGGCTCCTGTGCTTACCCCTTATGTTTCCGCTTTGTTCGGCTAAGGGGTAAAGGGAGGACCACTACGATTGTCACTTCTGGTTTAACTAGTTAAGTGCCTCAGTTGGAGAAAGCCGAAAGCTGACTGTCACAACAAGCGTAAATCGATCAGCGAACCATAGGAGGTGTTCAACCAAATATAACCGATCAAGGTTATCCGAGTAAAACTAAGGGCCCCTCTTTCTTGAAAAGGCCAAGTTGTGGGTGGTTCGACCTCGAATGATCCGAGGAGTCGACGTATACTGGGGGCTATTAAGTTGCCCCAAACATATGCTCCTATGACTAAGTGAAAGTTATAAAGCCTGAATATTTGATTGCCTCGTTTCCACTAACACAACCGCCTTCGGGCACCAAGACATCGGCTAAGGGTTGTCTTGTTTGTACGAAAACACCCTGCATAGCATCTACAAAGGGGTGGAAGCCGACGATAGGCCACTTTCAAATTATAACCAGTCGCGACGGAGTCAAAATAAACCATACCGAGGGTTCCTTGTGGCACCTCGGCATAGATACATCGGGATTCCTGGAGAGCCCAACATACCATCAGTGTTTGTATTTAATATATGAAAGCTGCTTTCCGTAATGATCATTATAATGCCATAGATATGCATCAATTTGACTTAAGATGTTATCCAAGCTGGGTTGCCTGGCTCCTGTTCTTACCCCATATGTTCCCGATTGTTCGGCTAGAGGGTAAAGGGAGCACCTTTGTGATTGTTACTTCCGGGTCATCCGGGTTAGTACCTCACACTGGGTGAAGCCGAAATCTAGCCATCTTAAGAATATAATTGGTCGGCAACGACGGAAGTGAAAATCTCGGTTCATTAAAGACCACTGAGTTCGGCAACATTCCCCGAACTAAATCCTCAATATTTTCCTCCTACATTGATCAGAGTTGAGGTTTCACGATCATGGTCAACATGATATCCTGGGAAAAGGAACTTATAAACGAACTATTTTTCCCAGAAGATGTTTCTTACGTTAAATAGTAATATATAACATATCTCTCCGCAAACCTTTGTTTATAAAACCATGTGGCCAGATTGCCTTGTTTTCCATAAATCTTTGCCCTTATAAAGGCTTTATAAAGTAGGACAAACAATCCTTGGCTACTGGTCGAGGAGGTTGAAGCCGATGGTCGGTCAACAAAGTCTTGTACAATGCGGATCCGAGCATTAATGATGTAAAGTACTTGGATACATAGAATCATTACACATAAATTGTGTCAAACGTAACAAAGTTTGTGTCAAACAACTATCGATCCTTAACTCGACCACCCGTGCCCAAATTAAGTCTCTGGGGCTACTGCATTGCCTATTCAATACAGCAAATTCAAGTGCAATACGGTTTCCAAGGAGATTCGATCCTCAGGTTGGTCGGCCGCACCCAACCTCAGTCTCGGGAACTACTGCGCACCGCGTTTTGTCCCTAAAGTATGCTGCCGAGCAAGAACTTGATCCTCAGGCCGATTTCGCAAATCAACCTAAGTCTCAGGGGCTACTGGGATCATCGGTTTTATTTTTATCCTTCAGGAGCATCTCGGGTTTTAGACCGACACACACCTTGAGGGCTACTAGTTATACAACTCGTCAGAGAATAAATTACATCAATCGGAAATAAATTCCACAAAAAACAGCCCGAGACCAAGTTGGTGCACCAACTCAGAAGCAGTCCGGCGTAAAGCTTGGCCGCAGTTCGGCGTTGGAGCTCGGCTGCAAAAAGGCACCTCGGAAGCAGTCCGGCATAAAGCCCGGATGCGAATGGCTGGCTCCATAAAAGACTATTCCGGCATTGAAGCTCGGATGAACTCCTTCAAATTTCCAGAAACTGAGGTAATCTATGGCACCTCAAATGCCGACCAGCATTGGAGCTCGGCTGCAAAAAGACACCTCGGATACAGTTCGGCGTTGGAGCTCGGACGCAAGAGGACACCGCCGCACGAGAAACACTTCAAACCCGAGGTGTGGCATAAAAAATAACAAGGCATCGATAAAGGCCAAAAACATAAAGGGCTCCTTAGATGCCCGACGTGTGAGCTCTAAGGATATGGCGATCCTCAAGATCGGAGATGGGAAGATTTGTTGAACCAGTTTTCAAGACCGACGGCCGAAGACGAAGAATAGTTCGGAAGAACCGAGGAGCGTCCCCAACTTGAAGACCGGTTCAGGGGGCTACTGGTGGTGTCCTGGACTAGGGGGTACTCACCACGTCGTCTCCCGACCAGTGGGTCGGGCCGAGGACCCCCATGGTGGTTCACTAATGGGCCAGTTTGGACAGTCCATGATGCATACATGGAAGATTCCACAAGACTTGGCGCACAAGACAAGGACTCCTCTAAACCCTTGGCCTCTGGTACATTATATAAACCGAGGCCAGGCTAGTCAATAGACAATCTTATATTCATTACAACAATCTCGTGGTAGATACCTGTACTATGTACTATCCCCCATATGAATACAATCAAAAGCAGGACGTAGGGTATTATCTCCTCGAGAGATCCCGAACCTGGGAAAAATCATGTGTCCATGTTACCATCGTCCAAGACGCCTAGCTTAGGACCCCTACTACGAGATATGTCGGATTTGACACCGACAGCATGGTATAGGCTATGTGATGATATTGGATCATGGAACTGGAATCGATTGCAATTAGAATTCCACCAAAAGTTTTATCCTATGCATCTAGTTCATCGTGATCGTAATTATATATATAATTTTTGGCCTCATGAAGGAGAAAGCATCGCTCTAGCTTGGGGGAGGCTTAAGTCAATGTTATATTGATGCCCCAATCATGATATCCCAAGAGAAATTATTATTCAGAATTTTTATGATCGACTTTCTCATAATGATCAATCCATGCTCGATACTTCTTGTATTGGTTCTTTTATGAAGACGACAATTGAATTCAAGTGGGATATCTTAGAAAGAATTAAACGCAACTCTGAAGATTGGGAACTCGACGAAGGTAATGAGTCAGGTATAAAGCTTAAGTTTGATTGCGTTAAATCTTTTATGAATACCGATGCTTTTCACAAGTTTAGCACTAAATATGGACTTGACTCTAAGATAGTAGCCTCTTTCCGTGAATCATTTGCTACTCATGTTGATCTATCCAAGGAGAAGTGGTTTAAATATCACCCCCCTATTAAAGAAGAAATTAAAGAACCGGTAAAAGCTAAAGATGAAACCATCATTTACAAAGTTGATCCAGTTGTGCCTACTGCTTATATTGAAAAACCACCTTTCCCCTTTAGGATAAGGGAACATGCTAAGGTATCAACTGTGGTTCGCAAGAGTAATATTAAAGCACCTAAGCCCTCTGAACAAATTAAAGTAGAACCTGGTGTTGCTATTGTTAAAGATCTTTTGGTAGAAAATATGGATGGGCATGTTATTTACTGATGTCTACTACGCAACTTTATTCTTGTAGACTTTGTTGGGCCTCCAAGCGCAGAATTTTGTAGGACAGTAGCAATTTTCCCTCAAGTGGATGACCTAAGGTTTATAAATCTGTGGGAGGTGTAGGATGAAGATGGTCTCTCTCAAACAACCCTGCAATCAAATACAAGAAATCTCTTGTGTCCCCAACACACCCAATACAATGGCAAGTTGTATAGGTGCACTAGTTCGGCGAAGAGATGGTGATACAAGTGTAATATGGATGGTAGATATAGGTTTTTGTAATCTGAAAATATAAAAACAGCAAGGTAGCAAGTGACAAAAGTGAGCACAAACGGTATTGCAATGCTTGAAAACAAGGCCTAGTGTCCGTACTTTCGCTAGTGCAATCTCTCAACAATGCTAATATAATTGGATCACATAACCATCCCTCAATGTGCAACGAAGAATCACTCCAAAGTTCTTATCTTGCGGAGAACATAAGAAGAAATTGTTTGTAGGGTACGAAACCACCTTAAAGTTATCCTTTCCGATCGATCTATTCAAGAGTTCATACTAAGATAACGTCAAGTTATCCTTTCCGTTCGATCTATCTAAGAGTTCGTACTAGAATAACACCATATGATACACATCAACCAACTCTAATGTCACCTAAATACTCCAATGTCACCACAAGTATCCATGAGTTAATTATACGATACGCATCAAACAATTTCAGATTCATAATACTCAATCCAACACAAAGAACCTCAAATAGTGCCCCAAGATTTCTATCGGAGAAAGTAGGACAAGAACATGTATCAACCCCTATCCATAGATTACCCCAATTTCACCGCGGGAATCTGCAAGTTGAGTACCAAAACATATATCAAGTGGATCAATTGAATACCCCATTGTAACTAAGGGTATCCGCATGCAAGACATATATCAAGTGTTCTCAAATCCAATATTCAATCCAACATAACGATATCTCAAAGGGAAAGATTCAATTCATCACAACATGATAGCAAGGGAATAACATCATATGATCCGACTATATTAACAAAGCCCGTGATACATCAAGATCGTGACATCTGAAGAACACGAGAGAGAGAGAGAGAGATTGAACACATAGCTACTGGTACATACCCTCAGCCCCGAGGGTGGAGTACTCCCTCCTCGTCATGGCCTCCACCGGGATGATGAAGATGGCCACCGGAGATGGATTCCCCTCTCCGGCAGGCTACTGGAATGCCTCCAGATTGGTTTTTCGTCGATACAAAGAGTTGCAGCGGCGGAGCGGAGAGTCTAGGGTTATTTTTGGGGGTTTCCGAATATTTGGGAATTTATAGGCATCAGAGGCGGTGGAGAGGGGCCCCGAGGAGGGCACAACCCATCAGGGCGCGCCGGGGCCCCCCTGGCTCGCCCTGGTGGGTTGTGGTCTCCACGTCCCACCTCTCCAGCACTTCTTTGGCCCACTGGGTGTCTTTTGGTCCAGAAAAAATCTCCAAAAAGTTTCGTCGCGATTGGACTCCGTTTGGTATTGATTTTCTGCGAAGTCAAAACAAGCAAAAACAAGCAAAAACTGCAACTGGCACTTTGGCACTATGTCAATAGGTTAGTCCCAAAAAATGATATACAGTTGCTATAAAATGATTGTAAAATATCCACGAATGATAATATAACAACATGGAACAAGCAAAAATTATAGATACATTGGAGACGTATCAGCATCCCCAAGCTTAATTCCTACCGGTCCTCGAGTAGGTAAATGATAAAAACAGAATTTTTGATGTGGAATGCTGCCTAACATGTTCATCTCATATTTTTTTCTTTTTTATAGCATGGACATTTGGACTTGTAATGATTCAAAGCAATACTCTAGTTTTAACATAATGACTTCAATACTCAAGCATGTCAACAAGCAACCATGTCTTTCAAAATATTAACACTAAAGAAAGTTATCCCTAGCCCATCATGCTCAATCATTGATCCATTCATGAAACACACTCAAAAATTAGCTATACCCAATGCTCAAGTACGATCATAGTGCCCCCTAGTTGGTGCTTTATAGGAGAAGATGGAGACTCAAAGTAAAAATAAAAAATGCATAAAGTAAATAGATAGGCCCTTCGCAGAGGGAAGTAGAGATTTGTAGAGGTGCCAGAGCTCAAGGTTTTAAATTGAGAGAGGAAATTTTTTGGGTGGCATGCTTTTCATGTCAACGAAAACGACAAAGTAGTTCACAATACTTTCCATGCTAGATATATCATAGGCGGTTCCCAAACAGAAAATAAAGTTTATTCCTTTTTCCATCAAACTTTCACTTTCCATGGCGGGCCGTATCCACGGTTGCCTTCCATACCAACACTTTCCAAGGAATTTATTATTTGACAACATAAAGTAATTTTTTTTCATTTCGGGAATGGGCATCCCTATTACCGCCGCACTCTTGTGCAATGACAAGTGAATAAACACTCATCTTGAGAATAACACATCTAGCATGGAAAAATATTGGACACTCCCCACCGTTTCATGAGCGGTACGGGCACAGAAAAGGGAAATTTATTTTGAAAATTTAGAGATGGCACATACAAATTTGCTTGGAACGGCATGGAAATACCGCATATAGGTAGGTATGGTGGACTCATAAGGCAAAACTTGGTTTAAGGATTTTGGATGCACAAGTAGTATTTCTACTTAGTACAAATGAAGGCTAGCAAATAGATTGGGAAGCAACCAAACCAAGAAACGAAAAATCACATAAGTGAGCATTGAACATAACTAACACCGAATTATGCACCACAAGTAGGATGTAACTTCATTGCATAACTATTGACTTTCGTGCATGCATAGGGAATCACAAACTTTAATACCAATATTCCTACTAAGCATAATTACTCATTAACATGACTCACATATTACTATCATCATGTTTCAAAACTATTACAAGGAATCAAGTTTAATTTTTCCAATGATCTTCATGAAAGTTTTTATTATATCCTCCTTGGATATCTATCACTTTGGGACTAGTTTCATATATTGTCATTGCCCCTTTTTTTTGACAAGCTCAAACAAATCTAAGTGAAGCACATGAGCATAAATATTTCATCTCTCAAAAAGGTATAAGTGAAGCATGAGAGGATTTCTTCAAAATTTACTAACTCTCAAATTAATCTGAGTGAAGCATGAGAGTATTTCTACAGAAATTTCCAAGCACACCATGCTCAAAAAGATATAAGTGAAGCACTAGAGCAAATGACAAGCTACTCTCAAAAGATATAAGTGAAGATCAATGAGTAGTCAAACAATTAAGTAGCTATGTGAGGACTCTCTCTCTCATTAATGATTTTCAGATCTAAGTATTTTATTCAAACAGCAAACTAAACAATAATAGAACTCCAAGAATAGCACGCAACATGTGAACGAATAAAAATTTAGGCTCAACATAGGCTAACCGATAGTTGACGAAGAGAGGTGGGATGCGTAGCATCCCCAAGCTTAGATGCTTGAGACTTCTTGAAATATTTACTTGGGGTGCCTTGGCCATTCCCAAGCTTGAGCTTTTGTGTCTCGTTCAATCCTCTCATATCCTGATTTCACCTATTCTCAAAAACTTCATCCACACAAAACTCGAAAAGAACTCGTGAGATAGGTTAGTACACATAAGAACAAATCAACACTTCATGTACTGCCGAGACAAGTTGCACAATTATTTCCAAACATCATCTACTGTTTACTATCATTTCCACAATTTATATCTACCAATATAGGCTATGGAAACTATAGGATAAGTAGATAAAAAAACTATGACAGCAATCTGTCCAAACAGAACAGTCTGTATCAATCTATTAAACCAGTGTACTTCTGTAACTCAAAAAAATTATGAAAATTTACGACAGGCTAAATAATTTATATGACAACACTGTGTAAAAATATCAGAAACTTTCCACGTTCCAGTAAAATATGAAAATTCAAATACTACAGCAAAAATTTCTGTTTTTACACAGCACACATCAAAACATGCAATGCAAGCATCCTAAGACAATTCTTGGAACTTTTTATTGAAAAACAAGATTATAAATAACACCTAACAGAAAATAAGAAAATAAAATGACGATCCAAGCAAAGCACATATTACGTGACGAATAAAAATATAGCTCTAAGTAAGATATACCGATAATGTAGAAGACGAAAGAGGGGATGCCTTCCGGGGCATGCCCAAGCTTAGACGCTTGAATCTTCCTTGGATATGACCTTGGGGGTGCCTTGGGCATCCCCAAGCTTAGGTTCTTGTCACTCCTTATTATCCTCATATCGGTGTCTCACCCAAAACTTGAAAACTTCAATCACACAAAACTTTACGGAACTTCGTGAGAAGGGTTAGTGTAATAAAGATAAATCATTCACTTAGGTGCTGTCAAGACAAGATTCATAATTTCTCCCATATGATACCTACTGTATTCTATCATTCCCATAATTTATACCACTAAATATAAGCTATGGGAACACTAAAACAAGCAAACTATTCATGCAAAACAGAATCTGTCAAAAACAGAACAATCTGTGAAGATCTGTAGTGTAACCATACTTACCTGTCTTTAAAAATTCTGAAAAATTAGTACAGACTGAATAAATTGTATATTAAGACTTTGTAAAAATTTCAGAATTTTTTGACGCTCCAGTAAAATCATAGAAATTCTTTACTGGAGGCAAAAGTTTCTGTTTTTGCACAGCATCAAATCAACAAGTACCCATACTATCCCAAAGGCTTTACTTGGCCCATTATTGAAATAAAAGGCGCAAAACATGATTACTACAGTAGCTTAATCATGTGAACATACAAAAACAGAAAGGAAAAGTGTTGGGTTGTCTCCCAACAAGCGCTTTTCTTTAAAGCCTTTTAGCTAGGCATGATGATATCAATGATGCTCATATAAAAAAGTAGTAAATGAAACATGCAAGAGAGCATCATGAATCTCATGACAAGCACATTTAAGTCAAACCCACTTCCTATGCATAGGGATTTTGTGATCAAACAATTTATGGGAGCAACAATCAACTAGCATAGGAAGGCAAAACATGCATAACTTCAAAACTTTGAACACATAGGGAGGAAACTTGATATTATTGCAATTCCTACACGCATACGTTCCTCCCTCATAATAGTTTTCAGTAGCATCATGAAAGAATTCCACAATATAACTATCACATAAAACATTCTTTTCATGATGCACAAGCATATAATTTTCATTACTCTCCACATAAGCAAATTCCTTCTCATTCATAATAATGCGAGCATCAAATGAAACTCGAATACTATAAATTGTTTCCACATTAAAAGAGTAATGTTCAGTAAAAGGATATTCAAAATTATGACAATAATTATCACTACTTTTTATAATATAAGTATCATCACAATAATCATCATAAGTAGCAACTTTGTTCTCATCATAGTCAAGTGAAACCTCTTCCTAAATAGTGGAATCATTACTAAATAAAGTCATGACCTCTCCAAATCCACATTTTATCATTATAATAAAATTCAACACCCTTGAAAATAGTGGGATAATAATTATCTAAAGTTGACACTCTTCCAAACCCACTTTCATAAATATCACAATCATCATAAATAGGAGGCATGCAATCATCATAACAAATTTGATCATTCAAAGTAGGGGAACTAAAAAGATCATCTTCATTAAGCATAGCATCCCCAAGCTTGTGGCTTGGCATATCATAAGCATAATCACTCTCATCATTAATAGTATGAATAGCACCAATAGTATAACAATTATTATCATCATAATTTACCAAGTTGGTGCCAAAAAGATTTTCAAGATTATAAGAAGTATCATTTTCTTCCCAATCATAGTCATCACAACAAGCAATAGGCATAACAAAATCATCATCAAGTGTATCATCTTCCACAATTATTTTTGATTCATCCTCGCGAGGCACAACAATAATAGGAGCAACATCATTTGGGAGAGATACCTTTTTACCTCTACTATTTCTTCTTTTCTTCTTCTTCTTCACCACATCATGTGTGGGTTTAATTAATTTTTTTGAGCTTCTTATTGATGAGATTGGTTGAATAGGGAGCTCCTCCTCATCACCTATTTCATCATGAGAGACAATAGGAGGGAAAGTGGAATTATTTACCCTTTCATTAGTATTCCTTTTATATTCTATTGGTTTTCCCATCTTTATATAGTTGGCAATATAAGCATTCTCATTGCAATTTACCATGCAAAACATATATATATATATATTTGAGATTAGTTTCAATGTCGTCCGTGAGAATGAATACTTCAAACCAACTATTTTTATGCGTCAATTCTTCGCTCCCCAAAAATAGAGAAACCTCATCATAAAGTTCAAGGGTGATCAAGTCATTACAATATTTGGCCATGATTTGATCATGAAAAAGTTTGCATTGGAAATTAAGATGACCAACTTTATTGCAAAGTTCATAGGTAATAGGACAAAGAGAACATAATTTTGTAGTAAATTCATCTATCACTTTGATCAACAAATTGGTTCTATCATGTTTATGCTTCTTACAAAATCTATCATCCCTATAAGGCACGTCTTCACAAACTTTATGCACTCCACAAAAATTGACATGCTTATAAGAAACATTTTTATCATGACTAGTGCAATCATCATTAGTATTTTGGATATTCATAGAATTCATACTAACAACATTGCAATCATGCTCATCATTCAAGGAATTCTCATTGCGTATTTTCATAATTTCTTCCTCTACCAATTGAGCACAATTTTCGGAATCCTTATTTTCACGAAAGACATTATAAAGACGAAACAAATGATGCCACCTAAACTCCATTTTTTTGTAGTTTTCTTTTATAAAACCAAACTAGTGAAAAACAAGAAACTAAAAGATTAAATTGCAAGATCTAAAGATATACCTTCAAGCACTCACCTCCCCGGCAACGGCGCCAGAAAAGAGCTTGATGTCTACTACGCAACTTTATTCTTGTAGACTTTGTTGGGCCTCCAAGCGCAGAGTTTGGTAGGACAGTAGCAATTTTCTCTCAAGTGGATGACCTAAGGTTTATCAATCCGTGGGAGGTGTAGGATGAAGATGGTCTCTCTCAAACAACCCTCCAATCAAATACAAGAAATCTCTTGTGTCCCCAGCACACCCAATACAATGGCAAGTTGTATAGGTGCACTAGTTCGGCGAAGAGATGGTGATACAAGTGCAATATGGATGGTAGATATAGGTTTTTGTAATCTGAAAATATAAAAACAGCAAGGTAGCAAGTGACAAAAGTGAGCACAAACAGTATTGCAATGCTTGAAAACAAGGCCTAGGGTCCGTACTTTCGCTAGTGCAATCTCTCAACAATGCTAATATAATTGGAACACATAACCATCCCTCAATGTGCAACGAAGAATCACTCCAAAGTTCTTATCTAGCAAAGAACATAAGAAGAAATTGTTTGTAGGGTATGAAACCACCTTAAAGTTATCCTTTCCGATCGATCTATTCAAGAGTTCATACTAAGATAACATCAAGTTATCCTTTTCATTCGATCTATCTAAGAGTTCGTACTAGAATAACACCATATGATACGCATCAACCAACTCTAATGTCACCTAGATACTCCAATGTCACCACAAGTATCCATGAGTTAATTATACGATACGCATCAAACAATTTCAGATTCATAATACTCAATCCAACACAAAGAACCTCAAAGAGTGCCCCAAGATTTCTATCGGAGAAAGTAGGACAAGAACGTGTATCAGCCCCTATGCATAGATTACCCCAATGTCACCGCGGGAATCTGCAAGTTGAGTACCAAAACATTATCAAGTGGATCAATTGAATACCCCATTGTCACTACGGGTATCCGCATCCAAGACATATATCAAGTGTTCTCAAATCCAATATTCAATCCAACATAACGATATCTCAAAGGGAAAGATTCAATTCATCACAATATGATAGCAAGGGAATAACATCATATGATCTGACTATATTAACAAAGCCCATGATACATCAAGATCGTGACATCTCAAGAACACGAGAGAGAGAGATTGAACACATAGCTACTGGTACATACCCTCAGCCCCGAGGGTGGACTACTCCCTCCTCGTCATGGCCTTCGCCGGGATGATGAAGATGGCCACCGGAGATGGATTCCCCTCTTCGGCAGGGTACTGGAACGCCTCCAGATTGGTTTTTCGTCGATACAGAGAGTTGCGGTGGCAGAGCGGAGAGTCTAGGGTTATTTTTGAGGGTTTCCGAATATTTTGGAATTTATAGGCATCAGAGGCGGTGGAGAGGGGCCCCGAAGAGGGCACAACCCATCATGGCACGCCGGGGCCCCCCTAGAGCGCCCTGGTGGGTTGTGGTCTCCACGTCCCACCTCTCCGGCACTTCTTTGGCCCACTAGGTGTCTTCTGGTCCAGAAAAAATCTCCAAAAAGTTTCATCGCGATTGGACTCCGTTTGGTATTGATTTTCTGCGAAGTAAAAAACAAGCAAAAACAGCAACTGGCACTTTGGCACTATGTCAATAGGTTAGTCCCAAAAAATGATATAAAGTTGCTATAAAATGATTGTAAAACATCCAAGAATGATAATATAACAGCATGGAACAAGCAAAAATTATAGATACGTTGGAGACGTATCATTTACTTCTGTGATGAAGCTGCTAGAATTGCTAAACCCGATGAAAAAGATAAACATAGACCCGTAGTGGGCATGCCTGTTGTCTCAGTCAAAATAGGAGATCATTGCTATCATGGTTTATGTGATTTGGGTGCTAGTGTGAGTGCTATTCCTTTTACCTTATACCAAGAAATTATGAATGAAATAGCACGTGCTGAAATAGAAGACATTGATGTTACTATTAAACTTGCTAACAGAGACACCATCACACAACTTGGGATTGTTAGAGATGTTGAAGTCTTGTGTGGAAAAATAAAATACCCTACTGATTTTCTAGTTCTTGGTTCCCCACAAGATGACTTTTGTCCCATTATCTTTGGTAGACCTTTCTTGAACACCGTCAATGCTAAGATAGATTGTGAAAAATAAACTCGGTGTTAGTTTTGGTGATGTGTCTCATGAGTTTAATTTTTCCAAGTATAGTAGACAACCTCGTGATAAAGAATTATCCATTAAGGATGAAATAATTGGTCTTGCTTCTATCGCCGTACCTCCTACCGATCCACTAGAACAATATTTGCTTGACCATGAAAATGATATGCACTTGCATGAAAGGAATGAAATAGATAAAAAAATTCTTTAAACAACAACCTCTCCTAAAACACAATTTGCCTATTAAAACTCTTAGAGGTCCTCCTCCACCTAAAGGTGATCCTGTGTTTGAATTAAAATCATTGCCTAACACTTTGAAGTATGCTTATCTTGATGAGAAAAAGATATATCCTGTTATTATTAGTGCTAACCTCTCAGATCATGAAGAAGAAAGATTATTAAAAATTCTGAGGAAGCATCGGGCTGCTATTGGATATACTCTTGATGATCTTAAGTGCATTAGTCCCACTCTATGTCAGCACAAGATTAATATGGAACCTGATGCTAAACCCGTTGTTGATCACCAACGGCGATTGAATCCAAAGATGAAAGAAGTGGTAAGAACTGAAATATTAAAGCATCCTGAAGCAGGTATAATCTATCCCATAGCTGATAGTAGATGGGTAAGTCCCGTTCATTGTGTCCCTAAGAAAGGAGGTATTACTGTTGTTCCTAATGATAAAAATGAACTTATTCCACAAAGAACCATCACTGGCTATAGAATGGTAATTGATTTTAGAAAATTAAATAAAGCTACTAGAAAATATCATTACCCTCTGCCTTTCATTGATCAAATGCTAGAAAGATTATCTAAGCACACACACTTTTGTTTTCTGGATGGATATTCTGGTTTCTCTCAAATACCTGTATCACAATCTCATCAAGAGAAAATGAAAGCACATTTGCTCCCTTGGTGGTTTTCGTAATTAATAACAACATATATGTCATTGAACTAATGTTTCCACTAAGTATATTTCAGGAAAATTTCAATGATGGGTTAGCAAAAGGATTGTGGAGAGGGCCCTAGATGCAAGGAATTGGATTGGCAAAGCTTCAAGCGAGAGGACTCTACATTTTACTTTGTGAGAAATCACCTTGAGTCCATAGGAAAGCCAATACTATTAAAAGGGGGTAAGGTACTATTGGTGAACAATATGCTCCACGTGCACAAGTGATAGTCACCAAAAACACCCACAAGCTCTTCCACAAAACTCTGTCCAAGCCTATCATGAAAATCGGTGCTACCAATATTTCCCACTCGGTCCCACCGATTCCCACCTCAGACAGACCCATGCCAAACCCTAGATCTTCGGTGCAACCGATTCCGCTTCGGTGCCACCGAGTTCAGCTTGCCAACTTCCTGTTACCTTGATTCTTAAAATCGGAATTTCCGCGATTTTGGATCGGCGTCACCGAGTTGTGGAATCTGACCGTTGGTCACCTTATCAGTACTGCCGAGATCTTTGTATCGGTCTCACCGAGATTCAAAAGTTGCTACCTTTGGAGCAACTCGGTACCACCGAGTTTTATACTTCGGTGTCACCGAGTTGGTCACTTTAGGTGTAACGGTTGGATTTTGGGAGATGCCTATATATACCCCTCCACCACCACTCACTCGCAAGAGAAGCACTCAGAACAAATCCCCACTTATCCCATCAGATTTTCTGAGAGAGAGCCACCTACTCATGTGTTGAGATCAAGCCATTCCACTCCATCCATATGAATCTTGATCTCTAGCCTCCCCAAGTTGCTTTCCACCCAATCAATCTCTTCCACCAAAGCCAAATCTGTGAGAGAGTGATTGAGTGTTGAGGAGTCTATCATCTTGAAGCACAAGAGCAAGGAGTTCATCGACATTATCAAGCCTATTACCTTTTGGATGGTGGTGCCTCCTAGATTGGTTAGGTGTCACTCGGGAGCCTCCTACTTCTTGTTGTGGAGTGAACCAAGAAGTTTGTAAGGGCAAGGAGATCGCCTACTTCGTGAATATCTACCCGAGTTAGGCTAGTCCTCCGTGCACGTAGGCCATCATGGTATAGACAAGGTTGCTTCTTCGTGGAACCCTCCGGGGGTAGAGCCCTCCGTGGACTCTCGCGACTGTTACCCTCCGTGGGTTGAAGTCTCCATAAACGTGAACGTACGATACCACCACCTATCGGAACCACGGGAAAAATCTTCATGTCTCCAAATTGCGTTGATCTTCTTCCCTATCCTCTACTACATATGCTTGTCTTTACTTTCCGCTGCTATACTCTTAGACATGCATGTGTAGGGTGTACTTGAATTGCTATCATTGCTAAAATCTGCCAACACTTAAAATTGGGAAAAGGCAGAATTTTTATTTGCTCAAGTAGTCTAATCACCCCCCCTCTAGACATTCTTTCGATCCTACAAGTGGTATCAGAGCTTTGGTCTCCATTGCATTGGTTTCGCAACCTAGGAGAGTATGGCGTCTAGAGAGAGAAATTATCACCGTAGAGGTCCGTACTTTGATGGCACAAATTTTGCTAGTTGGAAGCACAAAATGAAAATGCATATTCTTGGTCATAACCCTGCCGTTTGGGCTGTTGTTCGTGTTGCATTGCAAGGTGAATTCTTTGGTGATGGAAAGGAACCGGATCGTGAAGCAACCGCGGAAGAATTGAAGATGTTGCAATACAATGCTTAAGCATGCGACATTCTCTTCAACTACCTATGCCCCGAAGAATTCAACAAAATCAGCCGCCTTGAGAATGCCAAGGAAATTTGGGATACTTTGGTTGATATGCACGAAGGTACCGAATCCATGAGAGAATCCAAGTTGGATGTTCTTCAGAGTCAGCTTGACAAGTTCAAGATGAAGGATGGTGAAGGAGTCGTGGATATGTACTCTAGGCTAGCTCTCATCACTAATGAGATTGCCGGCTTAGGAAGCGAACAAATGACCGGCAAATTCATCATCAAGAAGATACTTAGAGCTTTGGATGAGAGATACGACACCGTGTGCACATTGATCCAAATGATGCCCAACTACAAAGATCTCAAGCCTACGGAAGTGATTGGAAGAATTGTTGCTCATGAGATGACACTCAAAGACAAGGAAGAGCTTCACAACAAGTCTAGCGGTGCTTACAAAGCCACAAGTGATGCTCCCGCAACTTCAAGTGACAACCTTGTTACCAATTAAGAGATAAGCCTCATGGTCAAGAAATTCAACAAGTTCTACAAGAATAGAAGCAAAGATCGAAGCTCCAACTCAAGATATGAAGAGAAGCGTTCGTCAAGTCGTGACCGAAACTGCTACAATTGTGGGAAGCCTGGACACTACTCCAATGAGTGCACGGCTCCTTACAAACGAAGAGAAGAGTCACCTAGAAGATGAAGCTCAAGAGATGAATCACCTCGAAGAGAGATAAGGAGTAGAGATGACCGTTATGAACGAAGACCCTCAAGGAGAAGTAGGGACATCAAGCTCAGGTTGGTGAATGGGTTTCCGGCTCCGAATCCGACAACCACTCCGAGAGAAACTATCACTCCAACTCCGACTATAGTCAAGATGAAGGTGTTGCCGGACTTGCACTAGTGACTACCGACTCCTATGACATATTTGATTCACCAAATGAAGGGAGTGGAAGTTGCTTCATGGCTAAAGGCCCCAAGGTATCACACCCTGAGTATCTTGATTTCAATAGTGATGAGGATGATTTACTTGGAGATGATGACTTGCTCTTTGATAAAACTAGTGATGTTAGTCAAAATGAACTTGATAATATTCATGCTAGTCAAGATAAGTCGTGTGATGATGATAAGATGGAAATAGAGCGACTAACTAAAGAATTAAACACTCTTAAGTTAGCCCACGAATCTACTCTAGAAGATCATAGAGAGCTTGTAAAGACTCATGAGAAGCTACGCTTCGAGAAGCTCACCTTGGAGCAAGAACACGAGTTTCTTAAAGCTATCAATGACGATCTCCGAAAGAAGACTTCATCTTATCTAGCCAAATGATTACTCTTGTCTACATTCATTCCACAAGTTAAGGCTAAGAAAACTAATAACAAAGGCAAGAAAGGTTCTTCAAGTAGTAGCAATAAAAATGATAAACCCAATGATATTGCTTCCAGTAGTTCTATTGATCCCACTAACACTTCTCTTAGCCAAGTTACACTTGAGCAAGAAAATGAACTTTTGAAAGGGATTATAGAGAAAGGTATCTACAAGAGTCTTGCTGGGTTTAAGCAATTTGAGGAAATTGTACGCAAGCACGGAGGATACCGGAAGAACCATGGCATTGGCTACTTCAACGCAAATGAAGTTGAATGGGAAGAAGGTCAATACCCCAAGCCCAAGTTTGTTCCTCAAAGGGAGAAGTATGAACATACTCTTCCCAAGGGAACGAAAGCTCAAGATGACCTTCCACCACAAGACCACAAGCTCAAGGGCAAAGACAAGCTTCAAGAGGACATTAACTCATATGAAGATGAATCCCGAGCTTTGGTGAAGTGGGTTCCCAAGGCTACTTCAAGCTCAACTTCTACAAGAGCCACTTCAACACCAAGGATCCCCATCAACTTGATGTGGGTCCCCAAGAAAAAGAACTAGAGAAGTTCTTGAGGGGTGATTCCGCCAATGAAATTCACTCACATTCATTATTGGCAAGAACTAGTTGCAATCAACATCAACACCATGCAATAGTTCAAGGAGTCACACATTCCCTCAAAGGTAAGCAAGGGAAAAGGTAATCAACAAATCCATGGACATCATCATGTATGCTTTGCACTCCATGTCCATAGATATCCTTGTATTTGTCTCTTGTGTGTTGGGACTAACCCATGTAGGTGAGAAGAGTAAGAAACAACAAGGATGCTCCCAACTCATGGTGATCTTCATCAACTTTGAGAATTCATCACTACTTCACCTACATGAAGTCTTCATCGACAAAACCCAAGGTTAGTTTATCCCTCTCAAGGGGCGATGTCACATCAAGGGGGAGCTTTACTCTAAGACTTGAGTCCAAGCATCTCATAGCATGTGACAACATTAAATGCTTTATGTAAAAGTGGTAACCCCACTTGTGCTTAAACGATGAGTATGACCTATGATCAAGTATTCTTACTTGACTCCTAAGTCAATATACTCATATATAGATGACTCCGTCATCGCCAAAATGCTTGATAGATGCTAGTATGTATGTGCATGTTTGCCATGATTTCATTTGACATCTTATTGTGTGAGCATGTTGGTCTGCATTTCTTTATCCATTCGAGGACATCCAATTGTTGCTATTTGGACTTTGATTTTCTTTTGCCAATTGGATGGACAAGAATGCCTAGGGCCCTCTCTAGCTATCTATGCTTTCTCGTCTCATATTCCGTTCTTGTTGCATCACAAAATTTGAACCAGGACTTTTCGATCTCTCTGTGTGAGGAGCACTCGGAGTTCCATACCGACAAGGACTGACCATTAAAACCTCCCAAGTGCATCTCGGTGGCACCAACACAAAAATCTCGATCTCACCGATGCCTAGGGTTGATCTGGTTTTCAATCTCGGTAACACCGATTCCATATTCTCGACTTCACCAAGTTTCCCTGTCAACTGACAGTGGAGGAACTCGGTGGCACCGATAATTTTGAACCGGTGTCACCAACAGCGATGGGTACTTAATGTGGCGGACCCGACTTTTGAAATTACTTCTTCAAACGTCCATTCCTCCAAACCGTAGCTGCCCGTTTGTGGACCCCTGGTCATCGCCTTTGTCTTCCCGAGCGCCTCCACCGTTGGAAGTCGCCGCCATCGACGGAATCCTCACCGCCGTCGCCGCCGTAGCGGACTCGTCACCAAGCTAGGGTACGATTCTGGCTCCTTGTGCGCTCCTCCCTCCAACTCATGCGCATTAGGTTTGTTCGATCTATAAGCCACTGTTTGAGATCAATCTATCCTCAAAATTCTTCGTTAGAATAGCGAACAATGGATTTTTAGGGTTTTGTCGTCCGCAATCCGAATCTCAGTGAAACCGAAGCAAAAGAATCGGTTGTACCGATTTTGTTTCTAGGTCTACTGAGGACAGTCTCGGTGAAGCCGAGTATCCATTTTCGGTAATACCGAAATGGGTGCCAAGTTTCTGTGAAGCAGGCTGTGCGTCTCGGTGGGTCCGAAATTTTTGCCTCGGTTGTACCGATATTCCCTTTGCGGAATGCAAATCTTGAGAATTCTAAGTTCAACTTTTGAGAAAATTTCTGCATTTTGTGATGACTCAACCTATCTGCTCTTCTATATTCTATTCACAGGGTCAGAGATGTCAGACTCAGTGGACAGTCAGAATGACCTCAGAGAACCAAGTGTGGATGCTGACCCAGGCACTAGTCCTGAAGGTAGCTCATCTTCTTATGATGATGTACCTAGCTCACCAGATTTGCCCAAAGCTGCAACCAAGGCAAGAAAAAAGCTTAACTCAGATGAAGAAGATTCTGACTTTGTGCCTGATGAGATTTCTGCCAAGGCTAAGCAGGACAAGGCCGAGAAAACTGCCAAGAAGCCTACCACAGAGGCTACCTCATCTAGGAAGGTAGTCAGGAAGGAGTATGCCAACTCAGGGACAATGCAAGCTCCAGAGAGTGCTAGGGCAACAATGATTGTTGAGCCCCCAAAGAAATCCATGCCCAAGAAGGCTGGAGAGAAGAAAAGCAGAAAGAGAATCATACATGTTGTTGGAAGACCTACCTCAATGTATGAAGACCCAGCTGAGGCTGAGGCTGAGGAAAAGGAAGAGCCAGCTCCCAAGGCTCGTCCTAAGAAGAAGAAGAAGTAGCTTGCTGATGCTCTTCCAAGCCAAGCTCCATCCAAGAGCAAGCCAGCTGCTCCCAAGAAACCCACTGCTTCAAAACCCAAGAGGTTTTCCAGAGAGACTCTAGCTGCTGACAAGAACAAGGGTTCTACCTCCAGAGATACTGAAGAGGATGCAATGACAGTGTTTATGAAGCTGAGGCCACACCTTCCAGAGCATAATGCCAGCCATCCAGTTGCTGAAGACATGAAGAAGAGGAAGGACTCAGGACTGAGAGAGTGGAGAGTGATTGATCCTTACTCTGAGAGGAGAAAGACAGCTGTAGACTACAGGTTCTACACAAAGGAACAGCAAGACTTCTATGAAACAGTTCTGCTTGACAAGAGCCCTGTAGTGAGTGACATGAGGCATGTGGACTGGAAGTACATCAAGGACAACCAAGATTACTCTCCAAGTGTGCAAGATAACTTCCACTGCATTGGTATTGATAAGTTTGTTGGTAAGGAGTTCACTGCTTGGAACGATGAGATGATCATGCAATTCTACTCCACTGCACATTTCTATGGAGATGGTAGGATTGTATGGATGATAGAAGGCACCAGGTATGAATCCACAGTTGAGGAGTGGGCTGCCATCTTAGGAGCTCCACAGATGGAAGACGGAGACCTAGATGTGTACCCTGAGCCCAAGGCAAATCACAATGCCATGAAGAACATGTACAATGAGATCCCTGCTGCAAACTTGCAATCTCACAAGCTTGGATCCATTTACTTCCTCCAGGCTGGTCTACGCACGATCAACACCATTTTGAGGCATACCTTGATGCCTAAGTCTGGAGATGAGAAGATGATAAGAGGCTATTCTATCAACATGCTGCTCCATCTTGATCAACACACCAGATTCAGAGTGATGGACTTGATAGTTGAGACAGTGAAGAGGACTGCTGTAGATCAGAAGAGATCATGTGAATACGCTCCGTATATTCAGATGCTTATCAACTCCAAACTGGAGAAGCACGTGTATGCACTTGATCGACCACATTTGCCACTCCTGCCAGAGCTAGAAGACAATGTTGTGGTGATGGACCCAGATCATGCCACCTCAGCTACAGCACAGGCACAGGCAGAGGCAGCCAGAGACTCTAGTGCTCAGGTGCCAAAGACTCGGAGTGAGCAGATGTATCTTCTCTTTAGCTCTGTGCTCAGTATGCAGAAGGACATCGGGAACATCTTGAAGAACCAGGAGAGCCTTGCGAGGATTGTAGATAACAAGTTTCATATTCTCAACAACAAGGTGGATGAGCTCACAGTGACTATGAATGAGCTCAAGAAGGAAGTTGATGGCGTGCCCAGTCCCCACACTACAGATGATGATGAGGATAGTCCACCTCTCAGGGCAGACACTCAGTTCAGGACTCAGGCCAGATCTGCTACAGTGCCAGTTCCAGAGACAAGACCTTCTTCATCAGCACCTGCCGCAACTCCTTCAGCTCCTTCAGCTCCTATAGCACCTCTAGTTGCTACTCCAACTCCGTCCATGACGTCTGCTGAAGTCTTCGCTGATGCTGTTCTCTCGACTCCTTCATCAGCTACCGAAGGAGATCAGCCCCAGAAGAGCGCTTAGTTCTATACCTTTGAACTTTTTGGTAACTTGTTGCCAAAGGGGGAGAAGATGTATAGATCATTAGGGCTTTTAGAGAGAGAGCATTGCTTTTTATCGCTTTTCAAAACATTGATATCTTTTGGTTTGTTTGTTTGTGTTAAAGTTTGTTGGTGTTTGATCATACACTTGATGCGTGTTGCTACTACTATTTCCTATCCTTCTGATGCTTATGAGATGATCATTCACCTTTGCTTGACTGTGTTGTGCTATGATATTCATTCATATTATTCTCGCACACCACCAAGTTGTATGTGACATGAAAGAGTGCCCCATGTACCTAATCGATTGTGCATTTGCATTCAAACGCAAATTCAAAATAATGCATAAATTTAAGGGGAGCTCTTGCTTATCACATACTTCTCAAAGCGATGATTATATTCATTGATTATATCATATGTCGAAGCTTTGATCTATATGTTGTCATCAATTACCAAAAAGGGGGAGATTGAAAGCACATTTTCTCCCTTGGTGGTCTTGGTAATTAATAACAACATATATGTCATTGAACTAATGTTTCCACTAAGTATATTTCAGGAAAATTTCAATGATGGGTCAGAAAAGGATTGTGGAGAGGGCCCTAGATGCAAGGAATTGGATTGGCAAAGCTTCAAGCAAGAGGACTCTACATTTTACTTTGTGAGAAATCACCTTGAGTCCATAGGAAAGCCAATACTATTAAAAGGGGGTAAGGTACTGTTGGTGAACAATATGCTCCACGTGCACAAGTGATAGTCACCAAAAACACCCACAAGCTCTTCCACAAAAGTCTGTCCAAGCCTATCCTGAAAATCAGTGCTACCAATATTTCCCACTCGGTCCCACCGATTCCCACCTCAGACAAATCCATGCCAAACCCTAGATCTTCGGTGCAACCAATTCCGCTTCGGTGCCACCGAGTTCAGCTTGCCAACTTCATGTTACCTCGATTCTTAAAATCAGAATTTCCGAGATTTTGGATCGGCGTCACCGAGTTGTGGAATCTGACCATTGGTCACCTTATCGGTACTGCCGAGATCTTTGTATCAGTCTCACCGAGATTCAAAAGTTGCTACCTTTGGAGCAACTCGGTACCACCGAGTTTTATACTCGGTGTCACCGAGTTGGTCACTTTAGGTGTAACGGTTGGATTTTTGGAGATGCCTATATATACCCCTCCACCACCACTCACTCGCAAGAGAAGCACTTAGAACAGATCCCCACTTATCCCATCAGATTTTCTGAGAGAGAGCCACCTACTCATGTGTTGAGATCAAGCCATTCCACTCCATCCATATGAATCTTGATATCTAGCCTCCTCAAGTTGCTTTCCACCCAATCAATCTCTTCCACCAAAGCCAAATCTGTGAGAGAGTGATTGAGTGTTGAGGAGTCTATCATCTTGAAGCACAAGAGCAAGGAGTTCATCGACATTATCAAGCCTATTACCTTTTGGAGGGTGGTGCCTCCTAGATTGGTTAGGTGTTGCTTGGGAGCCTCCTACTTCGTGTTGTGGAGTGAACCAAGAAGTTTGTAAGGGCAAGGAGATCACCTACTTCGTGAAGATCTACCCGAGTTAGGCTAGTCCTCCGTGGACGTAGGCCATCATGGTATAGACAAGGTTGCTTCTTCATGGAACCCTCCGTGGGTAGAGCCCTCCATGGACTCTCGCGACCGTTACCCTTTGTGGGTTGAAGTCTCCATAAACGTGGACGTACGATAGCACCACCTATCGGAACCACGGGAAAAATCTTCGTGTCTCCAAATTGCGTTTGATCTTCCTTCCTATCCTCTACTACATATGCTTGTCTTTACTTTCTGCTTCTATACTCTTAGACATGCATGTGTAGGGTGTACTTGAATTGCTATCATTGCTAAAATCTGCCAACACTTAAAATTGGGAAAAGGTAGAATTTTTATTTGCTCAAGTAGTCTAATCACCCCCCTCTAGACATACTTTCGATCCTACAGAAAATCACCTTTACGTGTCCTTTTGGAACCTATGCTTATAGATGTATGCCTTTTGGTTTATGCAATTCACCTGCTACCTTTCAAAGATGTATGACTGCTATATTCTCTGATTTTTGTGAAAAGATTGTGGTGGTTTTCATGGATGATTTTTTCATTTACGGAACTTCTTTTGATGATTGCTTAAGCAACCTGATCGAGTTTTGCAGAGTTGTGAACAAACTAATCTTGTCTTGAATTGGGAGAAGTGCCACTTTATTGTTAATGAAGGTATTGTCTTGGGGCATAAGATATCTGAACGAGGTATTGAGGTGGATAAAGCTAAAGTTGATGCAATTGAGAAAATGCCATGTCCTAAAGATATTAAGGTATTTAGAGTTTCCTTGGTCATGCTGGTTTCTATAGGAGGTTCATTAAAGACTTCTCTAGAATTTCTAGGCCTCTTACTAATATTTTACAAAAGGATATTCCATTTCTTTTTTGATGATGATTGTGTGGAAGCCTTTGAAACACTCAAGAAAGCCTTAACTTCTGCACCTATCGTTCAACCACCTGATTGGAACTTGCCTTTTGAAATTATGTGTGATTCTAGTGATTATGTTGTTGGTGCTGTTCTAGGACAAAGAGTTGATAAGAAATTAAATGTTATCCATTACACTAGCAAAACTCTAGATAGTGCCCAACGAAATTATGCTACTACTGAAAAAGAATTTTTAGTAGTTGTGTTTGCTTGTGATAAATTTAGATCCTGCATTGTTGATTCCAAAGTCATTGTTCACACTGATCATGCTACTATAAAATATCGTATGGAAAAGAAAGATGCTAAACCTAGACTCATTAGGTGGATTCTCTTGCTTCAAGAGTTTGATTTACATATAATTGATAGGAAGGGAGCTGAGAACCCCGTAGCTGATAACTTGTCTAGGTTAGAAAATATTCTTGATAACCCACTACCCATTGATGATAGTTTTCCTGATGAACAGTTAGCTGCAATAAATGTTTCTCAAAACACTCCTTGGTATGCTGATTATGCTAACTACATTCTTGCTAAATATATACCACCTAGTTTCACATACCAACAAAAAAAAATTCTTTTATGATTTAAGACATTACTTTTGGGATGACCCACATCTTTATAAAGGAGTAGATGGTATTATTAGACATTGTGTACCTGAGCATGAACAGGAACAAATCCTATGGAAATGTCATTCCAAAGCTTATGGAGGACATCATGCGGGAGATAGAACTGCTCACAAGGTATTGCGGTCTGGTTTTTATTGGCCTACTCTCTTCAAGGATGCGCGTAAGTTTGTCTTGTCTTGTGATGAATGTCAAAGAATTGGTAATATCGATAAGCGTCAGGAAATGCCTATGAATTATTCACTTGTTGTTGAACCATTTGATATTTGGGGTTTTGATTATATGGGACATTTTCCTTCCTCTAATGGGTACACTCATATTTTGGTTGCTGTTGATTATGTCACTAAGTGGGTAGAAGCTATTCCAACTAGTAGTGTTGATCACAACACCTCCATTAAAATGCTTAAAGAAGTTATCTTCCCGAGGTTTGGAGTCCCTAGATATTTAATGACTGATGGTGATTCAAACTTTATTCATGGTGCTTTCCGTAAGATGCTTGCTAAATATGATGTTAACCGTAGAATTGAATCACCCTATCATCCTCAATCTAGTGGTCAAGTTGAACTTAGCAATAGAGAAATAAAATTAATATTACAAAAAACTGTCAATAGGTCTCGAAAGAATTGGTCTAAGAAACTAGATGATGCACTTTGGGCCTATAGAACAGCTTATAAAAATCCTATGGGTATGTCTCCATACAAAATGGTATACGGAAAAGCTTGTCATTTACCTCTAGAGTTAGAACATAAAGCATTTTGGGCAATTAAAGAACTCAATTATGATTTCAAACTTGCCGGTGAGAAGAGGTTATTTGATATGAGCTCAATAGATGAATGGAGAACCCAAGCTTATGAAAATGCCAAACTATTTAAAGAAAATGTAAAAAGATGGCATGACAAAAGAATCCAAAAGCGGGAATTCAAAGTTGGAGACTATGTTCTTTTGTATAACTCCCGTTTAAGATTTTTTGCAGGTAAGCTTCTCTCCAAATGGGAAGGACCATATATTATCGAAGAGGTTTATCGTCCTGGAGCTATCAAGATTAATAATGCCGAAGGTACTAACCCGAAGGTGGTCAATGGACAAAGAATAAAACATTATATCTCAGGTACGCCTATCAATGTTGAAAGTAATGTTATCCAAACCCTGACAGCGGAGGAACACATAAAAGAAACCTTCCGGAACACTCCAGAATTCTGAAAAAGAGGAGGTACGTGATACGGTAAGTAAACGAACTCCGAAAAATCCGCAAAAATAGTTTCTGTCAGTTTTGGAATATTACAAAAATTAGGAAAATAAGAAAGAACCGGGAAAGCAACCGAGGTGAGCACGATACACCAGGGCGCGCCAGCCCTACCAGGTGCGCCCTGGTGGGTTGTGCCCACCTCGGACACCTTCCTGACTCCGTTTTCCTTCCATATTCTTGCTTTCCAAGATAAAAAATCTTTATATATACCCCCGATTGTTTTGACCACCGCATCGCAGAAAAATCCCCTGTTCTTGTTTCGTGTTGTTTTCCTGGCAGATATGAAAATATGGCGTCTCAAGATTCAGAGGGGGAGAGCTATATTGCCGACTATATTGCAAACCCTAAGGTCTATGGAGAGGTGGATCTTTATGGATGGACCACGGATGGAGAGGTGGATCTTTATGGATGGACCATGGATGAGGAGGAAGACGCCAACATGAAGGAAACAAAGGATGATAGCTCTAGGGAAGAGGATGGCCAACTACCTCAGCCCGGAGACATGCATGTGGAATTCAAGAAGTCAAGCCTCCCTAAAGGATACAAACCCAAGGTTCAATTTATCCCATCACATTTTCTACAGGAGAGAAAGGCGGTATTATGCAAAAATATATTAAAGCTCGAGTTATAGAATGATGATCTAAGGGAAGAAAATTTTATGCTCAAATATAAGTTGAAGAAGAAGGCTACTTCATCACCACCACCTTCATCATCTTCACCACCAAAGGAGACTTGAGTACATGGGTATGGGCACTCCCCTTGGCTTGAGCCAAGCTTGGGGGAGGTGCCCCGGTATCGTATCACCATCACTTTTATTCACCTTTACCTATTTTTGTTTGATCCTTAGATTTTTCATGATTTAGTTGAATAAAAATTTAGTTTGATCTATTTTTCGTGTGCTAGTTTCGTGATCTGTCTATCTATGTAATCGAGTGAGAGTTATATAATAAATTTTAGTTTAAGCTTTTGCTTCTTTACTTTCTTGTTGCAATCAAAATAAAAAGGAAGCAAATGAAAAAGAATCATATGCTAATCTGATGGTAAGTAATGACATCACATAAAGAAAAGAATAAGTGGTAAAATTTATTGGAGATTGACGAACATAGCATTGGTCAATGATGCAATTCATGAAAGAATTAATAAGGGAAGAGAAGATTCACATGCAAATACACTATCTTGGACATCTTTTATGATTGTGAGCCCCCATTAAATATTACATGCCAAAATTGTTGACGTTGGACAAGGAAGACAACGTAATGATTTATGTTTGTTCATATTCACATAGAAGTTATATTGTCATAGATCCTTCAAAATGTGGTGCTTGCTCAATATCTTTGCTAGCAAAAAATTCTGCACTAAGTAGAGATACTACTTGTGCATCCAAAAACCCAAAACCCAAATTCATGTTTTGAGAGTCCACTATACCTACCTATGGATTGAGTAAGATCCTTCAAGTAAGTTGTCATAGGTGCAATAAGGAAATAAAAATTGCTTCCAAATGTGTTTGATCAATTAGTGTAAGAGAAATTTGAGCGTTATACGAACTTATGATGGCGAAGTAATAAAAGCGACGGACTGCATAATAAAGGTTGCTATCATAGGGGGCAATATAGCGTGACTTTCTTTTACATTAAGGGATTTGGCATACAAACCAAAAAGCGCATGACAACCTCTGCTTCCCTCTGTGAAGGGCCTATCTTTTACTTTTATGCAAGAGTCAAAGTATTCTTCCCTATTCCTTTTTACTTTTTCTTTTTGCAAGCATCATGTGGTGAGGAAAGATCTAGGCACATATATCCAACTGGATATGAGTGAGCATGAGTTATTATTGTTGACATCGCCCTTGAGGTGAATACGTTGGGAGGCGAAACTATAAGCCCCTATCTTTCTATGTGTCCGGTTGAAACTTTTTGCTCATGGGTATGTTGTGAGTGTTGGCAATCATAGAAGACTAAATGATGGTTGTGTATGTGGACTTGCCAAAAGGCTCCGACACGAAACCCTGATGTCTACTACACAACCTTCTTCTTGTAGACTCGTGTTGGGCCTCCAAGCGCAGAGTTTTGTAGGACAGTAGCAAATTTTCCTCAAGTGGATGACCTAAGGTTTATCAATCCATGGGAGGCGTAGGATGAAGATGGTCTCTCTCAAACAACCCTGCAACCAAATAACAAAGAGTCTCTTGTGTCCCCAACACACCCAATACAATGGTAAATTGTATAGGTGCACTAGTTCGGCGAAGAGATGGTGATACAAGTGTAATATGGATGGTAGATATAGGTTTTTGTAATCTGAAAATATAAAAACAGCAAGGTAACTAATGATAAAAGTGAGCACAAACGGTATTGCAATGCTTAGAAACAAGGCTTAGGGTTCATACTTTCACTAGTGCAAGTTCTCTCAACAATACTAACATAGTTGAATCATATGTAAATCCCTCACGTGCGACAAAGAGTTCACTCCAAAGTCACAAATAGCGGAGAACAAACGAAGAAATTATTGTAGGGTACGAAACCACCTCAAAGTTATCACGAGTACCCATGGGCTTGATTATACGATATGCATCACACAATTTCAGATTCATCATGTTCAATCCAACACAAAGAACTTCAAAGAGTGCCCCAAAGTTTCTACCGGAGAGTCAAGATGAAAATGTGTGCCAACCCCTATGCATAGATTCCCAAGGTCACGGAACCCGCAAGTTGATCACCAAAACATACATCAAGTGGATCAATAGAACATCCCATTGTCACAACAGATATCCCATCGCAAGACATACATCAAGTGTTCTCAAATCCTTAAAGACTCAATCCGATAAGAAAACTTCAAAGGGAAAACTCAATTCATCAGAAGAAGATAGGGAGGGGAAAACTCCATATGATTCATCTATATCAATAAAGCTCGCGGCACATCAAGATCGTGTCATCTCAAGAACACGAGAGAGAGAGATCAAACACATAGCTACTGGTACATACCCTCAGCCCCGAGGGTGAACTACTCCCTCCTCGTTATGGAGACCGCCGGGATGATGAAGATGGCCTCCGGTGATGGTTTCCCCCTCCGGCAGGGTGCCGGAACGGGCTCCCGATTGGTTTTTCGTGGCTACAGAGGCTTGCGGCCACGGAACTCCCGATCTAGGTTTGTTTCTGGGGGTTTCCTTATTTATAGGAATTTTTGGCGGCGGAAGCAAGTCCAGGGGGGCCACGAGGCGACGACAAGCTAGGGGGGCGCGCCCTAGGGGGGTGGGCGCACCCCCCAGGCTTGTGGTGGCCTCGTGGCTCTTCTGGCCACACTCCAACGCTCCCTGGGCTTCTTCTGGTCCATAAAAAATCATCGTAGATTTTTATTCCGTTTGGGCTCCTTTTGATATTCCTTTTCTGTAAAACTCAAAAACACGAAAAAGACATAAACTGGCACTGGGCTCTAGGTTAATAGGTTAGTCCCAAAAATAATATAAAGTTGTAGTAAAATGATTGTAAAATATCCAAGAATGATAATATAACGGCATGGAACAAGCAAAAATTATAGATACGTTGGAGACGTATCAGCATCCCCAAGCTTAATTCCTGCTCGTCCTCGAGTAGGTAAATGATAAAAACAGAATTTTTGATGTGGAATGCTGCCTAACATGTTCATCATATTCTTTTCTTCTTTGTATAGCATGGACATTTGGACTTGTAAATGATTCAAAGCAATAGTCTAGTTTTAACATAATGACTTCAATACTCAAGCATGTCAACAAGCAACCATGTCTTTCAAAATATCAACACTAAAGAAAGTTATCCCTAGCCCATCATGCTCAATCATTGATCCATTCATGAAACACACTCAAATATTAGCTATGCCCAATGCTCAAGTACGATCATAGTGCCCCCTAGTTGGTGCTTATAAGAGAAGATGGAGACTCAAAGCAAAAATAAAAAAAATGCATAAAGTAAATAGATAGGCCCTTCGCAGAGGGAAGTAGGGATTTGTAGAGGTGCCAGAGCTCAAGGTTTAAATTGAGAGAGAAAAATATTTTGAGTGGCATGCTTTTCCTGTCAACGAAAACGACAAAGTAGCTCACAATACTTTCCATGCTAGATACATTATAGGCGGTTCCCAAACAGAATAGTAAAGTTTTTACTCCCCCTCCACCAATCAATCACACTCCATGGCGAGCCGAATCCACGGGTACCGTCCATACAAACAACAATCCTGGGGGAGTTTTGTTTCATTATTTTTTTGATTTGAATTTTGAGCATGGGACTGGGCATCCCGAATACCAGCCACTTTCTCGTGAATGATAGTGAATCGACACATATCGTGAGAATAACACACCTAGCATGGAAAAATATTGGATACTCCCCACCGTTTCATTAGCGGTACGGGCACAAAAAAAGAGAAAATTTATTTTGAAAATTTAGAGATGGCACATACAAATTTGCTTGGAACGGCATGGAAATACCGCATATAGGTAGGTATGGTGGACTCATAAGGCAAAACTTGGTTTAAGGATTTTGGATGCACAAGTAGTATTTCTACTTAGTACAAATGAAGGCTAGCAAATAGATTGGGAAGCAACCAAACCAAGGAACGAAAAATCACATAAGTGGGCATTGAGTCATAACTAACAACGAATAATGCACCACAAGTAGGATGTAACTTCATTGCATAACTATTGACTTTCGTGCATGCATAGGGAATCACAAACCTTAACACCAATATTCCTACTAAGCATAATTACTCACTAACATGACTCACATATTACTATCATCATGTTTCAAAACTATTACAGGGAATCAAGTTTAATTTGTCCAATGATCTTCATGAAAGTTTTTATTATATCTTCCTTGGATATCTATCACTTTGGGACTAGTTTCATATGTTGCTATTGCTTTTTGGCAAGCTCAAACAAATTTAAATGAAGCACAAGAGCATGAAGATTTCATCCCTCAAAAAGGTATAAGTGAAGCATGAGAGGAAATGACAAGCTACTCTCAAAAGATATACGTGAAGATCAATGAGTAGTCAAACAATTAATAAGCTATGTGAGGACTCTCTCTTCCCCAATGAATATTTTCAGATCTTAAGCATTTTATTAAACAGCAAGCGAAAGAAAAATAGCACTCCAAGAATAGCACATATCATGTGAACGAAAAAAAAAATTTAGGCTCAACATAGGCTAACCGATAATTGTTGAGGAAGAGAGGTGGGATGCGTAGCATCCCCAAGCTTAGATGCTTGAGACTTCTTGAAATATTTACTTGGGGTGCCTTGGGCATCCCCAAGCTTGAGCTTTTGTATCTCGTTCAATCCTCTCATATCATGGTTTCACCTAATCTCAAAAACATCTTCCACACAAAACTTGAAAAGAACTCGTGAGATAGGTTAGTACACATAATGATAAATCAACTCTTTATGTACTTCCAATACAAGTTGCACAATAATTTTCAAACATTAGGCACTGTATACTATCATTTCCACAATTTATATCTACCAATATAGGCTATGGAAACTATAGGATAAGTAGATAACGAAACTATGACAGCAATCTGTCTAAACAGAACATTCTGTAGAAATTTATGAAAACAGTGTACTTCTGTAACTCAACAAATTATGAAAATTTAGGACATGCTATAAAATTTATAAGAAATCACTGTGTAAAAATTTCTGAAACTTTCCACGTTCCAGTAAAATATGAAAATTCAAACACTACAGCCAAAGTTTCTGTTTTTACATAGCACTCATCAAAACATGCAATGCGAGCATCCTAAAGGCAATTCTTGGAACTTTTTATTGAAAACCAAGAATATAAATAACACCTAACAGAGAACAAGAAAATAAAATGACGCTCCAAGCAAAACTCATATTATGTGACGAATAAAAATATAGCTCCAAGTAAGATATACCGATAATGCTGAAGACGAAAGAGGGGATGCCTTCCGGGGCATCCCCAAGCTTAGGCGCTTGAGTCTTCCTTGGATATTACCTTGGGGGTGCCTTGGGCATCCCCAAGCTTAGGTTCTTGTCACTCCTTATTCTCCTCATATCGGTGTCTTACCCAAAACTTGACAACTTCAATCACACAAAACTTAACGGAACTTCGTGAGAAGGGTTAGTGTAATAAAGATAGATCATTCACTTAGGTACTGTCAAGACAAGATCCATAATTGTTCCCACATGATACCTAATGTATTCTATCATTCCCATAATTTATACCACTAAATATAAGCTATGAAAACACTAAAACAAGCAAACTATGCATGCAAAAGAGAATCTGTCAAAAACAGAACAGTCTGTGAAGATCTGTAGTGTAGACATACTTCCCTGTCTCTCAAAATTCTGAAAAATTAGGACAACCTGAAGAATTTGTATATGAAAACTGTGTAAAAATTTCAGATCAAAATCACGTTCCAGTGAATTTATAAAATTCCTGGACTGAGAGCAAAAGTTTCTGTTTTTGCACAGAATCAAGTCAACTATCATCCACACTATCCCAAAGGCTTTACTTGGCACTTTATTGAAACAATAGCTATAAAACATGATTATAAAGTAGCTTAATCATGTGTACACACAAAAACAGAAGGTAAAAGTGTTGGGTTGTCACCCAACAAGCGCTTTTCTTTAATGCCTTTTAGCTAGGCATGATGATTTCAATGATGCTCACATAGGAATAGTAATTGAAACATGCAAAAGAGCGTCATGAATCTCATGACAAGCACATTTAAGTCTAACCCACTTCCTATGCATAGGGATTTTGTGAGCAAACAATTTATGGGGGCAAGAATCAACTAGCATAGGAAGGCAAAACAAGCATAACTTCAAAACTTTGAACACATAGAGAGGAAACTTGATATTATTGCAATTCCTACAAGCATATGTTCCTCCCTCATAATAATTTTCAGTAGCATCATGAAAAATTCAACAATATAACCAGCACATAAAGCATTCTTTTCATGATCTACAAGCATAGAAAATTTGTCACTCTCCACACAAGAAAATTTCTTCTCATGACTAATAGTGGGAGTATCATAAAAGAATTGAATACTACAAATTGGTTCCACATTAAAAGAGTAATATTCAGTAAAAGGGTATTCATAATTATGACAATAATTATCACTACTCTTTATAACATAGGTATCATCACAATAATCATCATAAGTAGCAACTTTGTTCTCATCATAGTCAATTGAAACCTCTTCCGAAATAGTGGAATCATTAATAAATAAAGTCGTGACCTCTCCAAATCCACTTTCATAAATATTGCAATCATCATAAATAGGGGGTATGCTATCATCATAATAAATTTGCACATCAAAACTTGGGGGACTAAAAACATCATCTTCATTAAACATAGCATCCCCAAGCTTGGGACAAACATTAATTGCAGCAAATAAATTCTCAAACATGTCATTCTCATCAAACATAGCATCCCCAAGTTCGATGCCCCCGGTTTAACCGTGCACTAACCATACACGCATTTATGCACGATCAAGACCAGAGACTCGCTGGAAGGAATCACAACACAACACTAAACACAAATTAAAATAATTCAAGCTTCATATTACAGTCAGGGGCCTCGAGGGCTCGAATATAATAGCTTGAGTACAAAGTCAGCGGAAGAAACATCATCTGAGTACAGACATAAAAGGTACACAAGTTTTTGCCTTAAGAAGGCTGAGCATAACAACGACAAACTAGATCGAAAAGGCGCAGGCCTCCTGCCTGGGAACCTCCGAACTACTCCTGGACGTCAGAGAAGTCTACGTCGTAGTAGGCGCCATCCTAATAGTAGTGGCCTCCGTCGGGGCAGTAGTAGTCGTCAACGGGGTAAACTGGATCCTGGGTCTCCTGGCTCCGTCATCTGATCGCGGCATCGAATCAAGGGGGAAAAGGGGGCAAAGCAACGGTGAGTACTCATCCAAAGTACTCGCAAGACTGACATCTGAACTATACTAAATATGCACCAGTATCAAAGGAATGGGGCTATATCTTTGGACTAAACTGCAGAAATGCCAGAAGAGGGAAGAAGGCCTAGTCCTATCGAAGACTAGCATCTTCAGCGTCTTGCAGCATAAGATGAGATTTTAGGGCAGCATATTTTAATTAACAGGGTATAATGCAGTAAGGCCCAGAGATTCTTCCTCGACTCCGTGCGAGAAAGCAATCCCAGGGCCAATAATTCAAGTAACAAACATAAGTATATAGTTCTAGTTATCATAGACTAGGATACTCTCTGAGCGTCCGTTACCGTGGACACGGCTATTCGAATAGATAATACTTCCCTGCAGGGGTGCACAAACTTACCCAACACGCTCGATAAACTCTGGCCGGATACAATTTTCGGGTCATACCCGGCCTCGGCCGATCGACATGACGTAGTCCTACCTAGGCTCAACAGAGAGGCCAACACGCCGGTCTACATCCTAATAGCTCGAGGTCTTGGGCCATCGCCCTCGCCATCCTGCGCGTTTCGCCCTCGGCTGGTGTCAGTCCTAGCATGCCTTAATTACAAGTGCCATGCGTTAGCTTGGGCCACCCGGGCGCGAGTCGCTTCATGTGACATTTGATGAGCTTTCGGAAGAATGTACGCCATAGAGTGCCCATAACTTTTCCCGCGTGGTGGTTAGTGCGAAAGAGGCCAGAGGCCTTCTCAGATCACATATCCAAACCCGTTAGTGACTTTAGTTGCGGTGACGATCAGTGCCCCCATCCTGTCGCCCCGTCTCGAGAACTTGTGGCAAGGACAAACTAGGTCCGGCCACGCCTCGTAGTTAACCCCTTTGGATGCCTTACCGGCGCATCCCACCACATTTCACACACACGGGTACCCTTGGGGCCGACCCGTCTTTCACATATAATTCAGTAACAAGTCAAAGTGGCTGTGTGTCAGTGCCCCAAGTGAATATCCGAGGGTTCAATCTCGAAGTATCACACTCGGGGTGGGTGTGGTGATGTGTCGGTAACGGCTTGTCAATCATGACGATTGAGTCTTCTGTCTTCAAGTCCTCGGTGTCGTCGATGAAAGCAGGGGCCACGACAATAGTAAAATGGGGGCCACAGGGGGACACTATTTATACCTTTACTACAACATTATAAGAAAGCAGGTATGAACGTAGTACTCAAACACAGGCTATGCATCAGAATAGGTGCTGTTAAATACAGTAGCAAAATCTAATGCAAGCATGAGGGAGAAAGAATAGGTGATATCGGAATGATCAAGGGGGTTTTGCTTGCCTTGTTGCTTTGCTGCAAAAGACTGGTCGTCAGGGGCGTAGTCGTACTCGGCAGCAGCGTCAGTCTCGGAGGCTACCGGAGAGAAGAGGGGGAAGAAACAGTAAATACAAGCAAATAGATGCAACACGATGCATGACATGGCAATACTCAGTGCTAGGGGTAGTCTAACGCAGTACTACACGTATCAGACGGAATGGGAGAATATCTGATGATATTTCCCGGGTCTTTGGATTTATCGGACAGACGATCCGGAGGGGAAAAGTTCCATGTTTGCTATGCTAGGAGCATGTGACAGACGAACGGATAGCGTATTCGGATTCGTGGGATTTTCCTGATCAACTTTCATGTATAAAACTTTTTCATCTGAGCTACGGATTATTTTATACGATTTTTCAAATATTTAATCAATTTCTGAAATTATTCTATTTATTTAAATCAACATTATCTAGAACAGTGCAGAGTGACGTCAGCATGACGTAATGGTGACATCAGCAGTCAACAGGACGGCTGACCAGGTCAAACCTGACATGTGGGGCCCTCATGTCATTGACTCATATTTAAACCAGTGTTATATTAATCTAAACAGAGATTAATTAGTGAGTGGGGTCCATCTGTCAGTGGGTCATTAGGCTAATTAAACACGTTTAATTAATTTAACCCTAACAGTAAAGGATGGGGGCCACTTGTCAGTGACTGGCCCCAGTCCAGTCAGCACGTTGACTCAGTCAACTGGTCAACCAGGACCACGGGGCCCGCGGGTCAGTGACCCTGTGGGTGGCCCCGATCCAGCCACGTCGGCGGCGGCCGGCGTCCGTCGCCGGAGGAGCTCCGGCGAGCACCAGAGACGGCGAGGGGGCTCGGAAATCGCCTACAGGGCACCAAATCGAACGCCGTTTCGTGCGTTCGCGAGCTGGCGTCGTCGCCGATCCATTCTGGGCATCAGTTCGAGCTGCAGCGGCCTATGGAGCAAGCTACATCGACGGCGGCGGAAACAGCTTCGGGCATTCATGGCGGCGAGCGAAACTGAGGGCAAACAACCTAGCTAGCGTGCGGGATCGGTCCTACGGTCGCTCTGGAGCACGCCCGTGGCATGCAAGGGCTGCCAAAGGCACGCACGGCATGAGCACGTTGGCAATGGTGGGCGGCAGAGCTCGGTCATGGCGGCGTCTAGCTAGAGGGAGCTATGGGAGCGCACTAAGGGAGAGGGGCGGCCAGAGGAGCTCACTGGCGTCGCTGGGAAGGCCCGATGGAGGAGCTGGTGCAGTGCAGACGGCGAATCGATGGCGGCGAGCCTTCGGGTCCCGAGGAGGAAGACGGTTGATGGTGACGTCTGGGCGCAGCTCCGGCTCGATCCAATGCACGGGGAGGACGAGGAGGTCGGTGCGATCCTTCTTGGCGCGACAGCAAGGCGCGGGAGGCACGGTGGCCGCGTCTAGCCGACGGCCATGGCGGCGGTGGCGCTCGGGAGAGGAGGGGGCGAGCGATGGAAAGGGGGAGAGGAGTGGCAGAGACGTCCAGAGGGGAGTAGGGGGCCGTTCTTATCCATCCACGCCAGCAGGGAGAAAGATCTTGCGCGACAGGAGCCGGACGAGCGAGCGCGCGCGTCGCTCGCCATGGCGTCGGCCTTCTCCTCGCGCTGGCGCGAGGAGGACGAAAGGCCGGCCACAGTGGGCTGGGCCGCACTGTTGGGCTGGCTGGGCCAAGTGCACAGTGCCGCTTTTCCATTTCCTTTTTCATTTTCTGTTTTATCCACAGCTTCTGTTCCATTTATTTTTGGCATTATTTCTTCTCAGCAAAAATGTGCCACTGGGTCTAAATAATATCTTGCAATATTCCACATGGCCACAAAAAGTTTGGGGATTTTTGGAATCTGTTTGCATCTTCCAAATGAATTTTGGAGCACTTTAAAATGCAATTTGGTGCTGTTTTGGATGGTGGGGTCCACACCAACATCAAGGTGATGTTGTCTTCCACAACAACATTTGTTTTGTGATTTTTCACAAGTGTGCAACATTTTATTCTTGCTGTTTGCAACTTTATTTTATCACAATAAAATTCAAGGGCCTTTTGAAGTGGAATTTGAAATGAGATATGAAATTCAACTTGATCATATCCTATTTAGCAAAATGATTAGGCACTGATCATGGTCATCACTGTGCACCATTACATGGGGGTGTTACAACTCTCCTCTACTAACAAGAATTCTCGTCCCGAGAATTAAGAAGTAGAAGGGAAAAGCTCGGGGTATTCTTCGCGAAGATGATCCTCGCGCTCCCAAGTGGCTTCATCTTCTGAATGATTTGACCAGTGAACCTTGAGGAACTTGATAGTCTTCTGACGAGTCTTTCGTTCAGTTTCATCAAGAATGCGGATCGGATGCTCCTTGTAGGAGAGATCATCTTGCAGATCAAGCATCTCATAATCCACTGCTCGTTGCGGATCCTTATAGCATTGATGCAATTGAGAAACATGGAAGACATCATGCAGGTGAGAGGATTGCGGTGGCAGCTCCAATTTGTAAGCCACTTGTCCATGTTTTGCGATAACGCGAAAAGGACCAATGTAGCGAGGAGCTAACTTGCCTTTGACACCAAATCGATGAGTGCCTCTCAAAGGAGTGACATGCAGATAAACCATATCACCGGGGAGGTAAGGAAGTCCCCAATGTTTGCGGTCATAACTGCTCTTCTGACGTGACTGAGCCGTCTTAAGATTCTCTCGTACAATTCGAACTTGTTCTTCTGCTTGTTGAATGATGTCCGGACCAATGAGTGCACGTTCCCCAGTTTTTGACCAATTCAGAGGGGTTCGGCACTTACGTCCATATAACACTTCAAAGGGGGCCATCTTTAAGCTAGCTTGATAACTGTTATTATAGGAGAACTCAGCATACGGAAGAGATTCTTCCCACTTCTTACCAAATGAGATGACACAAGCACGTAGCATATCTTCAAGCACTTGGTTAACTCATTCAACTTGACCCAGGGACTGCGGGTGATAAGCGGTGCTCCAGGTTATATGAGTGCCCAAAGCTTGTTGGAAACTCTCCCAGAACTTCGAGGTGAAAATGCTGCCTCGATCTGAACTGATTTCCTTTGGAATGCCATGCAGTGAAACAATTCTGGAAATATACAAGTCCGCTAACTGACTAGCAGTGATAGTCTCCTTAACTGGCAGAAAGTGTGCAACCTTGGAGAATCGGTCAATGACGACAAAGATAGCATCATGACCTTTCTTTGAGCGGGGGAGACCAGTAATGAAATCCATCTGAATTTTATCCCATTTCCATTCAGGAATAGGTAATGGTTGTAGAAGTCCTGCAGGTTTCTGATGTTCTGCTTTAACTTGATGACAAGTGTGACATTCTTCAATGTACCGAGCAATATCTTGCTTCATGTTGGGCCACCAATATCGCTGATGAATGTCGCGATACATTTTGGTGCTCCCAGGGTGAATAGACAATCGAGTGTCGTGAGCTTCTTTCATAACCTTCTCTGTCATAAGATCAAATTGGGGGACCACAAGACGATCCCTGAAATATAAAGCTCCATCTTCACCTAAGGAGAAGTCCTTGACTTTCTTGGTTCCAAATTCTGCTATAATTGCATATAATTCCGTGTCCTTTCCTTGTGCAATTACAATAGCTCTGTGAAGATCTGGTTCCACAAGAAGGTTATTGAGAAAACCTTTCGGTACAATATGGAGGTTCAACTTGCGAAGCTCTTCATGAAGACGGGGATTAGCTTTCTCAACCATGAAGTTGTTGCAATAAGATTTTCTGCTCAAAGCATCGGCTATTACATTAGCCTTGCCAGGGGTATATGAAATACCGAAGTCATAGTTTGTGAGGGATTCCATCCATCTTCGCTGACGGAGATTTAAGTCTGGTTGAGTAAACAAGTATTTCAGACTTTGGTGGTCAGTATAGATCTCGCAACGATTACCGAGACGGTAATGTCGCCAATTCAATAGAGCATAGACCACTGCGGCTAACTCGAGATCATGAACTGGATAGTTCTCTTCATGAGGACGCAACTGTCTTGAGGCATAAGCAATTACTCTGCGCTCTTGCATTAGGACACAGCCTAATCCTTGACGAGAAGCGTAGCAATAAATGACAAAGTCCTTGCAAGAATCTGGAGGAGCAAGCACTAGAGCTGATGTAAGCTTGTCCTTGAGAGTCTGGAAACTTTCCTGACATTTGTCTGTCCATTCAAACTTAACACCTTTGTGAAGCAGATTGGTCAGGGGCTTTGCAATCTTGGAGAAGTTCTCGACAAAGCGACGGCAATAGCTGGCAAGTCCAAGGAAACTTCTGACTTGCTTAACATTCTTCGGGGGAGCCCAGTCAAGAATAGCCTGAACTCGTTCATGGTTGACGGCAATACCATCCTTGGAGATCACATGACCAAGGTAAGTCACTTCATTTAGCCAGAACTCACACTTAGAGAACTTTGCGTACAGTTGATGTTCTCGAAGCCTTTCGAGCACAAGACGAAGATGTTCGGCATGTTCTTCTTCATTCTTGGAATATATCAGAATGTCATCCAGATATACCACGACAAACTTGTCGAGATAATCCATGAAGATATAATTCATCAACCGAGAGAAGGTTGCTGGGGCATTTGTTAAGCCGAAAGACATGACGGTGTACTCGTATGAACCATAGCGAGTAACAAATGCTGTCTTCGGAATATCTTCTTCCCGAACACGGATCTGATGATAACCCAACCTCAAGTCGAGTTTAGAGAACACTGACGATCCAGCAAGTGATCATACAGATCATTGATCCGGGGAAGCGGATATTTGTTCTGAATTGTTGCTTGGTTGATAGGTCGGTAATCGTGAACCAACCGATTAGTACCATCTTTCTTCTTGACAAAGAGAGAAGGTGCTCCCCAAGCTGAGGAACTAGGACGAATAAAACCCTTGCGAAGCGATTTGTCAATTTCTTCCTTAAGTTCAAGAAGTTCATGAGGTGGCATTTTATAAGGCCGCTTGGCAATAGGGGTGGTGCCTGGTTTCAAGTCAATGACGAACTCGACTGTTCTAGCAGGGGGGATGCCTGGAAGCTCTTCTGGAAATACATCTTGAAATTCTCGAACCACTGGGATGCTTTCAATCCCCTCAAGAGGTGAAGCATTCAGTGCGTTCATCCCATAAATCTGGGTCTCGGCATTTCGAACGAGACGAGCGGAATGAACCACTAACTCGTTGGAAGGGTGCAGAAGATGCATGGTCTTAGTGGCACAAACGATTGAAGCACTATGTGCTATCATCCATTCCATTCCCAAGAGTAAGTCAATATTGGAAGACGCCAATACAATGGGCGAGACGAGGAACTCTAGTCCTTCGATCTCAACGGTGACGTTGGGACATATCATAGAGGTCGACCAGAATGGCCGGGAACCCAGTCGTATCGTGCGCGAAGGTCAGACGAACGATCTGCCTAGCGGGACGCATCTATAACAAGGAGATTCAAGATGTCAAATGACAGTGCATGCATCATAACTTCAAAGAAGACAATTTTTGACGAAACAATTCTCCGATGGATGTGATCACGAGAACCTAATGTTAGAGTTAGGAAAATCTTTAACCCGAAAGAGAAGAGAGATCAGAACCCAGAGTAAGGATGAGGAATAAAAGATCCTAATACCACCCGACTGAGCCGTGGGCCCGTAACCCACAGCATCAGTGTTAGTAAAAGTTTTTCAATGACTAGACTCAACTTCGGCCAAGGATGTGGAAAGGGGGCTACCTACAGGCAGTCGGCTCTGATACCAACTTGCGATGCCCCCGGTTTAACCGTGCACTAACCATACACGCATTTATGCACGATCAAGACCAGAGACTCGTTGGAAGGAATCACAACGCAACACTAAACACAAATTAAAATAATTCAAGCTTCATATTACAGCCAGGGGCCTCGAGGGCTCGAATATAATAGCTTGAGTACAAAGTCAGCGGAAGCAACATCATCTGAGTACAGACATAAAAGGTACACAAGTTTTTGCCTTAAGAAGGCTGAGCATAACAACGACAAACTAGATCGAAAAGGCGCAGGCCTCCTGCCTGGGAACCTCCGAACTACTCCTGGACGTCAGAGAAGTCTACGTCTTAGTAGGCGCCATCCTGGTATTAGTGGCCTCCGTCGGGGCAGTAGTAGTCGTCAACGGGGTAAACTGGATCCTGGGTCTCCTGGGCTCCGTCATCTGATCGCGGCATCGAATCAAGGGGAAAAAGGGGCAAAGCAACGGTGAGTACTCATCCAAAGTAGTCGCAAGACTGACATCTGAACTATACTAAATATGCACCAGTATCAAAGGAATGGGGCTATATCTTTGGACTAAACTGCAGAAATGCCAGAAGAGGGAAGAAGGCCTAGTCCTATCGAAGACTAGCATCTTCAGCGTCTTGCAGCATAAGATGAGAGTTTAGGGCAGCATATTTTAATTAACAGGGTATAATGCAGTAAGGCCCAGAGATTCTTCCTCGACTCCCTGCGAGAAAGCAATCCCGGGGCCAATAATTCAAGTAACAAACATAAGTATTCAGTTCTAGTTATCATAGACTAGGATACTCTCTGAGCGTCCGTTACCGTGGACACGGCTATTCGAATAGATAATACTTCCCTGCAGGGGTGCACAAACTTACCCAACATGCTCGATAAACTCTGGCCGGATACAATTTTCGGGTCATACCCGGCCTCGGCCGATCGACATGACGTAGTCCTACCTAGGCTCAACAGAGAGGCCAGCACGCCGGTCTACATCCTAATAGCGCGGGGTCTTGGGCCATCGCCCTCGCCATCCTGCGCGTTATGCCCTCGGTCGGTGTCAGTCCTAGCATGCCTTAATTACAAGTGCCATGCGTTAGCTCGGGCCACCCGGGCGCGAGTCGCTCCATGTGACATCTGATGAGCTTTCGGAAGAATGTACACCATAGAGTGCCCATAACTTTTCCCGCGTGGTGGTTAGTGCGAAAGAGGCCAGAGGCCTTCTCAGATCACATATCCAAACCCGTTAGTGACTTTAGTTGCGGTGACGATCAGTGCCCCCATCCTGTCGCCCCGTCTCGAGAACTTGTGGCAAGGACAAAGTAGGTCCGGCCACGCCTCGTAGTTAACCCCTTTGGATGCCTTACCGGCGCACCCCACCACATTTCACACACACGGGTACCCTTGGGGCCGACCCGTCTTTCACATATAATTCAGTAACAAGTCAAAGTGGCTGTGTGTCACTGCCCCAAGTGAATATCCGAGGGTTCAATCTCGAAGTATCACACTCGGGGTGGGTGTGGTGATGTGTCGGTAACGGCTTGTCAATCATGATGATTGAGTCTTCTGTCTTCAAGTCCTCGGTGTCGTCGATGAAAGCAGGGGCCACGACAATAGTAAAATGGGGGCCATAGGGGGACACTATTCATACCTTTACTACAACATTATATGAAAGCAGGTATGAACGTAGTACTCAAAAACAGGCTATGCATCAGAATAGGTGCTGTTAAATACAGTAGCAAAATCTAATGCAAGCATGAGGGAGAAAGAATAGGTGATATCAGAATGATCAAGGGGGTTTTGCTTGCCTTGTTGCTCTGCTGCAAAAGGCTGGTCGTCAGGGGCGTAGTCGTACTCGGCATCAGTGTCAGTCTCGGAGGCTACCGGAGAGAAGAGGGGGAAGAAATAATAAATACAAGCAAACAGATGCAACACGATGCATGACATGGCAATATGAAGTGCTAGGTGTAGTCTAACGCAGTACTACACGTATCCGACGGAATGGGAGAATATCTGACGATATTTCCCGGGTCTTTGGATTTATCGGACAGACGATCCGGAGGGGAAAAGTTCCACGTTTGCTATGCTAGGAGCATGTGACAGACGACCGGATAGCGTATTCGGATTCGTGGGATTTTTCTGATCAACTTTCATGTATAAAACTTTTTCATCTGAGCTACGGATTATTTTATACGATTTTTCAAAGATTTAATCAATTTCTGAAATTATTCTATTTATTTAAATCAACATTATCCAGAACAGTGCAGAGTGACGTCAGCATGACGTAATGGTGACATCAGCAGTCAACAGGACAGCTGACCAGGTCAAACCTGACATGTGAGGCCCTCATGTCATTGACTCATATTTAAACCAGTGTTATATTAATCTAAACAGAGATTAATTAGTGAGTGGGTCCATCTGTCAGTGGGTCATTAGGCTAATTAAACACGTTTAATTAATTTAACCCTAACAGTAAAGGATGGGGGCCACTTGTCAGTGACTGGCCCCAGTCCAGTCAGCACGTTGACTCGGTCAACTGGTCAACCAGGACCGCGGGGCCCGCGGGTCAGTGACCCTGCGGGTGGCCCCGGTCCAGCCACGTCGGCGGAGGCCGGCGTCCGTCGCCGGAGGAGCTCCGGCGAGCACCAGAGACGGCGAGGGGGCTCGGAAATCGCCTACAGGGCACCAAATCGAACGCCGTTTTGTGCGTTCGCGAGCTGGCGTCGTCGCCGATCCATTCTGGGCATCAGTTCAAGCTGCGGCGGCCTGTGGAGCGAGCTACGTCGACGGCAGCGGAAATAGCTTCTGGCGTTCATGGCGGCGAGCGAAACTGAGGGCAAACAACCTAGCTAGCGTGCGGGATCGGTCCTGCGGTCGCTCTGGAGCACGTCCGTGGCATGCAAGGGCTGCCAAAGTCATGCACGGCACGAGCACGTCGGCAATGGCGGGCGGCAGAGCTCGGTCACGGTGGCGACTAGCTAGAGGGAGCTACGGGAGCACACTAAGGGAGAGGGGCGGCCAGAGGAGCTCACTGGCTTCGCTGGGAAGGCCCGATGGAGGAGCTGGTGCAGTGCAGACGGCGAATCGACGGCGGCGAGCCTTCGGGTCCCAAGGAGGAAGACGGTCGATGGCGACGTCTGGGCGCAGCTCCAGCTCGATCCAATGCACGGGGAGGACGAGGAGGTCGGTGCGGTCCTTCTTGGCGCGACGGCAAGGCACGGGAGGCACGATGGCCGCGTCTAGCCGACCGCCATGGCGGCGGTGGCGCTCAGGAGAGGAGGGGGCGAGCGATGGAAAGGGGGAGAGGAGTGGCAGAGACGTCCAGAGGGGAGCAGGGGGCCGTTCATCCATCCACGCCAGCAGGGGGAAAGATCTCGCGCGACAGGAGCCGGACGAGCGAGCGCGCGCGTCGGTCGCCATGGCGTCGGCCTTCTCCTGGCGCTGGCACGAGGAGGATGAAAGGCCGGCCACAGTGGGCTGGGCCGCACTGTTGGGCTGGCTGGGCCAAGTGCACAGTGCCGCTTTTCCATTTCCTTTTTCATTTTCTGTTTTATCCACAGCTTCTGTTCCATTTATTTTTGGCATTATTTCTTCTCAGCAAAAATGTGCCACTGGGTCCAAATAATACCACAAAAAGTTTGGGGATTTTTGGAATCTGTTTGCATCTTCCAAATGAATTTTGGAGCACTTTAAAATGCAATTTGGTGCTGTTTTGGAAGGTGGGGTCCACACCAACATCAAGGTGATGTTGTCTTCCACAACAACATTTGTTTTGTGATTTTTCACAAGTGTGCAACATTTTATTCTTGATGTTTGCAACTTTGTTTTATCACAATAAAATTCAAGGGCCTTTTGAAGTGGAATTTGAAATGAGATATGAAATTCAACTTGATCATATCCTATTTAGCAAAATGATTAGGCACTGATCATGGTCATCACTGTGCACCATTACATGGGGGTGTTACACCAAGCTTGTGGCTTTGCATAACATAAGTATAATCACTCTCATCATTAATAGTATGAATAGCACCAATCGTATAACAATTATTATCATCACAATTTTCTAAGTTGGTGCCAAAAAGATTTTCAAGATCATAAGGGGTGTCATTATTTGGGAGAGATACCTCTTTACCTTTACTTTTCCTTATTTTCTTCTTCTTCGCCACATTATGTGTGGGTTTATTTAATTCCTCCAAACTTCTTTTTGAAGAGGTTGGTTGAATAAAAAGCTCCTCCTCGTTACCTGATTCATCATAAGAAAAAATAGGAGGATATTGGGAAACCTCTTCCCCTTCATTAGTATTCTCTTCATCTTCTATTTGTTTTCTTGTCTTTAAGCAATTGGCAATATAAGGATTCTCAATGCAATTTACCACGCAATACATATAGATTTCATTTAGATCAAAATCAATCATTTTCATGAGAACCCATGCTGGAACATCCTTAGTTTTATGTTTCATTTCTTCATACCCCAAAAATAGACTAAGTTCATTATGATGCTCAACGGTAATGAGGTTATCACAATTTTTGGACACAATTCGATCATGAAATAATTCACATTGGAAATTAAAATGACCACTTTCGTTGCAAAGTTCACTAGGACGGCGAGAAATATTAAGTCTTTGAGCACAAACATATAGCCTCTCTTGCAACCATTTAGTTTCTAAATACTTATGCCTCTTCCAAAATCTATCTTCCCTTTTAGGCATGTCTTCACAAACTCTATGCACTCCACAAAAATTGACATGCTTATAAGAAATCTTTTTATCATGACTAGTGCAATCATCATTAGTACTATGGATATTCAAAGAATTCATACTAACAACATTGCAATCATGCTCATCACTCAAAGATTTAGTGCCAAATATTTTAATAACTTCTTCTTCTAACACTTGAGCACAATTTTCCTTTCCATCATTTTCCTCAAAGTTGTCTTTTCCGATCAATCGTATGAGCTATCCCTATAAGGGTCACGAACAGCCCTAGAGTTCGTACTAAAATAACACCTTAAGATACACATCAACCAAAACCCTAATGTCACCTAGATAATCCAATGTCACCACGAGTACACATGGGCTTGATTATACGATATGCATCACACAATTTCAGATTCATCATGTTCAATCCAACACAAAGAACTTCAAAGAGTGCCCCAAAGTTTCTAACCGAGAGTCAAGACGAAAACGTGTGCCAACCCCTATGCATAGATTCCAAAGGTCACGGAACCCGCAAGTTGATCACCAAAACATACATCAAGTGGATCAATAGAACATCCCATTGTCACCACGGATATCCCATCGCAAGACATACATCAAGTGTTCTCAAATCCTTAAAGACTCAATCCGATAAGAAAACTTCAAAGGGAAAACTCAATTCATCACAAGAAGATAGGGAGGGGAAAACTCCATATGATTCATCTATATCAATAAAGCTCGCGGTACATCAAGATCATGTCATCTCAAGAACACGAGAGAGAGATCAAACACATAGCTACTGGTACATACCCTCAGCCCCGAGGGTGAACTACTCCCTCCTCGTCATGGAGACCGCCGGGATGATGAAGATGGCCTCCGGTGATGGTTTCCCCCTCCGGCAGGGTGCCGGAACGGGCTCCCGATTGGTTTTTCGTGGCTACAGAGGCTTGCGGTGGTGGTACTCCCAATCTAGGTTTGTTTCTGGGGGTTTCTCTATTTATAGGATTTTTTGGCGGTGGAAACAAGTCCAGGGGGGCCACGAGGCGACGATAAGCTAGGGGAGCGCGCCCTAGGGGGGTGGGCGCCCCCCAGGCTTGTGGTGGCCTTGTGGCTCTTCTGGCCCAACTCCAACGCTCCCTGGGCTTCTTCTAGTCCATAAAAAATCACCGTAGATTTTTATTCCGTTTGGGCTCCGTTTGATATTCCTTTTCTGTAAAACTCAAAAACTCAAAAAAAAACAGAAACTGGCACTGGGCTCTAGGTTAATAGGTTAGTCCCAAAAATAATATAAAGTTGTAGTAAAATGATTGTAAAACATCCAAGAATGATAATATAATAGCATGGAACAAGCAAAAATTATAGATACGTTGGAGACGTATCAGCATCCCCAAGCTTAATTCCTTTTCGTCCTCGAGTAGGTAAATGATAAAAATAGAATTTTTGATGTGAATGCTGCCTAACATGTTTATCATATTCTTTTCTTCTTTGTATAGCATGGACATTTAGACTTGTAAATGATTCAAAGCAATAGTCTATTTTTAACATAATGACTTCAATACTCAAGCATGTCAACAAGCAACCATGTCTTTCAAAATATAAACACTAAAGAAAGTTATCCCTAGCCCATCATGCTCAATCATTGATCCATTCATGAAACACACTCAAATATTAGCTATGCCCAATGCTCAAGTACGATCATAGTGCCCCCTAGTTGGTGCTTATAAGAGAAGATGGAGACTCAAAGCAAAAATAAAAAAAATGCATAAAGTAAATATTTTGAGTAGCATGCTTTTCCTGTCAACGAAAACGACAAAGTAGCTCACAATACTTTCCATGCTAGATACATTATAGGCGGTTCCCAAACAGAATAGTAAAGTTTTTACTCCCCCTCCACCAATCTATCACACTCCATGGCGAGCCGAATCCACGGGTACCGTCCATACAAACAACATTCCTGGGGGAGTTTTGTTTCATTATTTTTTGATTTGAATTTTGAGCATGGGACTGGGCATCCCGAATACCAATCACTTTCTCGTGAATGATAGTGAATCGACACCTATCGTGAGAATAACACACCTAGCATGGAAAAATATGGGATACTCCCCAACAGTGGCGCACAGTGCATACATGAGGTGTAAAGGTAACTACAGTGCTATCATACCTAACACTGACGGTTTAGGAAAAGAACATTTAATGCTCCGTTGAGGTGTCCCTTAGCTTCTTGGGGATGGAAAAAGGGGCCGTCCCATCAGCACCGCTTAAGCCCATCCACCGCTAGCGCCTGAAACGTTAACAGGAGGACAACAGCTAAAGGACAAGCTGATGACCGCACTGGAGCGATGACAAGGCATCGAAGGCTTGTCGGGTGCGAGCCTTGCCGGGGCTACGAGCCATCCCGGCAAGATCTTGCCGGGGCTCCAGCCTTCGGTCTTCTACCTTCTAATTATTGTCTTGTCTTGGATGCCTCCTTGACTTTATGAACTTGCATTTGGTTGTTCCCCGACAGGCCTGGCCACAGGTGTGGCTACAACTGTCCGTGCACAAGTACGGGGTACTAAAGGACCCAATCCTTAGTGCACCGACAGGAGCCCCCGGGCCTGGGCCATACACGGGTGCGAGGCGTTGTTGGGCCAGGCCCAAACAGTGCACGGGCACGCGTGGCAGGAGTTATCCACCGTAATCATTCCATTTACTGCGTCGCCCACGAGCCCATTGAATGCGGGACGTGGGGGACGTGCGCAGCGCGGCTGTTACAGCAGCGCGCTCGTGAAGCGTTTCAATATTATTTTAATAAAGAGGCGGCCTCGCGTTCTCCCGATAAGAAGGAATCCGCAGAGGGGCCGCTCATTTACCTCTTGTCTTTTCCAATCTGGGAACCACCGTCGTCTTCTTCCTCGAGTCGAAACAGAGCCCCTCTCATCCATCCGCGCCTCCACTCCCACCCCGTCCTCAGCCTCAGCCTCCACAGCCGCCATGCCGCCCAAAGCAAGCAAGGGCAAGGAGGTGGACGCCGCTGTCTCGGAGAGCAAGCGGGCGAAGATGCGGAAGGAGCACGTCGTCTTCCCTCCGGCGCTCGACGCGGCCGCCCTGAGGGATCGATACCAGTGCGTGTGGGCGGCAGAGACGACAGCGCACCCCGCCACCCTCGTGAGTCCAGGTTCTTCTAGAGGCGGCCCAAATAAGTATCACTTCTTTGCCGATTACTTCTACTGCGGGCTCTGTCCTCCTTTCTCTGATTTCTTCAACGATATCATGCTCACATACGGCTTCCAGCTTTTGGATTTCACGCCGAACGCGGTGACATGCATGTCAGTTTTCGCTCACCTTTGCGAAAACTTCGCCAGAGTAGTCCCTAGCACCGCCCTTTTCCGCCATTACTTTATTCCTCACATCCAAAAGGGCGAGGCCCTTTCCGGTTCCATCGCTTGGATTCCATGGCCAGGAACCAAGGAGGTTTACCCAGAGGGGGCCTACCGCGAGAAGTGGTATGAATGGCGGGCCAAGTGGTGCTGGATTCAGGAGACAAAACTCCAGCCCTTCTGCTTGCCGCGGTAGACGAAGATAGTGCGCAACAACGACTGGAGTGCCCTCGATCCTTACGATAAGAAGCTCACGGTCGCTACTACCAGGATTCACCGCCTCAGAGCTGCCGGGCTCACAATAGAGATGATAGGCGCCGATTTCCTTCGCCGGCGCATCGCCCCTCTGCAGAACAAGGGGAGGCCAGCTTGGGAATTCCGAAACGCGGCGGACATCATGAGGCTGCGACCTGGGCTGAACCACAACTTGACGCTTATGCAGCACGTAGCCCTCTGCCAGAAACTGTTCAGGGGTGATGTGGTGTGCAAACTGCCGGCAGGCATAGTTCCCTTGTGCAACAACTCCGCTTTGACTTCAATCATTGCCATGATGCCGGCGTTTGACGCTCACAGCCTTGACGGGACTTGGATCGAGCCGTCCAAGGAGCAGGCACAACAATTCTTTGATAATCTGTTGGAGAAGGCCATCCGCGCCACCACTGATGAAGAGCTGGCGTACATCGCCACCAGGGCGGAGGAGGCAAATCTTGCCGCAGAGGCCGGCATCGCCGGCTTCGTGGAAGAGGAAACCAGCGGAGGGGAAACACTACCGGACGAGAATCTTGCCGGGCAGGGCGAGACTGCCGAAGAGAAGGGTGGCACATCTACCGGGGGCCCTTCTGCCGAAGATACAGCCGAGGAAGAGCTGCACGAGGAGGCCCCAACTCTCGAAGTGAGGAAGAGGCGCGTTCTTCGGAGAGCCGCCTTTGGCACCGCAGTCCACTAGCCTTCCTCGAGCGGTGGAGCCCCCGGCAAGGGGGCAGCCGGCAAGGCCACGCAGCGGCAAGGGGCTCATCAGCAACCCGCGCCCGCCGCAGCCAAGCGGCCTAGGAGCACCCCTCCACCCCGTCCCGTGGCAGAAGTCGACTTCGACCTCTCTACCTTTAGCTCGGGAGAAGAAGAAGAAGAGTAAGGATCTTGCCGCGTCCTTTACTTTCTGAGTTTTTGGTTTTTCTTATCTCATTTGTTTTGCTTTGATTTGCTCCTGCAGAGATGATACAGAAACATTGGCACAAAGGGTAGCGAAGAGGGCAAGGACCTCGACGGGTGATGAACCGCCGGCAAGCACCTCAAGTGCGCCAGAGACGATCAACGTCAGCCCGGAGTCAAGCCCACGACGCAGCCCTCAACACAGCCCCCGGCGCAGCCCCCAACGTGAGTCCGTTACTCACTTTCCGCTGGCAAGTGCCGGGGTGTGTATCTTTACTGCTGACATCACCAGACGTGCAGGAGGAGAGCAGCGACAAGGAGAACCGTCAGAGGCTACCCCTGATATGCCGCCTCCATCAACCACACCGCCCAGAGATGGATCTCCGGCAAGGACTTCCTCTAGCGTGCTTTATCACGATGAGGAAGAGCCGGCAAGCATGGGCACCGGCAGCTCTACGCCGGCAACCAATGTTGGCACAGGTATTTGTTATTCTGTTTTCCTTCTTTTTTGTCTTCTTGAACTTCCATCTCAATCTCATCTTGATTTGTTTTCTTGGCCCCCAGACATTCCCTCGGTGGAGCATATGGATGTCGATGCTGTCATCGAGGAGACCACCAGAGATGCTGCCGCCGAGGCTGACAGGATTTCCGCTGACGAGGCCGCCAAGAATGCTGCCGCCGAAGCTGCCAAGAACGCTGCCGCCGAGGCCGCCAAGGATGCCAGTGCCGAAGCTGCCAGGGCTGCGCAGGAAGAGGCCGCCAAGGAATCTGCCGAGAGGGCCGGCGAGGAGGCTAGTGACCGTACTGACGGCATCCCTGCCGCAGGAGCGCGAGGCGCTACTCCGGACACAGAGCCCCCAGCTGCCGGGGAAGCGGCTGTTGAGGAACAGCCATCAACATCCGAAGCTCCCTCATCAAGCAAGTACCTCAAGATTGCCAACAACTTGTTCGACAGCATCCCAGGCACGGCAAGCACTAGGGTGCCAACTGAAGGGGAAGTCTTTGATGAAGACGCCATTGCCGCTGCTGGGCTCGAGGTCGTTGATGAACCAAGCGCCAGTAGCAGCAAATCTGAAGAAGAGAAGCTCCTCAAGGCCATGCGAGACAACTACCAGAAGCTCCAAGCACTCCACCGTGCCCGGAAGGAGAAACTAGACTCCAGGGCCGCGGTTGTCGACAAGGTTGAAGCAGATCTCCAGAAACGCGTTGAGGAGACGCAGGCCTGGTTTGCCGAAGCTTTTCAGGAGTTGAGGGCGGGCCAAGAGCAACTGAGCCGAAGGTGGGACGAGCTCCTCATGAAGCAGTCCAACGTTGAGCAGGCACAGGAAGATGCCAAACAACAGGCCGCCACAGAGGAAGCACGCCTAAGAGAGCTCCGTGTCGGGCTTGAGGCTCATGATGACGACCTGACCGCTCGCGAGAAGGCACTTGCCGACAAGCTCCGCGCCAAGGACGAGGAGATTGAAAGGCTTGTCGCACAGCGGACCCAGGATCTGGAGCAAAAGCACAGGGAGACACTTGAGGCCCTGACCACAGACCATGCCGGCAAGCTAAAGGAGGCCATCGATGCTGCCGGAGCTGTAGAGGCCGCCAAGAACTTGCTGGAGGAGAGGGTGAAGAAGCTGGAGGCAGATCTCGAGGACCACGGCAAGAAGATCTCAACACTCGAAGCTGAAAGAGACAAAGCTCTCCACAGCCTGATGGAGATGCAGGTCACCATATCCGACAAGACCAAACAGCTCTCTTCAGCCACTGACTCCATCGAAGATCGGAAAACAAAACTGGCCACGCTGGAGGAGACTCTTGAGGGCAACGGGGCTCGAGAGAAGGCCTTGATCAAAGATCTCCGAAATGAGCAGGATCTGCTCAAGAGCGCTGCCGCCGCTCACAACGACTATGTGCACGGGGTGCAAATCTGGACTGAAAAGCTTGTCGACGTCGCGGAGAAGCTTGCCGCACAATTGACCACCATGGGCCTGCAAGGCTTCAGGTACTCTTCTGACGACAGGGTGTCCCCGAGCGCCAAGCTGACCATGTTCTTCGATGGAATGATTTACGCCCTGAAGCAGCTCCAGTCTGACCGAACAACCCATCTGGCCAGCGAATCACGCAAGCTCTGCCAGGCTGTCCTCCGCAAGGTGCTTGTCAAGGTGGTGCACAGGAACCCCGGCATCAACCTCGCCAACATCCTTGACCGCCTGCTGAAGGATGCAGATCTCAAGGCGGCAGAAGAACTTGTCGCGCCCATCGTCGACAGGGTAAGCCAAGTCAAGAGAGTTGAAGGCGATCGCCGGGATTAGCTGCCTTACTTCTCGCCGCCATCCATGCTAAGAACAATTTATCTTATGTTAGAATTGCGGCAAGATTGATGTAATATAACTTGCTACGTTCTGGATGAATGCTATGCTATTCCCCTTGTTTAATTTCTTTCTGTATGTATTCGCCCTACGCTTGATCAGAAACTTGCCGGCGCGCGCATCCTTGCCGCGAGCGCTAGGTGCGGGACTTTAGCAACCTGCTGGCGGTGCCGCTACTGGCAAGAGACCTTGGTGTTTTCAGTGCAGCCACCTAAACTGTTGAGCGGACTCGAAACAGGATAAGGGCGCAACCAATCACAACAAGGTTCCTTCGCGTGCAGGTTTTCCATACAAGGGTTGAAATCGTTCAAGGAGAATAACAAAAACAGAAAAATTTGTTTAAAGTTTCTGCAACTTAGCAACTTAGCTTTTCCGCTTGTACTTCTTCTGGCAAGATGTCAACCTTGAACATCGCATGTCGGTATCCATACCATCCTTTCCCCCCCGGCAAACTTGCATACGAGGGAACCTTCTGTCCTTTGAGAAAAAGAAAGAAGAGAAAATAGAGATATTGAACCTTGGCGGTTCGTTAGCACTTGCTGGAGATAAGTGTAATACAATATCTCAGATAAACATGCACATAAGTAAACATGAACATCAACAAGATTTGCAAAACACTTAGCTTTATTCAACTATGCACAGGGTCTGCGCCTGGCTTTGTACAAAGGATTACATGCTTCAGCGGCAAGACTTGTACAAAAGGGGTTGCCGGGAGACCCGGCAACTGCGCCTCATGGGTAGAACTTACGAAGATGCTCGATATTCCAGGAGTTGCTCACTGGGACGCCATCTTCGGTCTCCAGGCGGACTGCGCCAGGCCTGGTGACTCGCACTACCCGATAAGGGCTTCCCACTTCGGCGTCAACTTGTTGGAATTCTTGGCGGACTGAACGCGCCGAAGAACAAGGTCGCCTTCCTCAAGACTTTGGGCATGAACCTTGCGGCTATGATAGCGGCGCAAGGCTTGCTGGTAGCGTGCAGCTCGCACAGCAGCCTGAAGACGATCTTCCTCAAGGAGCAACGCGTCATCTTGCCGCAGCTGCTCTTGCTCAAGCTCATCATAAGCGAGCACTCGAGGTGACCCGTATGTGAGTTCCGTGGGGAGAACTACCTCCGCCCCATATACTAGGGAGAAGGGTGTCTGGCCGGTGGCTCGATTCGGTGTCGTCCTGATTGACCAAAGAACCACCAGCAACTCATCAATCCAACGCCTTCCGCGCTTGCGCACCTTGTCAAAAGTTCTCGTCTTGAGGCCTCGCAGCACTTTAGTATTAGCCCTTTCCGCCTGGCCATTGCTCCTCGGGTGGGAAACAGAAGCAAGACAAATCTTTCCGCCAAGGTCTTGGACATACTGCATGAAGGTGCGGCTCGTGAACTGTGTGCCGTTGTCGGTGATGATCCTGTTTGGTACACCAAAACGGCAAACTATTCCTTTGAAGAACTTGATGGCTGACTGTGCGGTCACCTTCCTCACTGCTTCCACTTCCGGCCACTTTGTAAACTTGTCGATTGCTACGTACTAGTACTCAAAGCCCCCGGTAGCACGGGGCAAAGGGCCCAAGATGTCGAGCCCCCAGACCAAAAATGGCCAGGAGAGAGGGATTGTCTGAAGAGCTTGAGCTGGTTGATGCAATTTCTTTGAATGAAACTGGCATGCTTCACACTTGGTTACTAGCGCAGTTGCATCCTGGAGAGCAGTGGGCCAAAAGAAACCTTGCCGGAATGCCTTACCGGCAAGTGCTCTTGATCCTATGTGGGAGCCACATATGCCTCCATGTATCTCTGCCAACAGCTCTAGTCCATCTTCCCGAGAAATGCACTTCAATTTCACACTGTTCGGCCTCTTTCTGTACAGGACATTGTCCACGAACTGGTACATGTTGGACCGCCGGGCTAATTTTTCTGCTTCTTCCTGTTCCTCAGGGAGTTCTCCTGTCTGAAGGAAATGGACGATGTGCTGTGCCCATGCTGGAGCCTGGGGCTCGACAGCTAGGACTAAAGGCATATCTTCTGCCGCGGGAGCAATCGTCTCGACAGTAAGGGCCTGAGACCCTGCTGGAGCTTGCTGTTCCCCGGCAAGCTTGGCGGGAGCGTTTGTCTCGACGGCAAGAGCTTGAGGCTCTGCCGGAGCCTGTCGCTCTCTGGCAAGCTCGACGTCGTTCCCGGCAACTTCTTTGCCAGCGGCTTCTGGGAGCTCTACCGGGAAGTACTTGCCGGAACTCAACTTTCTTCTCTTCTCTTGTCCCATTGATGGTGTCACGGATGGTTGACTCAGTCGAAGCACAAAAGTCCCTGGTTCCACAGGTAACTTGAGAGCAGCGCATTTGGACAGGCCATCAGCAATGCTGTTTTCTGCACGAGGAACGTGCTCCATTTGCAGACCGTCAAAATGCTCTTCCAACTTCCTTACTTCATCTACATAAGCTTCCATCAACGGGCTCTGATAATCTTTATTGACTTGCTTGACGACAAGTTGAGAATCACCTCTGACAATAAGCTTCTGGATTCCAAGGTCTGCCGCGATCCTGAGACCGGCAAGCAGTCCTTCATACTCAGCAGTATTGTTTGTTGACCTCTCCCAGGGAAAATGCATCTGAATCACGTATTTGAGGTGCTCTCCGGTGGGTGCGACAAGCAGCACGCCAGCACCGGCGCCTTGCAGCGAGAAAGCCCCATCAAAATACATAATCCACTCTTGATTTGTTTCCTTGTCGGGGAGAGTTGACTCTGGAACCTCTTCATCTGGCGTTGGGGTCCATTCTGCAATGAACTCCGCCAAGGCTCTACTCTGGATGGTCGAAGTACTTTCGAACTTGAGACCAAAACTTGACAGCTCCAAAGCCCACTCCACAATCCTGCCGGTAGCATCTGGGTTCCGCAAAATCCGCTGCAATGGAAAGCGAGTGACAATGGTGATCTCGTGTGCTTGGAAGTAATGGCGCAGCTTCCTCGAGGCCATGAGGAGACCTAAGAGCAACTTCTGCACACCAGAATATCTTGACCTAGCCCCCTGCAAAAGGGAGCTGACAAAATAGACCGGGCGCTGCACCATCTTCTTCTTCTGAATTGATTCATTTGGCTGCGCAGATCCTGCTTTGTCAGCACCAGACCTTGCCGGGGAGGATCCCGGCTTGTCGCTTGGCGGTCCTGCCATTGCCGTTGCTTCTTCATCAACTTCTCTCTCTGCCACTAGCGTGGCACTCACCACTTGATTTGTTGCCGCTAAATATAGCAGCAACGGCTCTTGTGGTTTTGGCGCGACTAGGACTGGCGGAGAGGAGAGGTACTTCTTCAAATCCTACAGCGCTGCCTCCGCCTCCGGAGTCCACCTCATTGGACCTGCCTTCTTCAATATTTTGAAAAAGGGCAGGGCACCCTCAGCAGATTTTGAGATGAACCTACTCAGAGCCGCGACGCAGCCGGCAAGGCGACGCACATCCTTGACACGTCTTGGCGCTTCAATTTTCTCGATTGCTTTGATCTTGTCGGGATTTGCTTCAATTCCACGTTGAGATACAAAGAACCCGAGAAGCTTGCCGGATGGGACACCAAACACGCACTTCTCAGGGTTGAGCTTTAAATTGATCTTGCGCGGATTGGAAAATGTTTCTTCTAAATCTGATATGAGCGTTGCCTTGTCCTTGGTTTTGACCACTATGTCATCCATATAAGCTTCCATATTTCTATGTAGCTGGGGCTCAAAACTGATCTGGACCGCTCTTGCAAATGTAGAACCAGCACTTTTCAGCCCGAAAGGCATACGCAAAAAGCAGTACGTACCACATGGGGTGATAAACGCGGTCTTTTCTTCGTCTTCCTTGGCCATGAAAATCTGATAATAGCCTGAATAGGCGTCAAGGAATGACAGCAAGTCGCAGCCGGCAGTGGAGTCCACAATCTGGTCGATGCGCGGCAAGGGAAAAGGATCTTTTGGACAGGCTTTATTGATATCTGTATAATCAATACACAGCCTCCATTTTCCATTCGCCTTGTGCACTACAACTGGATTGGCCAACCATGTTGGATGAAGTACTCCTCTAACCAAGCCTGCCACTTCTAACTTCTTAATTTCTTCGGCAATAAACTATTGCCGCTCCAAAGCTTGCTTCCTGACTTTTTGCTTGACGGGCCGCGCGTGTGGACAGACGGCACGGTGGTGCTCAATCACCTCCCTGGGAACACCGGGGATATCAGATGGTTGCCATGCAAACGCATCGACATTCGCCCGTAGGAAGGCAACGAGCGCGCTTTCCTATTTGCTGTCGAGGGTGGAACTTATGGTGAAAGTTCCTCCCGAGCCATCTTCCTTGGCGGGCACCTTCTTGGTCTCTGGCGGAGCAGCCTTGGACTTCTTGCTCTTGCCGGTGGAACTCTCTGGCACATCCTCAACAGGAGCGCAGCACTCCGAGGAGGTGCGCTTGCCGGAGTGTGTGAGGGAGGTCTTGCCGGTCCTCTTCCCCCCGGGAGTTTCAGCGGCTGGAGCAAGTGTCTTGGCGGCAGATGCTGCAACTTCCTCCCGATAGAGTTAATCGGTGCAGATAAGCGCGTCTTTCTTGTCGGAACTGACAGTGATAACGCTCATCGGCCCGGGCATCTTCAGCACATTGTAGGCGTAATGTGATGCCACCATGAACTTGGCCAGTGCTGGACGGCCAATGATCCCATTATATGGTAGTGGAATCTTGGCGACATCGAAAACAATCTTCTCTGTCCTGAAATTCAGGTCACTGCCAAATGTCACCGGCAGCGTGATCTTTCCCTTGGGATGGCTCCTTCCTGGATTGACCCCTTGAAACGAGCCCGTTTCCTCGAGATCTCCATCAGGAATTTGCAATCTCTTGATTACCTCGGGTGAGATCAAGTTCAAACCGGCCCCACCGTCGACTAACATCTTCGTCACCTTGAGGTTGCGAATCGTTGGTGAGACCAACAACGGCAAACACCCAACCGCAGTTACACGATCAGGGTGATCCTCAACGTCGAAAATGATAGGCGTGTTGGACCATTTCAAAGGCTTCCGGGCGCCGATAGATGGCTCGGTCGCATTAACCTCACGCGCCCACTGTTTAAGTTGGCGGTGGGAAGAATGCAACGAGGCACCTCCGTCAACGCACATGGCGTCCGTAGCTTTCTGGAATTCTTGTTCACTGGATTCATCATCCTCCTCAATGTCATCATCACCCCCCTCTTGCTTGTCGCGGCCTCGAGCGGGCCGGTCCTTCTGTTGCTTGGCCTTGCCGCGGCGACCTCCTCGGCCACCACGCTTCTTGCCGGACCCCTCCGCACCATCCTGGGCCCTCTCCTTGTCTCGCCTCTCGTACTCGGCTTTCTGCTTCTCGACAAGCTGCTCAACTTGCCGGCAGTCTTGGAGATCATGGCCCTTGGTGCGATGGATCTTGCAATACTGCTTGCCGGAACCGTCTGGCTTGTCGGCAGCCGCCAAGGCCTGGCAGGAGGCACACCCAGCAACATCCTTGCCGGGGTCATCGACCTTGGCCTTCTTGGAGGTACCGGGGTCACCGGATCCCTCAACGGCAAGCACGGCCTTGCCCTTGCGCTTCCTGTTACGCCGCCGGCCCTTCTTTGCCGGAGCGGCGGTGTCCTCATCTCCAGAGTCGACCCCTGCACCAGCATCTTCGCCGGGGAGTCTCCTTCCTTCTTCAGCTCGAGCACACTTATGTGCCAGAGCATAAAGCTCAGCAACATCCCTGATATGGTTCATCGCCAGCTCTTCCCGCATCCTGCGGTTGCGCACGTTCTGATGGAACGCGTTGATAACAGCGGCAGGATGAACGTCTAGAATGTTGTGATGTATGCGGCTGAACCTCTGGATGTACTTGCGCAAAGTCTCGCCTTCCTTCTGGGGGATGAGATGCAGATCGCTTTCCTGGCCAGGAGCTTGGTGGCCTCCAGTTAAGGCGCCAACAAACTCATGGCACAAATCTGCCCAAGAAGAAATGGAATTCTCTGGCAGGTGCATCAACCACGACCTGACGTTGGGCTTAAGTACCAATGGGAAGTAGTTGGCGAGTATCTTGTCGTCGCGAGCCCCGGCAGCCTGCACCGCAATGGTGTAGATGCTCAGGAACTCTGACGGGTGGGTCTTGCCGTCGTATTTCTCCGGGACCTCCGGCTTGAACGTGCGGAAATTGGGCCACTGGACTCGCCGCAGCTCACGGGTAAACGCTGGACAACCCACCTCGTAAGGTAGATCGATAGGATACCCTGGCGCTGGCTTGTCTACAGTAGGTCCTGCGCGCTTGTCAGATTGATAGCGCGCTTCCCGTCGCCGCTCGATGGTAGTTCGAGCGTCTTCCTTGCTTCGCTCCCGAAGAACTTGACGTTGATCGCGGCAAGTTCACGGATCGGACGACGTTGTGGAATCGTCATCACGGGTGTCGACCCGTCGAGTCAGCGTCCGCTGCTGCCGCCGTGGGGGTGAGTACACCGTAGTTGTACCGCCCACAGTCTTCTCACCACTGACGCGTGCCGGCTAGATGGACTGCCGCCGCGAGGGCTCCGCCTGCTCTGGCTTATCTTCGTTGGCGAGGCCGACGAGGCTCTGAATGGCAGCTCTCCATTCGTCGAGCTTGTCCGTAGCAGGAGGGAAGTTCAGAAGCAGCTGTGCACGTGCCAGCGCTTCTGCTCGTGTAGGCGGCGGCGACAGGTGCGAGGAACGTGATGTGCTCTGACTCCCAACTATGTTGGAAGGAGCTAGATCACGGTCCCGCGACCGTACACCGCTTCCTCCAGCATGTTGGCGTGCATGCTGGTCTCGCACATCTCGAGGTTGATGCTCAGGAGACTTTCCGTGGGGACGCCCGGACCCACCAACACCACGGCGACGTTCATTGCGCACGCTCTGAGAAGGTCGTGGCGCGTGCGCTGGTGTGGGTGTCTTGGAAGGCGCCCTTCCATCTTTGGAGTTCGCTGCACCGCCTGCTGGCAGCACAGCTTCATCCCTAGATCTAGCGGCGCGAACGACGCCGCTCGCCTGGCTATGATCACCAGAGCGTAGTGGAAGCTCTGGATCTCTACCTCCTCCACCCGCGTCGACACCGTCGCCCGTGCGTGTAAGCACAGGCGCAGCGGACGTGGAGGGTCCAACCACCGTGAAACCCTTCCTCTTGGGGGCCATGGCAACGAAGATGATGAAGAACTGGCGCGCTAGTCACCAGATCAGGTAAGCACAACCTCTTTCCCCTACCTGGCGCGCCAAAGATGTCGGAGAAACGACACCTATGGGATCGCGAGGATCCCTTCACGATTCAGCAAGGGGAAGGGTTTGTACAGAGAGCAGATCTGATGATCAACACGCGGGAATTTTACCCAGGTTCGGGCCGCAAAGATGCGTAAAACCCTACTCCTGCTTGGTTGTATTAGATGTGTTCTAGCTCAAGTTCTGGGAGCACTACAGTACTCAGCCGCTACTCATGCAGAATGGGCTAGAGAAGATCCCCCCCCCCTGTAGCTACGCCTTGGGCCTCCTTTTATATGTTCGAAGGGGTCACCAACAGTGGCGCACAGTGCATACATGAGGTGTAAAGGTAACTACAGTGCTATCATACCTAACACTGACGGTTTAGGACAAGAACATTTAATGCTCCGTTGAGGTGTTCCTTAGCTTCTTGGGGACGGGAAAAGGGGCCGTCCCATCAGCACTGCTTAAGCCCATCCACCGCTAGCGCCTGACACGTTAACAGGAGGACAACAGCTAAAGGACAAGCTGATGACCGCACTGGAGCGATGACAGGGCAGCGAAGGCTTGCCGGGTGCGAGCCTTGCCGGGGCTACGAGCCATCCCGGCAAGATCTTGCCGGGGCTCCAGCCTTCGGTCTTCTACCTTCTGATTATTGACTTGTCTTGGATGCCTCCTTGACTTTATGAACTTGCATTCGGTTGTTCCCCGACAGGCCTGGCCGCAGGTGTGGCTACAACTGTCCGTGCACAAGTATGGGGTACTAAAGGACCCAATCCTTAGTGCACCGACAAAATCAACTCTTTATGTACTGCCAAGACAAGTTGCACAATAATTTTCAAACATTAGGTACTGTATACTATCATTTCCACAATTTATATCTACCAATATAGGCTATGGAAACTATAGGATAAGTAGATAACGAAACTATGACAGCAATCTGTCTAAACAGAACAGTCTGTAGCAATTTATGAAAACAGTGTACTTATGTAACTCAAAAAATTATGAAAATTTAGGACAGGCTATAAAATTTATATGACATCACTGCGTAAAAATTTCAGAAACTTTCCACGTTCCAGTAAAATATGAAAATTCAAACACTACAGCCAAAGTTTCTGTTTTTACACAGCACTCATCAAAACATGCAATGCAAGCATCCTAAAGGCAATTCTTGGAACTTTTTATTGAAAACTAAGAATATAAATAACACCTAACAGAGAACAAGAAAATAAAATGACGCTTCAAGCAAAACTCATATTATGTGACGAATAAAAATATAGCTCCAAGTAAGATATACCGATAATGTTGAAGACGAAAGAGGGGATGCCTTCCGGGGCATCCCCAAGCTTAGGCGCTTGAGTCTTCCTTGGATATTACCTTGGGGGTGCCTTGGGCATCCCCAAGCTTAGGTTCTTGTCACTCCTTATTCTCCTCATATCGGTGTCTTACCCAAAACTTGAAAACTTCAATCACACAAAACTTAAGAAACTTCGTGAGAAGGGTTAGTGTAATAAAGATAGATCATTCACTTAGGTACTGTCAAGACAAGATCCATAATTGTTCCCACATGATACCTACTGTATTCTATCATTCCCATAATTTATACCACTAAATATAAGCTATGAAAACACTAAAACAAGCAAACTATGCATGCAAAAGAGAATCTGTCAAAAACAGAACAGTCTGTGAAGATCTGTAGTGTAGCCATACTTCCATGTCTCTGAAAATTCTTAAAAATTAGGACAACCTTAAGAATTTGTATATTAAAACTGTGTAAAAATTTCAGATCAAAATCACGTTCCAGTGAATTTAAAAAATTCCTGGACTGAGAGCAAAAGTTTCTGTTTTTGCACAGAATCAAGTCAACTATCATCCACACTATCCCAAAGGCTTTACTTGGCACTTTATTGAAACAAAAGCTATAAAACATGATTATACTGTAGCTTAATCATGTGTACACACAAAAACAGAAGGTAAAAGTGTTGGGTTGTCTCCCAACAAGCGCTTTTCTTTAATGCCTTTTAGCTAGGCATGATGATTTCAATGATGCTCACATAGGAATAGTAATTGAAACATGCAAAAGAGCATCATGAATCTCATTACAAGCACATTTAAGTCTAACCCACTTCCTACGCATAGGTTTTGTGAGCAAACAATTTATGGGAGCAAGAATCAACTAGCATAGGAAGGCAAAACAAGCATAACTTCAAAACTTTGAACACATAGAGAGGAAACTTGATATTATTGCAATTCCTACAAGCATATGTTCCTCCCTCATAATAATTTTCAGTAGCATCATGAAGGAATTCAACAATATAACCAGCACATAAAGCATTCTTTTCATGATCTACAAGCATAGAAAATTTGTCACTCTCCACACAAGAAAATTTCTTCTCATGACTAATAGTGGGAATATCATAAAAGAATTGAATACTACAAATTGGTTCCACATTAAAAGAGTAATATTCAGTAAAAGGGTATTCATAATTATGACAATAATTATCACTACTCTTTATAACATAGGTATCATCACAATAATCATCATAAGTAGCAACTTTGTTCTCATCATAGTCAATTGAAACCTCTTCCGAAATAGTGAAATCATTAATAAATAAAGTCGTGACCTCTCCAAATCCACTTTCATAAATATTGCAATCATCATAAATAGGGGGTATGCTATCATCATAATAAATTTGCACATCAAAACTTGGGGGACTAAAAACATCATCTTCATTAAACATAGCATCCCCAAGCTTGGGACAAACATTAATTGCAGCAAATAAATTCCCAAACATGTCATTCTCATCAAACATAGCATCCCCAAGCTTGTGGCTTTGCATAACATAAGTATAATCACTCTCATCATTAATAGTATGAATAGCACCAATCGTATAACAATTATTATCATCACAATTTTCTAAGTTGGTGCCAAAAAGATTTTCAAGATCATAAGGGGTGTCATTATTTGGGAGACAACCCAACACTTGAGCACAATTTTCATTTCCATCATTTTCACGAAAGACATTAAAAAGATGAAGCATATGAGGCAACATCAATTCCATTTTTTTGTAGTTTTCTTTTATAAAACCAAACTAGTGATAAAACAAGAAACTAAAAGATTCAATTGCAAGATCTAAAGATATACCTTCATGCACTCACCTCCTCAGCAACGGCGCCAGAAAAGAGCTTGATGTCTACTACACAACCTTCTTCTTGTAGACTCGTGTTGGGCCTCCAAGCGTAGAGTTTTGTAGGACAGTAGCAAATTTCCCTCAAGTGGATGACCTAAGGTTTATCAATCCGTGGGAGGCGTAGGATGAAGATGGTCTCTCTCAAACAACCCTGCAACCAAATAACAAAGAGTCTCTTGTGTCCCCAACACACCCAATACAATGGTAAATTGTATAGGTGCACTAGTTCGGCGAAGAGATGGTGATACAAGTGTAATATGGATGGTAGATATAGGTTTTTGTAATCTGAAAATATAAAAACAGCAAGGTAACTAATGATAAAAGTGAGCACACACGGTATTGCAATGCTTAGAAACAAGGCCTAGGGTTCATACTTTCACTAGTGCAAGTTCTCTCAACAATACTAACGTAGTTGAATCATATGTAAATCCCTCACATGCGACAAAGAGTTCACTCCAAAGTCACAAATAGCGGAGAACACACGAAGAAATTATTGTAGGGTACGAAACCACCTCAAAGTTATCTTTTCCGATCAATCGTATGAGCTATCTCTATAAGTGTCACGAACAGCCCTAGAGTTCGTACTAAAATAACACCTTAAGATACACATCAACCAAAACCCTAATGTCACCTAGATACTCCAATGTCACCACGAGTACCCATGGGCTTGATTATACGATATGCATCACACAATTTCAGATTCATCATGTTCAATCCAACACAAAGAACTTCAAAGAGTGCCCCAAAGTTTCTACCGGAGAGTCAAGACGAAAACGTGTGCCAACCCCTATGCATAGATTACCAAGGTCACGGAACCCGCAAGTTGATCACAAAAACATACATCAAGTGGATCAATAGAACATCCCATTGTCACCACGGATATCCCATCGCAAGACATACATCAAGTGTTCTCAAATCCTTAAAGACTCAATCCGATAAGAAAACTTCAAAGGGAAAACTCAATTCATCACAAGAAGATAGGGAGGGGAAAACTCCATATGATTCATCTATATCAATAAAGCTCGCGGTACATCAAGATCGTGTCATCTCAAGAACACGAGAGAGAGAGAGATCAAACACATAGCTACTGGTACATACCCTCAGCCCCGAGGGTGAACTACTCCCTCCTCATCATGGAGACCGCCGGGATGATGAAGATGGCGTCCGGTGATGGTTTCCCCCTCCGGCAGGGTGCCGGAACGGGCTACCGGTTGGTTTTTTGTGGCTACAAAGGCTTGTGCCGGCGAAACTCCCGATCTAGGTTTGTTTCTGGGGGTTTCTCAATTTATAGGAATTTTTGGCGGCGGAAACAAGTCCAGGGGGACCACGAGGCGACGACAAGCTAGGGGGGCACGCCCTAGGGGGGTGTGCGCGCCCCCCAGGCTTACGGTGGCCTCGTGGCTCTTCTGGCCCAACTCCAATGCTCCCTAGGCTTCTTCTGGTCCATAAAAAATCACCATAGATTTTTATTCCGTTTGGGCTCCGTTTGATATTCCTTTTCAGTAAAACTCAAAAACACGAAAAAAACAGAAACTGGCACTGGGCTCTAGGTTAATAGGTTAGTCCCAAAAATAATATAAAGTTGTAGTAAAATGATTGTAAAACATCCAAGAATGATAATATAACAGCATGGAACAAGCAAAAATTATAGATACGTTGGAGACGTATCAAACACTTGCTGAAAACATGATGAATTGTAGTTGCAAAGTTGACTGAGAACATAGTTTGTTGGTTTTCAATAAGGTTTATGCTTTATACTTCTATGTTGTGATGAATTGTTACTTGATCATGAGAAGTTATATGATGAAGTTATATAATAAAAGCTATATGAATAAGTTATATGATAAATTTTGTTGCTGCTATGATAATTTGCATGATGCTACTATGTCCGTATTTTGTTTTTATCGACACCTCTCTCTCAAACCATGTGGACATGCTTTTCAATATCGGCTTTCGCTTGAGGACAAGTGAGGTCTAAGCTTGGGGAAGTTATATAATAAAAACTATATGAATAAGTTCTATGATAAAATTTGTTGCCGCTATGATAATAAGCATGATGCTACTATGTCCGTATTTTGTTTTTATCGACACCTCTCTCTCAAACCATGTGGACATGCTTTTCAATATCGGCTTTCGCTTGAGGACAAGCGAGGTCTAAGCTTGGGGGAGTTGATACGTCCATTTTGCATTGTGATTTCCTACTATTATTTATAATGTTTTTATGCATAATAATGCTTTAGGGAGTGATTCTAATGCCTTTTCTCTCATAATATGCAAGGTTTACACAAATAGGGAGAATACCGACAGCTAGAATTCTGGACCTGAAAAAGCACATCAGAGATACCTATTCTGCACATCTCGAAATAAGCTAAAACTTCACGGAGATATATTTTGGAATATATAAAAAATACTGGAGCAAACCGGAGGGGCCCCACCTGGTGAGCACAAGACACCAGGGCGCGCCAGGCCCCCCAGGCGCTCCCTAGTGGGTTGTGCTCGGCACGGGCCACCTCCGGTGCCCATCTTCTGGTATTTAAGGTCTTTTGACCTAGAAAAAATAGAGGGAGGACTTTCGGGACGGAACGCCGCCATCTCGAGGCGGAACTTGGGCAGGAGCACTTTTGCCCTCCGGCGGAGCGATTCCGCCGGGGGAACTTCCCTCCCGGAGGGGGAAATCGAAGGCATCGTCATCACCAACACCCCTCTCATCTTTGGGAGGCAAATCTTCATCAACATCTTCAACAGCACCATCTCCTCTCAAACCCTAGTTCATCTCTAGTGTTCAATATTTGTACACGAACCTCAGATTGGTACCTATGGGTGTCGGTGTCAAAACCGGCGGATCTTGGGTAGGGGGTCCTGAACTATGAATCTGGGATCGATGGTTAACAGGGGACGAAGGAGACGATGTTTACCCAGGTTAGGGCCCTCATGAGGAGGTAAAACCCTACATCTTGCTTGATTATATTGATGAGTATGATCGTTACAGAGTCAATCTACCTCGAGATCAAATGAGCTAAACCCTAGATGAGTTGACTTGTCCCTCTACGAACTAAGCTCCTAGTTTATATAGACACTAGGGGTACCTAGGGTTACATGCAGTCGGTTGCTACCGGGGGTTTAAACACGCCCATCTGTTACTTGACGGACGCACCACGGCACCTGAGATTTCCTTCCTGACCACGGAGCCCCGTATAGTTCGGTCTCCCCACAGCGACTACCGAGTACCTTACTAGTTCAGCCCACTTGAGATAGGTCGGCATCCAGAGGACCCCTTAATCCCAGACTCCCTCAGTAGCCCCTGAACTTGCCTCCAACGCTAAGGTACTCCGTCTTCTACAGCTTCGCCCGCCCAAGGTCTTCGGCTTGCGAGGCGAGTTCTCTTCCCCTCTGGTTCGTCGGACAATAACATGGCCAATGATAAACCTTCATCTGTCGCAAACATCATGGGAGGGTCAATGAAACCCCTCGATTCTTGAGCACCAATAGAGAGCAGGTACCCCAACAGTCTATTACAAAATTGCCCTTAAAGTCTGGGGGAGGAAGCGCCTATTTTAAGCAAGTTAAACCTGCCACGGGCAACACTTCCTTCCCCCTCACCACGAAGAGGCCCTAGCGTCAACGAACTTGGAGATATGGCGAGCGCTCCAGGTTCTTCCTCGCGCCCTCATGGTCCCCTTCCAGGTGACTGGGCAAGCTGTTCCGTTTCCCTCCTCCAGCTGCGCAATCTTGAGGTACAGGGATATCTCCCTACTTTGGATTTGGCACCCACTCGCGCTGGATTGACTTCCGCAAACGGCGAGGCCTTTGCGGAGAACTTCCCTGCTCCCCGCTAGGACGAGGGGGTATGCTTCACCTCCTTCCTCCTATGAGGCCTAGGCTTCCCCATTCACCCCTTCTTGAGGGGTTTACTGGAGTTCTACAGGATCCAACTCCACAACCTCACCCCCGGGTCTATCCTGCACATCTCGAGCTTCGTTGCCCTCTGCGAGATGTTTCTAGGCTGCGAGCCCCACTTTGATCTATGGAGAAAGTATTTCTGCCTCATCCCCCGCACTCGGGGAGGGTCAATCCAGGAAGTGGGTGGAGCCGAAGTGTGGCGTATAGCCGGGACGGGGTATCCCATTGGGACCCCAAAGAAGGAATCCGAAGAGTGGACTTCAGAGTGGTTTTATATTGAGGACGTCCCTTTATTTGGCCCAGCTCGAAGGGTTTTGCCCAAATATTCTGAGGCCCCTTTAAAGAAACGATTCAATTGGCATCCGAGGAGCTCTTCCCAAGAGGAGAGCGCCGAGGTAAAGTGTCTAGCCGCCCAGGTGAAGCTGCTAGCTCACAGCAAGCTAACAATCATCTACGTGATGGCCGTTGCCATTACCCGTTATGTTCAACCTATGCAACAGAGGATCCATCCCCTGTGGTGCTACAACAGGACAAGCGACACAACCCATTCCTGACGACAAGGGCCTGCCGACCAGGCAGCGTTGGCGGTCATATTGGCCGATCTCATCAAAGGAGAAAAAGAAGATTTTGCTCGCCTGAAGATCAGGGAAGGTTACTCAACTCATAACCCCATTGAATGGGTAAGTTTATTCACACTTCCCTAGCTCGGACCACTAATTTTTGATTTTACTGACCGGAACTCCGTGTCTTTCTGAACATCAATGGAGACGTTGGGTCGAGACAGTTAACTACCCCGCCCCGCAACCGGAGGATTATTCACGTAGCGATGACCCCGGATTTCATGAAGATCCGGAGATTTCAATGGAATTTGAGGACGAGCCTTTTACCAGAGGAGTCTTGATGAATCTAAGGTGGCTCTTCAGGCCGATCACCCCGAATTGTTCCCTTCCTCCACAATAAGTAAAAAGAAGGCTTCTTCTCGGAAAGGACGCGTGCCTCCCGTCATTTCGTTCACATCGACTTCTACCACCAAGGGCCGCCGGACTACGCGCCGGACACCCTTGAGGACTACCCCGGCAAGGTCCGCGCCAAATAGCAGCAAGACTCCCGAGCGAGAGAAGACGGCGGGAGTCACATCAACCGCTCTCCCTACCAAGAGGTGTTTAACCTTGCAATCTGATCTTTGTATTATCCATTTTAAATACTCACGGTTTCTGACCGACATACTCAGGAGGAGAGTACACCCACCTCCATCCGAAGACGTTGAGAAGGCGTCGGACAGTCCTCATGGACCGAGGTCTTCGGCACGCTCCGAAGTGGATGCGGGAGTCCCTGTTACCGGCTAACCTCCCGAGGACTCGGGGGATGTCTCGGTCACCAATTCCGAGGTTGAAAGCGCGATGAATCATCGGCGGCGAAGGAAGTCGCTGCGTCACCCAATATTTTCTGACTAAGAGTTTAATGCTCTTAATTCAATGGACTCATACCTCGGAGCCGCTCGAGTGGGACTCGATGGAGCCGCTAGAATAATGTCCACCAGTCTGCGGGTGAGTGGTTGGCTTTGACGACCGAACACAATTCCTAACCCAGTAGCCCCCGAGCCTTAATTTGGACGGGACGGCCGAATTCAAGGGTCTAAATATTATTGTTGTCTATATGTAGGCGTCAAAGCAATAAAATGAGAAGTTGTCGGCCGACCTCGAGTCAAGTCGAGCGGAGCTGCGAGATGTTAAGGTCGAGCTTGAGCAGGTGAAAAAGTTCACTAGAGAGGCACACGGTGAGTGAAAAGTATTGTTTATGTGCAGAAGTTGTTTAGGACATATTTTCTGACGAAAGATTGTTTCGTAGTAGCCGAGTCCATCGGGCAGCTGCAGAAGGATTTGGATGCCTCCCGAAAATCTCAAAGGTATGTTGAATCCCAGCTGGAGGTTGGACATCGTGTATTGACTCGAAGTCTAGAGGATAAGAACCAGCTCAAGGCGGAAAATCAGCGACAAGCCGAAGAAATTGAGAGCTTGAAAACTCAATTGACACAAACCCATAGATTAAAGGGTGGCATGTTCTGTAAGTGAAATTCTAACCTAGAACTCCGTAAAGTATTTTTTATCCTGTCGAGTGTAAGGAACATCTTTGATTTCCTGCCTAGGTCTCCTGACCGAGCGTCCCGAGGAAGAAATCAGCTCATTCGGAGGGGACCTGTTAAAGGAACTGTCCGTTGTGCACGAGCAGGATCGGAAAGCTATGCAGAGCATGATCAAGGCACTCTGGCCAGCTCAGACGCCTCCGGAAGGGACGACAGAGCTGGTCGATAAATTTAGAGGAGCTCGAAGTCGTTTTGAGCTATGGAAGACCTCGGCTTGTCGAGAGGGACCGCGAGAGGCATGGGCTATGGTGAAGACCCGCTTTACCAAACTCAACTCAGAGCACTTGGCTCGGGTGGGGCCGGTAGGGCCGGATGGTCAAGAGGTACGTTTGCACTTGGATTATGACCAAGTGATGCCCGCCGCTCGTATGTCACAAGAGGATTGCGCCCTGGACGCCATAATGGATCATCTCGACTGACAGCCTAGTGTTTGATTCTATGTAACTATGTACTTTATATCAAACCGACTCCACCCGTGCTGTAAACGTTGTCTTAACCGGCCATCGGCTTCTATCTCCGTCGCCCATAGCTAGGGAGCGTTCCGTACTATGCATCCTGTGATAACAGGGAATCATTTCGGAGAACTAGGCAATCCGGCCTTCTGGTGTGAACAGACGAAACGTGCATAGGGAGATATGTTATATTACTGTTTAACGTAAGAAACATCTTCCAAAGAAAATAGTTCCTCTATGGATTCCTTTCTTCAGGTTACTACATAGATCGTAAATGTCATAGCCATTGACACGTATTATGCGGATAATTTGCTATTTTGGGGGAATGACCCTTGTTTATGGCGAAGAGCACCAACTATATTCTCTTCCTCTGTGGCCGACCAAGTTGTTTCTTAAGAATGCTAGCCTTCGGCTTCACCCGTCTGAGGTACGTATCCGTTCGTAACAATCGCCGAGGTGCTCCCTTTACCCCCTAGCCGAACAATCGGGAACGTAGGGGGAAAGCACAGGAGCAAGGCAACATGGCTTGGCTAAATCTTAAGCCCAATTGGTGCATAAAATGGCACAAAACGATGCTGGAAAGGTGCATACCAGACAAATAGGTGGAAAAAACAATATAGGTTTGCTTCATTAAGAAGCCCCCAGGCGTTACCGGGTAAAACATTTGAGAATGTATGCCGATGAAATCTTAACACAGTTTGGTTTAACCGAACATAGCCTGAGAAAATCTAACCAATCCTGTTGAAGCAATCAAGGAAGGGGAGGAAAATACAAGTGTTTTGGAGAAGGTGACGACACCGGTCTAGCCGTAGAAGCGCCGAAGGCGAGCTGCATTCCATGGGTTCGGTTTGAGGCGATTGTCCTGGGGGTTGCGAAGGTGATAAGCTCCTCCTCTCAGTACTTCATCAATTATGAAAGGGCCCTCCCACTTGGGGTTGAGTTTCTGCTTCTGTTTCTCTGGGAGGCGTAAAACCAACACGCCCACATTATATACTTTTGCTCGAACCTCCCTGCTTTGGTAGCGCCGAGCCTGCTGTTGATAGAAAGTAGATCGGGCCCGAGCTATGTCGCGCTCTCCTTCCAAGGTGTCTAGCACGGCCTCTTTTTCTTCGTACATGTGCACCCTAGTTGCGTCGTGGATGATATCACAGGGGAGGACCGCTTCGGCCCCGTACACCATAAAGAATGGTGTGTATCCCATTGATCGATTCGGGGTGGTGCGCAAACCCCACAGCACGGAATCGAGTTCCTCAACCCAATGACAGTCGGATTCTTGAAGGGATCGAACCAGACGAGGTTTAATACCACTCATAATGAGGCCGTTGGCCCGTTCGACCTGTCCATTGGTGTCCGGATGATACACCGAGGCATAATCAAGTTTGATGCCCAAGTTAGCGCACCAGTCCTTTACCTCCTGGGCGGTGAAGTTGGATCCATTGTCTATTATTATACTGTGTGGGATACCGTAATGGTGCACCACGCCGGATATGAAGTCGATTACCGGCCCCGACTTAGCCGAACTTACTGGTTTTGCGTCGATCCATTTAGTGAACTTGTCGACCATGACCAGTAGGTATTTCTTTTTCTTGGTCCCCCCTTTAAGTGGCCCGACCATGTCTAAACCCCAGACCGCGAAAGGCCATGTAATGGGTATCGTCCGAAGAGCCGTACGAGGCATGTGGCTTTGATTTGCAAAGAGCTGACAGCCGACACAATGTTGGACAAGTGTGTGGGCGTCCGCTCGGGCGGTGGGCCAGAAGAACCCGGCTCGAAAGGCCTTGCTTACCAGAGCCCGCGCTACTGCGTGGTGGCCGCCCATGCCTGTGTGTATCTCTGCCAAGAGTTGCCTTCCTTCTTCTTTGGATATGCACCGTTGGAGGACCCCAGTAGTGCTTTTTTTGTATAATTCTCCTTCATGAACCTTGTAGGCTTTTTATCGCCGAAATATGCGTCTCGCCTCCGTCTGATCGTCGGGGATTTCTTTGCGTAGAAGGTAAGCAAGTAAGGGTTCTGTCCATGGTGCGATTACTGCCATGACCTCGTGGGCCGAGGGTGTTTCTTCAATTGCAGAATCGCCGATGATTTGCTCATCTGGTTCGACTGTGGGGGGGGGGGATGACCTGTTCTGCTCCATTAGCTATAGCATCCTTGTCGTCGTCCTGCCATACCACGGAGGGCTTGAAGAGCTTCTCTAGGAAGGTGTTCTTAGGGACGAGGTCGCGTTTGGCGCCCATGCGGGTGAGGACGTCGGCAGCTTGATTGCTGTCTCTGGAGACATGGTGGAATTCTAGCCCTTCAAACCGTGCAGATATCTTGAGGACGGCATTTCTGTAAGCTGCCATTTTTGGGTTTTTAGCATCGAATTCACCATTGATTTGCGAGATGGCGAGATTAGAGTCTCCCCGTACTTCGAGCCATTGTACACCTATTGATGTTGCCATCCAAAGTCCGTGCAACAGTGCCTCGTACTCGGCCGCATTGTTTGAGTTCGCGTACATGATCTGTAGTACATACCGGGTGTTGTCTCCGGTGGGGGATGTGAGGATAATGCTAGCCCCCAGTCTGGCAAGTGTCTTGGATCCATCGAAGTACATAGTCCAGTGTGAGTATGTGTTGTATTCTCTGGGGAGCTCGGCCTCCGTCCACTCGGCAAGAAAATCGGCCAACACCTGAGATTTAATAGCTCGGCGTGGCTGGTAATTGATTTTGAATGGGAGGAGTTCAATGGCCCATTTGGCTATGCAGCCAGTAGCGTCCTTGTTGTTGATTATATCATTCAGGGGTGCCTCGGAGGTTACCGTGACCGAACACTCTTGAAAATAGTGTCTTAGCTTGCGCGATGCCATGAACACTGTGTAGGCTATCTTTTGATAATGTGGGTATCTGGACTTGCACGGAGTAAGCACCTCTGCTACGTAATAGATTGGTTTCTGTACCCGGAATTTGTGGCCCTCGGCCTCCCGTTCTACCACGAGGACCGCACTGACAACCTGGTTGGTGGCTGAGATGTATAGCAGCATCGGTTCACTAGTACCAGGGGCTGCTAGTATGGGGTTACTGGCCAACAGTGTCTTGATTTCCTCCAGCGCGATCGCTGCTTCATCCGTCCACTCAAAGTTTTTGGTTCGTTTCAACAGCCTATAGAGTGGTAGAGCCTTTTCACCAAGGCGGGAGATAAAGCGGCTTAACGCCGCCACGCAGCCTGCTAGTCTTTGAACGTGTTTCAGCTCCATGGGGATCGCTAGTTGGGATAGAGCTCGGATCTTGGCCGGATTGGCCTCTATCCCCTTGTGGGAGACAATGAATCCAAGCAGTTTTCCGGCAGGGACTTCGAAGACACACTTGTCCGGGTTGAGCCGTATGTCGTACTCCCACAGACTAGCGAAGGTTTGACCAAGGTCCTCCACCAACTGACTGACGTGTTTAGTCTTGATGACCACGTCGTCTACATATGCCTCGACTGTTTTGCCGATTTGTTTTTCCATACATGTCTGAATCATGCGCTGGTATGTGGCGCCTGCGTTTTTTAACCCGAAAGGCATTGTGTTAAAGCAGAATGGCCCATAGGGGGTGATGAAGGCAGTTGCAGCTTGATCGGATTCCTTCATCTTGATCTGATGGTATCTGGAATAAGCATCGAGGAAGCAAAGCGAGTCGTGTCCGGCAGTGGCGTCGATGATCTGGTCTATGCAGGGTAAAGGGAAAGGATCTTTAGGGCAGGCTTTGTTAAGGTCTTTGAAATCGACGCAAAGTCGTCAGGATTTGTCTTTCTTCGGCACCATGACCAAATTTTCCAACCACTCGGGGTGTTTAATTTCTCTGATGAATCCTACTTCAAGTAGTTTGGCGATTTCTTCGCCCATAGCTTGACGCTTGGGTTCGTAAAATCGGCGTAAGGCCTGTTTGACCGACTTGAAGCCTGCGATTATATTCAGACTATGTTCTGCCAGCCTTTGCAGGATTCCTGGCATATCTGATGGGTGCCAGGCGAATATGTCCCAATTTTTGCGCAAAAATGTGTGCAGTGCTTCAGCAATCGCGGGGTCTAGCCGAGCTCCGATGGACGCTGTTTTATTGGGGTCCATTGGGTGTACCTGAAATTTTATGATTTCATCTGCAGGTTTGAACGATGTGGACTTTGGCCTTTTGCCGAGGATCACGTCATTCTTATCCACAATAGAATGGAGTGTGGTCAGTTCTTCTGCAGCGAGGGTCTCGGCTAGTGCCTCGAGGGCAAGCGATGTTGTTTTGTTTTCGGCTCAAAGGGCTCTGTCTGGGTCACTTATAACTGTGATCACACCGTTGGGTCCCGGCATTTTGAGCTTCATATAACCATAATGTGGTATGGCATGAAATCTTGTGAAGGCGTCGCGCCCTAAGAGGGCATGATAGCCACTGTGAAAGGGCACGATATGAAAAAGAAGTTCTTCAGATCTGTAGTTGTTCAGAGTGCCGAATACTACATCGAGGGTGACTCGTCCTGTACAGCGTGCCTCTTTTCCGGGGATGATTCCTCGAAAAGTTGTGCTGCTTCGTTCGATTCAAGATCTATCGAACTGCATCTTGTCTAATGTATCCTCATAGATGAGGTTTAGACCACTGCCATCGTCCATTAAGACTTTGTCCAACCTGAAGCCATCTACTATTGGGTTGAGGACCAGGGCGGCAGGTGCTCGCTCTGTGCGGGTTATTGGTTAGTCATCCTCGCCGAAGGTTATCGGTGTATCTGCCCATAATTTCCTTGCTTCCACCTGGTGTATTTGATCGAGCTCTCGAAGAGCTCTCTTCCTCTGACCTTTGGAGGAAAATGTCTCATAGATCGTTAGTACCTCGGCGTTGTTTTCGTGTGGTGTTGCTGAACGTCTGACTTGGGGTGGGGCCGCAAGGATGGCCTCTCTGCTTTTCGCGACTTGCCTAACGACCCAGCAAGCTCGAAGGCTATGAGTCGGGCTTGCGTTTAGCGAAGCAAGGTGTATGGGGCATGGCGTGTCCAATAGTTGTAGGACCGAAAGTATGTCTAGAGGGGGGGTGATTAGACTACTTGACCAAATAAAAGTTTTGCCTTTTCCCAAATTTTAGAGTTGGCAATTTTAGCATTTCATGGCAAGTCAAGTACACCCTACACATGCAAGTCTAAGAGTATAGCAGCGGAAAGTTACAACAAGCATGAGTAGAAAGGATAGGGTAGGAAGATAAAACGCAATTCTAGACACTATGATTTTTCCCGTGGTTCCGATAGGTGGTGCTATCGTACATCCACGTTTATGGAGTCTTCAACCCACGGAGGGTAACGGTCGCGAGAGTCCACGGAGGGCTCCACCCATAAGGGTCCACGAAGTAGCAACCTTGACTATTCCATAATGGCTTCCGTCCACGAAGGACTAGCCTCACTATGGGTAGATTTTCACGAAGTAGGCGATCTCCTTGCCCTTACAAACTTCTTGGTTCACTCCACAACACGAAGTAGGAGGCTCCCAAGCGACACCTAACCAATCTAGAAGGCACCACCCTCCAAAAGGTAATAGGCTCTGTCGGCGTTCTGGGAACGGGGGTACCCAGACCTGCCTGCCTGCGGCCCAGGGCATGGCCCGCTTCGTCAACCAACGCGGCCGGGCGCGGCCCCACTGGAGACAAGGCCCTCACGAGGACCCAAGCCTCGCGAGGAGGAGCAGTGCCAAGACCGGCGAAGGACGGGCCTCCTCAGGCCCCCTCCGGAGCGGCGGAGATCCCTATGCAAGGCCCGGCCTCAGGAGTCAAAGATGACGCGGGGAAGGACAGGCGAGCATCAGCGTGCCAGGCGGCGCATTTACCCCTTTAGTGCAAAGGGAGCAAGGACGTACGCGGGTTCCCAAAGCACCCCCCAAAGGTTTCCATTCCGGTGCAACAAGACTGCAACCACCAGCTCCACAGGCCGGACGTCATCGCTGAGCCCGTCCCTGCGTCGTCGACAGCTACTTTGCAGGCGAAGACCGCCTTTGGACAGGGCGAGCACGAACCCCTGTCCCCCTTCAAAATTGGCCGTTGTGGGATCCCTTCCCGCCATTGCGATAAGGGAAGAGGACCCGGGCCACCGCTATATATAGAGGGTAGGCTGCTTCGTGGAAGGGGACCCGGTCCACTGATACCACCACTCATCCAGCATCGAGCCACGGAGGGCCTCGAACGCCACTGAGAGCCCTCAGGAGGCCCCAAAACACTGTACTTGTTCATCCACCACTCCTCCTCGAGAGGCAATCCACCAAAAGCAGGAGTAGGGTATTACGCTTCGCAGCGGCCCGAACCTAGGTAAACTGTCGTGTTCGTCTTCTTCCTCGTCATCGTGCGAGTTCGTTGCTGTGTTCATCGAGTGGCGAGCTAGGTTGGGCGAGGCTGCAGGGGATCTTCGTACACGCCCCTGTGTTCGAATCTTAAGGGTTTTGCGGAGCCCGAAATCCGACATTTGGCGCGCCAGGTTGGGGGCGTGTCGGAGTATCCCTCGAGCCAAGATCTTCTCCCACCTCGCCGCTCCGATGTCTGACGCTCGCCGAGCCCACGCCGAGCGCCGTGCCACCCGCGTCGCTCAGACGGCGCTAGTGGGCCGCGCCGGTGCACGCAGGTCGCCCTCGCCTGTGGCGAACGCCGCCACAGGCCCCGATGCCCATGAGCAGCAAGACTCCTCCCGGCCGGTCACCGCGCAGCGCGACGGCCACACCGCCACTCTGTCGATCGTCCCAGCCTCCGGGTCATCCTCCCACGTTCGGCCCGGGCCGGTGCGCGGACAGGGCGCGCTCGCCATGGCTAACGAGCTGCTTCGCTACCGCCCCGCCCCCGACCGCTAGGACGACTGGCTCCGGCGCATCGCGGAGCTCGTTAGCGCTGCCGGCGAAGCTTCGGCACTCTCCTACTCGCTTCGACCTCAACCGTCCCTGGCAAACGACGTGGTACAAGACCCGCAGCCTCCGCCTCCACGACGCGACGCTGACCCCGAGCCCAGGCGATAAGCGCGTCCCCGCGACTGGCCTCGCGAACCGCGGGCAAGGCCAGGAGATGAAGTAAGCTGCCAGGTGGTTCCCCGGCCGCGCGTCGACGCACGCGCGTTCCCCGCGCTGCCGACCCAACGCCGCGACCGGGCGCCACTCGAGGTGGCCCCGCAGGAGCACCATGACCGGGTCGCCCCCGCGCACGCAGCACCCGTCGAGCCGGTGGGATGCCTCGCCATCGCCCTGGAGCTCTACCCAACCACGTGGCCCTGCAAGTTCAAGCCTGACCTGCCCCCGCGCTACGATGGTACTCCAGATCCAGCCGAGTTCCTACAGCTCTACTCCCTGAGCATCCGCGCGGCTGGAGGAGACGACAAGGTCATGGCGTGCTGGTTCCCTGTGGCGCTCAAGGCAGGCGCACTCTCCTGGCTCTTCAACCTCCCGGAGGCATGCATCACCTCCTGGGATGGCCTGCGCAAGCGCTTCATCGCCAACTTCCAAGGCACCCGCGACCGCGCGCCAACCGTGAACGACATGCGGCGTATCAAGCAACAGGATGGGGAAACCCTGCACAAGTTCATACAACGCTTCACGACCACGCGCCTCAAGATCCCTAGGGCTTCAGATGAGGCCATCATCTCTGCATTCACCGACGGAGTCACAGACCTCAAGATGAAGGAGGAGCTCGCCATGAATGACGAACTGTGCTCGGCCCTGGAGATGTTCAATCTGGCGAACAAGTGCGCCAAGGCCGAGGAGGGCCGCCTGTCGCTCCGCGGGCCACTGGCGGCGGAGCCAGAAGAGAAGAAGACCAAGGCCAAAGAGGCAAAACGCAAGGCCCCAGTAGTGCTTGCAGCCGAGCCTGAGGCGAAGCACAGCCGGGGAGAAGAACACCCCCCAGGAGGAAGATCGACCTGCATCTTCCATGGCACCAACAACCACGACACCGCCGATTGCCAGGAGCTCTGACTAATCTGCGCCGAGCACTTCGGCAGGCGCCCCGGACGAGGCGACTGGGGCCTCAGACGCGGCGGTGGCCGCGGCGGAGGCCGCTGGGACAACCGGGAACCGCGTCAGGGGTGGCGTGAACAGCCTCAGGAGGACCGCTGGCGCGACCAGGCTCGAGACGACCGCTGGCGTGACGGGCCTCGTGAGGACCGCTGGCGCGACGACCCTCCGGAGGGGTCACGATGAGGTCAGCCTCGCGAGGCTCGCCCTCGTGAGGCTGGTCTGCCGCCACTGCCTCCGCCGCCCAGGAGGAAGGAGGAAGACAGGCAGGACGATGGGGCTGGGGGCTTCCAGGATGTTAGGGCGGTGGCCTGCATCCTGGGCGGCGCCCAGGTCCCAGCATCAAACCGTGCCTTCAAGCAATTCGCACGGGAGGTGAATGCGGCTCTCCCGAAGCCTGAAGCGATGCGCCCCCTCAATTGGTCCCAGACCGCCATCACCTTCGACTCGAGCGATCAGCTCAGGTGCTCGTTTATGGCCGGCAAGCTCCCCATGTTGTGTACCCCAACCATCAGCAACGTCCTCGTCACCAAGACCCTCATTGACAGTGGGGCGGGGCTCAACGTCCTCTCCATTGAGACCTTCGAGACGCTCCAGGTGCCGTACGAACAGCTCATGCCAACCAAGCCCTTCTCGGGGGTCACAGACGGATCCACCGTACCCATCGGGCAGGTGCGTCTGCCTGTCACCTTCGGCGGGCGCAAGAACTACCACACGGAGATCATCGTCTTCGACGTCGCGCACATCCACCTTCCGTACAACGCGATCCTTGGGTACCCGGCTCTCGCCAAGTTCATGGCGGTGACCCACCATGGCTACAATGTCCTTAAGATGCCAGGGAGTGGCGGTGTCATCACCATTGCTTGCGATGAGAAGGATGCCATTTGTACCCTCGAGCGTGCCTACCGCGCTGCGGCGGCTGAGCAATCGGACGATGAGGAGGACGCGCTGCCTCGTGAGGATCCACGCAAGAAGAAGAAGCAACTCCTCTCCGCAGGGCGTCCTGGAACCTCAGGCTCTGCGCTCAGGGATGGGATCCCACCTCATATCGCATAGGAAAGCGCGCTCGGCGCCCCTCTTGGGCCGGGCCCGGGGGCTCCCACCCGGGGAGCTTCGGGCTCGGCCAGTGAGACAAGGCGGGCGCTCGAGCACAACCTGAAGGCGCGGTCTGACGCGCATCGGCCCAAGCCGGGAACTCGGTGCGAGACACCGAGTTCGCAAGAATCCGTCATCAGAGCGATCGAGGAGCTTCGAGAAGCACAGGCCGTGCAGGACGGGGGCTGCCCAGCGCCGCCAATCGCAGCCGCCGTCATCGGCACGGTCGACCAGCCGCGCATCTGCGTCAACGCACTAGCGATCAACCGAGCCGCGGCCCAGGGCCCCTTCTGGCCGGCGCGTGCAGATCATGGATGGGTCTACCCGAACGCCTATGTCTGCATGCCCTTCGGGCTGGCAAACGCAGGCGTCACGTTCCAGCGCCTTCACCGAGCCATGCTCGTGCCTTGCGTGGCGGGGCGCGGCAAGGAGTTGGAGGAGATGCTCGGACCAAGCGAAGGTTCCAAGCCTCGGGAGACGACGGACCCATGAAGGTCGCGCTCGTGGAGAAGAGAGAGCAGGCTATGACGGTGGCTTCGGCTCTTCAGCGGCATGGCCGCAGGTGACTTTTTGTTGGCTGATTGCTAGGTAATTTTTTGGTTTACTCTGCTCGAGGGCGCCCGCTGGGCCGCATGATCCTCAGTTGATCAGGGCACACCCCCGTTGTCGCCTCGTTTATGCATATTTCAATAGTTTCACATGCATCTCATCTGTGTCCTGACGTTCTACCTTGCTTGCATGGCTCCTTGCCGGTGTGGACACCGCTTCACCACCTTCTTCGAGTTGGTGTTTCGCAAGGGGCTGTGCACCGCGGCCCTTCTTGGGGCGCCACAGAACTGGGATACAAGGCCCTGTAACCTCAGGGACTTACATCTTTGGTCGGTCGACCCCCCGCTTGGGGGCTCCGGCAGCAGTACGTCGCCTCAGCTTGGAGTCTCGGGAGGCCCCATGGCCTCCTGAGGAAGCAGCCGGCAGGGTGGAATGGGGGTCACTCGAGCGTCAAGGGGGGCTCCTGAGCATCGAGCCTTAGGAGTCCTACCGGTCATAAGGCCACTCACCCCCTGATGTCGTCCTTGGTTTCCGGTCGGCATCAGGAGTGGTGAGGCCTCGCCCCGTGAAGTGCGTCCTTGGTTTCCGGTCGTACCTAACGGTGGTGGGGAAATGTGCGGGACCGGGACCTGCCGACGTAGAGCCACTTGAGCGTCAAAGGGGGCTCCTCAAGAGCCTTACTGGTCATAAAGCCACTCGCCCCTTGATGTCGTCCTTGGTTTCCGGTCGGCGTTAAGGGTGCCGGGGCCTAACCCTGTAGTAGCGTCCTTGGTTTCCGGTCGTATACTACGGTGGTCGGGAAATGTGCGGGACCGGGACCTGCAGACGTAGAGTGCCAAAAGGACCCCCAACCTGCCCCACTCTCGAAGAAGAAGAAGCTAGCAGGGCTTCAAACGGCCCCATCCACAAGAAGACTCAGGCGCAAACCGTCTTTGAGGTAGGGACATCGCGAGGCCAAAGCGCCCTCACAACCTCCCAGATACACCTCCCAGTTCTACCGTGCCAGCCACGCGTACGAACTCTCTGGGCTGTACACGCCCGGGGTCCCCCGAGGACGCGGAGGGGTCCCTTCCCACGCAATGTGGCAGCCACAGCCCAGCGCTGGCGGAGAAGTCAACACGGTCCACCAATGACTATGCCCACGCAATGTGGAAGCCGCAGTTCCGTGCTGGCGGTCAACACGGTCCACCAATGGCTATGCCCACACAAGGTGGAAGCCCCACGCCCGTTGCGGGGGGATAAACAACTGAGGGCGCCCCAGTGGCTGCATCCAACCTCAGGAGGGTCCCTGGCGGCCCCTTTCTCGCTGCGATCCCCAGGGATGCACGCGTGAGGGGGCTGCACGGGACTGCTACCCGGCCAAGCCTGGTACACGCCACCTTCCCAGGTCTGCCAAACCTGGTCTTCACGCGCTCATCTCCGGAAAAGCTGGCGAGGAAAGGTATGGGAGCCGCTCGCACGTCAAGGGGGGACTCCTGAGCATCACGACTCAGGAGCCTAACTGGACCCGTAGCCCCTCACCCCTTGGACCGTCCTTTGTTTCCGGTCGGCCCAACGGCGGTTGAGGTATGCGCGGGTCGGGCCCTGCCGACGCAGAGCTCAGAGCACTCAAAAAACTGCTCAAAAACCCTTAGGGAGGACGCTAGAGCTCACACGTCAAGGGGGACTCCTGAGCATCGCGACTAAGGAGGCTAACTGGACCCGTAGCCCCTCACCCCTTGGACCGTCCTTGGTTTCCGGTTGGCCCAATGGCGGTTGAGGTATGCGCGGGCCGGGCCCTGCCGACGCAAAGCGCTCAAGGTGTTCGGAAATTTCAAGTTATCCCAATCCTCACCATGTTCCCTTCATGAGGGCTGCTCGCACGTCAAGGGGGACTCCTGAGCATCGCGACTCAGGAGCCTAACTGGACTCGTAGCCCCTCACCCCTTGGACCGTCCTTGGTGATCCGGTCGGCCCAACGGCGGTTGAGGTATGCGCGGGCCGGGCCCTGCCGACGCAGAGCATCACAGCAAGCAAGAAGGAAACAAGGCGAAGAAAGCAATCATGCAGCCCAACAGTTATTACAAGCAATAAAAGTTTTCGCGATCACAAACGAGTTTAACGCCTCCACGAGGCACGATGTGCATTGCAGGAAGGGAGCAGGAGGAAGGAATCAGGAGGAACCGCCGTCACCACTCGTATCACCCTCGGGGAACTCGTCATCAACATCGCTGGCATCGTCCTCCCCGGCGCCAACCCCAGCAGCATCCGGAGGCGGAGGAACCGTGACGCGAGTGAACCTCTTCACCCGCGTATCCACGGCGCTCTTCACCGCTGCCGCCGCGCCGACACGGACCTCAGGGGCGACCGGGCGGATCACAGAGTCGAAGTCGAACCCCGGCTCACGAAGATGAAGATGGCTGAAGACGCGCGTCGCGGCTTCAGAAAAGAGGTCGCGGCAATCACTATCCAAGACCCTATCCACCTTGACGATGGCGCCTCCAGCGCCTCGACGAGCTTCGAAGCAAGCACCGCGAAGCCGCCCTCCAGGGCGGCCAGGGGCTCTGCGAACCCATCTCGGCAGAGGGCATGGAGCGCCTTGCGAAGCTTGAGCTCGACGGCAGGGAAGGCGCTCAGCTCCGCGGCCTTCTTCTCCTCGGCCGCGGCAATAGCTTCCTCCTTGGTGTCAAGAAGGGCCTTCTTCGAAGCAATTTCCTTCTCCTGCGCGCCCAGGCGCACCCGCTCCGCGTCCTGATGGGTCGCCACCTGAGACAGCTCGGTTTCCCGAGCGGCAAGCTTGGCCTCGCGGGCTTCGAGGTCTTCCATCCGCTGACGAAGTTGCCCCGCAAGCTTGGCCTGCTCCTCATGGAAGGCCGTCAGACGGGCCTCCGCCTCTTCGCAACGCTTGGCGGCAGACGCGGCTTCATTCAGCGCCTCTTCGCGCGTGGCTCGAGCGGCCGCGGCTTCCTTCTCGCTCTTCGCCGCGGCAGCCGCGGCCTGGCCCCAAACCGCCACAACGGAGGCGTCGGCCTGGAGCCACCCTGAGATGAGCTCTAGGCGCCCACTCGCGAGGCGATCACCGGCACTCCCGAAGGAATCACGAACCTGACCCAAGGCAGCGAAGGCCCCATCCAGGACGTCGCGGCCACGCACCGGAGGCATCAAGCTCTCCCCCTGAGGAGTCCCCTGCGCGGTTGCGGGGGGCGTCCTCGGGGAGGCAGCACCACGGGGAACAGGAGGCTCCGGAGGCCGCTCGGAGACCGCGAACGCGGACGAATCGGCGGGCGGCAGGCCCTCAAGGGTTGGCCCTCCAAATGTCGGCGTCATCACGCCCTCAAGGGCAGGAGTGATCACGTCAGCAAGCATCGGGGGCTCAGGGGGCTCGGCAATGATGGCCTGGGGGGTCGCCTCGCGAGCTTTCTCTTCTTCGGCAGCAGGTGGCGGCGTGTCGGCAAAGGTAGGCGGCGCATTGGAAGTCGCCTTCGGCTTAACGCCCGCCTTCTTCTTCCTCATCTTCAGCGTAGCGGCATCCCTGGTCACCAAGCAAGAGAAGGTCATCGATGCACAAGCCATAGACAGGCGAGCCAAGCCAAGTCGGGTTGCTTACTCCTCAATGTCGACCCATTTCCTCTTCCTTTCCATCCTGGCGACGACGGCGGCACCCAAGCTTCCCATGGAGAGGGGGCCGCCGCACGGGGAAGCGGAGTCATTGACAGCCGAGGTGGTCGCGGAAGAGATCACCGTGGCCCCGCCCTCGCCCACCTGGCCTGTGAGTTGCGATTCGAGCGGGGGCGATGCCGGCGCCTCAACAGCCCTGCCAGCGGAGGCAAGGCGTGCCGGAGGGGACTCGGCTCCGCGCGTCCGGGGAGTCAACACGCACGCGGACCGTGTGGCGCGAGGGGCTGGCCCTAGGCCCCTGGAGGCCTTGGCGGCGCGAGAGGAGCCCGCAGCAGAAACTTCACCAACGTCGTCGTCGTCTTCAAGCTCGCGCAGAAGGGTGCCCTGCGACGGGGGAGACGCCCCCGCCGGGCCGTCGTCGGCGGTCCTCTCCGAGTCCTCCTCGCGCGTGGTGTCGCTGGAAGACACCACCACCGGACCAGGGCCCTCAGCTGGGAAAAGCCCCAGCTCATTGAAGACAGGCATCGCGGCAACTAGGTCAGCCCCGTTGTTGCGGCAGTACAGTGGGTCGTGAGCCTCAGGGAGGTCACCAGGGTCGCCGTTGAGCGCGGCAGCCCCCTGCTCATTTCCCCGGGAGTTATGCGCGCGGACCGGAGCCTGAGGTTGTCGCTGCTGCCCTGATAGTCCCACAAGGGCCTGGAATGGGCCTGGAGGGGCGCCAGGCGCTGCACCAAGAACTCCTTCACTATCATCCCACCAGTCAGCTTTTTAGCGCTGATATCGCGGGTGAAGCGCTCCAGGACGGGCCCGGCCCGGGGGTCAGAAAGCTTCGCGGAGCTCCACGCAGAAGTCTTCTCCGGCAACCCCTTCGGCAGATCCAACCGAGGGTTGGTGTCCTTGAGATCCATGAGGACCCAGCGGTGCCTGAAGTTCTCCACCTTCTTCCCGGCCTTCAGGAGCATGTTGCCGCTCTGGACCGCGACGAAAGAGACGCACGCTGACCATTGAGCGCCGTCATGCAAGCGCAAGCTGAAGAAATGGCGGAAGAGGGCTACCGAAGGCCGCATGCCGACCGTTGAGCGCCGTCGTGCAAGCGCAAGCTGAAGAAATGGCGGAAGAGGGCTACCGAAGGCCGCACGCCCACAAAGGCCTCGCAGTAGAAGGCAAAGATGGACAAGAGCAAGATGGAGTTGGGTTGGAGGTGAAGGGCCTGGATCCCGTAGTGGTCGAGGATGGCGGTGAAGAACGCGGAGAAGGGCGGGACGAGCCCGGCGAAGATGCTGTGGAGGAAGAAGGGGTATACCGCCTTGGACGAGGGCCGCTTCGCCGAGGAGCCGCCCCATATCAGGGTCCGCCCCTGCTCGTTGGACCCATCCGCCGTCCATGGGAGCACCGGGAGGAGGTCCTCATCCTTGGCGATGGTAGACCCCAAGAGCGCCGGCGAGATGGGAGCGGAGGCAGAACTCTGCACCTCTGGCTTCTGCTTGCCGGCGGGAGCCATCATAGAGCTAGCAGGGCCGAAGCAGCAAGGAAGAGGACGGAGCGGCGCCGGATCTGGGGAGGCGCCTGCTAGGGTAGGAGACCTGGGAAGCAATAGCAGGTGCGCAGGAAGGGAAAGCAATAATGGCCCAACGCTAGAAGTCAGGCTCTTGGCAATTCGAGCGAAGGCAGAAAGGACGAGCGGCACCCGACATCAGCCGCACAGCACGTGCCAGTCCTGGCCCGCAGGCATATGGGGCCCGCAGCGCTTCGGGCCGCCCTCAGGGCCCCGCCCCGAGGCCAGCTCGAGCACGCCTTGGGCCCGGGGGCTACTGTCGGCGTTCTGGGAACGGGGGTACCCAGACCTGCCTGCCTGCGGCCCAGGGCACGGCCCGCTTCGTCAACCAACGCGGTCGGGCGCGGCCCCACTGGAGACAAGGCCCTCGCGAGGACCCAAGCCTCGCGAGGAGGAGTAGCGCCAAGACCGGCGAAGGACGGGCCTCCTCAGGCCCCCTCCGGAGCGGCGGAGATCCCTATGCAAGGCCCGGCCTCAGGAGTCAAAGATGACGCGGGGAAGGACAGGCGAGCATCAGCGTGCCAGGCGGCGCAGTTACCCCTTTAGTGCAAAGGGAGAAAGGACGTACGCGGGTTCCCAAAGCACCCCCCCCCAAAGGTTTCCATTCCGGTGCAACAAGACCGCAACCACCAGCTCCGCAGGCCGGACGTCATTGCTGAGCCCGTCCCTGCGTCGTCGACAGCTACTTTGCAGGCGAAGACCGCCTTTGGACAGGGCGAGCATGAACCCCTGTCCCCCTTCAGAATTGGCCGTTGTGGGATCCCTTCCCACCATTGCGATAAGGGAAGAGGACCCGGGCCACCGCTATATATAGAGGGTAGGCTGCTTCGTGGAAGGGGACCCGGTCCACTGATACCACCACTCATCCACCATCGAGCCATGGAGGGCCTCGAACGCCACTGAGAGCCCTCAGGAGGCCCCAAAACACTGTATTTGTTCATCCACCACTCCTCCTCGAGAGGCAATCCACCAAAAGCAGGAGTAGGGTATTACGCTTCGCAGCGGCCCGAACCTGGGTAAACTGTCGTGTTCGTCTTCTTCCTCGTCATCGTGCGAGTTCGTTGCTGTGTTCATCGAGTAGCGAGCTAGGTTGGGCGAGGCTGCAGGGGATCTTCGTACACGCCCCTGTGTTCGAATCTTAAGGGTTTTGCGGAGCCCGAAATCCGACAGGCTCGGTAATGACGATGAACTCCTTGCTCTTATGCTTCAAGATGATAGACTCCTCAACACACAATCACTCTCTCACAGATTTGGCTTGGTGGAAGAGATGGGATTGGTGGAAAGCAACTTGGGGAGGCTAGAAATCAAGATCCATATGGTTGGAGTGGAAGATCTTGACCTCAACACAAGGATAGGTGGTTCTCTCTCAGAAAACTGGATGGGGCAAGTATGGAATAGTTCTGAGTGCTTCTCTCTCTAGTAGGTGGTGGTGAAGGGGTATATATAGGAATCTCCAAAAATCCAACCGTTACACACAAAATGACCAACTCGGTGACACCGATGTGTTAATCTCGGTGGTACCGAAGTGACCAAAAGGTGGCAACTTTTGAATCTCGGTGAAACCGATATAGGAAACTCGGTTGCACCGATAAGGTGACCAACGGTCAGATTCCCAATCTCGGTGATGCCGATCCAACAATCTCGGTGGTACCGATATTGTGAATTTGCGTAACAGAAAGTTGGCAACCTAAACTCGGTGGCACCGGTATGGAATCGGTTGCACCGAAGTGGCTAGGGTTTGGCTGGGTCTGTCTATGGTTGAGAATCGGTGGCACCGGGATGGAAGTGTTGGTTGCACCGATGTTGAGTATATGGCTTTGGACAGACTTTGGTGGGAGAGTTTGTGGGTGTTTTTGGTGACTATCACTTGTGCACGTATGAGCATTTTGTTCACCAACAAAACCTTACCCCCTTTTAATAGTATTGGCTTTCCTATGGACTCAAAGTGATTTCTCACAAATGTAAAATGTAGAGTCCTCTTCCTTGAAGCTTTGCCAACCTATTTCCTTGCATCTTGGGGTATTTCCACAATCTTCACAATCCTTTTGCCATCCCTATCATTGAACTTTTCCTGAAATATACTTAGTGGAAACATTAGTTCAATGACTTATATGTTGTTATTAATTACCAAAACCACCAAGGGAGCAAATGTGCTTTCAATAGTCCATCAAGTCCGGTTCTTTCCTTCATAGGATATTTGTTCCTTTTTTCGGTAGGCTCATACCTGGCCGGCCGTTGCGGGGGTACGAGCCTTTTCTGAACTCATCTAGGTTGTTCGGCATGGATTGACTCCATGTATAATTGTTGTGCTTTCCACATGCTTTCCATGGCGCAATACTTTCACACCAGGTTCGACAATTCGGAGAAAGTTTGGATGGGGCGACGGGCGAGGGCGTTGAGAATTCCTTCATCATGGCAAGTACGCCGGAAGGTTGTAATCATCTCGTGGCTGCTATGTCCTTTCATCCTGTCTTTGTGGAGGAGGAATCTGGCCCAATAATGATGGACCGATTCCCCTGGCTGTTGTTTGACCTCCCGTAAGCCCATGTGTCGGGCTCTCCTGCGCTTGGAAAACGCTCGATTTGGGTGGTGGGTGGGAACAAATTTCATGCCCCAGTAGGGTGCGAGTCCAAAATCCTGACGGTCATTTCTGGTGTAATTGCGGGGTTAGGCCCGACAGGTTTGGAGTACGTAGCATTTGCGGGGCCATGCAGCTCGGACTCCAGGTCATGGGTTAGGCTGGCCACTGGTTTCAAATCATTACCCGGGGGAAGTCCCGATTCCAAACTGTGAAGAGGATCCTAGTGATCGGAGACCGGGGTGTAAACCGTTCTTAACGCCGGTGGTTGAGGGGACATACTTCTGGCCGGATACTTGACGGTGGCGACCAAGTGTGTCACCAGTGGGACATGAATTTCCCTGTCGTCGGGCCTAACCCCAATCTGGTCGTAGACCGAGGGTTGGTCATCGGTCATTCCTAGGGCTTGGATCCGGTCGAGCAACTCATTCAGCGATGAGGTTCCGGCGGAGTCCGTGCTATCTGCGCGCCTGCGGTCGGTTTGTGACGCCATCGCTCCGAGGTCGTTTGAGGGAGCATCCGTGGTATGTGTGGTCGGGGCCGATTTAGGGATGTTGGCCAGGCCAGACTTTAAGGCTGAGCCAGAGACAGGGGCCGCCTCAGTGGAGGGGTCTCCTGCTCCCAAGGTTAAGGCTTCGGGGGTTGTTAGCTCTTCAAGGAGAGCAGACAGCTTTGTTAAAACTAGGTCTCCCTGGGAGTCGGTGATGAACTCTAGGTTCCCGAACCTGACTTCTTGACCGGGGGTAAAACTTCCGATCTGGCCTAGGCGGCCGGCGGGATCGGCATGGAGCACGATGCTACCGAAAGCGAAGATCTGACCAGGAACGAAGTTGTCCTTGTTACAGATTTCATCGCTAATGATTAAGCAAGCCATTGATCTTTCGGTGATTCACAGCGGAACTCTCAATGAAAGCACCAATGTCGGTGTCGACACCGGCGGATCTTGGGTAGGGGGGGCCAAACTATGAATCTGGGATCGATGGTTAACAGGGGACGAAGGAGATGATGTTTACCCAGGTTCGGTCCCTCGTGAGGAGGTAAAACCCTACGTCATGCTTGATTATATTGATGAGTATGATGGTTACAGAGTCGATCTACCTCGAGATCAAATGAGCTAAACCCTAGATGAGTTGACTTGTCCCTCTACGAACTAAGCCCCTGGTTTATATAGACACCAGGGGTACCTAGGGTTACATGTAGTCGGTTGCTACCGAGGGTTTAAACACGCCCATCCGTTACTGGACGGAGGCATCACGGCACCTAAGATTTCCTTCCTGACCACGGAGCCCCGTATAGTTCGGTCTCCCCACAGCGACTACCGAGTACCTTACTAGTTCGACCCACTTGAGATAGGTCGGCATCACGAGGACCCCTTAATCCCGGACTCCCTCAGTGGGTGACTAGTAGTGTTGATTACATCTTGTAGTTGATTACTATATGGTTTATTTGGTGGAAGATTATATGGTCAGATCCATTATGCTATTCAATACCCTTTTGATCTTGAGCATGAATATTATTTGTGAGTAGTTACCTTTGTTCTTGAGGTCACGGGAGAAGTCATGTTGCAAGTAATCATGTGAATTTGATATGTGTTCGATATTTTGATGATATGTATGTTGTGATTCCCTTAGTGGTGTCATGTGAACGTCGACTACATGACACTTCACCATCCTTGGGCCTAAGGGAATGCATTGTGGAGTAGTTATTAGATGATGGGTTGCTAGAGTGACAGAAGCTTAAACCCTAGTTTATGCGCTACTTCATAAGGGGTTGATTTGGATCCAAACGTTTAATGCTATGGTTAGATTTTATCTTAAAACTTTTCTCGTAGTTGCGGATGCTTGCGAGGGGGTTAATCATAAGTGGGAGGTTTGTTCAAGTAAGAACAACACCCAAGCACCGGTCCACCCACATATCAAATTATCAAATTAGCGAACGCGAATCAAACCAACATGATAAAAGTGAGTAGATGAAATTCCCGTGTACCCTCAAGAACACTTTGCCTATTATAAGAGACTGTTCTGGCCTGTCCTTTGCCACAAAAGGATTGGGCTACCTTGCTGGACTTTATTTACCATTACTGTTACTTGCTCGTTACCAATTATCTTGCTATCGAACTATCTGTTACCTACAATTTCAGTGCTTGCAGAAATTACCTTGCTAAAAACCGCTTGTCATTTCCTTCTGCTCCTCATTGGGTTCGACACTCTTACTTATCGAAAGGACTACGATTGACCCCCTATACTTGTGGGTCATCAGTCTTCGCTGCGAAAGTTGTCGGGCGAGCCAAACATTACTTCCAGAGTCACGGTGCCCGAGCAACGGGCTTCGACGCCTGGGATTACTCCTTTAAAGGTGGTGTTGCGGGGTTTGATCCTTGACGGATCAATACCCATTTTTCTCACTGTATCTGAGTAAATCAGATTGAGGCTGCTGCCTGCGTCCATGAGGACTCTAGTTAGGTGGTACCCATCGATGATGGGGTCAAGTACCAGGGCTGCCGATCCTCAATGACGGATACTGGTCGGGTGGTCCCTACGGTCGAAGGTGATCGGGCATGCCGACCATGGGTTGAATTTTGGGGCTACGGGTTCTACGACATAGACTTCCCGAAGCACACGCTTCCTCTCCTTCTTCGGTATGTGTGTGACGTAGATCATGTTCACAGTTTTTACTTCAGGAGGGAATTGATTCTGGCCTCCATTGTTCGACCCGCGAGGCTCGCCATCGTCTTCGCTGCGGGGGGGCCATTGCCTTGCTCTAGTGCTGTGAGTTTGCTGGCCTGTTTGATCACCCAACGGTTACGGTTGGTGTGAGTGGCGGGCCTGTCTGGGGTGTCATGGATCTGGCAGGCCTATCCAGGATTTTATCCAGCGTGGTAGGTCCATCCTGATTCCCTTTGGAGGGGTTCTTCTGCGGTCCTGATTTGGAGTTGTTTAATCCAGCATTTATGGCCATATCCTCGGCATCGCCGTTGTTGTGTCGGCGCTTGTTCTTGTTGCGCCATGGTTTCCTGTTTCCATCCCGAACTTCAGAGGTGTCGGGGTCTTCGGGATTATGGCTTCAATGAGCTAGCCAACTGTCCTCGCCCGCGCAAAAGCGGGTCATGAGTGAGGTAAGGGCCGACATTGTTCTCGGCATGTCTTGGCCGAGCTGACGAGCTAGCCATTCGTCCCGGATGGCGTGTCTGAAAGAGGCTATTGCCTCGGCATCCACACAGTTGACGATCTGGTTCTTCTTAGTCAAAAACGGATTCCAAAATTGCTAGGCTGACTCGCCGGGCTGTTGAACGACGTGGCTTAAGTCATCAGCGTTAGGGGGCCGGACATAGGTGCCTTGAAAATTAGCTCGGAAAGCATCGAGCTCTTCCTAGCTCCCTATGGAGTTTTCGGGGAGGCTGTTTAGCCAGTACTGCGCTGGTTCTTTAAGCTTTAATGGCAAGTATTTTATGGCATGGAGATCATCTCCTTGGGCCATATGAATGTGGAGAAGGAAGTCTTCAATCCACATGGTCGGGTCTATTGTCCCATCGTATTGTTCAATGTTTACGGGTTTAAACCCTTCGGGGAACTGATACTGCATCACCTCATCTATAAAGCACATTGGGTGAGTGGCGCCCCTGACCCGAGCTACGTCATGCCAGAGACCGTCTCTCATCCGGACCCGGTGTTGTTCCCGTTCTCTATCGTTTCGGTAGAGCCAAGCTTGGTATCCATCCAGTCTAGCGGGAGTGTACCCTCTAGATCCATAGATGGATCTTGTATGACCTGCTCTAGCGTCCAGGTCATGTCGTAGGTCATATGAGTCATTAGGCTATGTGTCTCCTTTCCTCTCCTATGCGGGAGTGCAGGTGGATCTTCGGCCTCTCCAGCCGTCCTATCCCATCCTCGAGGGGGCGGTCTGGCTGGTTGCCCTGAGTGCGTCTGGGTGGCGCAGGCTCAAGGACCTCGTCGTCGAATTGTGGCAGCAAATGTCGGCGCGGGTAGCTTTTACTTTGATCCGGTGTTCATTGTCGTACCCTTCTTTGTCTGCTAGGACTCTCGTCCATCTGTCATTGAGGGTGTCTTGTTCGGCTATTAGCTGCTGCTGCTTCTTCTTCAGGCTTCGGGCGGTGGCTATAAGTTGCAGCTGGAACCGTTCTGGATCCAGCGTGTCCTCGGGACGATGAAATCCTCAGCTCCGAGGCTAACCTCCTCTTCGAAGGGAGGAAGGTAATTACTGTCCTCGGAGTCATAGAGGTCCTCGGGTTTATACTGATCCTCGTGCCCCTTCGAATGATCGAGTTGTTGTTCAAGGAAACGGGGTCACCGAGGTCTTCCATATTGTCCGGAGTATCATTTTCTCCGGTGCCCGTGTTACTTTCTCTACCCTTACGCCCCATGGATCGTTTGCGCTGACGTAGGCACCTGGGCGGCTCCTCACCGGGCTTGTCGCCGTTCTCTCTAGGGGAGTCGTCGCCCTTATCGCCGGGGGTGTCCACCATATAGACATCATAGGTGGAGGTGGTTGTCCACCGTCCAGTGGTGGGAGGGGCAGTGGCATCGACATCTTCATCTATGTCCTCGGCCTCCTCGGAGGCGTAGTCCAGCATATCGGTTAAATCTTCGATGGTGGCTACCAAGTGGGTGGTGGGTGCGCTGTAAAATTCCCCGTGGCCTACCTCAAGACCAATCCGAGCATGGGTCGAGGGCAGGTCATACGTAATGTTCATTGTCTGGATCCGGGCCATCATCTCGTTCAATAGCGAGGGGTTGGCCGGATTAGTCCTCCGGAGTCCTTCCGAGTTGCCCTCCGATGCGTCGGCATGGGGAGAGTGCTCGGCCAAGGATGACCCCTGGTCTTCGAATGCTATGATCGGATCCGAGCTCAAAGCTGGGTCCAAGGTAAGGATCGACCCGGGGACGGGGTCGAGTAGGAGGCCGAAGTTAAAGCTTCGGGATTCCCAGGCTAATCGGGTGAGGCCGCGAGCCTGGTAAGGACCAGATCCCCTCGGGAATCAGCGACGAACTTTAGGTTCCCGAACCTGATCTCCTAATCGGGGGCGAAACTTCCGATCTGGCCAAGGTGGCCGGTCGGATCGGCATGCAGCAGGATGCTACCGAACGCGAAGATCTGTCCAGGGACAAAAACGTCCCCGCTGCAGACGGCACTGCAGATGATTAGGCGGGCCATCGATCCGTTGGCGATCCCATAGCAGAACTCTCAATGAAAGCACCAATGTCTGGGTCGAAACCGGAGGATCTCGGGTAGGGGGTCTCGAGCTGTGGATCTTGGATCGATGGGGAACAGGAAAATAGGGGGACAATATTTACCCAGCTTCCGGCCCTCTCAAAGAGGTACAACCCTACATCCTGCTTGATTGTATTGATGTGTGTATGACAATTACAGAGTCGATCTACCACGAGATCAGATGAACTAAACCCTAGATGAGTAGGATGATCCCTCTCCCTCAAAGACCCTCTGGTTTATATAGACAACAGGGGTACCTACGGTTACAAATGGTCGGTTGCCCTCAGGGAATAAACATACTGAATCTACCATCTTGACTTGGAGGACACACCAAGGCATCATAGGATTCCTTCCTAAACACGGAGTCGCCTTATAGCTCGGCCTTCCAGTCATAGTCATAGAGCGGTCGGTCTATCAGGCCCATAAGAGATAGACCGGTGGCCCGAGGACCCCTTAGTCCCGGACTCCCTCAGCGTGCAACAATAGCTCCTATGTTGTAAGTGCTATCACCACAAAGTGTGCGACGCAAAATAGCGAGGATGGGGGCACTGAGACCACCACCATTAGTCATAGCAGTTAAACATTTTCCTATAAATAAAGTGAAGTAGTGCACAGCAGGAAAATGTAAATTGGTGGTACTGGCCTTTGATACGCCCCTAGTTTCTCCCACAGTTAAGGTGAGGAGGAAGTCCTCGAGCTCCTCAGTTTTAGGCTCACGTGTTCCCCCGCCAGAGGGAATCAAGCATATTTCGCAGAATTCAAAGAGTGGTAATTCATAATGTTCTGCGTATAAATCAAAACGCACCATGGGAGCATCAGGCCTATTATTCAAATAGAAATTTTGCACAAAGGAATTTGTAAGGAGATAGTTGATCACACTCATCTGCGAGGAAGTTGGTCAGCCCGGCATTTGCAATGAATTGGATGAACTCTTGGTGAAAACCTGCTTCGATCATGAAAGGTATATGTGTCCATTCACACGGGCTCACCTCCGCATTGCGGGTGATGTGGATGTCTCGATCCTGGGTCTTCCCAATAACTCCTTTGGAACTCCGGCTTGAAGAACCCCTCCTAAGGAAAATCATTTTTCCTATGACAATTTTCTGAAAATTTTGGACCACAAAATTATGTCGATAAAACTTTGCAAGATTGGTAGCAACTGCTCATATAGGTACCTAGAGGCCATACCAAGCATTCCCACTACTTGGAACTCAAAGAATTCAACATGCAAGCTCATTTTCAGTAGCACCAAGTGCAGCAAAATATGTAAAATATAAACCTATAAAGCAAAAACTAATTGGAGGAATGGACGAGTCACATACCAAGGAGCAATCCCCCAAATAGTTTCGGAAACGGAGTTCCCAGCAAAGAGATCAAAAAATTCAGTTTTGGGAGCAAGAATATGAGAGAGAGAGAGAGAGAGAGAGAGTATTTGAATTTTTGCAGGAGGTAAGGGATGACATGGGCTGAAGAGATAAGGCAGGGGGCTGTGGGCCCCACAAGCTAACAGGGTGCACCCAGGGGGCTGGGCGTGCCCTGTTGCCTCATGGCCCATAGGTGCACCCCCTGATGTGTTTTCAACACCAATTTTTTTTAAATATTCCAGAAAAATCCATGTTAAAATTTTGTGGCAATCTGAGACTTTTTATTATTGGGTCATCTTTATTGTACGGGAATTTCAGAAAACAGGGAACTAATGGCATTTTATTTTATTTAACTAAAAAAACAAAAGTAAACTAATGATGCAGAGAGTTGTGTTTACTAAATTCATCAATTCCATGTCTTTCAAAAAGGATCCATTAATAAGGTTGAACAAGTCTTATTAATAATCGTTTCCCACTTACATGAAACCGAAGAATCTTCGTATAACACTAAGTTACCTCAATGGGGATTTGCATATTCCCAACAATAAGAATGTCAAATTTCTTCTTGACAGTGGGGAGAGGGAATTTAACCCTTCCAATAGTTAGTGTGGCAATTGACTCAATGGCATTAATATTATTCACCGAAGATTTCTTCTCCGGAAAGTGCACCGTATGTTCTTTACCATTGACATGAAAAGTAACCTTGCTCTTGTTGCAATCAATAACTGCCCCTACGGTATTTAAAAAGGGTCTACCAAGGACAATTGACATATTGTCGTCCTCGGGCATATCAAGAATAACAAAGTCTGTTAAGATAGTAACATTTGCAACCACAACAGGAACATCCTCGCAAATTCCAATAGGTAAAGCAGTGGATTTATCAGCCATTTGCAAAGATATCTCAGTAGGTGTAAGCTTATTCAAATCAAGTCTTTTATATAAGGAGAAAGACATAACACTAACACGGGCTCCTAGATCACATAAAGCAGTTTTAACATAATTTCGTTTAATGAAGCAAGGTATTGGGGTATACCCGGATCTCTCAACTTCTTAGGCACTCCACCATCAAAATAATAATTGGCAAGTGTGGTAGCAATTTTTGTTTCAGGTATCTTTCTTTTGTTGGTAATAATATCTTTCATATATTTAGCATACGGAGGCATCTTTAATATGCCAGTCAAATTCCTCCCCGTCCTTACTTTTAGAAGGCTTACAAGGGAGTGGCATGGGTTTCTGAACCCATGGCTCTCTTTCCTTACCATGTTTTCTAGCAGCAAAGTCTTTCTTTTCATAACGTTTATTTTTAGGATGTGTGTTATCAAGGTTTTCAGCAGGTTCTATTTCCACATCATTATCAGGTTCTTTATTACTATTTGGTTGAGCATATATATGAGCATTTTCATTATCACTGGGAGAATGCTCGCTACCAGATTGTGTCTCGACATCAAAAGTAGAAACATCATTATGATTCTCAACAGGTTTATCTATAACAGGTTCGCTAGAAGCATGCATAGTCCTATCATGTTTCTTTTTATTTTTATTTTTAGTTGTACTAGGTGCATCATCATTAATTCTCGGATAATCTTGTTCTATTCTTTTAGGATGACCTTTAGGATAAAGGGATTCCTGAGTCATTCTACCTCCTCTAGTCATTACTCTAATAGCATAATCATTCACGTTATCATTCATTTCAGCAAGCAAATCATTTTGTGACTTAGCAACTTGGTCTAGTTGGGTGTGAACCATAGAAGCATGTTTACCTAGACCTTTAACATCATAAGCAATTCTAAACATCAAGTCACTCAAAAGGTCTATATCATGGCATTGCGTCTTAATTGATCTTTGACATAATTATTGAAATGTTCTTGCTTAACAATGTAATTGTCAAATTCATCCATGCATTGACTAGGAATCTTAGTATAAGGTATATCACTTTCATTAAAGGTACAGAGAGAATTTACCTCTACTACCTATGTCGGGGTGTCAAGTCCATGTATTTCTTCGATAGGTGGTAAATTCTTGACATCTTCAATTTTATCTTTTTCTTTCATAGAACTCTTGGCTTCTTGCATATCTTCAGGACTGAGGAATAGAATACCTCTCTTATTTATAATAGGTTCCGGTGGTGGTTCAGGAAGTGTCCAATTATCGACATTTTGCAATATGTTATTCAATAATTCTTCAACTTGTCCAACAATTCTTTCCCTGAAAACACAACCAACACAACTATCTAGGAAATCTCTAGAAGCACCGGTTAGTCCATTAGAAAACATATCAAATATTTCATTTTTCTTATGAGGATGATGAGGCAAAGATCTAAGTAACTGGAGAAGCCTCCCCCAAGCTTGAGGGAGATTCTCTTCTTCAATTTGCACAAAGTTAAATATTTCCTGTAAGGCAGCTTGTTTTTTATGGGCAGGAAAATATTTTTCAGAGAAGTAATATATCATATCCCCGGGGCTACGCACACAACCAGGAGCAAGAGTGAGGAACTATTTCTTAGCATCACCTTTTAGTGAGAAAGGAAAAAAGCTTAAGGATATAGTAGTAACGCATCTTTTCCTCATTAGTGAATAGAGTGGCAATATCATTCAGTATATTAAGATGTCCCACAACAGTCTTAGTTTCATAGCCATAGAAAGGATCAGATTCTACTATAGTGATTAACTCGGGATCAACAGAGAAATCATAGTCCTTATCAGTATCACATATATGAGAAGTAGCAAATTTAGGATCATGTTTCATTTTCTCCATCATAAATTTTTCTTTCAGTTTGCATAGTAGTTTCTTCACATCATCTCTATAATTACAAGCAAGAAAGTCTCTAGCTATCTCCCCATCCATAACATAACCCTCAGGGACATCAGGCAATTCATATCTATTAGGAGAGCTAGGAGTAATAGGTGATTCATAATCTTCATCAATTTCGGAATTTTCAAGTTCTCTAGCCTTAGCAAGATGAGCATCAAGTAATTCATTCAGTGGCACAGATTTTTTTATCAAGCATAGCAGTAGCATCATCATAAGTTTCAGAAGTAGCATCATCAAGTAATTGAGACATATCAGAACGAGTATCAAGTGGTGGTGTCATAAGTTGATTCAAAATAGTAGGTGAATGAAAAGCAGAGCAAGATGACAGTCCCTTACCTGCTCTCGTGCGAGAGGGGATGATCTTGGTTTTAGCATCTTTCAGATTCTTCATAGTGACAACAAAGTAGCCTTGGTAAACACAATAAATAGAGCTATGCTCCCCAGCAATGACGCCAGAAAACAGTCTTGATAACCCACAAGTATAGGGGATCGTAATAGTCTTCAAGGGAAGTATTTTACCCAAATTTGTTGATTCGACACAAGGGGAGCCAAAGAATATTTATTGGTCTCAGCAGTTGAGTTGTCAATTCAACCACTGTCGGATTTCGGGCTCCGCAAAACCCAAAGAGGTTCGAACTCAGGGGAGTGTGCGAAGATCTCCACCAGCTTTGATCCCAAGCTCGCAACTCGATGGCCTAGCCCGACGAACTCGCTCGATGGCGAGGAAGAAGATAGCACACGAGGATTTACCCAGGTTCGGGCCGCTGCGAAGCGTAAAACCCTACTCCTGCTTTTGGTGGATTGCCTCCCGAGGAGCTTTGTGGATGAACTAGTACAGTGGTGAGCTGTCTCGCGAGGGCGCTCAGGTGGTCTCTCTCCCCTGCTACAGAGCATCCTAGCCTCTATTTATAGCGACCCGGGTCCTCTTCCCTTGTCGCAATGGCGGGAAGGGATCCCACAACGGCCAAATTCCAAGGGGGACAAGGAGTACACCCTTATCCTGACGAAAGGTGGTCTTCGCCTGCAAAGTAGCCGGTGGTGATGCAGAGGTGGGCTCGGCGATGACGTTCATCCTGCGGAGCTCGTGGTCTTGGTCTTGTTGCACCGGAATGGAAACCTTTGGGGATGTTTTGGGAGCCTGCGTGCACCCCTGCCTCCTTTGCACCAAAGAGGAAATTGTCTCCTTCTGGCGCGCTGCTGCCCGCCTGGCCCGGCTTGCGTCACCCTTGACCTCCCGAGGCCGAGCAGTGCATAGAGATCTCCGCCGCTCAGGAGGGGGCCTGGGGAGACCTCTTCCCTCTGAGGGTCTTGGCGCTGGCTCCCTCGCGAGTGCGGGGCTCTCGCGAGGGCCTTGTCTTGAGTGAGGCCGCGCCGGGCTGTGCTTGGCTGTCGAAGTGGGCCATGCCCTGGACCGCAGGCTGGCAGGTCTGGGTACCCCCATTCCAAGGGGGCAGGTGAAGCTGCCTCGTGAGGCATCGGGGCGCCGGCCAGACCGTGACTTGGGGACCTCGCGAGGCCCTGCCTCCTGAGGTCCGCGCCGGCGCCCCCGTTGCCGCGGGTGGCCCGCATTGCTCGTATCTGCCGATCCCCCCAGGCGGCTTCCCGTGAGGCCCGGAGGGCTCGGCTGCGTGTTGCTTGCTCGCGAGGGCGGCGGCTGTGTCGCGCCCCTGCGCATCCCGGGACGCCCCCTCGCTTGAACCGACTAGGCCTGGTACCTTCCCAGCGGAAGCCCCCAGGCCCGGCTTGGAGAGGCCGCCCGGGATATCTCCCTACTCCGGGAGGATGCTGGCACCTGCGGGGGGCGCGTGATCCACCGCGCCATCCGCAGGTACGACATAGCTCGGAACATAGGCCTCTGTGTAGAGGCCTTGGCTTCCTCCTGAACCGTCTCTGTGCGCCCCATGGGCAGCCTCCCTGGGCGGCAAGGTGACGCCGCCCTGAGCGCACGTCCCACAGACCCTCCTGCGGCAAGCCTCCGCCCGAAGTTGCTTACCTCTGTCGTCGCCGTGGGGCTGGTCGCCTGTGTCTTAACGTGGGTTGCCTCCCTGGTTATTTTCCTGCCATGAAGCCTGAGCCGCCTGGTCCCTGCGCCGGTTGGCGCGTTCCCGCCGAGACGATCCAGGCTGCTGATGATTCACCGGGGCATGGGTGCGTGCGTTGAGCGCCCCGTCACCTCCTTCGAAGCCGCCACTGGGCGGGCCGGACGGCGCCCCGAAGCCGGTCACCGGGATCCGGAGGAGAAGGAGCACGGCGTGCAGCGGGCCCTGCCCGGTCTCGCCCGGGCATGGGGCGGGCACACCGTCTGCAGATGAGGTAAGAGGCACGGCGAGCGAGCCCCCGGCGCCCAGCGTCGGTTGTCGAGAAGAAAGGGGCGGAACCCAGGCCCTCCTCGCGACAGTGACCAACTCGGCGATGTGGTCGGCCCAGGCGTCGAAGCCACCGTGCATCGGGTGATGACAAAGCATCTCGCTCGCCATCAGCAGCGCGTCATGCGGGCGCCGCTCGCCCGCCGCGCGCCTGGCCGGCACGGGCAGCGACGGTGGCGGAGACGATGCTGGTGGCCTGGTAACGACCGCCCAGCACCGAGCTACCGGGGCGTGAGTCTTGGGCGGCAGCGGAGAGGTTGGTGAAGGCGGATCCGTCGGGGCTGAAGGAAGCTTGTCGGGCGTCGGTCATCGACACGGCGGAGCGAAGAAGAAGCGAAGCTTGCTGAAGACTCCGACATGCCCCCTACCTGGCATGCCAAATGTCGGATTTCGGGCTCCGCAAAACCCAAAGAGGTTCAAACTCAGGGGCGTGTGCGAAGATCTCCACCAGCTTTGATCCCAAGCTCGCAGCTCGATGGCCTAGCCCAACGAACACGCTCGATGGCGAGGAAGAAGATAGCACACGAGGATTTACCCAGGTTTGGGCCGCTGCGAAGCGTAAAACCCTACTCCTACTTTTGGTGGATTGCCTCCCGAGGAGGTTTGTGGATGAACTAGTACAGTGGTGAGCTGTCTCACGAGGGCGCTCGGGTGGTCTCTCTCCCCTGCTACAGAGTAGCTAGCCTCTATTTATAGCGACCCGGGTCCTCTTCCCTTGTCGCAATGGCGGGAAGGGATCCCACAACAGCCAAATTCCAAGGGGGACAAGGGGTACACCCTTATCCTGACGAAAGGTGGTCTTCGCCTGCAAAGTAGCCGGTGGTGATGTAGAGGTGGGCTCGGCGATGACGTCCGTCTTGCGGAGCTCGTGGTCTTGGTCTCGTTGCACCGGAATGGAAACCTTTGGGGTGCTTTGGGAGCCTGCGTGCGCCCCTGCCTCCTTTGCACCAAAGAGGAAACTATCTCCTTCTGGCGCGCTGGTGCCCGCCTGGCCCGGATTGCATCACCCTTGACCTCCCGAGTCCGAGCATTGCATAGAGATCTCCGCCGCTCAGGAGGGGGCCTGGGGAGACCTCTTCCCTCTGAGGGTCTTGGCGCCGTCTCCCTCGCGAGTGTGGGGCTCTCGCGAGGGCCTTGTCTTGAGTGAGGCCGCGCGGGGCCGTGCTTGGCTGTCGAAGTGGGCCACGCCCTAGGCCGCAGGCTGGTAGGTCTGGGTACCCCCGTTCCTAGAACGCCGACAACCACATCAAGGATATCTTTCTGTAGCAATAGTTCAGTAGCAAAGTAGAACAGTAGTCGTAACAGTAACAATAGTAGCAGTAGTTTTGTAGTGATTGTAACAGTAGCAGTAGCAAAAGTAACTTAAAAAGATTCAATATATGAAAAGCATAGGCCATGGATCAGCAATGGAAAGATATGGATGACATTCATCATGTAATAGTTACGCACTAGAGCGACACAAAACTATCTCCAATTAATCAATGTAATGTAGGCATGTATTCCATATATAGTCATACGTGCTTGCAAAAAGAACTTGTATGCCATCTTTTGTCCTACCCTCCCATGGCAACAGGGTCCATAAGGAAACTAAGGGATATTAAGGCCTCCTTTTAATAGAGAACCGGAACAAAGCATTAACACTTAGTGAATACATGAACTCCTCAAACTACGGCAATCACCGGAAAGAATCCCAATTATTGTCACCTTGGGGTATGCGGATCATGACACGTAATTGGTGCATACAACTTGCAAGATAGGATCTAAAACACTCTCATATTCATGGAAACATAATAGGTTCAGATCTGAAATCATGGCACTCGGGCCCTGGTGACAAGCATTAAGCATAGCAAAGTCATAGCAACATCAATCTCAGAACATAGTGGATACTAGGGACCAAGCCCTATCAAAATAACTCGATTACATGATCAATCTCATCCACAACCATCACCGTCCAGCAAGCCTACAAAGATATTACTCACTCCCAGTGGTGAGCATCATGGAATTGTTGATGGAGAAGGGTTGGTGATGACGACGGTGACGATCTCCACTCTCCGGAGCCCCAAACAGACTCCAGATCAGCCCTCCCGAGGAAGAACAGGAGTTGGCGGCGGCCCCGTCTCGTAAAACGCGATGAAATCTTCTGTCTGATTTTTTCCTCCCAAGATGTGAATTTATAGGACTGGAATTAGAGTCGAGGGAGCCACGTGGGCCCCACGAGGCAACAGGGCGCGCCCTGTTGGCTTGTGGCCCACAGGCAGCCCCCCTCCGGTGGTTCTTTGCTCCATAATTCATTATATATTCCAGAAATAATTCACAAAAAAATTCGTCCAATTCCGGGAACTTTTATTTCTGCACAAAAAATAACACCAAGGTAGTTCTGCTGTAAACAAAGTCAGTCTGGGTTAGTTTCATTCAAATCATGCAAATAGAGCCCAAAACAAGAGCAAAAGTGTTTGGAAAAGTAGATAAGTTTGAGACGTATCACTCCTTCCTGCATCTATTACTATTACTCCACTTCGAGAGCACTTCTATGCTTGCCTCTCTAGGTATTAAGTTCATAACAAACAGAGTAATCCTTGGAGAACGATGACATGATGTAGACAAAGTAAATTCAATTAATATGAATAAACGCCATCGTTGTATCCTTAGTGGAAGCAATACAAATATGTGTCTTGTCCCCTACTTTGTCACTGGGATATAGAGCACCGCAAGATTGAACCCACTACAAGGCACCTCTCCCACTGATGATAAACCAATCTAGTTGGCCAAAGTAAACCAATAGATCGGAGAGAATTACGAAGCTATAACAATCATGCAAATAAGAATCAAATAAGAATTCAGATAAGACTCAAATGTTTTTCATGAATAATCTGAACATAAACCCACAATTCAGCGGATCCCAACAAACGCACCGCAAAGAGTGACTACATAAGATAGATCACCGCGGGAATCGCAGTGATCATGGCAAAAAAGAACATAGAGAGAGAGAGAGAGGCATCCAGGTACTAACTATGGACATGTAGGTCTGTGGTGAACTACTAACCCATCACCATGGGAGCAGCAACATTGATGTAGAGGCCCTCCATGATCGATCCCCCCTTTGTCAGGGCACCGGAACAGGGCTCTAGATGGGCACATGGTGGAACAGAGACTTGCGGCGGCAGAAAAAGTGTTTTGGGAGGCTCTCTGGGGTTTGGGGGAATAATGAGAGTTTATAGGCGAGAGAACAACGCCAGAGGGCCGGGGGGTGGTCCCAAGCCATCAGGGCACAGCCACCCCCTGGGCGCGCCCTGTTGTCTTGGGGACACCTCGTGTGCCCCCCGGTCTCCCTCTGAAGCTTCAATGTCCTTATTTTGTGCAGAAAAACCATCAAAAAGTTTCGGGGTATTTGGACTTCGTTTGATATGGTATACCTGAAAAGCAAAAACATGCAGAAAACAACAACTAGAACTTGGCACTAAGTTAATAGGTTAGTGCTCAAAAATAATATGAATCGGCAAATAAATGCCCAAAAAGTATACTAGAATGATAATATTATAGCATGGAATAATAAAAAATTATAGATACATTGCAGACGTATCACTTTCGTTCCAAGATGCTTTACGCATAGCTCATGTCTCAGCGGGAGCCCTCAGTCTGAAGAGAACAGAGTTTAGAAACTTGTGTCAGGGAAGCCGCAACATCGCAGGATACGTCGAGGACTTCAACTACCTCGCACGATATGCACCTGACGATATCAAGACGGACGCCGAACGCACAGAGAGATTTTTGGAGGGAATCAATGATGATATTGCTCTGCAATTGACCACCGCTCATGCACCAACCTACCAAGCTATGGTAGACATGGCAATCGTCATCGAGGATAAGAAGTAGCTGATTGAGAACCGCAAAAGGAAGTATGGACAACACAAGTGCTATACACCGCCACACCAGAAACCACGTTATGAGGGAAACCACAACTATGGAAGTCAGAAGTTTGGAGCAACTATGAACCACAACAATCACAAGACACACCACAACACTGGAGGACCAAGCCACAACACTGCAGCCAAGCCAAACCATTTTGGCAAGGAGCACTACAGTGGCAAGGAGAATCATAACCATGGGGGATCTACAAACCACATCCGCCACAGTGCACCCAAGAAGGACATAAGACAGGTGGAGTGTTACCGCTGCAAGTAGATGGGGCACTACACCAATGTCTTGTTTGATTCTGGTGCATGTCACTCATTCATATCAAGGGCCTTTGTGAAAAAACACAACCTAAGCAAATAAACCCTTAGCAAACCTTTTGAGGTCAGTTCACCCAGAGCTGAGATGATTGCAGGCCTAGGCTCTGCCCAGACCACCCTGAGGATCGGGAAGCACACTTTTCCCATAGGTCTAATAGTGTTGTAAGGCCAAGGTATTGACATCATCCTAGGTATGAATTGGATGGCCACACACCAAGGAGTCATAGAGTATGCCAGCATAACCATTAGACTTTTCGCCCCTGACGGAACGAGGATCAAATTTACCTCTGACCAAAAGATGAGATGGCCACACATCAAGGACGTAAGGGTAGTTTGGGATTTCCTGGGTGTTTCTCCGTAGGAATTGCCGGGCATGCCAGCAGACCGAGATGTGGAATTTCAGGTAGACTTGGTTCCCGGAACTGGACCAATAGCCAAGAGACCATACAAAATGGCAGTTGATGAGCTTTCTGAGATGAAGAAGTAGCTCAGAGAATAGGTAGCGAAGGGATCTATAAGACCCAACTGCTCACCTGGGGAGCACCTGTTCTTTTCATGACGAAGAAGGATGGAACATTTAGGATGTGTGTGGATTATCGGAACTTGAACGAGGTCACCATCAAGAACAAGTACCCAATACCCCGCATCAACAATCTTTTCGATCAATTGGAGGGAGACAAAGTGTTATCAAAGATCGACTTGAGTTCTAGCTATTTCCAACTCAAGATTCGGGAAGCACACATACCTAAGATGACTTTTACCACTCGGTATGGATTGTATGAGTACACGGTCTTGTACTTCGGACTAACGAATGCCCCTAGATACTTCATGAACATGATGAAAAATGTATTCATGGAGTATTTGGACAAGTTTGTGGCCGTGTTGATCGACGACATTCTGATCTACTCGAGGGATGAAGAAGAGCACGTAGAACACCTGAGGATAGTTTTGCAGAAGTTGAGGGAACACCAACTCTACGCCAAATTCAGAAAATTTGAGTTTTGGCTAAAAGAGGTGGGATTCCTAGGTCATGTCATATCAGGGGAAGTCTTGGTAGTGGATCCATCCAAGGTGTCAGCAATGACTGACTGGGTAGCTCCGAAGAATGTGAGCAAGATCCGCAGCTTCCTCGAATGGGTGGTTATTACAACAAATTCATCGAGAACTTCTCGAAGATAGCCAAACCCATGACTGGCATGCTTAAGAACAAGAAATTTTGTTGGATGGAAGCTTGAGAGGAAAGTTTCCAGGAGTTGAAGAATAGATTGGTGACCACACCTATTATGTCCCTACCTGACATTGAGAAGCCCTTATAGGTCTACTGTGATGCTTTGCACCAGGGACTGGGATGCGTGATAACCCACAAGTGTTGGGGATCGTTTGTAGACTTTTTTGATAAATAAGAGTGTCGAACTCAACGAGGAGCTAAAGGTAGAACAAATATTCTCGCAAGTTCTATCGACCACCGATACAACTCTATGCACACTTTAACGTTTGCTTTACCTAGAACAAGTATGAAACTATTTTGTAGGTGATAGGATAGTTTGCACGAATAAAACTAGAAGTACTTTGCGGGAATAAAACTACGAGGAAATTGCAAGATAATAAGAGTTAGTTGTTTAGTAGAAAGCTTTTGTCAAACAAGAAGGTTATTTGTCCCTAGGCAATTGATAACTAGACAGGTAATCATTATTGCAATTTTATATGAGGGAGAGGCATGAGCTAACATATTTTCCGTACTTGGATCATATGCACTTATGATTGGAACTCTAGCAAGCATCCGCAACTACCAAAGACCATTAAGGTAAAACCCAACCATAGCATTAAGTATCAAGTCCTCTTTACTCCCATACGCAACAACCCACCTACTCGGGTCTGTGCTTCTGTCACTCACGTCACCCACCATAAGCAAATCATGAACATATTTCAACACCCTACAGCGGGGATCCCTCACGTTTGTGCAACACGGAGGGAACCATAGGGAAGCACCAAAATAAAACATACAACTCATACCAATCACGGTCATCAATTAGCCCATAGGACAAAACAGATCTACTCAAACATCATAGGATAGCCACATATCATTGGGAAATAATATATGGAGTTGAGCACCATGTTTAAGTAGAGATTACGGCGGGGAAGAGAGGTGTTACACCGCTGCATAGAGGGGGAGAGAGTTGGTGTTGACAGCGGCGAAGTTTGTTGGTGTAAATCGTCGTCACGATGATTGCCCCGGCGGCGTTCCGGTGCCAATGGGAGAGAGGGGGAGAGAGCCCCCCTCCGTCTTCTTATTCCTTGGCCTCCCCTAGATGGGAGGAGAGTTCCCCCTCTGGTCCATGGTGTCCATGGCGGCGGAGGGGCAGGAGCCCCTCCGAGATTGGATCTCCCTCTTTGTTCTCTTCTATTTCGCGTTCCTGTTTTCTGACCGAAACCGTTTCTTATATTCCCGGAGATCCGTAACTCCGATTGTGTTGAGATTTTAACACAGTTTTATTCCAGATATAAGCTTCTTTACGCCTAAAGTAGAGCTCCAACCGACTTACGAGGTGACCACAACCCACCACGGCACGCCTGGGCCCTAGGGCGCGCCCTGGTGTACTGTGGGGGCTGTGGTCCTTCGTTTTCGTTGATTCTAGCTCCCAAAAATCACATATATTCCAAAATAATTCTCCGTAAATTTTTATCGTGTTTGGACTTCATTTTATATGGATATTCTGCGAAACAAAAAACATGCAACAAACAGGAACTCGCACTGGGCACTGGATCAATATGTTAATCCAATAAATCATATAAAATGTTGCCAAAAATATGTGAAAGTTTATAATATTGGCATGAAACAATCAAAAATTATAGATACGACGGAGACGTATCAGCATCCCCAAGCTTAATTCCTGCTCGTCCTCGAGTAGGTAAATGATAAAAAAGATAATTTTTGATGTGGAATGCTACCTAGCATAATCTTGATCATATATCTAATCATGGCATGAATATTAAGACATGAGTGATTCAAAGCAATAATCTATAATTTGACATAAAGACATTAATACTCAGGCATCCCAACAAACAATCATGTCTTTCAAAATATCAAGGCTAAAGAACGCTATCCCTACAAAATCATATGGCCTTGTCATGCTCTGTCTTCTTAACACAAAGTATGAATCATGGACTACCCCGGTGTCTGCCAAGCAATTGGTTCATACTTTTTAACGCGCTTCAGCATTTTCAACTCTCACGCAATACATGAGCGCAAGCCATGGATATAGCACTATGGGTGGAATAGAATGCGATGGTAGACATTAATATAGAGAAGACAAAAAGAAAGATAGTCTCACATCGAAGCGGCTAATCAATGGGCTATGGAGATGCCCATCAATTGATATCAATGCGAGGAGTAGGGATTGCCATGCAACGGATGCACTAAGAGCTATAAGTGTATGAAAGCTCAAACTGAAACTAAGTGGGTGTGCATCTAACTCTATAATGAGAAATTCCCACTAGTATATGAAAGTGACAACATAGGAGACTCTCTATATGAAAAACATGGTGCTGCTTTGAAGCACAAGTGTGGAATTAGCATGCCCCTTCTCTCTTTGTCTCTCTTTTTTTCTTCTTTTTTCTTCTTCTCTTTTTTTTCTTTTTATATTTGTCCGGAGCCTCATCCCGACTTGTGGGGGAACCATAGTTTTCATCATCCTTTCCTCACTGGGACATGCTCTAATAATGAATAATGATTATCATCACACTTCTATTTACTTACAACTCCATATTACAACTCGATAGTAGAACAAAGTATGACTCTATATGAATGCCTCTGGCAGTATACCAGGATGTGCAATGATCTAGCGTAGCAAACATATCAAAAAACGGACAAGCCATGGAAACATCATGCTAGCTATCTTACGATCATGTAAAGCAATATGACAATGAATGCTCAAGTCATCAAAACGGAAGCGGTGGAAGTTGCATGGCAATATATCTCGGAATGGCTATGGAAATGACATAATAGGTAGGTATGGTGGCTTTTTTGAGGAAGATATAATAAGGCTTATGTGTGATAGAGCATATCATATCACGGGGTTTGGAAGCACCGGCGAAGTTTGCACCCACTCTCAAGGTGAGAAAGGGCAATGCACGGTACCGTAGAGGCTAGCAAATTGCGGAAAGGTAAGAGTGCGTATAATCCATGGACTCGTATTAGTCATAAAGAACTCACATACTTATTGCAAAAGTTTATTAGCCCTCGAAGCAAAGTATTACTACGCATGCTCCTAGGGGGAGGTTGGTAGGAGTTAACCATCGTGTGCCCCCGACCTTCACACAAAGATAGACAATCAAGGATAAATTGTGCTCCAACTTCCTGGCATAACGGGAGACTATACATGCATGCTTCGGGAATCACAAACCTTAACACCAATATTCTTACTAACCACAACCGTTTACTAGTATCTCCCACATATTATCATCTCTATATCACAAAACTATTGCAAGGAATCAAACATATCATATTCAGTGATCCATAAGTTTTATGTAGGATTTTAAGACTAACCATGCAAATGACCAATTCCTGTTGACTCTCTTAATAGATATAAGTGAAGCAAGAGAGTTTAATTCTTTCTACAAAAGACCATGCTCTAATAAGTATAAGTGAAGCAAAAGAGCATTCTACAAATAACGGTTTTCTATGTGAAGAGAAACAGGCAATCCAAACTTCAAATGATATAAGTGAAGCACATGAAGCATTCTATAAAGCCATACTCAAAAGATATAAGTGAAGTGCAATGAGCATTCTATAAATCAACCATGGACTATCTCATACCGGCATTGTCGGTGCACTAATACAGGGGTACCCAGTGCCCCTGACTTATGCACAGGCGGTAGTAGCTGAGCCCTTCAACGTTCATTCAACCCCAGCGAATGATCAAGACCAGACTCCAACAAACCCGACGCAGCAGCCCAAGCCTGGACTGCAGCGTGCCAAGCACGTCCTCGGCGCTTGCCGGGGACCAAGACATGCGTGCCTTTCTGAAGACCTGGCAAGCCATTTCCCGGCAGGCACGAGCTAACCAGCCACCACTCCACCGCATCGCTACATCAGTCACTTATCAATGCGGTGTCGAGCCCTCAAGCGGTTAATCAGCTCTCGCTAAGCACGTGGCGGCGCGCCAGAAGACAAGTTACGCCCAGTTGACACCCGCCCTGCAGTGTGTCAAGACCATAAGCAACGATCGGCCAAGCGGTGGCAAGAGCTTGCCGGGGATGCACCCCCGAGCGCCACCTAGGCTGGTAATCATGGTATTTTGTCCTAAATGCCAGAGTTAGGTATGATAGCTCCGCTAAGCTATCTAATCAATAGATAATGACTGTTTTGTCATTGTGGTAACCCCTTGCACTATAAAAGGAGGCCCAAGGCAACCTAGCTCAGGATTCGCACCCCCGAACATTTGTACTCACCTAGAAGCTATTTCCCTGAAGGCAACCCTTGCCGGGATAGAGCGCGAGGCACCACTCATGTTCTTCCAATCAAATCCACCAAAAGCAGGAGTACGGTTTTACGCTTAGCAGCGGCCCGAACCTGGGTAAAATGCTCGTGTCCTGATCGTCGTACCGTCTCACTCTCTCCGCTCTTCGTGCAACGTGACCCCCCTTGTCGAACCACAAGGGGCGTCGGGCCCCATAGGTGATCGTGAGCATCCGTGCCCCGACATCTTTGGCATGCTAGGTAGGGGGACGTGCATCATTTGCGCGAACCCGAGTTCGTGAACGGAGGATCGATCTTCATCATCATCTTCTTCAACGATGGCTCCCAAGAAGAAATCCGGTGCGGCCACGCATCCTTCCACCTCGAAAGCTCCCTCACACGCGGCCGCCGACGCCGTCGAGCCGCGGAGGCTGCGGGTGAGGCGGGTGCCGTGGACGACACGGCCGGCGCAGGCAGCGCCCCCGTCTAGTCCGTCGTGGCCGAAGATGGAGCAGGAGGCACCGGAGAGGAGCAATTACAGCAGCAACTTGGCGAGCTCGGCCCCGGCGCCACGGGCGAGGGAAACAACCATTCATCGCCTCCCCGTCGCCCGGATGGCCATGGCCGCCTCGGCGATGCCCGGTCGGGTGCGAGCCGTGACCCTCCAGCCGCGCCCGCCGCTGGCAAGACTGCTGGGCGTGCACCTCATGCGGAACGAGACGAAGCACCGAGCGGAGACGCAGCCCCACAGGATCGGCACCCTGCACGCCAGACGGCCCCAGCGAGTGGCACACGGCATCAAGAACGCGGCGGCGCTTCTCTTGGTCCTACCAGGAGTCGAGCGATGTCCTGGTCCGCCTCTTTCGCCATGCCGGGCACCGCAGAGGAAGCCATGGCGCGAGTCCAGATGCTGCTCAACTTCAAGCTAGCGGCTGATAAGATGGATGAATGGAGAGCCACCATTCAGAGTTTGGTTTCCTTTGTTGAAGCCAACAAGCCCCAGCATGCAGAGCCATCGCGACGTACGCGGACGGCAGCAGCAACCCGGGGCGACGAGCGAGTCGAAGGGGCTACCCCAACGGTGCAGTCCCCTCCGCGACAACAGGCCCAGAGGCAGCCGTAGCAAACTTTGCATGCAGAGGAGCACGACGAGGCGTCCATAGTCTCGTCCGGCCCTCGCGACCGCCGGGATCAACGGCGCGTCCTTGAAGACCGGCGAAAAGAAGACGCGCGCATCACCATCGAGCGACGCCGGGAAGCACACCGTCAATCTGACAGGCGTAATGGTCCAGACATCGGCGACCCCGCACCCAGTGCTGGCGGGTACCTGCCTTACGAGGTTGGTTGCCCTGCCTTCACTAGCGAGCTGCGACGGGTCCGCTGGCCGTCGACCCAAGCTTTCAAACCTGAGCTGCCTGAGAAATACGATGGGAAGCTGAACCCGGCAGAGTTCTTGGGCATATACACGATAGCTGTTCAAGCTGCCGGAGGAAGAGATGAAAAGGTGCTTGCCAACTATTTCCCTTTGGCACTTAAGCCAAACGTGAGATCGTGGCTGATGCATCTGTCGGAAAATTCAATTTCGTTTTGGGCTGATCTGTGCAACGAGTTCGTTGGCGCCTTCACCGGTGATCATCAAGAACCAGGCCAGCCTAGCGATCTTCAAGTCCTCCCGCAAAAGGAGGGAGAAACCCCGAGGAAGTACATCTAGAGATTCAGCCAAGTACACCGCAACATCCTGGAGATCCATCCGCAGCGGTGATTGCCGCGTTCCACTCGAACGTGCGCAACAGGAGGATGCGAGCCAAGATTAATGTCAAGCTCCCCAAGACTGTCAATGAGCTTTACACCTTGGCGGATAAATGTGCTCGAGCTGAATAAGGAAGGCGACTTCCCGGGGAGGAGGCGGGCGTCAAAGTGGATTCCGATGATGATGACGACGCCCCCGACCCGAAGGGAAGAAACAGGAAGCGCAACAATAAGCATAAGCAAAAGGCAGTATTGGCTATCGAGAGCTCCGGAGACCTCAGTGCAAGCAAAAAGGCGAAAGCCGAAACCCTCGGCAAGGGAGCTGCCTCGTGCGCTAATTGCCGGGAGGCTGCTGCCGCTGAGAAGACCGGAAAGTCCGACGGGCCGTACTGCAAAATTCACCACACCAAGGGCCATGATCTCCAAGAATGCCGACAGGTCGAGCAACTTGTTGAGAAGCAGAGGGCCGAGTACGAAAAGCGTGACAAGGAAAAAGGCCAGGATGGTGCTGCCGGGAAAGGCCGTGGCGGCAGAGGGGGTCACCACAGCAAAACCCCGCATAAAAAGGAAAAACCCGCCAGAGGCCGAGAGAAGAAGGAAACAGACGATATGAGTGAGCATCAGGATGATGATGAGGATTCCAGCGACAGGGAGTTTCAGAAAGCAACCGAAGCCATGTGCGTTGACGGGGGTGCATCCTTGCATTCCTCTCATCGCCAGCTCAAGCAATGGGCAAACGAGGTCAATGCTGTGGAACCAACTGCAGAATCTAGGAAGCCACTCAAATTGTCCCGCAGGCCTATCATCTTCGACGAAGAGGACCATCCTGACCGTACCACTATGGTCGGATGTTTGCCATTGTTGGTTTCTCCAACAATCCGCAACCTCAAGGTGTCCAAGATGTTAGTTGATGACGGGGCGGGGTTAAACTTAATCTCCCCTAAAGTGGCTGAGAAACTGCAGATCCTTGATGAAGATCTCGAAGCCACGGGTACATTCCAAGGAATCAACCCCGGCAGGAGCCGACCCAAGGGAAAGATCACTCTGCCTGTGACGTTTGGCGAAGAACTGAACTTCCGGGTTATCTCCCTGGCAGCGCTTTCTTTAAAGCCATTAAGCTAGGCATAAAGTGCTCAAGTAATGGATCCACCCGGATCCCAAGGTATATCAAAGCCAATTTTAATTAACAATGATTTGTAATTTTGTAGTGAGCACAAAGCAACATATATCATGCAATGACGAAGTCTAACTCTCTTCCTATGCATTGGCATGTCATAAAAGAACAATTCATGCACATCAAGTAAAGACCAATGCATAGTATAAACAGTTTCTTGCAATTTTATTGTATTGGAAACATAAAGAGGTGGAGATGTAGTCCATCTCTCATAATAATTGCAAGTAGGAGAAGAAAGCACATGCATATTATATTCATCAAAATCATCATGTGTAGTAGCAAAACGCAACCCATCAATATAATCCTTAATAAGAGCAAACTTCTCCGATATAGTGTAGTTGGGAGAATTCAAAAAGATAATAGGACTATCATGTGTGGGTGCAATAGCAACAATTAATTCTTAACATAAGTAACTATCGCAAGTTCATCTCCATAAGCATAATTCATATTGGCATCTTGGCCACAGGCATTGCAAGCATCAAGTTCATCAAAAAGGGATATTTCAAAAGAATCCACGGGATCATAGCAATTATCATAGCATTCATCCTTCGGTAAGCACGAAGGGAAATTAAATAATGTATGAGTTGAAGAGTTACTCTCATTAGAAGGTGGGCACGGGTAGCTAATCCGATCTTCCTTCTTTTGTTCTTCGCTCTCCTCCTCATCTTTTTCATCTAATGAGCTCACAATTTCAGCAACTTCCTCTTCCATAGATTCCTGCAAAATATTAGTCTCTTCCAAGGCAGTGGACATTCTCTCAATAAATTCAATAATATCATAATTGTATTCATAATCATAGCAATATTTATGGATAAATTTTCAGATTTGTAAGGAACATCATCATACTTTTCAAGCAAAGAAGCAATTTCATAAGCACCTTTAAAAGCAACAAACTATTCTATTCGTTCCACATCATAGTAATCATAAATACCATTAGCATAAGAATCCAAGGTTTAATTATCATTAAATAAACATTGGAAGGGAAGGTGTGGAGCCTTTATCTTAGAGCAACAAGTAAAGTCATATCTCAAGCATGCATATCCCAAGCAAACCATTCCAATATTTTAATTTGATCCCATAAGTGTTTCCCTTTTTGAGACAAGCGATAATCCCAAAAGTACTCGCATTGATCCAACATGTCTCCCATTATAAAGTTTAATGATGATTTCTCAGGATTATCAAAGGAGTAATTAACGCGTTCCACATAACGAGCATCGAGGGTTTTAGGAGGTTCCCCATCTCCATGAGTAGCAAGTACAACTAATTTTTTTGGTGTTTCGTGTTCCATATCCATAACTAAAGATAAAAAACAACTAATAACAGAAAATAAAAATTACTTAGTGATAAAGCAAACAAGCACACACGAGAATATCAACCACTATGTTATTGCTCCCAGGCAACGGTGCCAGAAAAAGGTCTTGATAACCCACAAGTGTAGGGGGTCGTTTATCGCCTTTTTCGATAAATAAGAGTGTCGAACCCAACGAGGAGCTAAACGTAGAACAAATATTCCCTCAAGTTCTATAGACCACTGATACAACTCTACGCACACTTTAACGTTTGCTTTACCTAGAACAAGTATGAAACTATTTTGTAGGTGATAGGATAGTTTGCACGAATAAAACTAGAAGTACTTTGCGGAAATAAAATAATGAGTAAATTGCAAGATAATAAGAGTTAGTTGTTTAGTTTTTTGTCAAACAAGAAGGTTATTTGTCCCTAGGCAATTGATAACTAGACAGGTAATCATTATTGCAATTTTATATGAGGGAGAGGCATGAGCTAACATACTTTCCGTACTTGGATCATATGCACTTATGATTGGAACTCTAGCAAGCATCCACAACTACCAAAGACCATTAAGGTAAAACCCAACCATAGCATTAAGTATCAAGTCCTCTTACTCCCATACGCAACAACCCACCTACTCGGGTCTGTGCTTCTGTCACTCACGCCACCCACCATAAGCAAATCATGAACATATTGCAACACCCTACAGAGGGGATTCCTCACGTTTGCACGACATGGATAGCACCATAGGACAGCACCAAAATAAAACATACAACTCATACCAACCACGATCATCAATTAGCCCATAGGACAGAACAGATCTACTCAAACATCATAGGATAGGCACATATCATTGGGAAATAATATATGGAGTTGAGCACCATGTTTAAGTAGATATTACAGCGGGGAAGCGAGGTGTTACACCGCTGCATAGAGGGGGAGAGAGTTGGTGTTGACGGCGGCGAAGTTTGTTGGTGTAGATCACCGTCACGATGATTGCCCTGGCGGCGTTCCGGTGCCACCGGGAGAGAGGGGAAGAGAGCCCCCCTCCTTCTTCTTATTCTTCCTTGGCCTCCCCCCTAGATGTGAGGAGAGTTCCCCCTCTGGTCCATGGTCTCCATGACGGCGGAGGGGCAGGAGCCCCTCCGAGATTGGATCTCCCTCTCTGTTCTCTTCTGTTTCGCGTTCCTGTTTTCTGGCCGAAAACCGTTTCTTATATTCCCGGAGATCCGTAACTCCGATTGCGCTGAGATTTTAACATGTTTTTTTCCGGATATAATCATCCTTGTGCCCGAAGTAGAGCTCCAACCGGCTTACGAGGTGACCACAACCCACCACGGCGCGCCTGGGCCCTGGGGCGCGCCCTGGTGTACTGTGGGGGCTGTGGGCCTCCTTTTTGCGTTGATTCCAGCTCCCAAAAATCACATATATTCCAAAAATAATTCTCTGTAAATTTTTATCGCGGTTGGACTTCATTTGATATGGATGTTAAGCGAAACAAAAAATATGCAACAAACAGGAACTGGCACTTGGCACTGGATCAATATGTTAGTCCAATAAATCATATAAAATGTTGCCAAAAATATGTGAAAGTTGTATAATATTAGCATGAAACAATTAAAAATTATAGATACGACGGAGACGTATCAATGCGTTCTGATGCAGGAAGGAAGAGTAGTGGCTTACACTTCGAGGCAACTAAAGAAGCATAAAGTGAACTGCCCAACCCATGATTTGGAATTGACGTCGGTAGTGTACGCGTTGAAGCAGTGGAGACATTACCTTCTAGGCAAGGCGTGTAGCATATTCACTGATCACAAGAGCCTGAAGTACATCTTAACACAAAAGGAGCTGAACATGAGACAAAGAAGGTGGTTGGAGCTACTCAAGGATTACACCATGAAGCTACAATACCACCCCAGCAAGGCAAACATGTTTACTAATGCTCTTAGTCGCAAGGACTACGCCAATAGCTTGACAGCCGGAGAGATGCCTCCGGAATTATGCCAGGCATTCAAGTAGCTTAGACTTGAAGTCGTTCCCGAAGGATATGTGGTGAACCTTGAGGTTCAGCTGACATTAATAGAAAGTATCAGGGAAGGACAGAAGGAGGACCCTAACATCAAGAAGTTAGGGCCAACCTGAGAGAAAAAGTGGAGGGATTCCGCGAAGATGACGAAGGATTCATGTGGTATGAGAATCGAGTTTGTGTGCCCAATGAGCCCAAGATAAGCAAGCTGATCATGCAAGAAGCACATGACTCACCCTATTCCATACACCCCAGAAACACCAAGATGTAGATGGATTTGAAGGAGAGATTCCAGTGGTCCAAAATGAAGAGGGACATTGCGGAGCATGTTGCACTTTGCGACGTCTGCAGCAGAGTCAAAGCTAAGCACAATAAAACCGTAGAACTTTTGCAACCCCTATCACCTGCAAAATGGAAATGGGATCGCATTGGAATGGATTTCATTACTAGATTGCCCAGGACGTTGTCGGGTTACGACTCGATATGGGTATTAGTGGACCACCTCACTAAAATGGAACACTTCATACCTGTAAAGACCACCTACACAAGCGCCAAATTGGCCAAGATCTATATGACCAAGATAGTGAGCCAACACGGAGTTCCATGAGAGATTCTCTCTGATAGAGGAACCCAGTTCACGTCGAAGTTTTGGGAGCAGTTGCATGAAACATTAGGAACCCAACTAGAATTTAGCACCGCTTTACACCCACAGAATGACGACCAGACCAAAAGAGTTGACCAAGTGCTCGAGGACATGCTCAGAGCCTCTGTTCCGGACTATGGCTCTAGTTGGGACAAGAACTGACCCTACGCGGAGTTCTCTTACAATAACAGCTACCAGACCAGCATTGAGATGGCACCCTTTGAGGCACTATATGGAAGGAAGTGTAGAACCCACTGCTCTGGATTGGAGTAGGAGAACAAAGCTTGTTTGGACCATACATTATCCAGGAAGCCGAAGATAAGGTGAGGCAGATTAATGACCATCTAAAGATAGCGCGGTTCAGGCAGAAGAGTTACGCTGATGCTAAGAGGAAGGATGCGAGCTATGAGGTTGGATATAGGGTGTACCTCAAAGTCTCACCACTCCGCAAAATGAGACGCTTCGGCATCAAGGGAAAGTTAGCACCTAGGTTTGTCGGACCGTACAAGGTACTTACCCGAAGCGGTGAGGTTGCCTACTGATAACCCAAAAGTATAGGGGATCGTTTGTAGCCTTTTTTGATAAGTAAGAGTGTCAAATCCAACGAGGAGATAAAGGTAGAATTAATATTCTCTCAAGTTCTATCGACCACCAATACAGCTCTATGCACGCTAACGCTTACTTTACCTAGAACAAGAATAAACTACTTTGCGGAAATAAAACTAGAATTACTTTGCAAGAATAAAGCTATGAGTGCTTTCTAAGATAATAAACGTTAATATATGAATAGAGAAACTTTTGTAACACAAGAGAAAGATTGTCCATAGGCAATTGAATATAACACGATAGATACTTATCATATGCAATGAGGGAGACACATACGCTAACACACTTTCCGTACTTGGACATATGCACTTATGATTGGAACTCTAGCAAGCATCCGCAGCTACTAAATATCATTAAGGTAAAACCAAAACATGACATTAAGTAACAAGTCCTCTTTACTCCCATATGCAACAACCCCCTTACTCGGGTGTCAGCTTTTGTCACTCTAGCCACCCACTATAAGTGAATCATGAACGTATTGCAACACCCTACAGTGGTAATCCCACACGCTTGCGCGATACGGAGGGTACCATAGGATAGCACCATATTAACATACAACTCATATCAATCACACCATACCACAATTAACCCGTAGGACAAAAGAAATCTACTCAAACATCATAGGATAGCCACACATCATTGGGTAATAATATATGGCATTAAGCACCATGTTCAAGCAGAGATTACAGTGGGCAGAGAGAGGTTACACCGCTGCATAGAGGGGCAGAGAGTTGGTGATGACGACGACGAAGTTGTTGGTGTAGATCGCCTTCACGATGGTTCCCCCGACGCCACCGAGGGAGAGGGGGAGAGCCCTCCCCCTCCTTCTTCTTCTTCTTCCTTGGTCTCCCCTAGATGGGAGGAGACTTTCCCCCTCTGGTCAATGGCCGTCATGGCTTCGGGAGGGCAGGAGCCCCTCCTAGATTGGATATATATCTCTCTCTCTATGTTCTCTTCTGTTTCGTGTTCCTGTTTTCTGGCGTTCCACCATTTCTTATATTTTCGGAGATCTGTAACTCCGATTGGGATGAAATTTTGAGGGGATTTTTATCTGGAAATTATCTTTCTTGCAGCGAAAGAAGGCCCCAACCGATGTCATAAGTCATCCCGGCCCGCCCTGTTGCCTTGTGACCACCTCGGGCACCGTCTTGCGTTGATCCTTCTTCCTAAAAATCACATATATTACAAAATAATTCTCCGTAAATTTTTATCACGTTTGCACTTCGTTTGATATGTATATTCTGTGGAAAAATGCAAAAAAAACAAGAACTGGCACGGGGCACTGGATCAATATGTTAGTCCCAAAAATAATATAAAATATTGCCAAAAGTATATGAAAGTGTAGAATATCGGCATGAAACAGTAAAAATTATAGATACAACGGTCACGTATCAGCATCCCCAAGCTTAATTCCTGCTCGTCCTCGAGTAGGTAAATGATAAAACAAATAATTTTTCATGTGGAATGCTGCCTAACATAATCTTGAACAAATGTCTAATCATGGCATGAATATTAAGATACGAGTGATTCAAGGCAATAGTCTATCATTTGACATAAAGACATCCATACTCAGGTTTACTAACAAACAATCATGTCTTTCAAAATAAAGATGCTAAAGAACGTTATACCTACACATTTAATCATGTAAGCATGGCATGACTCCGTCTTCCTAACACAAGTACAAATCATTATCTCCCCGGTGTCAAGTCAGGCATTTGGTTCATACTTTTTCAAGCGCTTCAGCATTTTCAACTACACACAATACATGAGTGTGAGCCATGGATATATCACTATGGGTGGAATAAAATATGGCAGTAGGGATCAATGGGAAGTCAAAAAGGAAGAAAGTCTCGCATCAACTAGGCGGACCAACGAGCTATGGAGATGCCCATCAATCGATATTGATGCGAAGAGTAGAGATTGCCATGCAATGGATGCACTAGAGCTATAAGTGTATGAAAGCTCAACTAAAGCTAAGTGGGTGTGCATCCAACTTGCTTGCTCATGAAGACCTCGGGCATTTGAGGAATCCCGTCATCGGAATATACAAGCCAAGTTCTATAATGAAAAATTCCCACTAGCATATGAAAGTGACAAAACAAGAGACTCCCTATATGAAGAACATGGTGCCACTTTGAGGCACAAGTGTGGAAAAAGAGGTGGTAGCGCCGTCCCTTCTCTCTTTTCTCTCTTTTTTTCTTTTTTTCTTTTTCTATTTTTTCTTTCTTTCTTTTTTTTTCTTTCTTTCTTTCTTTTTTTTCTTTTACCTACTCGAGGACGAATGAAACTAAGTGGGTGTGCATCCAACTTGCTTGCTCATGAAGACCTCGAGCATTTGAGGAAGACCATCATCGGAATATACAAGCCAAGTTCTATAATAAAAAAACTCCACTAGTATATGAAAGTGATAAATCTGGAGACTCTCTATATGAAGAACATGGCGCTACTTTGGGGCACAAGTGTGGTAAATGGATAGTAACATTGCCCCTTCTCACTTTTTCTCTCATATTTATTTTAGGTGGGCACTTTCTGCCTCCCCCTTTTTATCCATTTTTATATTATTTTTATGGTGGGCTCATTTGCCGCCCCCATTTTTTATTGTTCGTCCGGAGTCTCATCCCGACTTGTGGGGGAATGATACGTCTCCAACGTATCTATAATTTTTGCTAGTTCCATGTTGTTATATTATGATTCTTCGATGTTTTACAATCATTTTATTACAACTTTATATCATTTTTGGGACAAACCTATTGACATAGTGCCAAAGTGCCAGTTGCTGTTTTTGCTTGTTTTTTACTTCACGGAAAGTCAGTACCAAACGGAGCCCAAACGCTGCGGGGATTTTTGTGGATTTTTTATGGACCAGATGAAAGAAGATGGGCCAAAGAACACCAGAAGAGGGGGCCCAGGGTGGCCATCCTCCACCAGGGCACGCCAGAGGCCCCCTGGCACAGCCTGGTGGAGGATGGGCACCTCGGGCACCCCCTCCACCGCCTCCGATGCCTATAAATTCCCAAATATTCGGAAACCCCCAAAAATAACCCTAGACTCTCCGCTCCGCCGCCGCAACTCTCTGTATCGACGAAAAACCAATCTGGAGACGTTCCAGTACCCTGCCGGAGAGGGGAATCCATCTCCGGTGGCCATCTTCATCATCCTGGCGGAGGCCATGACGAGGAGGGAGTAGTCCACCCTCGGAGCTGAGGGTATGTACCAGTAGCTATGTGTTCAATCTCTCTCTCTCTCTCGTGTTCTTGAGATGTCACGATCTTGATGTATCACGGGCTTTGTTAATATAGTCGAATCACATGATGCTATTCCCTTGCTACCTTGTTGTGATGAATTGAATCTTTCCATTTGAGATATCGTTATGTTGGATTGAATATTGGATTTGAGAACACTAGATATATGTCTTGCATGTGGATACTGTAAGTGCATCTAGTGCCCCTTAGTGATTTTGGTGTATTGAAGACTTATAGGTTAAGGGACTAATATGTTTGTGAGTGTACACATGCTCTATAAGTTGATGAGGAGTTTGGTATATTCTAAGAATATCGACCCCTAAAAATGAATGTCTTCAACTAAAGACTTTGGTAAAGACTTTGTGAAGACTTTGCTGAAGACTTTGGTATTCCCTGAAGACTTTGAAAATGAAGAAGATGGCGTGACCTTGAAGATATGAACGAGGACAATGAAGCATGAAGACTTTAGTTTTTATTGTTTCATTTCCTTTCTTTGAGTCATAGGAAACACCGTACTGTTAAAGGGGGTCGAGGTAAAACTAAGGAAATATTTCCATCGGATGCTCAACTCAAAAGCCTCAACATAACCCAATCCTTCGAGTGAAGCCATTGGAAACCTCTCACGGTTCAGTCAAGATCTTCAGAGACAGAGACGATGTTCTTCTGGTCTCTGAGGAAATTGGTCTGACTGAGGAGTTAGGATTTCGCCAGTGCGAATTGCCTACAAGTGAGGAATATGATAAGCCCTGAGGAATTTGACAGCTCAAATTCCAACCGTTGTTGTGCTTTGCACCAGCTGTCCAGATATTCTATCCACCTAACGGTCATATCCTTGGGGGGCATTTATGTCTTATCATGTCGGGTTGCACCCTGGGTATAAATAGCCGCCCCCCACAACCACTAGCTGGTTGGCTGCTTCGAGAGAGAACTTGACACTTGTCATTTGAGAGCATCCCATTCCTCGAGGACTTTGAGCGAAAATCATCAGTGAGGAAAAACCCAAAACCCAAACCATCAAAACCCAAAGTGATTGAGCATCACTGAAGAAATTGTTCCTGTGTGGAACCGACGCTTTTTTCCTTTGAAGAGTGTGTATCTTCTAGACGTTTAGGCGTCATGGTCTAGTGCATCCTGCAGTAAATTGGGGATCGTCGGGTGACCGTGGTCTAGAGCATCCAGCAGTAAATTGTGGATTGCCAGGTGACCAGTTTGTGAGGGTTTTGGAAGTCTACCCTGAAGACTTACCACGAGTGTTGGGCGAGGACTGTGTGACCTTAGCTCAAGGAGAATACAGTAAGGACTGTGTGTCCTGGGACTATGTGTCCTTTTGTTTAAATACTAGGCTGCTCCAAACCAGACGTACGACTGTCACAGCAGTTGGAACTGGGTCATCAAACCATTGTCTTCATCGAGCTACCTGGTTCCATTTCCTCAACCCTTTCATTTCCTCATATACTTGTTGATGAAATTGATTGTTACTGTTTGAAGAATTTGACTGAAGACTTTCTCAATTTACTCACTTCAAATTCTTCAATCACTTTATCTTCTACCTGCTTATCCTGTTCACGCTACTCATGCTCTGTGTATGTTTCATTTCATCATGATGACTATGCTACTGCTATGTTTCGTATGCACTTGAGTACTTATTCCGCTGCGCGTAGTTCGTCACTTTGCAAATTCCTCAACTAGTATTTCCTCAAGTGACGAATTTGTAAAAATCGCCTATTCACCCCCCTCTAGTCGATATAACGCACTTTCAATTGGTATCAGAGCAAGGTACTCACTTGTTCTGTGTGATTTTTGTTTAACCACCTGGAGTTTTAGTTATGTCGACTGCATGCATGATCAAGGTCTCAGCTGGGTGTCCTACCTTCGATGGGACATACTACCCCTACTGGAAGAATAAGATGCGCATGCATCTTGAGGCAATTGACAATGATCTATGGTATGTTGTGGAAAATGGTGTTCCCCGCGTCACTCCCACTGTTACTGCTGCTGATGTGAAGAGATTCAAGCAACTCGACTCTCAAGCGAAGAATATCATATGTGGCCATCTGAGCAAAGGTCAGTATGGCAGAGTGAGTGCTTTGGAGACTGCTAAGCTTATCTGGGATAGGCTGTCCAAAGTTAATGAAGGTATTTCAACTCAACATGACTCTCGAGTTGATGTTCTTCGCAATCTCTTCAACCGCTTCAAAATACTCGACAACGAAAATGTTCAGCAAACTTTCGATCGCCTCACTGACATCTCCAATGAGCTCCAAGATCTTGGTGCCACTGACATCACCGACCATGAGGTGGTGAATAAACTGCAGAGATCTCTTGATTCCTCATTCGATACACTTGCTTTGATGATCCAAGAACGTGAAGACTACAAGTTACTAGATCCTGCTGATATTCTCGAGAGACTCAATACTCATGAATTCCAACAAGCTGAGAAGAGAGACCTCTACGGACCAAGTTATGGAAGATCTCGTGCTTTGAAGGCCAAGGCAATTTCCTCATCCGAAGACGAAGAATCTGACAGTAGCCTTGGTGATCCTGAAGAACTGAGTCAGGAGCTAGCAATGCTTGTGAGGAAATTCCAGAAGTTCTCAAGGAGAGGTCGGTTTGGAAAATCATCAAAAAGTGGCATGAAGAAATCAGATTCTTCATCAAGCGACTACAAGAAGAGAACTTGCCACAAATGCAAGAAATCTGGTCACTTTATCTCTGACTGTCCTCTCTGGGAAAAAGAGTCAAGGAAGAAGAAATACAAGGATGACAGTTCTGATGACTCGAAGAAAAAGAAGAAATCTTCAAAGTCCTCATCTGCAAAGTCCTCATCTTGAAAGTCCTCATCGCACGGAAAGAACAACCTAAGGAAGGCTCGAGCACTTATTGGCAAGGAAATGGATTCTGAAGAAGAATCTGAAGAATATGAGGAAGAGGAAGAATCTGAGGAGGAGTCAGACTCTGGTGTGGCAAGCCTGGCTCTCGCCACTGCTTTTGTCAGCAAGTCCATCTTCAACGATGAGGAAAATGGCAACTCCAACGACTCTGACGTCGGCAATGATGACTATGCTCCCACTTATTGCTTCATGGCAAGTAGTGCCCAGTCAACCACTGTATGTCCTATCTTTGATGGATCTAACTATTCCAAATGGAAAGTCCTCATGCGGAAGCACCTCATATTGAAGAACAACGAGCTATGGACTGTTACTGAGCTTGGACTGACTGATCTCTGCAAAATGGCAAATGCTGATGACATTCTTAAGTACACACAGTTGGACGCCCAGGCGAAGAATATCATTTGCTCAAGCTTGTCAAAGGTCATGTTCAAAAGCATCTACCATCTTCACAATGCAAAGCTCATCTGGGACAGGCTCTCTGATGTTCATGAAGGCTATCGCACTTGTCAAGATCCCAGGTTCATCGAATACAAGAACTTCCTCAAAACGCAGAAGACTGATCCAACTTCATCTTCCTCATCTATGTGCCTCATGGCAAAAGGATCAAAGGTACTCTCATACCATTCCTCTTCTGAATCAAGTGATGGTGAATCTGAGGATTACACAAACCCAAGCTATTCCAAACTTGCTAATATTGCTACTAAACAACAAAGTGTCATTGAAAAGCTTCAGAAACAGCTAGACAAAAGCGATGATCTGTTGAATGAGGAAGTGGATCATACTCAAACTTTGACTAAGGACCTTCAAAGTCTTCAGACCAAGTATGATAACCTTCAAAGTCGTTATGAGTCCCTCTTAGTCGATCATGAGAAGCTTTCTTATGAATTTCTTCAAAGAAAGCAAGATCTTGAGAAACTAAGGGTGTCTCATGAAGATCTTCAAAGGGATAATGACTCCTTGCTTGCTCAACGGATCAGTACCGCTCAGGAAGATTTCGTTCCACCATGCTTGAATTGCATCGAACGTGAAACTGCTCATTCTTCACCTGAATGTTCAAATGCTTCTATTGCTGCAAATTCTTCAACTATTTCTGTGGTCACAAATTCCTCATCTGAGGATACCACAAGTATCACTGACGACAATGCAGGGTTGAAGGAATTGTATGTGACAGGCATATACAAAAGCCTCAAAGGGCATCAAACCCTTTGTGATGTGCTTAAAAAGCAGATTCTGAACAGGAACCCTAGAAAAGAGGGTATTGCCTTTGAGAGGAAACTCAATGATGATGGATCATACTGGAAACCTGAGCAGTATCCCAAAACCTCATGGGTTGCTGCAAAAGGACCTCCTGTAGATCCATCCACTTTATCTGGCTTTACTTGTGAATCTTCATATTCCTCTGATGAGTCAATTGACTCCAACTATAAACTGTTCAAAAATCAGAATGGTGAAGTATTTGCTAGATATGTTGGAATGGTCCCCCTCTGAGGAAAATCTGGGTTCCCAAGAGCTGCTTGGAAAATCTTCAAGTAAATGTCCTCATGACACCACCAGTGAAGAACAGGAACCCCAGATCAAATTCTTCAGTTGGACCAAAGTCTTCACAAGGACCAAAGTCCTCACATGGACCAAATTCCTCATATGGTGAAAAATCATATCATTCTCGCGATAATGCTTCTTTTTCGCAGGGAAAATCTAAGGGTCATGAATATGCTCATTATTCTTCAAATCATTACGTTCATAAGTCCTCAAAGAATTCCTCTGCTTATTCATATGAGTACTCTAACCCCCGTCCTATGAAACGAAGTGCACTTGCTTCTATGCCACCCTTCTCATATGGAGCTCGCAGAATGATGAACTCTTTGCCACCCCTCCAGATGTGGGTGGTGAAGAAATCGAACTAATCTCTTATGCAGGGTTAGGTCTCCAGATGAACTTGAACGTCTGATGAATTTGCTGGAGACCTGAGGAAATGCTTGAAAGGACGCAAGCTAATCATGAAGAAATGATTCATTCATTTCTCACGTCCTCATATTACTTTGCTTACTATTCTATGTGATGAAATTCAATCTGTTGAATTTGAAGTCATATTCTTCACTCTGAAGCATATGCGTTCGTAAGATGTACTAATTCATCTGCAGGATGATACACCCAAGGCAACTGAGTGGGTCCTCGACAGTGGATGCACCAATCACATGACTGGTGACAAGAACCTATTGATGAACATTCCACTGGCTCCCTCTCATCTGAAGCATATCACCTACGCTGACAAAGGAAAAAAGCAAAGTATTGGGTCTAGGTAAGGTTGCAATCTCGAAGGATCGACACATGGATAAGGTGATGCTTGTCGAGTCCCTTGGATTCAACCTCATGTCTGTCCCAATGCTTTGTGATCTTGATATGGTTGTCATCTTTGGCAAACATCATTATGTTGTCATCATGGAATCTGACAAATCCAAAGTCTTCGAAGGCTTTAGGAGAGGAGACTTGTATATTGTTGATTTCTCTACAGGTCCTCAGCCGGCCACATGTCTAGTGGCAAAAGCTTCAGAAGGCTGGCTATGGCATCGACGACTTGGACACGCTGGCATGAGGAACTTGCACACGCTCCCGAAGAAAAAGCACGTCATTGGTATTGAGGGTGTCAAATTCCTCAAGGATCACTTGTGTGGGGCTTGTGAGTCTGGAAACATGACCAGATCCAAGCATCCATCCAAGACCTTCATGACTACCACTCGTCCTTTTGAATTGCTTCATATGGATCTCTTTGGTCCCACTCACTATGCCACACTAACAAATACTCCATGCTTATATGGCTTTGTTATTGTTGATGATTTCTCTCGCTATACTTGGGTGCACATTATCCTGTACAAATCTGAAGTGCAGAATGTCTTCAAACGATTTTCTTCAAGGGCCTCGACGAACTTTAGCGTCAAAATCAAGCACATCAGGAGTGATAATGGGACTGAGTTCAAGAACACTGGTCTTGATGATTATCTTGATGAACTTGGTATTACTCATGAGCTATCTGCCCCTTATACTCCTTAGCAGAATGGCATTGTGGAACGCAAGAACAGGACTCTCGTTGAGATGGCTCGTACCATGCTTGATGAATACAAGACCCCTCGTCGCTTCTGGCCTGAGGCAATCAATACTACTTGCCACATCATCAACAGGGTATATCTTCACAAATTCCTCAAGAAGACTTCATATGAACTCCTCACTGACAAGAAACTCAATGTGAGTTATTTCAAAGTCTTCGGTGCTAAATGCTGGATTAGAGATCCTCACCACAGTTCTAAGTTTGCACCGAAAGCACATGAAGGTTTTATGCTTGGTTACGAAAAGGACTCGCACACCTACAGAGTCTTCAACACCTATCACAACAAGGTTGTTGAAACTGTAGATGTGCGGTTCGATGAAACTAACGGCTCGCAAAGAGAGCACCTACCTCCTGTGCTAGATGAAATACCTCCTGAGGAATCCATTAGGTTCAAGGCCACTGAAGACGTAATCCCTACTGAAGAACAGCTACTCCCTGAAGAAGTTGTCCCCAATGCTGAAGACATTCATGCTGATACACCTGAAGATAATGGCGCTGAAGAAATTGTTCAGCCTCAACAAAGTCATCAACCTGTTCATCCTCGGCTTGCAAATGAAGTGCAGATCAAGAAAATCCTCGACGACATCAATGCACCAGGTCCCCTCACACGCTCAAAAGCTTCACATTTGTCTAACTTTTGTGGGCACTTTGCTTTTGTCTTTATCACAGAGCCCACCAAAGTTGATGAAGCTTTCCTGGAGCCTGAGTGGATACAAGCTATGCAAGAGGAATTGCATCAATTCAAGCTCAATAATGTGTGGGAACTCGTCAAATGCCCAGATCCTCGCAAGCACAATATCATAGGTACCAAATGGATCTACCGCAACAAACAAGATGAACTTGGTCAGGTAGTGAGGAATAAGGCCCGTCCCGTCTTGTGGCACAGGGCTACACACAGGTTGAGGGAATTGACTTTGATGAAACTTTTGCACCTATTGCTCGACTTGAAGCTATTCGCATATTGCTTGCTTATGCTAACCATCATAATATCATCTTATATCAAATGGATGTGAAAAGTGCATTCTCAATGGTAAGCCTGAGGAAGAAGTATATGTTGCTCAACCCCCAGGTTTTGAAGATCCTAAGTATCCGGACAAAGTCTTCAGACTCAACAAGGCTCTCTATGGCCTCAGGCAAGCCCCTCGGGCGTGGTACGACACACTGAAGGAATTCCTCATGAAGAAAGGCTTCAAACCCGGTTCACTTGACCCAACTCTTTTCACAAAATCATATGATGATGAATTATTCGTGTGCCAAATATATGTGGACGATATTATCTTTGGATGTACTGACAAACGTTACAGCGATGAATTTGCCTATATGATGGGTGAAGAATATCAAATGTCTATGATGGGAGAGCTCAAATTCTTCCTAGGGCTTCAAATTCGTCAACAACGCAATGGCATCTTCATCTCTCAAGAGAAATACCTCAAGGATGTCCTGAAGAAATTCGGCATGCAGGATTGCAAAGGCGTCAAGATTCCTATGCCCACATCGGCTCAACTCTGCACTGACGAAAGTGGTAAAGATTTCGATCAGAAGGTATACCGCTCCATGATTGGTTCTTTATTGTATATATGTGCATCTAGGCCAAAAATTATGCTTAGTGTTTGCATGTGTGTCCGATTTCAAGGAAAACCGAAGGAATCACACCACAAGGCTGAGAAACATATTCTTCGATATCTAGCTCACACTCCAACACTAGGATTATGGTACCCCAAGGGCTCAGATCTTGACCTCATTGGATATTCTGATTTTGATTATGCTGGTGATCGTGTGGACCGCAAGTCAACATCAGGCACATGTCATTTCCTTGGACGATCCTTAGTCTGTTGGTCCTCGAAGAAGCAGAACTGTGTGTCACTATCTACTGCTGAAGCTGAGTGCATTGCTGCTGGTTCTTGCTGTGCTCAATTGCTATGGATGAAGCAAACCCTCAAGGACTACGGCATCAACGTGAAGAACGTCCCTCTCTACTGCGACAACGAGAGTGCCATCAAGATTGCTCACAACCCAGTTCAGCATTCCAAGACCAAGCACATCCAGATTCGTCATCATTTTCTTCGTGACCATGTGATGAAGGGTAATATCTTCCTTGACCATGTGAAGACTGAAGAACAACTGGCTGATATCTTCACAAAGCCCTTGGATGAGAAGAGATTTTGCAAGTTGCGGTGTGAGCTAAATATCTTAGAATCTTCGAATGTTCTTTGAAAGGACACACATCCTAACACTTATGCAAAATTGATGACTTTGATGTGCAACACACGAAGTAACGTTTTTCTTCAATCAATGAAGACTAACTCTCTAAGTGTGAAGAAATTAATGAAGAATTTGATTCTCAGAACCCTACGACAATTGTACGCGGTGTCTGAAATCATCATTCTTATACGGTGGGTAACGCCACCAACAATAGTTGAAATTCTTCAAGTTTAAGTTTTTCATCATTTTGCAAATTCTTCAAAATTGTCAAATTATTCAAGTTGGCAAATTCTTCACATTTCAAATTCTTCAACTGATGTTCCACATATGAGGTTCTCTTCATTGACTATATATATATATATATATATATATATATATATATATATATATATATATATATATATATATTGAGTTTTTCAATGTCCTCAACAGCATTCACTTATAGCTATTTCTTCAAGTTGATTTTCATCTAAGTGAATGTGATCGGACCCGCATCCCCTCTATGCTAAACTCGACCAAGTCTGTTCACAAATTCTTCATATGCGTTCTACTTTGAAACTCGTTCAAAGTCTTCACTGTGTCCTTGACAGCTGAAGAATTTGCGAACGAAACTTTAAAATATTCAATCTCAAATTTTTGGCGATTGCCGCTCAAACCGTTCCGATTCCCACGACTGGATAACCCACGATCCCCCACGATCTCCACTACACAGTACGTGGGTGACACATGTCGCGTGGATAGCAAGGGTCAGGGGCATACTGGTCCAAAATCTTTCGGCCAGTTGGTTTTTACCGCCACTATAAATACCCCCCTCCCTTCACTTGCTCGGGTTACTCCTCACTCCCATCTCTCCTGAGCTCCAGACCTAGCACCGCCGCTAACTTCATCATCGCCGGAGAGGAAGAGCTTCACTGCCTCGACCTCGTCGTCGTCATACTCGCATCGACCGCGGAAGTCTTCAACTCGCCGCCGCTGTAGCTGTCTCCCTCTGCCAAGCTAGGGCGTGGGAGATCTGTACTGACGAACTCCTTCACTTCACTTCTCTGTTCGTCGTGTTCATCGCTTACAGTAAATAAAATCTAGTTTTATTGCCATTTTTAATCCCGATGATTTTCACAAAATCCTCAAAAGGTGTTTATTCTTCAAGCAATCCATCTCTTAAGCACCAAACAAACTCCTTCTCTTGATTTATCTTGCTAAGTCATGATTTTCTTCAAGGTTCCTCAATTGTGTGGATCCTCAAATCTATACAACTCTGGAATCTAAGTCAAGAACACTTAGTGAAATTCTTCAAGACATCTATGGTCAAATTCCTCAAACTTGATACTTTTTGCTAAAATTTCTGAGAACGCATATGACCTCTTCAAATTCCTCGCACCTATACTCTATTCACAGGTACAAATGTCAGCTGATGAATCTCTAGGTTCTCATCAACTTAACTCATTTGCAGCGTTCCTCGAAGAAAAGTTGCACACTTCCTCGGAAACTTCAACAGTTCATAATCCTCAGCTGAAGAAAATGGCTGATGGAAAAAGGCCTCAAAAAGGAGGAAAGAAGCCTAAAGTGCAAACTACGTTTGAGATACCTGATGATTTGTATGAGGAATATTGCACACCTGATGAAGAAACTCATGGCAAAGAAACTCAGAAGCAGCGAAAGATCCGTATACAGAAAATTCAAAGGAGATGGATGAAGGAATGGAGAGAATATCGTTATGTCACTCCTTAATACATGAAGAAATTTGCTGTCAAACCCCCGTGCAACAGGCCACCTTTGGCTCAAGGCCAACATGCTGATCCCACCAGTCTCAAAACTGGTGAAGACTTTCCTCATGAATGGGAAAGGCAACAAGCCAAGCTGGCAAAAAAGGCAAAAGAGGCTGTGAAGAAATTCAATGAAGACTCTTCTGCTGCTACTGCTACTGCCGGAGCCTCTGCTAGTGCATCTGCTCCAAAGAAATCAGTGGTGAAGAAATCCACTGCAAAATCCTCAGCACCAAAGTCCTCAGCCCCAAGTTCCTCACAGCAAAAGCCTCAGGCAAAATCATCAAGGGCTCCTGCAATGTCTTCAGTAGCTGCACAATCTTCAACGGCTGTTGTCAAGTCATCAACACCAGCACATCTGGCATCTTGTCAGAGGACTGCCGATTTTTCAATTGCTTTAGGGGCATCTGCCACTTCATCCGCCCAAGCACAATCCTCAAGCAGTCCCACTTTGCTGAAAGTAAAGGCAACAGCTGGACGAGGCAGGAGGCCAAGTCCTCACAAGAAGCAAGTGGTATTCAACATTCCCTCAGCATCTGAGGAAGATGAAGCAAGTGATGGAGAACTTGCTGCCATTGTCAAAAATAAGCCAGAGCGAGTGGCTCAAGCCAAGGGTACTTCGATTCCTCTCATGCTGGATCCAAGGACTGTGCTTGACTTCATTGACATATGGCACAACGATCCAAACACTCCTATTGATGACTTGAAGCTTCCTCCCGGTCCTAGCCATGTCCTCACCGCGTTCATTAGTGAATAAAAGTGGAAATTCAAGAAGGCCGGAAAGGCAAAGAAGGCTCAGTTCAAGAAAGAGCGCTTCATGAAGAACAATGTTCTCAATCTGACGCCTGACCAACTCGTCTCTGTCCAAAAGGACATCAAAGGCCTCAGCGATGAATTCAACAAGTACTTGTTGGGAAACGTTGCATGGGAAACAAAAAAATTCCTACGCACACACAAGATCTATCCATGGTGATGAGCATCTACGAGTGGGAGAGTGAACCTACATACCCTTGTAGATCGCTAAGCGGAAGCGTTAAGAAACGCGGTTGATGTAGTCGAACGTCTCCGCGATCCAAATCGCAAGTCGTCCCTCGATCCGATCACGAACTAGTGCCGAACGGACGGCACCTCCGCGTTCAACACACGTACGGCTTGATGACGCCTTCACCTCCTCGATCCAGCGAGCGATGATGAAGTAGTAGATGAGTTCCGGCAGCACGACGGCGTGGTGATGGTGGTGAGGAACAATCTCTGCAGGGCTTCGCCAAGCACTACGGAGATTATGACGGGAGGAACTAGAGGGTTAGGGTTGCCGGCACACGGCTTGGGAAATCTTGATGTGTCCCGTGTGTTAGCCCTGCCCCTCTATTTATATGTTGAGCCCTGGGGTCTAAACTTGGAGAGAAAGCCTCCACAAGGTCGGTTTTGCCCGCATAAGGTCGGTTTGGCCCGCACGGAAAGAGTCCAACTCGGATTCCAGCAGTATCGCGTACAAGCGGTAGTACCGCTCACAAGCGGTAGTACCGCTTGAGCGGTAGTACTGCCTTACCAGCGGTAGTACCGCTTAAGGCAGCAGCAAAACTTCCTTTTGCACTTTCCAATACCTCGTGGGCTTTACCCCTTTGGCTCATATAAAGTGTTGCTGCACCCGAACACTTCGGTAAACATCCGGAACCCCTTCCGGTGAATTCCGGAACCCTTCCGGAGATCAAAACACTATTATCACATATATCAATCTTTACCTCTGGACTCTTCCGGAGATCCTCGTCATGTCCGGGATCTTATCCGGGACTCCGAACAACCTTCGGTCACCAACAAAATAACTCAACTATACTAATCATCACCAAACGTTAAGTGTGTAGACCCTGCGGGTTTGAGAACTATGTAGACATGACCGAGACACCTCTACGATCAATAACCAATAGCGGGACCTGGATGCCCATATTGGCTCCTACATATTCTACGAAGATCTTTATCGGTCGAACCTCTATGTCAAGGATTCAGTTAATCCCGTATGCTGTTCCCTTTGTTCTTCGGTATGTTACTTGCCCGAGATTTGATCGTCGGTATCTCTATACCTAGTTCAATCTCGTTACTGGCAAGTCTCTTTACTCGTTCCGTAATACAAGATCTCGTGGCTAACACTTTAGTCACATTGCTTGCAAGGCTCATTGTGATGTTGTATTACCGAGTGGGCCCTGAGATACCTCTCCGTCACACGGAGTAACAAATACCAGTCTTGATCCATGCCAACCCAACAGACACCCTCGGAGATACCTGTAGAGCATCTTTATAGTCACCCAGTTACGTTGCGACGTTTGATACACACAAGGTATTCCTCCGGTGTCAGTGAGTTGCACGATCTCATGGTCATAGGAACAGATACTTGACATGCAGAAAACAATAGCAATAAACTGACACGATCATATGCTACGTTTATAGTTTGGGTCTTGTCCATCACATCATTCTCCTAATGATGTGATCCCGTTATCAAATGACATCTTATGTCCATGGCCAGGAAACCTTCACCATCTTTTGATCAACGAGCTAGGTTACTAGGGACACAGTGTTGTCTATGTACCCACACATGTATTTGAGTTTCCAATCAATACAATTATAGCATGGATAATAAACGATTATCATGAACAAGGAAATATAATAATAACTAATTTATTATTGCCTCTAGGGCATATTTCCAACAGTCTCCCACTTGCACTAGAGTCAATAATCTAGTTCACATCACTATGTGATTTACATTGTAATGAATCGAACACCCATGCAGTTCTGGTGCTGTTCATGTTTAGCCCTTGGAAGAGGTTTAGTCATCGGATCTGCAACATTCAGATCCGTGTGTACTTTGCAAATATTTATGTCGTCCTCCTTGATGTAATCGCGGATGGAATTGAAACGTCGCTTTATGTGTCTGGTCCTCTTGTGAAATCTTGGTTCCTTGGCTAGAGCAATGGCACCAGTATTATCACAAAACAGAGTCATTGGGTTAAGCGCACTAGGCACTACTCCAAGATCTGTCATGAACTCCTTCATCCAGACACCTTCCTTCGCCGCCTCCGAGACAGCGATGTACTCCGCTTCGCATGTAGAATCAGCTACCACGCTTTGCTTGGAACTGCACCAGCTAACCGCACCCCCATTAAGAATAAATACGTATCCGGTTTGCGACTTAGAGTCATCCGGATCAGTGTCAAAGCTTGCATCGACGTAACCCTTTACGACGAGCTCTTGATCACCTCCATAAATGAGAAACATGTCCTTAGTCCTTTTCAGGTACTTCAGGATATTCTTGACCGCCGTCCAGTGTTCCATTCCTGGATCACTTTGAAATCTTCCGACCATACTTATGGCAAGGCTGACATTGGGTCTTGTGCACAGCATTGCATACATGATAGAGCCTATGGCTGAAGCATAGGGGATGACACTCATCTTTTCTCTATCTTCTGCAGTCACTGGGCATTGAGTCTTACTCAACTTCACACCTTGCAAAACAGGCAAGAACCCCTTCTTGGACTGATCCATTTTGAACTTCTTCAAAACTTTGTCAAGGTATGTGCTTTGTGAAAGTCCTATTAAGCTCTCGATCTATCTCTATAGATTTTAATGCCTAATATGAAAGCAGCTTCTCCTAGGTCCTTCATTGAAAAACTCTTGTTCAAATATTCCTTCATGCTTTCCAACATTTCTATATTGTTTCCAATCAGTAATATGTCATCCACATATAATATTAGAAACGCTATAGAGCTCCCACTCACTTTCTTGTAAATACAAGCTTCTCCGTAAACTTGTATAAACTCGAACGCTTTGATCACCTCATCAAAGCAAAGATTCCAACTCCGAGATGCTTGCACCAGTCCATAAATGGATCGCTGGAATTTGCAAACTTTGTCAGCATTCTCTGGATCGACAAAACCTTCTGGTTGTATCATATACAACTCTTCCTTAAGGAAACCGTTAAGGAACGCTGTTTTGACATCCATCTGCCAAATTTCATAATCGAAAAAGGCAGCTATTGCTAACATGATTCTGACGAACTTAAGCATCGCTACGGGTGAGAAGGTCTCATCGTAGTCAACTCCTTGAACTTGTGAAAAACCCTTTGCCACAAGTCGAGCTTTATAGACGGTGACATTACCGTCCGCGTCCGTCTTCCTCTTAAAGATCCATTTGTTCTGAATGGCCTTACGCCCTTCAGGTAATACTTCCAAAGTCCACACTTTGTTTTCATACATGGATCCCATCTCGGATTTCATGGCCTCTAACCACTTCTCGGAATCCGGGCCCATCATCGCTTCTCCATAGCTCGTAGGTTCATCGTTGTCCAACAACATGACCTCTAAGACAGGGTTGCCGTACCACTCAGGAGCAGTACGCATCCTTGTCGACCTACGAGGTTCGATAGCAACTTGATCCAAAGCTTCATGATCATCATCATTAACTTCCTCTTCAGCTGATGTAGGCTCTACAGAAACATCTTTCTGCGCTGCGCTACTTTCAGGTTGAAGTAAAGGTTCAACAACCTCATCAAGTTCTATCTTCCTCCCACTCAATTCTTTCGAGAGAAACTCTTTCTCAAGAAATGTTTCGTTTTTAGCGACAAACACTTTGCCTTCGGATCTGAGGTAGAAGGTATACCCAACTGTCTCTTTTGGGTATCCTATGAAGACGCATTTCTCCGCTTTGGGTTCCAGCTTTTCAGGCTGAAGCTTTTTGACATAAGCATCACATCCCCAAACTTTAAGAAACGACAGCTTTGGCTTCTTGCCAAACCAAAGTTCATATGGCGTCGTCTCAACGGATTTCGATGGTGCCCTATTTAAAGTGAATGCAGCTGTCTCTAATGCATAACCCCAAAACGATAGTGGCAAATCGGCAAGAGACATCATAGATCGCACCATATCCAATAAGGTTCGATTACGACGTTCGGACACACCATTACGCTGTGGTGTTCCAGGCGGTGTCAGTTGTGAAACAATTCCACATTGTCTTAAGTGACTGCCAAACTCATAACTCAGATATTCTCCTCCTCGATCAGATCGTAGGAATTTAATCTTCTTGTTACGATGATTCTCAACTTCACTCTGAAATTGTTTGAACTTTTCAAATGTTTCAGACTTGTGTTTCATTAAGTAAATATACCCATATCTACTTAAGTCATCAGTGAAGGTGAGAAAGTAACGATAACCACCGCGCGCCTCAATGCTCATCGGACCGCACACATCAGTATGTATGATTTCCAATAAGTCACTTGCCCGTTCCATTGTTCCAGAGAACGGCGTTTTAGTCATCTTGCCCATGAGGCATGGCTCGCATGTGTCAAGTGATTCAAAATCAAGTGACTCCAAAAGTCCATCAGCATGGAGCTTCCTCATGCGTTTTACGCCAATATGACCTAAACGGCAGTGCCACAAGAAAGTGGTATTATCATTATCAGTTCTACATCTTTTGGCATCAATGTTATGAACATGTGTATCATTACTATCGAGATTCAATAAGAATAAACCCCTCACTTCGGGTGCATGACCATAAAAGATATTACTCATATAAATAGAACAACCATTATTCTCTGATTTAAATGAGTAACCGTCTCGCAATAAACAAGATCCAGATATAATGTTCATGCTTAACGCAGGCACCAAATAACATTTATTCAGGTTCATCACTAATCCCGATGGTAATCGAAGAGCGAGCGTGCCGACGGCGATCACATCAACCTTGGAACCATTTCCCACGCGCATCGTCACTTCATCCTTTGCCAGCCTCCGTCTATTCTGCATTCCTGTTTAGAGTTGCAAATGTGAGCAACCGCACCGGTATCAAATACCCAGGCACTACAACGAGAGTTGGTAAGGTACACATCAATAACATGTATATCATATATACCTTGTTTGTTGTTGGCCGCCTTCTTGTCAGCCAAATACTTGGGGCAGTTCCGCTTCCAGTGTCCAGTTCCCTTGCAATGAAAGCACACAGTTTCTGGTTTGGGTCCAGCCTTGGGTTTCTTCACGGGAGGAGCAACTGCTTTGCCACTCTTCTTGGAGTTACCCTTCTTACCCTTGCCATTTTTCTTGAAACTAGTGGTTTTATTGACCATCAACACTTGATGCTCCTTCTGAATTTCAGACTCAGCGGCTTTCAGCATCGCAAACATCTCGGCGACTGACTTGTTCATCCCGTGCATGTTATAGTTCAACACGAAGCTCTTGTAGCTAGGTGGCAATGATTGAAGAACTCTGTCAGTGATAGCCTCTGGCGGAAGGGGCATCCCCAATTCAGCCAGACGGGTGGAGTACCCAGACATTCTGAGTATGTGATCACTGATAGACCCGTTCTCCTCCATCTTGCAAGTATAGAACTTATCGGAGATCTCATACCTCTCGATCCGGGCATTCTTCTGAAAGATAAACTTCAACTCCTGGAACATCTCATATGCTCCATGATGTTCAAAACGTCTTTGAAGTCCCGGTTCTAAGCCATACAATATTGCACATTGAACTATTGAGTAATCTTCAGAACGAGCCTGCCAGGCGTTCACAACGTCTAGAGACTCAACTGGAGCGGGTGGATCACCAAGCGGTGCATCAAGGACATAAGCCTTCTGGGAAGCCGTAAGGATAATCCTTAGATTACGGGCCCAGTCCACAAAGTTACTTCCATCATCTTTCAACTTAGCTTTCTCTAGGAACGCATTAAAATTCAGGGGTGCTACTCCGAGAGCCATGATCTACAACATAAATATAGGAAAGACAACTTAGACTATTGTTCAAGATAATGAGTTTAGTTAATCATATTACTTAAAAACTCCCACTCAAATTGACATCCCTCCGGTCATTCGAGTGTAACATGATCCAAATCCACCAACTCAAGTCCGATCATCACGTGAGTTGAGGTGGTTTCAATGGTGAACATCTTCATGTTGATCATATCTACTATATGACTCATGTTCGACCTTTCGGTCTCTTGTGTTCCTAGGCCATGTCTGTACATGCTAGGCTCGTCAAGTTTAACCCGAGTGTTCCGCACATGCAACACTGGCTTGCACCCGTTGTATGCGAACGTAGAGTCTATCACACCCGATCATCACGTGGTGTCTCGAAACGACGAACTTTCGCAACGGTGCACACTCGGGGAGAACACAATTTTATCTTGAAATTTAAGAGAGGGATCACCTTATAATGCTACCGTCGTCCTAAGCAAAATAAGATGCATAAAAGGATTAACATCACATGCAAATCATAAGTGACATGATATGGCCATGAACTTGTGCTTTTGATCTCCATCTTCAAAGCACCGGCATGATCTCCATCGTCACCGGCATGACACCATGATCTCCATCATCTTGATCTCCATCAACGTGTTGCCATGAAGTTGTCGCGCCGACTGTTGCTTCCACGACTATTGCTAACTCATAGCGATAAAGTAAAGCAAAACGGCGAAAATAATTAAAGACAACTCTATGGCTCCTGCCAGTTGCCGTACTCATCGACATGCAAGTCGTGATATTCTATACAACACATGATCATCTCATACATCACATATATCTCATCATGTACTTGGCCATATCACATCACAACATACCCTGCAAAAACAAGTTAGACGTCCTCTAATTGTTGTTGCAAGTTTTACGTGGCTGCTACGGGTATCTAGCAAGAACGATTCTTACCTACGCAAAAACCACAACGGTGATATAAAAAATTGCTATTCAACCTTCTCAAGGACCGCCTTTGTCAAATCCGATCCGACTAAAGTAGGAGAGACAGACACCCGCCAGCCATCTTTATGCAACGAAGTTACACGTCGGTTGATGGAACCGGTCTCTCGTAAGCGTACGAGTAATGTTGGTCCGAGCCGCTTCATCCCACAATACCGCCGAAACAAGAAAAGACCAAGGGAGCAAGCAATCTGAATATCAACGCCCACAAAACCCTTTTGTGTTCTACTCGATATCTCATCTACGCATAGACCTAGCTCAGATGCCACTGTTGGGAAACGTTGCATGGGAAACAAAAAATTTCCTACGCACACACAAGATCTATCCATGGTGATGAGCATCTACGAGAGGGAGAGTGAATCTACATACCCTTGTAGATCGCTAAGCGGAAGCGTTAAGAAACGCGGTTGATGTAGTCGAACGTCTCCGTGATCCAAATCGCAAGTCGTCCCTCGATCCGATCACGAACTAGTGCCGAACGGACGGCACCTCCGCGTTCAACACACGTACGGCTTGATGACGCCTTCACCTCCTCGATCCAGCGAGCGATGATGAAGTAGTAGATGAGTTCCGGCAGCACGACGGTGTGGTGATGGTGGTGAGGAACAATCTCTGCAGGGCTTCGCCAAGCACTACGGAGATTATGACGGGAGGAACTAGAGGGTTAGGGTTGCCGGCACACGGCTTGGGAAATCTTGATGTGTCCCGTGTGTTAGCCCTGCCCCTCTATTTATATGTTGAGCCCTGGGGTCTAAACTTGGAGAGAAAGCCTCCACAAGGTCGGTTTTGCCCGCATAAGGTCGGTTTGGCCCGCACGGAAAGAGTCCAACTCGGATTCCAGCAGTATCGCGTACAAGCGGTAGTACCGCTCACGAGCGGTAGTACCGCTTGAGCGGTAGTATTGCCTTACCAGCGGTAGTACCGCTTAAGGCAGCAGCAAAACTTCCTTTTGCACTTTCCAATACCTCGTGGGCTTTACCCCTTTGGCTCATATAAAGTGTTGCTGCACCCAAACACTTCGGTAAACATCCGGAACCCCTTCCGGTGAATTCCGGAACCCTTCCGGAGATCAAAACACTATTATCACATATATCAATCTTTACCTCTGGACTCTTTCGGAGATCCTCGTCATGTCCGGGATCTTATCCGGGACTCCGAACAACCTTCGGTCACCAACAAAATAACTCAACTATACTAATCATCACCAAAACGTTAAGTGTGTAGACGCTGCGGGTTCGAGAACTATGTAGACATGACCGAGACACCTCTACGATCAATAACCAATAGCGGGACCTGGATGCCCATATTGGCTCCTACATATTCTACGAAGATCTTTATCGGTCGAACCTCTATGTCAAGGATTCAGTTAATCACGCATGCTGTTCCCTTTGTTCTTCAGTATGTTACTTGCCCGAGATTCGATCGTCGGTATCTCTATACCTAGTTCAATCTCGTTACTGGCAAGTCTCTTTACTCGTTCCGTAATACAAGATCTCGTGGCTAACACTTTAGTCACATTGCTTGCAAGGCTCATTGTGATGTTGTATTACCGAGTGGGCCCTGAGATACCTCTCCGTCACACGGAGTAACAAATCCCAGTCTTGATCCATGCCAACCCAACAGACACCCTCGGAGATACCTGTAGAGCATCTTTATAGTCACCCAGTTACGTTGCGATGTTTGATACACACAAGGTATTCCTCCGGTGTCAGTGAGTTGCACGATCTCATGGTCATAGGAACAGATACTTGACATGCAGAAAACAATAGCAATAAACTGACACGATCATATGCTACGTTTATAGTTTGGGTCTTGTCCATCACATCATTCTCCTAATGATGTGATCCCGTTATCAAATGACATCTTATGTCCATGGCCAGGAAACCTTCACCATCTTTTGATCAACGAGCTAGTCAACTAGAGGCTTACTAGGGACACAGTGTTGTCTATGTACCCACACATGTATTTGAGTTTCCAATCAATACAGTTATAGCATGGATAATAAACGATTATCATGAACAAGGAAATATAATAATAACTAATTTATTATTTCCTCTAGGGCATATTTTCAACAGTACTATGCTGACTGGAAGGGTGCCAAGGTTCGATTTGTCAACATTGCTGACAAAGTCATCAAAGATCACAACTCAAGGGTTGCAGCACGATCGCAACCGCAAATTCCTCAGGCTGAATCTTTTGCTCAGCCTGCTGAAGAAACTGGAAGTGCAGCTGAAGAAATTCATGCTGCTGAAGAAGTTCCCAGGGCAACTTCCAATGTTGCGCCTGGAGAAATTGAGAGGCCAGCTGACGAAACTGTTGTGCCTGAAGAAACTGCCAGGGCGACTGCATCAGTCGTGCCTGAAGAAACTGCTCCACCTTCACCTCAGGCTCCCCCAGCAAAATCATCAAAGGTGAAGACTGTCACACTTCCTTCTGCATCAGAAGCAAAGGAAACCAAGGTTGCAGAAAAGGACGCTGCTCTGAAAAGGAAAGCATCACCATCTGCAGATTCCTCAGCTGCGAAGAAATTGAAGACTTTGCCAAGTTCTTCAAATGAACCAATTGATGTTGTTCCTATTTCATCAGTTCCAGCCTATGAAATTATCCCATTTGGTTAAGACTATGTCATCCCAAGTGAGGACGATGATGAAGAAACTCAGTCTGTTGCTTCCTCGGAGCAGATTGATGAGGAAATAGAGGTTGAAGAAAATGCTTCAACCCCACTGATATCATCGCCCCAGCCTCGGTTAACCGCTGAAGAGGCTGGTGTTGAAGAAATGGATGAGGATGTGGACATTGGATCTACCACTCCAGTCATCAATGATGAATTTTGAGAAGCAACTCACCCAAATTCACCAATGGCCACTCCTCTCACTCAGATTCCCCAGTCTCCAGCGCCAACTGAAGAAATTCAAACAGAGTCTGCCGATCCGTCCACTCCCATCATGACTGCTCCTGAAGATATTCCAGCTGTATCAGCTGATGAAATTCCTGTCCAGGATGTTCCTGATGAAACTGTTGCACAAGTTCCTCATGTTGAAGAAACTGCTATTGTTCCAAGCGAGACTGGACGGCGCTTCAAGCCTAATCTTCAGCCGAAGCAACAGCTTCCCTTCAAAGGCACGAAGCGTCCCAAATTCATCAAGGCAAATTTCTTCGATGAGCACATATTCTTCACAGGACCAAATCCTTATGCCTCAGCAAGGGCTGGTCGCTCGAGGTTCTGAACTCCAGCCCAGATGAATTTTTATGCTAATGTGATGTTTGACAAGGACAAAGTCTTCCAGCATCATCAAATTCCTCATGTGGATATGGAATCCATCCCATGTTTTACTCCTGTGCTATCAGTTCTTCATGATGTTGGACTTCTTCCTTTCTGTGCGGATGTCTGCGATTGGAATGAAGAATTGGTTCTTCAGTTCTATGCAACTCTGCATATCTCTGGTGAAGCTTCTGATATCAACACTTGAATTCTGGATTGGATGACTGGCAACACACACTACACTGCTTCTGCAAATGAATTGCTTCAATGTGTTCCCATTCCAATTCCTTCAGAAGGAGCAAGATGCATCTATGATGAGCCTGAGCTGCAGAATCACATGATGCAAGTGCTGATGAAACCTCTGGCACCTGGAAAACCTCCAAGGACCACCTTCCTAGTAAAGGATTTGCTATATGTGCCAAGGACCATCTACCGCATATTGACCAAAACCCTCAGTCCAATCAAGGGCCGCAACTCTGAAGAAGAAGAGGTTGTTGGCATCATGAAGAATCTGCTCTTCAACATCATTCATGGGATTCCCATCAATTATCACGATTTCTTCATGACGACTTTGGCCAATATTGTAGTGTCACCTTTCGAGTTGAAGCCTTATGCTCCCAGGATCATGAATTTCATCAGATCAAAGTCTTCAATTCCATTCAAGGCTGACTTTCAGAATCACTTCACTTTCTTGCCTCCAATTGAAGTCCTCAAGAAGACATTTTCCTCAGTTGAACGAAAAGGCAAGGCTGTCATTGATGAAGGCACTCGTCCATTGGATGGTCAGTTTTGCAAAGCTGCATCTTATTCCACCAATGATGACTCTGCTACGCAAGATTCTGCTGCAAAAGCCTCAGCTCCAAAACCTCAAGCTTCTGCCCCTCGTGTGATGACTAATCGTGAGCTTCTTCTAAGTCTTCATCAGAAGGTCGATCATAATCACAAGTGGGTAAAGCGTCAGTTTGCTTCAATTCTTCGTGACATGACTGTGAAGCATAAATCTGTGAGGAAAAATCATTAATCTTCGATCGCACTTGGGCCATTCTGTCTCACCTCAAGACTCCCGAAGAACTCAAGGAGATGGACTTTCAGATGAACTTTGACTGGTCAATTACACCCAAGAAGAAATGGAAGAAAGTCCAAGTTCCTCAGCTAGTGACAAGTTCATATTTTTCATCGCGTGAGACGGATGAAGCTGAGGACATTGACAACACTGCTGCACGCCCTGCTCCACCAACCGACCCCGACAACGCTGGCGCTCCTCCACCACCTTCAAGATGAAATTCTTCAGGGGCGTTAGTCCTCAATTTCGTCCCTTTTGGTCACTTGATGACAAAGGGGGAGAAATTTGAGTTAGTCTTCAAGCGGGTCTATATATGGGCTGTTTTTTGTTTAAGTTACAACTCTCGCTCTTCAGAAGCTTTTGTTGATTGAGTTGTAAACTTAAGTCCAATGGTGGTCTGATACTTTTGAACTGCTTTCTGCATGCTTATTTCCTCAAGTATCTTAATGCACGCATGCTGAATTTCCTCAGACCCTATTTTCCATCATGCATTTCAATTTCCTCGTGATATATTTAAAATGCGTGTATGGATTACAAGATATAGGGGGAGATCTCCAAGAGTTTATCCTGCCATGTGCATTTGCAGTCCAAAGCAAATTCCTCAAATATGCACATCGTCAGGGGGAGTTCCTCTATATCTTGCAATCAAATTCCTCAAACTCAGTACTTACACTTCATATGTTTATCCCGTTGAAAACTTAACCTATTTGTCATCAATCACCAAAAAGGGGGAGATTGTAAGTGCATCTAGTGCCCCTTAGTGATTTTGGTGTATTGAAGACTTATAGGTTAAGGGACTAATATGTATGTGAGTGTACACGGCCTCTATAAGTTGATGAGGAGTTTGGTATATTCGAAGAATATCGACCCCTAAAAATGAATGTCTTTAACTGAAGACATTGGTGAAGACTTTGTGAAGACTTTGCTGCTGAAGACTTTGAAAATGAAGAAGATGGTGTGACCTTGAAGATATGAACGAGGACAATGAAGCATAAAGACTTTAGTTTTTATTGTTTCATTTCCTTTCTTTGAGTCATAGGAAACACCGTACTGTTAAAGGGGGCCGAGGTAAAACTAAGGAAATATTTCCATCTGATGCTCAACTCAAAAGCCTCAACATAACCCAATCCTTCGAGTGAAGCCTTTGGAAACCTCTCACAGTTCAGTCAAGATCTTCAGAGACAGAGACGATGTTCTTCTGGTCTCTGAGGAAATTGGTCTGACTGAGGAGTTAGGATTTCGCCAGTGCGAATTGCCTACAAGTGAGGAATATGATAAGCCCTGAGGAATTTGACAGCTCAAATTCCGATCATTGATGTGCTTTGCATCAGCTGTCCAGATATTCTATCCACCTAACGGTCATATCATTGGGGGGCATTTATGTCTTATCATGTCGGGTTGCACCCTGGCTATAAATAGCCGCACCCCACAACCACTAGCTGGTTGGCTACTCCGAGAGAGAACTTGACACTTGTCATTTGAGAGCATCCCATTCCTCGAGGACTTTGAGAGAAAATCATCAGTGAGGAAAAACCCAAAACCCAAACCATCAAAACCCAAAGTGATTGAGCATCACTGAAGAAATTGTTCCTGTGTGGAACTGACGCTTTTTACCTTTGAAGACTGTGTATCTTCCAGACGGTTAGGCGTCATGGTCTAGTGCATCCTGCAGTAAATTGGGGATCGCCGGGTGACCGTGGTCTAGAGCATCCAGCAGTAAATTGTGGATTGCAAGGTGACCAGTTTGTGAGGGTTCTGGAAGTCTACCCTGAAGACTTACCACGAGTGTTGGGCGAGGACTGTGTGACCTTAGCTCAAGGAGAATACAGTAAGGTCTGTGTGTCCTGGGACTGTGTGTCCTCTGGTTTAAATACCAGGCTGCTCCAAACCAGACGTACGACTGTCTATTTACTTTATGCAATTTTTATTTTTACTTTGAGTCTCATCTTCTCTTATAAGCACCAACTAGGGGGCACTATGATCGTACTTGAGCATTGGGCATAGCTAATATTTGAGTGTGTTTCATGAATGGATCAATGATTGAGCATGATGGGCTAGGGATAACTTTCTTTAGTGTTGATATTTTGAAAGACGTGGTTACTTGTTGACATGCTTGAGTATTGAAGTCATTATGTTAAAACTAGACTATTGCTTTGAATCATTACAAGTCCAAATGTCCATGCTATACAAAAGAAAAAAATATGAGATGAACATGTTAGGCAGCATTCCACATCAAAAAATCTGTTTTTATCATTTACCTACTCGAGGACGAGTAGGAATTAAGCTTGGGGATGTTGATACGTCTCCAACGTATCTATAATTTTTGCTTGTTCCATGTTGTTATATTATCATTCTTGGATGTTTTACAATCATTTTATTACAACTTTATATCATTTTTTGGGACTAACCTATTGACATAGTGCCAAAGTGCCAGTTGCTATTTTTGCTTGTTTTTTACTTCGCAGAAAGTCAGGACCAAACGGAGCCCAAACGCTACGGGGATTTTTGTGGATTTTTTATGGACCAGAAGAAAGAAGATGGGCCAAAGAACACCAGAAGAGGGGTGGCAGGGTGGCCATCCTCCACCAGGGCACGCCAGAGGCCCCCTGGCGCGGCCTGGTGGAGGATGGGCACCTCGGGCACCCCCTCCACCGCCTCCGATGCCTATAAATTCCCAAATATTCGGAAACCCCCAAAAATAACCCTAGACTCTCCGCTCCGCCGCCGCAACTCTCTGTATCGACGAAAAACCAATCTGGAGACGTTCCAGTACCCTGCCGGAGAGGGGAATCCATCTCCGGTGGCCATCTTCATCACCCTGGCGGAGGTCATGACGAGGAGGGAGTAGTCCACCCTCGGGCTGAGGGTATGTACCAGTAGCTATGTGTTCAATATCTCTCTCTCGTGTTCTTGAGATGTCACGATCTTGATGGATCACGGGCTTTGTTAATATAGTCGGATCACATGATGCTATTCCCTTGCTACCTTGTTGTGATGAATTGAATCTTTCCCTTTGAGATATCATTATGTTGGATTGAATATTGGATTTGAGAACACTAGATATGTGTCTTGCATGTGGATACCCGTGGTGACAATGGGGTGTTCTACTGATTCACTTGATATATGTTTTGGTACTCAACTTGCGGATTCCCGCGGTGACATTGGGGTAATCTATGCATAGGGGTTGATACACGTTCTTGTCCTACTTTCTCCGGTAGAAATCTTGGGGCACTCTTTGAGGTTCTTTGTGTGGATTGAGTATTATGAATCTGAAATTGTTTGATGCGTATCGTATAATTAACTCATGGATACTTGTGGTGACATTGGAGTATCTAGGTGACATTAGAGTTGGTTGATGCGTATCATATAGTGTTATTCTAGTACGAACTCTTAGATAGATTGAACGGAAAGGATAACTTGATGTTATCTTAGTACGAACTCTTGAATAGATCGATCGGAAAGAATAACTTTAAGGTGGTTTCATACCCTACAAACAATTTCTTCTTATGTTCTCCGCTAGATAAGAACTTTGGATTGATTCTTCGTTGCACGTTGAGGGATGGTTATGTGATCCAATTATATTAACATTGTTGAGAGATTGCACTAGCGAAAGTACGAACCCTAGGCCTTGTTTTCAAGCATTGCAATACCGTTTGTGCTCACTTTTGTTACTTGCTACCTTGCTGTTTTTATATTTTCAGATTATAAAAACCTATATCTATCATCCATATTGCACTTGTATCACCATCTCTTCCCCGAACTAGTGCACCTATACAATTTGCCATTTTATTGGGTGTGTTGGGGACACAAGAGATTTCTTGTATTTGATTGCAGGGTTGTTTGAGAGAGACCATCTTCATCCTACACCTCCCACAAATTGATAAACCTTAGGTCATCCACTTGAGGGAAAATTGCTACTGTCCTACAAAACTCTGCGCTTGGAGGCCCAACAAAGTCTACAAGAATAAAGTTGCGTAGTAGACATCAAGCTCTTTTCTGGCGCCGTTGCCGGGGAGGTGAGTGCTTGAAGGTATATCTTTAGATCTTGCAATTGAATCTTTTAGTTTCTTTTTTTCACTAGTTTGGTTTTATAAAAGAAAACTACAAAAAAATGGAATTTAGGTTGCATCATTTGTTTCGTCTTTATAATGTCTTTCGTGAAAATAAGGATTCAGAAAATTGTGCTCAATTGGTAGAGGAAGAAATTATGAAAATACTTAATGAGAATTCCTTGAGTGATGAGCATGATTGTAATGTTGCTAGTATGAATTCTCTGAATATCCATGATGCTAATGATATGCAAAGCCATAAGCTTGGGGATGCTATGTTTGATGAAGATGATATTTTTAGTCCCCCAAGTTTTGATGAGCAAATATATTATGATGATGGCATGCCTCCTATCTATGATGATTATGATGATGACATGTATGCTATAAACAGTGATAGTAACCATGAAACTTGTCATCATGATTTTAATATTGAATGTGGTTATGTCAATCAAGTATCTCATGATAGTTATTTTGTTGAGTTTGCTCCCACTACCATGGATGAGAAGAAATTTGCTTATGTGGAGAGTGATACATTTTCTATGCTTGTAGATAATGAAAAGAATGCTTTATGTTATAGTTATATTGTTGAATTCCTTCATGATGCTACTGAAAATTAGTATGAGGGAGGAACATATGCTTGTAGGAATTGCAATAATATCAAGTTTCCTCTCTATGTGTTTAAAGTTTTGAAGTTATGCTTGTTTTGCCTTCCTATGCTAGTTGATTCTTGCTCCCATAAATTGTTTGCTGAAAAAATCCCTATGCATAGGAAGTGGGTTAGACTTAAATGTGCTTTTCATGAGATTCATGATGCTCTCGTGCATGTTTCAATTACTATTCCTATGTGAGCATCATTGAAATCATCATGCCTAGCTAAAAAGCTTTAAAGAAAAGTGCTTGCTGGGAGACAACCCAACACTTATACTTTCTTTTTTGATGTGTTCACATGATTAATATACTGTAGTAATAATGTTTTGTGCCTTTTATTTCAATAAAGTGCCAAGTAAAGCCTTTGGGATGACTCACAAGATGAGTAGAATTGATGCTGAACCAAAACAGAAACTTTTGACTCCAGTACATGAATTTTAGTTTTTTACTGGAGTGTGATAATCATCTGAAATTTTTACAAAATCTTCATATACAAATTATTCAGGTTGTACTAATTTTTTAGAATATTTAGAGACAGGGAAGTATGGCTATACTACAGATCTTCACAGACTGTTCTGTTTTTGACAGATTCTGTTTTGCATGCATAGTTTGCTTGTTTTAGTGTTTCCATAGCTTTATTTAGTGATATAAATTATGGGAATGGTATAATACAGTAGATATCATGTGGGAACAATTATTAATCTTGTCTTGACAGTACCTAAGTGAATGATTTATCTTTATTACACTAACCCTTCTCACGAAGTTCCGTTAAGTTTTGTGTGATTGAAGTTTTCAAGTTTTGGGTGAGACACCGATACGAGGAGAATAAAGAGTGACAAGAACCAAAGCTTGGGGATGCACAAGGCACCCCCAAGGTAATATTCAAGGAAGACTCAAGCGTCTAAGCTTGGGGATGCCCCGGAAGGCATCCCCTCTTTCGTCTTCAACATTATCGGTATATCTTACTTAGAGCTATATTTTTATTCGTCACATAATATGTGCTTTGCTTGGATCGTCATTATATTTTGTTATTTTCTGTTATGTGTTATTCATAATCTTGTTTTCCAATAAAAAGTTCCAAGAATTGTCTTAGGATACTTGCATTGCATGTTTTTATGTGTGCTGTGTAAAAACAGAAACTTTTGCTGTAGTGTTTGAATTTTCATATTTTACTGGAACACGGAAAGTTTCTGAAATTTTTACACAGTGTTTTCATATAAATTCCTTAGCATGTCCTAAATTTTCATAATTTGTTGAGTTACAGAAGTACACTAATTTAATAGATTACTACAGACTGTTCTGTTTGGACAGATTGCTGTCATAGTTTCGTTATCTACTTATCCTATAGTTTCCATAGCCTATATTGGTAGATATAAATTGTGGAAACAATAGTAAACAGTAGATTATGTTTGAAAATTATTGTGCAACTTGTCTTGCAAGTACATGAAGTGTTGATTTGTTCTTATGTGTACTAACCTATCTCACGAGTTCTTTTCGAGTTTTGTGTGGATGAAGTTTTTTGAGAATAGGTGAAACCATGATATGTGCTATTTCTGGAGTGCTATTTTTATTTAGTTTGTTGTTTGAATAAAATACTCAGATCTGAAAATATTTATTGAGAGAGAGAGTCCTCACATAGCTACTTAATTGTTTGACTACTCGTTGATCTTCACTTATATCTTTTGAGAGTAGCTTGTCATTTACTCTAGTGCTTCACTTATATATTTTTGAGCACGGTGTGCTTGGAAATTTTTGTAGAAATCCTCTCATGCTTCACTTATGCCTTTTTGAGAGATGAAATATTTATGCTCATGTTCTTCACTTAAATTTGGTTGAGCTTGTCAAAAAGCAATGGCAATACATGAAACTAGTCCCAAAGTGATAGATATCCAAGGAGGATATAATAAAAACTTTCATGAAGATCATTGGACAAATTAAACTTGATTCCTTGTAATAGTTTTGAAACATGATGATAGTAATATGTGGGTCATGTTAGTGAGTAATTATGCTTTAGTAGGAATATTGGTGTTAAGGTTTGTGATTCCCTATGCAAGTACGAAAGTCAATAGTTATGAAATGAAGTTACATCCTACTTGTGGTGCATTATTCGGTGTTAGTTATGTTCAATGCTCACTTATGTGATTTTTCGTTTCTCGGTTTGGTTGCTTCCCAATCTATTTGCTAGCCTTCATTTTGTACTAAGTAGAAATACTACTTGTGCATCCAAAATCCTTAAAGCAAGTTTTGCCTTATGAGTCCACCATACCCACCTATATGCGGTATTTCCATGCCGTTCCAAGCAAATTTGTATGTGCCATCTCTAAATTTTCAAAATAAATTTTCTCTTTTGTGTGCTCGTACCGCTCATGAAACGGTGGGGTTTTCCAAGCTAGATGTGTTATTCTCAAGATGAGTGTTTATTCACTTGTCATTGCACAAGAGTGTGGCGGTAATAGGGATGCCCATTCCCGAAATGAAAAAAATAATATTTACTTTATGTTGTCAAATAATAAATTCCTTGGAAAGTGTTCGTATGGAAGGCAACCGTGGATACGGCCCGCCATGGAAAGGGAAAGTTTGGTGGAAAAAGGAATGAACTTTATTTTCTGATTGGGAACTGCCTATGATATATCTAGCATGGAAAGTATTGTGAGCTACTTTGTCATTTTCGTTGACAGGAAAAGCATGCCACCCAAAATATTTTTCTCTCTCAATTTAAACCTTGAGCTCTGGCACCTCTACAAATCCCTACTTCCCTCTGCGAAGGGCCTATCTATTTACTTTATGCAATTTTTATTTTTACTTTGAGTCTCATCTTCTCTTATAAGCACCAACTAGGGGGCACTATGATCGTACTTGAGCATTGGGCATAGCTAATATTTGAGTGTGTTTCATGAATGGATCAATGATTGAGCATGATGGGCTAGGGATAACTTTCTTTAGTGTTGATATTTTGAAAGACGTGGTTACTTGTTGACATGCTTGAGTATTGAAGTCATTATGTTAAAACTAGACTATTGCTTTGAATCATTACAAGTCCAAATGTCCATGCTATACAAAATAAAAAAAATATGAGATGAACATGTTAGGCAGCATTCCACATCAAAAATTCTGTTTTTATCATTTGCCTACTTGAGGACGAGTAGGAATTAAGCTTGGGGATGTTGATACGTCTCCAACGTATCTATAATTTTTGCTTGTTCTATGTTGTTATATTATCATTCTTGGATGTTTGACAATCATTTTATTACAACTTTATATCATTTTTTGGGACTAACCTATTGACATAGTGCCAAAGTGCCAGTTGCTGTTTTTGCTTGTTTTTTACTTCGCAGAAAGTCAGGACCAAACGGAGCCCAAATGCTACGGGGATTTTTGTGGATTTTTTATGGACCAGAAGAAAGAAGATGGGCCAAAGAACACCAGAAGAGGGGGCCCAGGGTGGCCATCCTCCACCAGGGCGCGCCAAAGGCCCCCTGGCGCGGCCTGGTGGAGGATGGGCACCTCGGGCACCCCCTCCACCGCCTCCGATGCCTATAAATTCCCAAATATTCGGAAACCCCCAAAAATAACCCTAGACTCTCCGCTCCGCCGACGCAACTCTCTGTATCGATGAATAACCAATCTGGAGACGTTCCAGTACCCTGCCGGAGAGGGGAATCCATCTCCGGTGGCCATCTTCATCATCCTGGCGGAGGCCATGACGAGGAGGGAGTAGTCCACCCTCAGGGCTGAGGGTATGTACCAGTAGCTATGTGTTCAATCTCTCTCTCTCGTGTTCTTGAGATGTCACGATCTTGATGGATCACGGGCTTTGTTAATATAGTTGGATCACATGATGCTATTCCCTTGCTACCTTGTTGTGATGAATTGAATCTTTCCCTTTGAGATATCGTTATGTTGGATTGAATATTGGATTTGAGAACACTAGATATATGTCTTGCATGTTGATACCCATGGTGACAATGGGGTGTTCTATTGATTCACTTGATATATGTTTTGGTACTCAACTTGCGGATTCCCGCGGTGACATTGGGGTAATCTATGCATAGGGGTTGATACACGTTCTTGTCCTACTTTCCCCGGTAGAAATCTTGGGGCACTCTTTGAGGTTCTTTGTGTGGATTGAGTATTATGAATCTGAATTTTTTTGATGCGTATCGTATAATTAACTCATGGATACTTGTGGTGACATTGGAGTATCTAGGTGACATTAGAGTCGGTTGATGCGTATCATATAGTGTTATTCTAGTACGAACTCTTAGATAGATCGAACGGAAAGGATAACTTGATGTTATCTTAGTACGAACTCTTGAATAGATCGATCGGAAAGAATAACTTTAAGGTGGTTTCGTACCCTACAAACAATTTCTTCTTATGTTCTCCGCTAGATAAGAACTTTGGAGTGATTCTTCGTTGCACGTTGAGGGATGGTTATGTGATCCAATTATATTAGCATTGTTGAGAGATTGCACTAGAGAAAGTACGGACCCTAGGCCTTGTTTTCAAGCATTGCAATATCGTTTGTGCTCACTTTTGTTACTTGCTACCTTGCTATTTTTATATTTTCAGATTATAAAAACCTATATCTATCATTCATATTGCACTTGTATCACCATCTCTTCGCCGAACTAGTGCACCTATACAATTTGCCATTTTATTGGGTGTGTTGGGGACACAAGAGATTTCTTGTATTTGATTGCAGGGTTGTTTGAGAGAGACCATCTTCATCCTACACCTCCCACGGATTGATAAACCTTAGGTCATCCACTTGAGGGAAAATTGTACTGTCCTACAAAACTCTGCGCTTGGAGGCCCAACAAAGTCTACAAGAATAAAGTTATGTAGTAGACATCAGGGAATCATAGTCTCCATCATCCTTTCCTCGCTGGGACAATGCTCTAATAATGATTGAAACTTGTGATCTGCGTTGGGTTTTCCATGAAGAGGAACGAGTGAAGCAGCACAGTATAGATAAGTATTTCCCTCAGTAGAGAACCAAGGTTTATAGAACCAATAGGAGTAACACTCAACCCCCGTCTTCAGCAACTGCGCACAAAGGAGCAAAGACTTGCACCCAATCACTACTAGGAGAAACCTTATAGGCAGGACACTATCAGTAGCGCTGGAAAGTAACAGGCGCTGCTGGTAATTACCAGTAGCGCTGGATTTCGGCAGCGCTACAAGTAAAGACTTAGTAGTAGTGCTGGAAACAAAAAGAGCGCTACTGCTAAGCGGGACCCGACGAGCCCACCGACACTGTTGGTAGTAGCAGCGCTGTCCAGAATACAGCGCTACTACTAAGATTTTAGTAGTAGCTCTTTTTTTCGTGGAACCGCTACTGCTAATGGGCCCCACTTAATAGTAGCGCTCTTTCTGCAAAGCGCTACTACTAAGTAACATAGCAGTAGCGCTTTCTGAAAAATAGAGCTACTGCTATTCGTGGCTGGTGCCACCTTTTCACCCCCCTCCCCCTCCTCCCCCCCTCTCTCCCCCTCCTTTCCCCTCTCCCCTCACCATTGTTGCCCTTCTTCTCTCTTCCTCCTACCTCTCTTCTCTCCCCATTAATGCCCCCCTCCACCATAACTCTCCTCCATAAATGGCCTTCTCATCTCTAGCTAGCTCCATAAATGCCCCCTACCTCATTTATTTGGCTCTCCCTCCATTCCATTAGATATAGATCTAGCTAGCTCATCTCTCTCCCTCTCCATTAGTTACCTAGAGTCATCTCTCCTCCCCAACAACTAGATCTAGCTAGCTATTTAGCCATCCACACTTTCGATCCCTATAGGTAGCGAAAGGCCTCATCCGGTCGATCGGTCTCTCTCGGGAGATAGGTGAGTAAAAAGTTGTTCATTTCAAGAATGGGAATATGTGTGTGAATGGGAATATGTGTGTTTGGGATATGGAGACATTTGTGCGAGTGACATGCCCCCGAGTTGCTTATGTTTTGCTGAAATGTCGATTTATTTCCGTTTCGGTGAATTTCGAGCAAACTCGATATGTCCTATTTTTAGGCAAGGTCATGCCAAATTTTTATATGACTTTGATGCATGCATGCATTTTGTTTATAACCCTTTTGCTTGTTATACCGTGCATGCAGTCGGTCATGAAGGTGAGTGGATGGAAGGTGGAGCGATACATGCAATCCGCGGTGATGGACATGTATGAAAATAATCGGACTAGGATTAGATGTCCGTGTACAAGATGCAAAGAAGGAGTCCTTTTGGACCCTTTTGATCGTGGCAGGTTGAAGGCGCACCTGCTGATGAATGGTTTCATGGATGGCTATACTCGGTGGATAAGTGAAGATGATGATGAGGAGGACGTCCACATGGCAGGGAATAACGACATGGGGCTAGACGAAGAGATGACTGATCGACACGAAGACGATGGCGCCGGACATGGCGGCGGGGAAGAGTTAAATGACGGCAGCGGAGAAGATTCCGGACACGGCGAAGAAGAGTCCGGACATGGCGGAGAAGAGGCGGCGGTCACGCCGCAGTCTTCGACGCTACTAAGTGCAGTCGTGCAGGACCCTCATGTTCGAGACCTCCTTCGCAAGAGTACGACTAGCGAGAGAGCTGCTTCTAGAGAGGAGGCCAAGCTGGCGCAGCTTGAAGTAGACTCGAAGACTCCATTGTATGACGGTTGCGATCCCGAGGTGACCCGCTTGAGTTTCACCCTCGAACTTCTAAAGACGAAGGCCAAAAACAAATGGACAGACAAAAGCCTCGATGAGCATTTGAAGTATCTACATAATGAAGTTCTTCCCGCGGGGAACCTATGTCCTACTAGAGTCGATGAGGCCAAGAAAATCGTTTGTCCTTTTGATTTGCCGCACATTAGGTACCACGCATGCATCAACGATTGCATCATTTATCAGGGGGAGCACGCGGAAAAAACCAGCTGTCCGGTGTGCAATGCTTCTCGATACAAGAAGGCAGGAAAGAAAGCTCCTTAGAAAGTTGTATGGTACTTTCCGATCACTCCCCGTCTGCAGCGGTATTTCGTAGATCCTAAGGAAGCAAAGCTCATGCGCTGGCACGCGAAGAGGAAGAGGCCCGATGATGGAGATGATCTGAAGCTGAGACACCTCGTAGATGGTAGCCAGTGGAGAGCATTCAACACTGTATATGGATTTGCTGCAGAAGATCCAAGGAACATCGTGCTTGGTGCGAGTACCGATGGCATGAATCCGTTTGGAAACCAAAACACCAACCACAGTAGATGGCCCATCTTTGTATGGATGTACAACCTCCCCCCATGGAAGTGCATGAAGACAAAGTACATACACATGAGCATGCTGATTCAAGGGCCGAAACAACTGGGAAATAATATTAACCTGTATATGGGGCTTCTGAAAGAGGAGCTAGACACGTTATGGAAAACACCGGCATGGACATGGGACGCCAGCAAAGGAGAGTATTTCTATATGAGAGCCGCGCTGATGACGACGGTGCACGACTATCTCGATTACGGGTACACCTCAGGCCAGGTGTGCCACGGATACTGTGGATGCACGAGGTGCATGGATGATACAACGTCTCAGCAGCTTACGTCAACGAAAGATGGCGGGTCTGGGAAAATCGTGTACATGGGGCATCATAGATGGCTCAAGAAGGATGACCCATGGAGAAAGCGTGGAGATCTATTCAATGGGTTGGCTGAGCATCGAGGACCTCCACGTAAGAGGAGCGGCACCGAAATCAACGAGCTGTTGAAAAACTGGGAACAGTGCCCCGCGCCGGGAACGATGAAAAAGGCACCGGAGCCGCTACTGAAGGTATGGAAAACGAGGTCTATTTTCTGGGACTTGGAGTACTGGCCCAATCACGACACGCCTCATTGCCTTGATCAAATGCATATCACGAAGAATGTCCTCGAGAGCTTGCTTGGCACACTGATGAACATGCCGGAGAAGACCAAGGACGGGCCGAAGGCAAGGAAAGACTTGGAAGATTTGAAGATCAGGAAAGATCTCCACCGTAAAAAGTTGACGGAGGAGACAGAGACGGAGACGGAGGAGGGGGAAAGGGGCAGAAAAGTCAACAAGGAGGAGAATTATTGCCCCCCTTCTTGCTACACCTTAAGTGCGAAGGAGATCGATCAATTCATCAAGTGCCTTATGGGAATCAAAGTCAATTCCGGTTACTGTGGGAAGATAAGCAGATTTCTAGACCCCAAGAAGAAAAGGTTCAGCGGGATGAAGTCTCATGACTGTCACGTGATGATGACGCAGATACTCCCGGTTGCCATTAGAGGGATAATGGACAAGCACGTCCGTGACACGCTTACTGGTCTTTGCAACTTCTTCGACGTTATGTCTCGAAAGTCCATAAGTGTGAAGCAGCTCCGAAGGCTACAGGAAGAGATCGTTGTCATACTATGTGAGCTTGAGACGTACTTCCTGCCCGCGTTCTTTGACGTCATGGTGCATCTGTGTGTCCACATCACGGACGACATCATCGACCTCGGGCCGACATTCCTTCACAGCATGATTCCGTTCGAGAGGATGAATGGGGTCATCAAAGGATTCGTTCATAACATGTCCCGTCCCGATGGGAGCATCGTCCAGCGGTATCTGACGCATGAGTGCATCTCCTTTTGCAAGAATTATATAGGCGTCGGAGACCCTGTTGTTGGTTTGCCCGTCAAGAAGCACGATGGGAGGCTCGGAGGAGAAGGTCACAACAACGGCCGGAGGGAATTGCACGTGGACTACTCGGATCGACGGAACGACTTTGACAGGGCTAACTTAGTAGTGCTACAACACCTAGATGTGGTAGATGATTATGTGGCACAGCACAAAGAAACCATCGCAAATAAGTACCGTGATAAGGGGATGCTCAAGACGGATGACGAAGTTACTGTAGAGCACAACGCCACTTTCTTGCGTTGGTTCAAAGAGCAAGTTCTTGAAAATCCCCCGGAAGAGGGCAGTTCGGACGGATTGATCATACACGCCTTAGCACATGGCCCCGCGCCCAAACTCGCGACCTATCAGTCATACGATATCAATGGGTACATGTTCTACACGGAGGCCAAAGACATGGACAGTGATTACCAGAACTCCGGGGTGACGATTGAATGCGTGACCGACGCCAACGGCACAACTGAAAGATTCTACGGAAGGGTCGAAGAGATCTGGGAGCTTGACTATGCTGGAATGCACGATGCGACGATGTTCCGTGTCAGATGGGCTAAGGACGTCGTAAGAGAAAACAAGTATTTCACTACCATGTCTATACCCGACGCGAAGAGCGCAATCGTGAACGTTAACATCATCGCCAAAACTGAGCCATGCGTACACGCTAAGCACGTGACACAATGCTTCTTCATAACTGACCCGACCAATCCCAGCCGTGTTGTCGTGAGGAGAGGCAAAAGGAGCATCGTCGGAATGGATGGAGTCGCCAACGAGGAAGACTACGACCAATACGGCAACCCGATGAGGGAAGATGACGATGACGATGAAGCATACGTGAAAACAAGAATCAATACTACATTACATAAGAAAGATCGTACTCCATGGTTCCGGAAAAGTCACAAGGAGGGGCTCAATTATTCGGCAACGAACAAGAAAGGGAAGAAGCTCAATGTGAAACGTCGTCGACGCAGCTGAGAAACCATCATTTATATATATGTATCTATTTTGTGCACGTACTTAAGTAACCGTTATCGGTCAACTGATATATATGTTACCACCACATGCATGGTTCCGGTGATATTCGCGCAGTGTGGGAGGGAGACGCCGTCGTAAACAGAAAGGGAGAAAGAAATACAAAAGGGAGAAAGCAATACAAAAAAAGGGAGAAAGTAATACAAAAGAAAAAGAAAAGTAAACAAAAAAGAAAAGGAAAATAATAAAAAGAAAAGAAAACATATCAGTAGCGCTGGATTATGAACCAGCGCTATAGCTAATATAGTTATAGCGCTGGATCCTAACACAGCGCTACTACTATGTGTAATTTAGAATTAAAAAAACTAAAAATTAAAACAGTTAGCAGTAGCGTTGGTTTACCACACAGCCCTATAGCTAATTTAGCTATAGCGCTGGATCCTAACCCAGCGCTACTACTATTTTGAGTTAACCCACCGCGCGGGCTCAAATTTTGCCAAGTCCCATTCCCCCCCCCCCCCCACTCTCCCACCTCTCCCCTCCTCTCTGCTGTCGCCCCTGCCCGCCGCCGTCGCCCCTGCCCGCCGCTCCGACCTCCTCCTCGTCCGCGCCGACGCCCGAGCCCTCCCTCGACCTCACCATCGCCGCGCGGGCCCGCCCTCAACCTCGCCGCCGCCGCCCCTGCCCGCTCTCACCACTATTCTGCCGCCGCCGGCCGTCGCCCCTGCCCGCTCCGGCCTCCTCGTCCGCGCCGCCGCCGTCGACCTCACCCTCTCTCTGTGTCGCCGCCCTTCAGGTACCCCCCTCCCCCCCACCTCCCCCTCTCTCTAGTCAATTAGGAAAAAAAATATAGGGTTCAGATCTTGCTTAATTTTAAAAATAATAATTAGTTTTTAAAAACAGAATTGTTGCTACTTAGTAATAGAAGACAGTAGGAATTAATTAATTTTTGTAGCTATAAATAAAAAAACTTTAAATAAAAAACAGTCGCAAATTTTGTAGCTTTAAATAAAAAAACTAGCTAGGCTTTGTAGGTATAAAAAACAGTAGCAAAAATTTATAAAAAACAGTAGCAAAAATTTATAAAAAACAGTAGCAAAAAATTATAAAAAACAGCTCCCTTCCTATACTTTTTTAGCTATAAATAAAAAACAGTAGCAAATGTTTAGTGAGGTCATTTTGCAATAGTTTTTGGTTTTTGAAAAGACCACTATTTTGCAATGTTTAGTGAGGTCATTTCACTATGTGTACTTGCTTTGTATATGTGCTCCTGTAGGTTGAATGTTGGTTGCAAATTGATGTTATATATGTGCTCCTGTTGGTTGCAAATTGATGTTATATGATTTTGCAATGTTGGTTGAATGTCGAAGAATATCCGAGTGGCCTATGTTTTGCCGGAATGTTGATTCATTTCCGTTCCGGCAAATTTCAGGCGCTCCATATGTCCACTTTTTAGCAAAGGTCATGCCAAAAATTTCCGTGATTTTCGGCATGACTTGTGCTAGAAACTAGGACATATGGAGTGCCCGGGATTTGCCGGGGGGAATGAATAAACATTCCGACCAAATATAGGCCCCTTTTTTCTCTTCATTATATCTTTTATTTACAATTGTTGAATAGGAAACAAGTCTAGCCACGCCTCAGCCGGGGGTTCTGCTCGCCTCGAAGAAGACCCCATCGAGGCAGCAAATCACTATTTCGATTACCTGGACGAACACCGGATGGGGGTGCATGGTGGCGGCAGTGGCACCAACCCCGACACCGGCACCAGCACTGGCATCGGCACCGACACCACCCCCGAGACCGGCAACGATGTTGTCGTAGCCGGTAAAGCACCGAAGCAGAAGAGGACACGAAGACCAAACAAGCTCGGCATCGGACAAATTGTGGTCACGGAGATGCACCCCAAGAAATTAGAGCTAACGGCGCCGGAGGAAGCGCGCTCGTGCTGGGGCAATCAACTAGGATGCATCCTCAGGGAAACCGCCAACATCAACGATGAGAATTTGAAGAAGATACCACATATGGAGCACATGCTCCTAAAGAAGTTGCACAATAGGTTCCTGTTCCCTGGCCGCACAGAAAGCAAAGAACTGTGGGACGACGACGCCATGACAAAGATAAACAGCAAGGCGATGGTGACGTTCACCAACGACTTGTCCGCCTGGAAAGTTCGGGTGAAAAAAGCGATTGATAAGAATGAACCGTGGTCCAAGATTCATGCTGACAATCCGACACTTACGGAAGAGGACTTTGAAAAATTCAAGGAGACTTGCGCTAAAGATGAAACCAAGAAAAAGTCAGAGAAAATGAAGGCGCTCCAGGCTAGGAACAAGCCTCCCCACCGCCTCGGAAGCCGTGGTTACGAGGGGAAGAGGTACATATGGGCCAAGGAGGACGCCGAATGTGAAAGTCACAGAATCCCAGACCCCTTGGCGGAGTTCACCGACCCGCTGGAGCGTGACTGGATCAGGGCCCGGTACAAGTGGGACCGCGTCAAGAAGATCTTTTACACGGACCCGAACACGAGGGAGTTCATGAGACTTCTGGTAATTGTTATATTACCACATTATCATATTAGCTTCCAATCAATTCGACTACAAGTTTTGTCACATTATTAGTAAACCATCCACGTTCCTTTTGCAGAAAGAGCAGCACCAAAAGGCAGCCGAAAACGACGAGTCGTCACAGTCGTCGGCGAGGCCCAAGTGGGACACCCAATTCAACCGGGCCCTGAACATACTGAAAAAGGTCCCGGAGGACACACCGTCGTCCTATGGACGTGTGCAAGGTGTCGGAGATGGCGCCTCGTGGAAGACGTGCTACCGCGAGGAGCCAGAGGAAAGAAGGAAGAGACGGTTGCTTACTCAACAGACCATCGGCCAGAAGGTCACGCTTGCGGTCAATAAGTCCAAAGCTGAGACCAAAGCAGGGTTGGAATAGATACTCGATGCAAGGGTCAGTGCAGCGGTAGCTGGCGTCACGGCTGACTTCACATCTTCCATTTCCAGCTTGCTTCCGACATTTTTTGAATGGACGGAGAAAAATCCAGATAAAGGGCCAGCGGACTTTCCCCTTCCCAGCTACGTCGGGAGCAATTCGGTGAACATCGCACCACCAGCACCTGCTCACGCCACCGCACATGCTCCCGTACCTGGTCCCGCTCCTGTTCATAGCAGCCCGTCCTCTGTCTCTGGCCTACTCGGCGAGGCTTCGTCTTTGGCTGAGCTCAACGCCCTCACGGTAATTACGCATCATACCCTCTTGACCAGCATATCTATAGTCTTCCATTTCAGTTGCCTTTCGGATGTTTGACATCGCAGACATGTCTTCGCGGGCCAACGATACCCCGTGCACCCTACTGTACGACATCAAGGGCCAGAAGGTGGCCGTGGGAAAGGCAACGATCGTGAAGCCGAAGGACCGCATGTTCCACAACCGAGAGATGCCCGATGGCATCTTCAAGGTTAACGTGGCCAGTGTCTTAGCGGGCTTCGAGAATTTGCCTCCTCCAGTACCAGTCGATGACGAGGAGACTCCTCAATGGATTGGCGCATGCAAGAGCTGGTTCTTGCCTTGGCCGAAGACTCTTCTTCGTGTCGAGGCGCCCAGTATCACACCAACGACAGCTTCTCAAGAAGGTATGAACACCACCCCACCTACCAAATTACCTGCACCTGTCGTGGTGGGTGATAGCGGACGACATGAGGGAGAGCCTCCATTAGTGCCAGATGACGTCGCCCCCGTTGTCGAAGAAGCAAATGCTGATGATGACATGGAGGAGGATGATGATGACCCAGACAAGTATTTCAATACCGCCTATGATGATGGAGGATTTATGGCTCAAGACGACGAAGACTCAGGCTATGAGCGTGGAGATGATGACTTGATGCTGCCTGATTTGCCGGAGCCGGAACGTCCTAAGGCGGAATGCAAAAAGTCTCTCTTCAAGCGATCCTCACAGGAGATGCCTCCAGATGCCGCCTCTACCCAGCAACAACCTGAGGGCCGTCCACTGATTAGCCCGACGACACTGGGGGTGGTGGTTAGGGAAGGTATGGTGGGCTCACTACCGCCACCCGCCAAGAAGCAAAGGAGGAGACCGGACAGGAAAGGCCCTAAAGGCGCCAGAGCTGCTTCAAGCAGCCAGCCACCTCTAAAGCCCCGGGTGGTAGACAGAATACCTGTCGAAGGTGCGAAGTGTTTCCATGTCGCCGGCGACCCGATCCTACCTGCGAAAGCGCTAGAGCACATACTGAACAATGAGCTAAGGAGACTCCATGAAGATGTGCTGGCCAGAGAGAAAAGCCTTCTCATCTCGGAAAAACCAGGATACCCGCTTTACGCGGCTCAGGTGCCGGGTGGGAAGTTGTACGTCGAGGGATGGCCCACGGATAAGTTCATCCTGCGATTTGACTACATCTATGACATGTTCCACATGACCAAGCTGGATTTCCAGTTCATCCGCATGTATGCGTTGTATCTCAACTACATCATCAGGATCTAGAACATAAAATATATCTGCGTCACGGACCCGTACCATATGCACGAGAGCTTCTTGGATGTCTGCAAAGAGCACCGTGACTATGCGAGCAAGTACATCGGCGGCTTCATGATCGCTAATAAGGACAAGGAAGCGATTCTCCTGCCTTATCATCCCACGTAAGTCATCCGCGCATATCCTTTCGTAAGTGTTAATCATTCCTTTGCAAGCATGGAGGCTAATTTGAGGTGTACTTAATTTGCGCAGCGGGGGGGGCGCCGTCCTCATCGTTCTGTACCCAGAATACTCCCATGCTATATACTTGGACTCATCGAAGAACATCAAGAAAAAGGATTACAAGCACATAAAGAGTGTTCTAGATAGTGCCCTCTTAACCTTCAGCCTGTCTGGTGGATATATCAAGGTGAAAAAGCACAGGAAGAACGGGCTGGTTTATAGTCATAAGACCGACTTCTGCTGCATCCAGCAACCGCACACCAGTAAGGCTGATGGATTCTACCTCATGCATCACCTGCTCGAGTTCAGAAGGGATAATCAACGCCTTCGCATGTCAGCTACTACCAGCGATGCCGAGATTGTCAACTGGGCCACAAGCATACGAAAGACACCGGATCATCAAATCCGAGCTGAGTTTTATCATGTACAGTGTGAACTTGCCCAAGTGATCATGAAGCAGGTCCTCGAACCAATAGGGATGTTCTACCATGGGCCAATCACGCGGGATGATGTCCGAGCACTGCTAATCGCTCAGCGTGTGGACCTGAAGCCTTTCAAGAAGCTCGAGTGCTTCCTCCCTGACTATGAAGATTGGACCGCCGACATGGAGGACTGATTGTCGTTGACAATATATGTGTCACCAGCGTCCAGACGAAACTATGTGATGTAATTAAACCGTGGTCCTGAACTAGCGTAGATCGCTCTAATTAATTAGTTTGGGTATGAGGAACTTCGTCATTTATGTTTATTATAGGTTGCTTGTATTTTGCTAATTATGCCTCTTTGTTTTCTTAAGTACATTATGTTGCATATTATCGTTCAGTTCATCAACTGACGATGCAGGTACATAAATCAGAGATGGCGAAGGACTGCTACGCCGTGTTCATTGGGAGGGTTCCAGGAGTATACGACCACTGGCCAGACGCTCAGGCCCAGGTGGACAAGTACCCGGGTGCTAGCCACAGAGGGTTCGACAGCAAAGCCGAAGCGGAAAGTAGTTACTTGAGGTGGACGCTCCGGCAAGAGCGGGGGCGGAACCGCCGGTGCCTCAAGTACTACATAGTCGCGGTCTTGCTCATGTTGATCGCTCTTCTCTTCTACATCATGGTTTAGATAGAGATGATGAAACTTGTGTGTGTGCCATGACCATGCAGTTGCACTTATTCGAGACATGACATGACTTGTGTATCGCTATTTTCGAGATGTGATGATATTTGTGTTGAATGATGATGATGATGGTATGACGAGACTACTGTATGTGTATGATATGATGAAAATATTGTATGTTTATTGTGATCTGATGAAACTACTGTATAGAGCCTGTACAAATACATCACAAATACGTAGAGGGGGTATGAATCTGTGAAAGCAGGAATAGTAGTAGCAGCGCTGGAAGGCATCTAGCAGCAGCGCTGGATTAGCAGCAGCGCTTGCCTTTATGCAGCGCTATAGATAGTTATCAGTAGCGCTAGTCAGTGCAGCGCTACTGCTAACCATACTTAGCAGTAGCGCTGCACCAACCAGCGCTACTGCTACAATTTAGCTGTAGCGCGTTAGCAGTAGCGCTGGACCCAGCGCTACTGCTATAGGTTTTCCAAGCGCTACTAGTAGGCTTTCTCCTAGTAGTGAATGCAGGCAAGAGGATTGTCAATCCCCTTGGACTCGTTATTTGCAAGCTAGTGAAGTATATGGATGATAGTTGAATATTGTAAATTGCAAAATAAAATAAAAGACAAATAATGGCAGCAAGGTATTGAAAGCTTTTTTAAATATATGGGAGAATAGACCCAGGGGCATAGTGTTCTCTAGTGGCTTCTCTCATCTAGTAGGCATATGGTGGGTAAACAAGTTACTGTTGGGCAATTGATAGAAAAGTGCATAATTATGCATTGTTTATTCACGAAAATGATCATGTATATATAGGCATCACGTCCATAAGAAAATAGGCCGACTCCTGCCTCCACCTATTACTATTACTTCACCCATCAGCCGTTATCCAGCATGCATCTAGAGTATTAAGTAAAACAGAGTAATGCTTGGAGAACAATGACATGATGTGGACAAAGAGAATTCAATCAATATGAATTAACCCCGTCATTTTATCCTTAGTGGCAAAAACACAAAGATGTATCTTGTCCCCTACTTTGTCACTGTGATATAGAAATCTGTCATGTTGAACCCACTACAACGCACCCCTCTCACTGAAGAAATATCAATCTAGTTGGCCAAACTATTTGAATAAATTAGAGAGATTTATGAAGCTATAATAATCATGCAAATAAGAATCATAATATAAATCAGAGAATACTCAAATCTTTTTCATGAATAATATGAACATAAACCCACAATTCATCAGATCCCAACAAACGCACCGCACAAAGTGATTACATCGAATAGATCACCGCGAAGATGCGGTGAACTTTATATTGAAGATCAAGAGAAAGAGATAACCATCTAGGTACTAACTACGAACTCGTAGGTCTGTAGGGAACTACTCACACATCACCATGGGCACATCAAGGTTGATGTAGAGGCCCTCCGTGATCGTCCCCCCTCCAGCAGGGCACCGGAACAGGGCTCCAGATGAGCACACGGCAGAACAAAGACTTGCAGTGGCGGAAAAAGTGTTTCGGGAGGATCTCTAGGGTTTTGGGGATTAATCAGAATTTATAGGCCACAAAGGGGCGTCGAGGGCCACCCGAGGGAGGCAGCACGCAACAGGGCGCGACCACCGCCCTGGGCGTGCCCTGTTGTGTGCTCCTACCCTCGTGCGGCCTCCGGTCTCCTCCCAAAGCTTCCAGGTCTTCTTTTGGTCCAGAAAAATCATAAAAAAGTTTCGTGGCAATTAGACTTCATTTGGTAATGTAAACCTGAAAAGCCAAAAGCATGCAGAAAACAACAACTGGCACTGGGCACTGGGTTAATAGGTTAGTGCTAAAAAATAATATGAATCGTTAAATAATCACTCAAAAAGCATCCTAGAATGATAATATTATAGCATTGAACAATTAAAAATTATAGATACATTGGAGACCTATCAAGCATCCCCAAGCTTAATTCCTGCTCGTCCTCGAGTAGGTAAATGATAAAAACAGAATTTTTGATGTGACATGCTACCCAACATGTAATCTATTGCATGTATGATCATTGAGAAACAATGAATTAATAAACATCAACATAGTAATACTTATAAACATAAGCAACATAATCATCAAGTTTCAAAATATACGATCCTTATAGAATGTTCACCCCCTATTCATTTTATCATATAAGAATAGCATGGCTCCGTCTTCACCACATAAATACAAATGTCAAGCACCACGGTGTCAAGTAAGGCAATTGGATCGTACTTCTTAACATGCTTCATCTTTTTATTACTTACGCAATATATGAACGTGAACCATGGGTATAGCATAAAGGTGGAATAGAATATGGTGGTAGCTTTCAAAGGGGTAAAAGTGGAGAAGAAAGTCTCGCATCAACTAGGCATATCAACGGGCTATGGAGATGCTGTCGGATTTCGGGCTCCGCAAAACCACAAGAGGTTCGAACGTAGGGGCGTGTGCGAAGATGCTCCCTAGCTTCGGCCTCAGGCTCACCGCTCCACAGCCTAGCCGAATCGAACTCACGCAATCACGGGGAAGAAGACGAACACACGGATTTACCCAGGTTTGGGCCGCTGCGAAGCGTAAAACCCTACTCCTGCTTTTGATGGATTGCCTCACGAGGAGGTTTTCAGATGAACTAGTACAATGGAGAGCAAACTCGCGAGGGCGCTTGAGTGGTGTTTTATCCCTCCCTCTACAGTGTAGCCTAGCCTCTATTTATAATGGCCTGGGTCCTCCTCCCTTATCGCAATGGTGGGAAGGGATCCCACAACGGCCAAATTCGAAGGGGGACAAGGAGTACACCTTATCCTGATGAAAGGTGGTCTTCGCCTGCAAAGTAGCTGTAGTGATGCAGAGGTGGGCTCGGCGATGACGTCCGTCCTGCGGGGCTCGTGGTCTTGGTCTCGTTGCACCGGAATGGAAACCTTTGGGGGGATGCCTTGGGAACCTGCGTACGTCCTTGCCTCCTTTGCACCAAAGAGGAAACTGTCCCTGCTGTGCCCGCTGGCGCCCGCCTGACCAGGCTTGCGTCACCCCAACCTCACGAGGTTGAGTGCTGCACAGAGATCTCCGCCCCTCGGGAGGGAGCCTGGAGTGGCCTCCTCCTTCCGGGGGTCTTGGCGTCGTCCTCCTCGCGAGGGCGGGGCTCTCGTGAGGGCCTTGTTCTCGAGAGATCCTGCGGCGGGCCGTACTGGGCTATCGAAGTGGGCCATGCCCTCGCCCGCAGGCACGCAGGTCTGGGTACCCCCATTCCCAGAGCGCCGACAATAGCCCCCGGGTCCAAGGCGCGCTGGGGTTGGCTTCGGGGCGAAGCCGGAGGAGCCGGCCCGAAGCGACACGGGCCCCAATTGCCTGCGGGGCCAGCCTGATGCGTGGCGCGTAATGAGATGCTGGCGCCACCTTTTCCCGAAGACCTCAGGAACCGCCTTGAGTCGAGCTGACATGAAGCCGGCGCGTAGCGGCGGCCATCATTGCCTTTCCTTGAATGCAGCCGAGTCCCTGTATCTTCTTTCCCCTCGACCCGCGCGGACGTGACCTGACGGGGGCAGACGAGGTGACGTGAAGCAGGGCCATCATTACCCGGAACATGGAGGGGCGTTGGTTGGCCTCCACCCGACTATGAATAGGTAGAGGGGGCGGAGCCCCCAGCCCATCTTGATTTCTTGCTTCCTTGCTCAAGGCCCCCGCCCTCTCAGCCATGACGCCGGTGAGGAGGTTTTCCGCCGCCGAGAAGGGGAAGGCCCGCCAGGAGGGGCCAGACCAACAGCCACCCAAGAGGGGCCGGGGCCATCCTCGCAAGTACTCCATGGCGTCAATGGCAGCGCCCCAGGGGCACGGCCGTACCCCCGCCAGGCAGGCACCCCCTCTGGCGCAGGCACAGGCACAGGCGGCGGGCGTGGCAATCGTGGCCAAGGAGGGAGGCCCTCAGCGGGCGCCCGACCACCGTGCCCGTGGTCCCACAGTGCCGACGTAGCCGAGGAGATCGTGGTGTGGGTGGAGAGACCGGCGGTCACCTGGCTGCAGCTCCCGCGATTCTTCACGGAGACGTTGCGGGCCAGCGAGCCCGCGGGCCTATGGCTGTAAGCCGATGGTTGTTGTAGCGGCGCGTCGTGGGTGGAGATCGAGGCTACCCCCGCAGGTTACGCCTTCTTGAGCCGCGGCTGGCAGACCTTCGCCCGCGCCCGCGGCATGGAGGGGAGGCTCATGCTCCACTTCAAGTATGACGGCGCGGCGACGCTCTTCATCAGGATCTTCGGGGAGGATGGCAGGCGCCTGGGTGCTGCCCGGAGGGTGGCGGCGATGGCAGCCCTTGCGGCGGTGGTGCTGTTAGAGGTGAGCTTGCCCTTGGCGGTGGCCGTCATGCTTCCAGTGGCAGCGACACCTCCTCCCAGGAGAGTCCGAGTGATAGCTCCTACAACGCGCCACCGCGTCGGCGTGCTCGGGCCTCAGGGGGAAGAAGGCCATGACGGCGCCGTACTCCCGCCCAAGAAACGGCCATGCCGGCGCGCCACCACGGGCCCGTCAAGGAGGAAGAGGACTCTGACAAAGCGCTGGCGCGCCGGAGCTAGGTCCTCAGGAGTGGCAGCCCCCGAGGGGGGGCTCCTTCGCCTTCTTCTTCTTTTCCTTTCTCTGCAATCAAAAAATCATGGAGGGCCCCTTGGGGCGTGTAATGAATTCTGGCGCATGCGCCCTTACTTTAGCACTTTCGTCATGCATTCCGATCCTTGCATTACTGTTAATTGAGACTTTCTATTGGTCGTGATTAGAGTACTTAGCTTGATGCGTCCGCGGTGGGCCTCTACGCCACGAGGTTTGGCAGTGGCGCCTGGGGAGCTTGGGGGTCTTGCCAGGGGGTTCTTCTTTCTTGCGAGCGAGGCGGTTTGGGAGCACTCTTGGCGCTCTACGTCGGCAGGGCCCAATCCCGCGCGTACCTCGACCGTCGTTGGGGCGTCCGGATCACCAGGACGAGACCAAGGGGCGAGGAGCTACGTGACCAGTGAGGCTCCTGAGTCGCGTTGCTCAGGAGTCCCCCTTGACGCTCGAGCGGCTCCCATACCGTTCCTTGCCCCTCCCGGGGGCTCCATGATGACGTGCCAGGCCAGGCCCTGGTTGGAGCCCCCAAGCGAGGGTGAGGCGACACGCGCCTGCTGGCTCACTCGAGAGCACCACGCGAGGACCAGGATGCCAAGGCTTTGGCAAGGTGTGCGCACCATGCCTGCAGCCCCCGCTCGTGCGGCGCGAGAGGGAGAGGCTGGCAGGTGTCGATTCAAAAAAAGAAACTTCAAGACAGAGAACTGCAAGGAGAAAAATTCCCACCCCCTTTTTTTTTAAAAGGTTGAAAAGCCTCGAGCTTCATTCCAGAAAATGGCAAATTCGAATACAAAAAGAAGCAAAGAACAGCCGCGTCCGGCACCTAGGCTAGTCTTCGTCTTCCCCCAGCGCGGAGCATAGGGCATCCACTAGGCGTGGGCATAGTCATTGGAGGACAGTGTTGTCCGCCAGCGCGGAGCATGGGGCTTCCACTTGGACGTGGGTGGGAACCCCTCCGCGTCCTCGGGGGGCTCTGGGCGTATACATCCCACTCATTATTACGTGAGAGTGTCATGGGTAGAACTTGCAGAGATGCTGGATGTTCCAGGCATTCTGGATGGGGACCCCGTCCTGAGTCTCCAGGCGCATGACCCCAGGCCTGGAGACGCGGGCGACCCTGAACGGGCCCTCCCACATGGGCGAGCGCTTGTGCAAGCCCTCCCTGGAAAGGATCCGCCTCAGGACGAGGTCTCCGACTTCGAGGGTCCTGGAGCGGACGCTACGACAATGGTAACGCCGCAGTGCCTGCTGGTACCTCGCAGCTCGGAGCGAGGCTTGGCGATGGGTCTCCCCCCAAGCACGAGGTCTATCCCCCCACGAGGCATCCTGACGCTCCTCGTCGAATACCAAGACCTGCGGGGATCGATGCTTGACCTCGTGTGGGAGGACGGCTTCAGCCCCGTAGACGAGGAAGAACGGGGTCTCGCCGGTGGGCTTAGTCGCGGTGGTGCGGATGGACCACAACACGGACTGAAGCTCATCGAGCCAACCCCTGCCACAGGCCTCAAGCTTCTTCTTGAAGCTTCTTGCCTTGAGGCCCCGTAGGACCTCCGCGTTGGCGCGCTCGGCCTGGCCGTTGCTTCGTGGGTGCGCCACCGAAGCGTAGCATATCTACGTTCCAAGGTTAGTACAGTATGTCCTGAAAAGGTTGCTTGTGAACTGCGAACCATTGTCGGTGATGATGCGGTTGGGGACGCCGAAGCGGCTCACGAGGCCCTTGATGAACTTGACGGCCGAGCCGGAGGGGATGGTGCGGACGAGCTCCACCTCCGCCCACTTGGTGAACTTGTCGATGGCGACGTAGAGGTAGCGGTATCCGCCGGTCGCCTGCGGAAAGGGCCCCAGTATATCCAGCCCCCAGACCGCGAAGGGCCAGGAGAGCGGGATGGTCTGGAGGCCCTGCGCGGGCTGATGAATCTGCTTGGCGTGGAACTGACAAGCCTCACAGGACCGGACCATCTTGGTGGCATCGTTGAGCGCTGTAGGCCAGTAGAAGCCGCTGTGGAACACCTTCCCTACAAGGGTGCGGGACGAGGAGTGGTGTCCGCAGTCTCCTCCGTGGATGTTGGCCAGCAGCTGGCGCCCCTGTTCTTTGGATACGCACCGCAGCGCGACGCTGTTCGGACGCCTGCGGTACAGCTCGCCATCTTGCAAACAATAAGCTGTGGCTTGACGAACCACACGCTCCGCGTCTTCCTCCTTTCCTGGTAGAGTGCCGTGGAGCAGGTACGCCTTGAACTCCTGTGCCCAGTCATCGGCCTGAGGCTCCAACGCCAGGAGCAATCAGGCTCCTGAGGCCGGGCCACAAGTTGGAGCTACCGAGGGCGGCGCTGGGGGCAGCTCTTCATGCAGTGGCGCCTGGTCCGCGGCTGGAGGTGCCGCGGACGGCTTGAAGAGCCTTTCCTCGAAGACGCCTGGCTCCTGAGGCTCACGACGCGACGCCCTCTTGGCGATGTCATCGGCCTCCTTGTTCGCGCCGTGCGGGATGTGCCGCAATTCCAAGCCCTGGAAACGCTTTTCAATCTTACGTACCTCTTCCAAGTATGCCTCCATGTGCTCGTCCTTCGGCGTATACTCCTTGTTGGAGAAGTTGATGAGGAGTTGGGAGTCGCCCTTGATGGTGAGGCGCTGAACCCCCAAGGCCGCTGCGGCCTTGAGGCCAGTGATCAAGCCCTCATACTCCGCGATGTTGTTGGAGACCTTCTCGCCACGCTGGAAGCAAAGCTGTACGGCGTAGTAGAGCTTGTCCCCGGTCGGGGAGATGAGCACAACCCCGGCCCCTGCACCCCGGCGCGTGAAGGCCCCATCGAAGTGCATGACCCAACCATCGGGCGCCTCGTCGCCGGGGGTGAGGGACTGGCCCTCGTCCAGCCCTCGATCGGGAGCGTCTGTCCACTCAGCCACGAAGTCCACCAGGGCTGCTCCCTTGATGACCCTGGTTGTACTGAATTCCAATTCGAAAGCCTGCAGCTCGATGTTCCACTCTGCGACCCTCCCTGCGGCGTTGGGGTTGCGCAGCACCTTCTCCAAGGGATACGCAGAGACTACCTTGATGGGGTGGCCCTGAAAGTAATGCCGTAGCTTCCTTGAAGCGACGAGCAGCGCGAGCAGGAGCTTCTGCTGCATAGGGTAACACGAGCACGCGTCTCGCGGTACAGTACTGACGTAGTACAGCGGGTGCTCGACGAAGGTGAAGCCTTCCGCGCCGCCCCGCTCCGCAGCGGGCTCATGAGATCCTGGTGCTTCAGGGGTCGCCGGGGCGGCCGAGGCCTCAGGAGTGTCGTCTTGAGGAGGTGAGGGCTTCGGGGCATCCTGTGAGTCACCTTGCTTCGTGTCCGGGGGCCCGCCTGCGCCTGAGGGTGTTGTGCGCGCGCCGGTACGTTCCTCCCTGACCGCCATGAGCGCAACACTGGCGGAGTGCAGGGTGGCAGCTAGGTATAGCCCTAGGGGCTCACGAAGGCGGGGCGCCACCATCACCGGTGGGCTCGTGAAGTACCGCTTGAGGTCTACGAATGCCGCATCCACCTCCGGAGTCCATTCGAAGGGGCCCTTCCTCTTCATGAGCTTGAAGAACGGGAGGGCGCGCTCGCCAAGCTTGGAGATGAAACGCCCCAAGGAGGTCACGCAGCCCGCCAGCTTCTGCATTTCCTTGAGGGTCTGAGGCGGGCTCATCTTACTTATTGCCTTGATCTTCTCCGGGTTTGCCTCGATCCCCCAGTGCGACACCAGGAAACCGAGTAATTTTCCCAACGGGACCCCAAAGACACACTTCTCGGGGTTCAGCCTCAGGTTCACCCGCCGCAGGCTGGCGAATGTCTCCTCCAGGTCTTCAATCGGGGTCTTGGCTTCTCGCGACTTGACCATGATGTCGTCGACGTAGGCCTCCGCGTTCCTTCTGAGCTGCTGCCCCAGGGCGATGTGCATCAACCACTGGAAGGTTGCGCCAGCGTTCCGCAGCCCGAAGGGCATGCAAGTGTAGCAGAACACACCGCACGTGATGAGGAAGGCGTCTTCTCGACATCCTCCACCGCCATCTTGATCTGATGGTAGCCAGAGAAGGCGTCCAGGAAGTACAGGAGGTCGCATTCGGCGGTGGAGTCCACGATCTGGTCGATGCGCGGCAGCGGGAACGGGTCTTAGGGGCAAGCTTTGTTGAGGTTGATGAAGTCGATGCACATGCGCTCCTTCCCGCACTTCTTCGGGACGACCACTGGGTTGGCCAGACATTCCAGGTATCACACCTCTCGGATAACCCCGGCTTCCTTCAGCTTGCTGACCTCTTGGGCGATGAACGCTTGCTTCTCATGGGCCTGTCTCCTCGCCTTTTGCTTTACCGGACGTGCGTTGGGGCACACCTTGAGGTGGTGCTCAATCACGTCCCTCGGGACCCCCACCAGGTCGGATGCGTTCCATGCAAACGCATCCTGGTTGGCGCGGAGAAAGGCCACCAATGCCTCCTCCTGCTCCGGAGGAAGGCCGGCGCCGATGGTGAAGGTGGGGCCAGAGTCCCCGGCGCTTACGTGCACCTGCTTCCTCTCAGCTCGGTTCTGGGAGAACAGATGCTTCTTCTTCACTGGTGCGGCGTCCCCGGCATCCCCAGCGTCCTCCGGATCCTGCGCAGCATCCTCAGCGTCGGGGCGCGCCGCAGCCGCGGCCTTGTAGGCGAGCTTGAGTGCTTGGACCGCGTCCCTGGCGTCCCCGGTGACAGAGATGATGTCATTGCTCCCATGCATCTTGATGACGTTGTAGCCGGGGTGCGTTGCCGCCATGAACTTGGCGAGGGCGGGGTAGCCGAGGATCGCGTTGTAAGGGAGATGGATGTGGGCGATGTTGAAGTCGATCTGCTCGGTGCAGTAGTTGTAGCGCGTGCCGAAGGTGACGGGGAGGCGCACCCGCACCAATGGGGCGACGGAGCCCCTGGCCACCCCAGAGAAGGGCCTTGAGGGTGCGAGCTGGTCGTAGGGCACCTGAAGCGTGTTGAAGGTCTCCACGGACAGGACGTTGAGGCCGGCGCCGCCGTCGATGAGGGTCTTGGTGACGGCCACGTTGCTTATGGTCGGCGTGCACAGCATGGGGAGCGTACCGGCGGCGACCGTCGTTCTGGGGTGGTCGTCGGGGCCGAAGGTGATGTCGACCTCCGGCCACGCCCAGGGCTGCGGGGCCTCGAGCCGTGGCTGAACCGCGCCCACCTGGCGGAGGAACTGCTTGACATGGCGGCTTGAAGCAGGCACCTGTGATCCGCCGAGGATGCATGCGACCGCAGGATTGGCCAGGCAAGCCGCGGTGCCCCCACACGCCATGGGCTTCCTGAGCTCGGAGGCGACGCCGGCCATGGAGCTGACAAGCTGAGGCCTGTCTGCAGCCGCGGATGGAGAAGCTTCGACACGCCCCCTACCTGGCGCGCCAAATGTCAGATTTCGGGCTCCGCAAAACCACAAGAGGTTCGAACGCAGGGGCGTGTGCGAAGATCCTCCCTAGCTTCGGCCTCAGGTTCACCGCTCCACAGCCTAGCCGAATCGAACTCATGCAATCATGGGGAAGAAGACGAACACATGGATTTACCCGGGTTCAGGCCGCTGCGAAGCGTAAAACCTTACTCCTGCTTTTGGCGGATTGCCTCACGAGGAGGTTTTCGGATGAACTAGTACAATGGAGAGCAAGCTCGCGAGGGCGCTTGAGTGGTGTTTTATCCCTCCCTCTACGGTGTAGCCTAGCCTCTATTTATAATAGCCCGGGTCCTCCTCCCTTATCGCAACGGCAGGAAGGGATCCCACAACATCCAAATTCGAAGGGGGCAAGGAGTACACCTTATCCCGACGAAAGGTGGTCTTCGCCTGCAAAGTAGCTTTAGTGATGCAGAGTTGGGCTCGGCGATGACGTCCATCCTGCGGGGCTCGTGGTCTTGGTCTCGTTGCACCGGAATGGAAACCTTTGGGGGGATGCCTTGGGAATCTGCGTACGTCCTTGCCTCCTTTGCACCAAAGAAGAAACTGTCCCTGCTGTGCCCGCTGGCGCCCGCCTGACCAGGCTTGCGTCACCCCAACCTCACGAGGCCGAGTGCTGCACAGAGATCTCCGCCCCTCGGGAGGGATCCTGGAGTGGCCTCCTCCTTCCGGGGGTCTTGGCGTCGTCCTCCTCGTGAGGGTGGGGCTCTCGCGAGGGCCTTGTTCTCGAGCGATCCTGCGCCGGGCCGTACTGGGCTGTCGAAGTGGGTCACGCCCTCGCCCGCAGGCAGGTAGGCTGGGTACCCCCGTTCCCAGAGCGCCGACAGATGCCCATCAATAGATATCAATGCGAGGAGTAGGGATTGTCATGCAACAGATGCACTAGAGCTATAAGTGTATGAAAGCTCAACGGAAGCTAAGTGGGTGTGCATACAACTTGCTTGCTCATTAAGACCTCGGGCATTTGAGGAAGCTCGTCATCGGAATATACAAGCCAAGTTCTTAAATGAAAAATTCCCACTAGCATATGAAAGTGATAAAACAAGAGATTCTCTATAGGAAGAACATGGTGCCACATTGAGGCACAAGTGTGGAAAAGGAGGTAGTAGCATTGTCCTTCTCTCTTTTCTCTCATTTATTTTATATATTTTTATTTTTTATTTTCTCTATTTTCCCTTTTTTTATTTCCTTCTTTTTTTCTTTATTTTTTTCTTTATTTTTCGTCAGGAGTCTCATCCCGACTTGTGGGGGAATCATTGTCTCCATCATCCTTTCCTCACTGAGATAGTGCCCTAATAATGATGATCATCACACTTTTATTTACTTACAACTCAATATGAAAACTATAGTATGACTCTATATGAATGCCTCTGGCAGTGTACAGGGATGTGCAATGATCAAGCGTAACATGTAGTATAAAAAATGATGAACGGTGGCTTTGCCACAAATACTATGTCAGCTTATATGATCATGCAAAGCAATATGACAATGAAAGTACTAGTCATATGATGTAACGGTGGAAGAGTTGCATGGCAATATATCTCAGAATGGCTATGGAAATGCCATGATAGGTAGGTATGGTGGTTGTTTTGAGGAAGATATAATCAGGCTTATGTGCAACAGAGCGTATCATGTCACGGGGTTTGGATGCACCGGCGAAGGTTGCACCGATCCTCGAGGTGAGAATGGGCAATGCACGGTACCGAAGAGGCTAGCAAATATGAGGTGATGAAAGTGCGTACATCCATGGATTCACATTAGTCATAAGGAACTAACATACTTATTGCAAGATTTTATTAGATCTCTTGAATCAAAGTACTACTCACATGCCCCTAGGGAGGAGGTTGGGAAGAGTTAATCATCGCGCGCCTCCGAATCAAACAACACTAGGATTTCAACGAGGAATAAGTATGCTCACACATCATCACCATGCTATAAAAAATATTTAGATGAATAGCAAGTTAACACCCAATAATTCACAATAATTTTACTAACCAATTATCATGCACTCATTCCCTTTCATATTACCACATCAATATCATTAACCCACAATTTCTCTTATATGTGCTACATGTGGTTTTGATTATGCACTCATTGGATACCTATTATTTTTGAACTAGTATTATATCCCATGCAAATTACTGTCGCTATTTATTAACTATCAAACAAATATAAGTGAAGAATGAGAGTGCAATTATTTCTATAAAATCTATACGCCACTGTGCTCCAAAATATATATAAGTGAAGTACTAGAGCAACTGCTAAGCTCAAAAGATATAAGTGAAGCACAAAGAGTATTCTAATAAATCATGGTGATCTTGTGTCTCTCTCAAGTGGGTGTGTGTGCAGCAAACAATGATTGTGGAAAAATAAACAAAAGCAAACTAAAGCGAACGACGCTCCAAGCAAAACACATATCATGTGACGAATAAAAATATAGCTCCAAGTGACATACCGATGGATTGAGACGAAAGAGGGGATGCCTTTTGGGGCCTCCCCAAGCTTAGACGCTTGAGTCATCCTTGAATATTAACTTGGGGTGCCTTGGGAATCCCCAATCTTAGGCTCTTGTTGCTCCTTATTCCTTCATCCATCGTGATAGCACCCAAAACTTGAAAACTTCAGCACACAAAACTCAACAAAACCTTCGTGAGATCCGTTAGTATAGAAAACATATCAAATACTTTAGGTACTATTATAAATTGATTCTTATTTTATTATTGCATAAGGTACTGTATTCTAACTTCTACATGGCTTATACCCCCCGATACAATCCATAGCATCATCAAAACAAGCAAACTATGCAAGAAAAACAGAATCTGTCTAAAACAGAACAGTCTGTAAAGATCTGTAGAGAACCTATACTTTGGTAACTCTAAAAATTCTGAAAAACTAGGACAACCTGAAGAATTTGTATATCTATATTGTGTAAGAAATTCAAACAAAAAATACGTTCCAGTAAATCAAAGAAATTCTTGACTGGACGCTAAAGTTCTTTTTTTGCACTATATCAATTCTACTCATCTTGTGAGTCATCCCAAAGGCTTTACTTGGCACGAACACTAATTTAAACATAAAAACACAATATTACAGAGGCAATAATAATGTTATCACACACAAATAGAACCGAAAAAAGCAAAATTAAATATAACTATTGGGTTGCCTCCCAACAAGCGCTATTGTTTTACGCCCCTAGGTAGGCATAATGCATAGTTTCAAGTGTTGGACCCCTTCATGTCCTTCAAGACTAACTCTTCCAAAATCTTACTGAACAAATCACCTTTCTCAAATCTAGTTGAAGGGCTCAAGTGTTCAAAAGGATTTATAATATCATCACTAGCATCACCATCATCATATGGATCATCATATAAGACATGAATTTCATCATCGATAGGTTCTCTAATAGTATTTTCATGCCAATCTTCACTAAACCCATCATTAATTCCTTTAGCAATATATTCAAATTTATTACAAGTGCGGAGGAACAAGGCTTGCGTTAATTCTTCGGGAGGTACATTCCTCCTCATATTCTCGCTAAAGCCATGGCAATCACTAGATTCCAACATACGCAAAGCATCTTTATTATGTAAGATCACTTCTATAGGGGGAGCTTCAGATTTTATTCTATAGAAGGCAAATATGTCTCTTGCTTCCCTTACTATATAATCAAATTCATGCATAAGGATAATAGTAGCAATTTTCTTAATCTTGGGATTACGTATACTCGGAAATTCCAAAATTATCCTTTGAAGCATAGGATAAAGATGCACAAATTTTCTTTCTAGCTTCATATTATCATGGTAATAGCATCCACATAACAATTTATCTCATCAAGTATGGTTCCTTTAGTAAAAGGAATAGCTCCCGAGCACTCAAAAAAATTCTTGAATAACATGTTTTCCAATCATGTTCCCACTACCCACATCATAGATTTTAGATTTTAGTACCGTGTGAGTATTACTATTAGGAACTTGATTTTTAGAAGGATCAAGAGTAGCATCAATAAATTTTGGTCTTTCCAATTCTGAGTCACTAGCACTATCTTCGCTAGCACTTTCAACAATAACTTTCTCAAACTCAGACATGATAGCAACTTCAAGCAAGCGAAACAATCAAACAAACAAACTAGCAAAGATAAATATTTTTGTATTTTTGATTTTAAAAAAATAAGCATAATATAACAGCAAATAAAAAGTAGAACAAGTGAATGATATTTTGTGCGAAGTTACTTGATAGTAGGTTGGTGATACTCCCCGTCAACGGCGCCAGAAGCCCTTCTTGATACTTGTGATCTGCGTTGGGTTTTCCCCGAAGAGGAACGGGCCGGGTGATGCATCACAGTATAGATAAGTATTTCCCTCAGTAGAGAACCAATGTTTATCCAACCAATAGGAGTAACACTTAACCCCCCATCTTTAGCGACTGCACACAAATGAGCAAACACTTGCACCCAATGCGGGCAAGAGGGTTGTCAATTCCCTTGGACTCGTTATTTGCAAGCTAGTGAAGTATATCGATGAAAGTTGAATATTGTAAATTGCAAAATAAAATAAAAGACAAATAATGGCAGCAAGGTATTGAAAGCTTTTGTAAATATACAGGAGAATAAACCCGGGGGCGTAGTGTTCTCTAGTGGCTTGTCTCATGTAGTAGGCATACGGTGGGTAAACAAATTACTATTGGGCAATTGATAGAAAAGCGCATAATTATGCCATCTTTATTCATGACAATGTTCATGTATATATAGGCATCACGTCCATAAGCAAATAGGCCAACTCCTGCCTGCACCTATTACTATTACTCCACCCATCGACCACTATTCAACATGCATCTAGAGTATTAAGTAAAACAAAGTAATGCTTGGAGAACAATGACATGATGTAGATAAAGAGAATTCAATCAATATGAATTAACCCCGTCGTTTTATCCTTAGTGGCAACAACACAAAGACGTATCTTGTCCCCTACTTTGTCACTGGGATAGAAATCCGTCAGGTTGAACCCACTACAACGCACCCCTCTCAGTGAAGAAATATCAATCTAGTTGGCCAAACTATTTCAATAGATCGGAGAGATTTACGAAGCTATAATAATCATGCAAATAAGAATCATAATAGAAATCAGAGAAGACTCAAATCTTTTTCATGAATAATCTGAACATAAACCCGCAATTCATCGGATCCCAACTTACGCACCGCACAAAGTGATTACATCAAATAGATCACCACGAAGATGCGGTGAACTTTGTATTGAAGATCAAGAGAGAGAGAGAGAGAGAGAGAGAGAGAGCCATCTAGGTACTAACTACGGACACGTAGGTCTATAGGGAACTACTCACACATCACCATGGGAGCAGCAAGGTTGATGTAGAAGCCTTCCGTGACCGATCCCCCCTTCGGCAGGGCACCAGAACAGGGCTCTAGATGGGCACACGGCGGAACAGGGACTTGCGACAGCGGAAAAAGTGTTTCAGGAGGCTCTCTAGGGTTTTGGGGATTAATGAGAATTTATAGGCCAGAGAGGGGCGTCGGGGGCCACCCGAGGGAGGCAGCACGCAACAGAGCGCGACCACCCCTCTGGGCGCGCCCTATTGTGTGCTCCTTCCCTCGTGCGGCCTCCGGTCTCTTCCCGAAGCTTCCAGGTCTTCTTTTGGTACAGAAAAAGTCATAAAAAAGTTTCGTGGCAATTGGACTTCGTTTGGTACTGTAAACCTGAAAAGCCAAAAACATGCAGAAAACAACAACTGGCACTGGGCACTGGGTTAACAGGTTAGTGCTCAAAAATAATATGAATTGGTAAATAATCACCCAAAAAGAATCCTAGAATGATAATATTGTAGCATGGAACAATAAAAAATTATAGATACATTGGAGATGTATCAATGATGATCATCACACTTTTATTTACTTACAACTCGATATTACAACTCGATAAAGAACAATATGACTCTATATGAATGCCTCTAGCAGCGTAGCAAAGATATCAAAAAAGGGACAAGCCATGGAAATATCATGCTAGCTATCTTACGATCATGCAAAGCATAATGACAATGAATGCTCAAGTCATGTATATGATGATGATGGAAGTTGCATGGCAATATATCTCGGAATGGCTCTGGAAATGCCATAATAGGTAGGTATGGTGGCTATTTTGAGGAAGACATAAGGTGGCTTATGTGTGATAGAGTGTGTCATATCACGAGGTTTGGATGCACCGACGAAGTTTGCGCCCACTCTCGGGGTGAGAAAAGGGCAATGCACGGTATTGAAGAGGCTAGCAAATTGCGGAAAGGTGGGAGTGCGTTTAATCCACGGGCTCACATTAGTCATAAAGAACTCATATACTTATTGTGAAAGTTTTATTAGCTCTCTTGAAGCAGAGTACTACCAGTGCACCCCTAGGGAGGAGGTTGGGAGGAGTTCACCATCGCGCGCCCCTGACTCAAACAACACAAGGATTTGAATGAGGAATAAAAGTGCTCCAACATCCTGGTCATGCCATAACCCGCACTTTAATGAACAGGAGATCACAAACCTTAACATCGATATTCTTACTAAACCATAATCATCCACTAGTGCAACCACATATAACCATCTTAATGTTGCAAAACTATTGCAAGGAATCAAACATATCATATTCAGTGATCCACAAGTTTTATGTAGGATTTTATGACTAACCATGTGAATGACCATTTCCTGTTAACTCTCTAAATAGATATGGATGAGAGTTTAATTCTTTCTACAAAATACCTGGACATGCTCTAATAAATATAAGTGAATCAAAAGAGCATTCTACAAATAACGGTGTTCCCAATGTAGAGAAGCGAGCATCCAAACTTCAAAAGATATAAGTGAAGCACACGAAGCATTCTATAAAGCCATACTCAAAACATATAAGTGAAGTGCAAAGAGCATTCTATAAATCAACCATGGATTATCCCGTACAAGTATGGTGCATTGCTAAGAGAAACATAAAAAGGCACACGACGCTCCAAGAATTTATGCATATCATGTGAACAAAACAAAAACCGAGACATACCAATAATTGTTGAAGAAGAAAGATGAGATGCCTTCAGGGGCATCCCCAAGCTTAGACGCTTGAGTCTCCTTGAATATTTATTTGGGGTGCCTTGGGCATCCCCAATCTTTAACTCTTGCATCTCCTTATTCTCCTCACATCGATACCTCCTCGATCTTCGAACACTTCATCCACACAAAACTTAACATAACTTTTATTAGAAAGATTAGTACATATAACATCAAATCCCATAATGTCTTACCATCACATTATTGTATAATTATAATCCAACATTACCTATTGTATGCTATCAAAATTCTATGGCTCCCAAGTCAATGGGGCTTAACAAGATTTCAAACATAAGCAGATAAAGAAACTATAACAGTAATTTGTGAAAGACGGGACAGTCTGTAAAGATGCAGATGAAACATATACTTCTGTAATTCTGAAAACTCTGAAAAATTAGGACATAGTAAAAACTTTGCATAATAGTACTGTGTAAAAATTTCAGAACTTTTTCACGCTCTAGTAAAATACGAAAATTCAAACACTACAGAAAAAGTTTCTATTTTTGCACAGCGCGTATCAAACAAGCAATTCAAACATCCTAAAGGTAAATCTTGGCACGTTATTTTTATAATACAATGGATTTATACAAGGGTATAATTATTTTTGCTGAAAAGTTGCTGCAATCAAGATTCACAAAGTTTCCATGGGCATGTACAAAAGTTCAAGGACGTCCCCCACTTTAACGGTGCTCGTCTGTCTCACTTTCACTTTTCTTTTTGAAAATATATTAAGTTCCCCACTTTATTATTTTGTTTTTAATTATTTTAAAAGCACACGACAAAATAAGATGACTCTTTAAAACTTCCGGGTTGTCTCCATAGCAGTGCTTTCTTTAAAGCCATTAATCTAGGCATATAATGCTCAAGTAATTGATCCACCCGGATCCCAAGGTATATGAAAGCCAAATTTAATTAACAATGATTTGTAGTTAAGTATTGAGCACAAATTAATATATATCATGTAACAATGAAGTCTAACTCTCTTCCTATGCATTGGCATGTCATAAAATAACAATGCATGAACACAAAGTAAAGGCCAATGCGTAGTATAAATAGTTTCTTGCAATTTTATCGTATTGGAAACATAGAGAGGTGAAGATTGATATGTCTCCATTGTACCTATAATTTTTGATTGTTTCATGCCAATATTCTACAACTTTTATATACTTTTGGCAACATTTTATATTATTTTTGGGACTAACTTACTTATCTAGTGCCCAGTGTCAGTTCCTGTTTTTTGTGTGTTTTTTGTTTTGCGGAAAATCCATATCAAACGAAGTCCAAACGCCATAAAAATTTATGGAGATTTTTTGGAATATATGTGAATTTTAGGAAGAGGAATCAATGCAACACGATGCCCGAGGGCCCCACGAGCCAACAAGGCGCGGCCAGGGGGTGGATGCGCTCTGTTAGCTCGTGGCCACCCCTTAAGTCGGTTGGGGCCCTTCTTCGCCGTAAGAAAGGTAATTTTGCGATAAAAATACCCTCAAAATTTTAGCCGGATCGGAGTTACGGATCTCCGGATATTTAAGAAACAGTGAGGGGGTCAGAAAACAGTCGCGGAAACAGGAGAGAAACAGAGAGAGAGATCCAATCTCGGAGGGGCTCTTGCCCTTCGGGTGCCATGGCGGCCATGGATCAGAGGGGAAACTCTCCTCCCATATAGGAGGGGTACCAAGTAAGAAGAAGAAGGAGGGGGGCTCTCTTCCCCTCTCTCCCGGTGGCGCCAGAGTGTCGCCAAGGCAACCATCATGACGTCGATATATGTTGGGGAACGTTGCATGGGAAACAAAAATTTTCCTACGCACACGCAAGATCTATCCATGGTGATGAGCATCTACGAGAGGGAGAGTGAATCTACATACCCTTGTAGATCGCTAAGCGGAAGCGTTAATAAACGCGGTTGATGTAGTCGAACGTCTTCGCGATCCAAATCGCCGAGCGTCCCGCGATCCAATCACGATCCTTCCGATCTAGTGCCGAACGGACGGCACCTCCGCGTTCAACACACGTACGGCTTGATGACGCCTTCACCTCCTCGATCCAGCGAGCGATGGTGAAGTAGTGGTTGAGTTCCAGCAGCACGACGGCGTGGTGATGGTGGTGAGGAACAATCTCTGCAGGGCTTCGCCAAGCACTACGGAGATTATGACGGAGGAACTAGAGGGCTAGGGTTGCCGGCACACGGCTTGGGAAATCCTGATGTGTCCCGTGTGCTAGCCCTGCCCCTCTATTTATATGTTGAGCCTTGGGGTCTAAACTTGGAGTAAAAGCCTCCTCCGGGTCGGTTTTGCCCGCACAAGGTCGGTTTGGCCCGCAGGGAAAGAGTCCAACTCGGATCCCTGCCGAACCGTGCACAGCCGCGCACAAGCGGTAGTACCGCTTCACACAAGCGGTAGTACCGCTTGGGCGGTAGTACCGCTTCACACAAGCGGTAGTACCGCTCGGGCGGTAGTACCGCTTCACACAAGCGGTAGTACCGCTCCGGCGGTAGTACCGCTTCACCAAGCGGTAGTACCGCTTACGCGGCAGCAAAACTACTTTTGCACTTTCCAATACCTTGTGGGCTTTATCCCTTTGGCTCGTATAAAGTGTTGCTGCACCCGAACACTTCGGTAAACATCCGGAACCCATTCCGGTGAACTCCGGAACTCTTCCGGAGATCAAAACACTATTATCACATATATCAATCTTTACCTCCGGACTATTCCGGAGATCCTCGTCATGTCCGGGATCTTATCCGGGACTCCGAACAACTTTCGGTCACCAACATAATAACTCAATTATACTAATCGTCACCAAACGTTAAGTGTGTAGACCCTGCGGGTTCGAGAACTATGTAGACATGACCGAGACACCTCTACGGCCAATAACCAATAGCAGGACCTGGATGCCCATATTGGCTCCTACATATTCTACGAAGATCTTTATCGGTCGAACCTCTATGTCAAGGATTCAGTTAATCCCGTATGCTGTTCCCTTTGTTCTTCGGTATGTTACTTGCCCGAGATTCGATCGTCGGTATCACTATACCTAGTTCAATCTCGTTACCGGCAAGTCTCTTTACTCGTTCCGTAATACAAGATCTCGTGGCTAACACTTTAGTCACATTGCTTGCAAGGCTCATTGTGATGTTGTATTACCGAGTGGGCCCTGAGATACCTCTCCGTCATACGGAGTAACAAATCCCAGTCTTGATCCATGCCAACCCAACAGACACCCTCGGAGATACCTGTAGAGCACCTTTATAGTCACCCAGTTACGTTGCGACGTTTGATACACACAAGGTATTCCTCCGGTGTCAGTGAGTTGCATGATCTCATGGTCAAAGGAACAGATGCTTGACATGCAGAAAACAATAGCAATAAACTGACACGATCAAATGCTACGTTTACAGTTTGGGTCTTGTCCATCACATCATTCTCCTAATGATGTGATCCCGTTATCAAATGACATCTCATGTCAATGGCTAGGAAACCTTAACCATCTTTGATCAACGAGCTAGTCAACTAGAGGCTTACTAGGGACACAGTGTTGTCTATGTACCCACACATGTATTTGAGTTTCCAATCAATACAATTATAGCATGGATAATAAACGATTATCATGAACAAGGAAATATAATAATAACCAATTTATTATTGCCTCTAGGGCATATTTCCAACAGTCTCCCACTTGCACTAGAGTCAATAATCTAGTTCACATCACTATGTGATTTACATTGTAATGAATCGAACACCCATGCAGTTCTGGTGTTGTTCATGTTTAGCCCTTGGAAGAGGTTTAGTCATCGGATCTGCAACATTTAGATCCGTGTGTACTTTGCAAATATTTATGTCGTCCTCCTTGATGTAATCGCGGATGGAATTGAAACGTCGTTTTATGTGTCTGGTCCTCTTGTGAAATCTTGGTTCCTTGGCTAGAGCAATGGCACCAGTATTATCACAAAACAGAGTCATTGGGTCAAGTGCACTAGGCACTACTCCAAGATCTGTCATGAACTCCTTCATCCAGACACCTTCCTTCGCCGCCTCCGAGGCAGCGATGTACTCCGCTTCGCATGTAGAATCAGCTACCACGCTTTGCTTGGAACTGCACCAGCTAACCGCACCCCCATTAAGAATAAATACGTATCCGGTTTGCGACTTAGAGTCATCCGGATCAGTGTCAAAGCTTGCATCGACGTAACCCTTTACGACGAGCTCTTGATCACCTCCATAAACGAGAAACATGTCCTTAGTCCTTTTCAGGTACTTCAGGATATTCTTGACCGCCGTCCAGTGTTCCATTCCTGGATCACTTTGAAACCTTCCGACCATACTTATGGCAAGGCTGACATCGGGTCTTGTGCACAGCATTGCATACATGATAGAGCCTATGGCCGAAGCATAGGGGATGACACTCATCTTTTCTCTATCTTCTGCAGTCACTGGGCATTGAGTCTTACTCAACTTCACACCTTGCAAAACAGGCAAGAACCCCTTCTTGGACTGATCCATTTTGAACTTCTTCAAAACTTTGTCAAGGTATGTGCTTTGTGAAAGTCCTATTAAGCGTCTCGATCTATCTCTATAGATCTTGATGCCTAATATGAAAGCAGCTTCTCCTAGGTCCTTCATTGAAAAACTCTTGTTCAAATATTCCTTCACGCTTTCCAGCATTTCTATATTGTTTCCAATCAGCAATATGTCATCCACATATAATATTAGAAACGCTATAGAGCTCCCACTCACTTTCTTGTAAATACAAGCTTCTCCGTAAACTTGTATAAACTCGAACGCTTTGATCACCTCATCAAAACGAAGATTCCAACTCCGAGATGCTTGCACCAGTCCATAAATGGATCGCTGGAGTTTGCAAACTTTGTCAGCATTCTCTGGATCGACAAAACCTTATGGTTGCATCATATACAACTCTTCCTTAAGGTAACCGTTAAGGAACGCTGTTTTGACATCCATCTGCCAAATTTCATAATCGAAAAAGGCAGCTATTGCTAACATGATTCTGACGGACTTAAGCATCGCTACGGGTGAGAAGGTCTCATCGTAGTCAACTCCTTGAACTTGTGAAAAACCCTTTGCCACAAGTCGAGCTTTATAGACGGTGACATTACCGTCCGCGTCCGTCTTCCTCTTAAAGATCCATTTGTTCTGAATGGCCTTACGCCCTTCAGGTAATACTTCCAAAGTCCATACTTTGTTTTCATACATGGATCCCATCTCGGATTTCATGGCCTCTAACCACTTCTCGGAATCCGGGCCCATCATCGCTTCTCCATAGCTCGTAGGTTCATCGTTGTCTAACAACATGACCTCTAAGACAGGGTTGCCGTACCACTCGGGAGCAGTACGCGTCCTTGTCGACCTACGAGGTTCGATAGCAACTTGATCCAAAGCTTCATGATCATCATCATTAACTTCCTCTTCAGCTAATGTAGGCTCCACAGAAACAACTTTCTGCGCTGCGCTACTCTCAGGTTGAAGTAAAGGTTCAATAACCTCATCAAGTTCTATCTTCCTCCCACTCAATTCTTTCGAGAGAAACTCTTTCTCAAGAAATGTTCCGTTTTTAGCGACAAACACTTTGCCTTCGGATCTGAGGTAGAAGGTATACCCAACTGTCTCTTTTGGGTATCCTATGAAGACGCATTTCTCCGCTTTGGGTTCCAGCTTTTCAGGCTGAAGCTTTTTGACATAAGCATCACATCCCCAAACTTTAAGAAACGACAGCTTTGGCTTCTTGCCAAACCAAAGTTCATATGGCGTCGTCTCAACGGATTTCGATGGTGCCCTATTTAAAGTGAATGCAGCTGTCTCTAATGCATAACCCCAAAACGATAGTGGCAAATTGGCAAGAGACATCATAGATCGCACCATATCCAATAAGGTTCGATTACGACGTTCGGACACACCATTACGCTGTGGTGTTCCAGGCGGTGTTAATTGTGAAACAATTCCACACTGTCTTAAGTGACTGCCAAACTCATAACTCAGATATTCTCCTCCTCGATCAGATCGTAGGAATTTAATCTTCTTGTTACGATGATTCTCAACTTCACTCTGAAATTGTTTGAACTTTTCAAATGTTTCAGACTTATGTTTCATTAAGTAAATATACCCATATCTACTTAAGTCATCAGTGAAGGTGAGAAAGTAACGATAACCACCGCGCGCCTCAATGCTCATCGGACCGCACACATCAGTATGTATGATTTCCAATAAGTCACTTGCCCGTTCCATTATTCCAGAGAACGGCGTTTTAGTCATCTTGCCCATGAGGCATGGCTCACATGTGTCAAGTGATTCAAAATCAAGTGACTCCAAAAGTCCATCAGCATGGAGCTTCTTCATGCGTTTTACGCCAATATGACCTAAACGGCAGTGCCACAAGAAAGTGGTATTATCATTATCAATTCTACATCTTTTGGCATCAATGTTATGAACATGTGTATCATTACTATCGAGATTCAATAAGAATAAACCCCTCACATCGGGTGCATGACCATAAAAGATATTACTCATATAAATAGAACAACCATTATTCTCTGATTTAAATGAGTAACCGTCTCGCAATAAACAAGATCCAGATATAATGTTCATGCTTAACGCAGGCACCAAATAACACTTATTTAGGTTCATCACTAATCCCGACGGTAATCGAAGAGCGAGCGTGCCAACGGCGATCACATCAACCTTGGAACCATTTCCCACGCGCATCGTCACTCCGTCCTTTGCCAGCCTCCGTCTATTCCGCAGTTCCTGTTTTGAGTTGCAAATATGAGCAACCGCACCGGTATCAAATACCCAGGCACTACAACGAGAGTTGGTAAGGTACACATCAATAACATGTATATCATATATACCTTGTTTGTTGTTGGCCGCCTTCTTGTCAGCCAAATACTTGGGGCAATTCCGCTTCCAGTGTCCAGTTCCCTTGCAATGAAAACACACAGTTTCTGGTTTGGGTCCAGCCTTGGGTTTCTTCACGAGAGGAGCAACTGCTTTGCCACTCTGCTTGGAGTTACCCTTCTTACCCTTGCCATTTTTCTTGAAACTTGTGGTTTTATTGACCATCAACACTTGATGCTCCTTCTGAATTTCAGACTCAGCGGCTTTCAGCATCGCAAACAGCTCGGCGACTGACTTGTTCATCCCGTGCATGTTATAGTTCAACACGAAGCTCTTGTAGCTAGGTGGCAATGATTGAAGAACTCTGTCAGTGATAGCCTCTGGCGGAAGGGGCATCCCTAACTCAGCCAGACGGGTGGAGTACCCAGACATTCTGAGCACGTGATCACTGATAGACCCGTTCTCCTCCATCTTGCAAGCATAGAACTTATCGGAGATCTCATATCTCTCGATCCGGGCATTCTTCTGAAAGATAAACTTCAATTCCTGGAACATCTCATATGCTCCATGACGTTCAAAACGTCTTTGAAGTCCCGGTTCCAAGCCATACAACATTGCACATTGAACTATTGAGTAATCATCAGAACGAGCCTGCCAGGCGTTCACAACGTCTAGAGACTCAACTGGAGCAGGTGGATCACCAAGCGGTGCATCAAGGACATAAGCCTTCTGGGAAGCCGTAAGGATAATCCTTAGATTACGGGCCCAGTCCACAAAGTTACTTCCATCATCTTTCAACTTAGCTTTCTCTAGGAACGCATTAAAATTCAGGGGTGCTACTGCGCGAGCCATGATCTACAACATTAATATAGCAAAGACAACTTAGACTATTGTTCTTAGATAATGAGTTTAGTTAATCATATTTAAAAAACTCCCACTCAAATTGACATCCCTCCGATCATTCGAGTGTAACATGATCCAAATCCACCAACTCAAGTCCGATCATCACGTGAGTTGAGGTGGTTTCAATGGTGAACATCTTCATGTTGATCATATCTACTATATGACTCATGTTCGACCTTTCGGTCTCTTGTGTTCCGAGGCCATGTCTGTACATGCTAGGCTCGTCAAGTTTAACCCGAGTGTTCCGCACGTGTAACATGGCTTACACCCGTTGTATGCGAACGTAGAGTCTATCACACCCGATCATCACGGCGTGTCTCGAAACGACGAACTTTCGCAACGGTGCACACTTGGGGAGAACACAATTTATCTTGAAATTTAAGTGAGGGATCACCTTATAATGCTACCGTCGTCCTAAGCAAAATAAGATGCATAAAAAGATTAACATCACATGCAAATCATAAGTGACATGATATGGCCATGAACTTGTGCTTTTGATCTCCATCTCCAAAGCACCGGCATGATCTCCATCGTCACCGGCATGACACCATGATCTCCATCATCTTGATCTCCATCAACGTGTCGCCATAAGGTTGTCGCGCCGACTGTTGCTTCCACGACTATAGCTAACGTTTAGCGATAAAGTAAAGCATTACATAGCGCTTAATGATTGACACGCAGGTCATACAATAATTAAAGACAACTCTATGGCTCCTGCCAGTTGCCGTACTCATCGACATGCAAGTCGTGATATTCTATACATCACATGATCATCTCATACATCACATATATCTCATCATGTAATTGGCCATATCACATCACAACATACCCTGCAAAAACAAGTTAGACGTCCTCTAATTGTTGTTGCAAATTTTACGTGGCTGCTACGGGTTTGCAAGAACCGTTCTTACCTACGCAAAACCACAACGTGGTGTAGTGATTGCTTTTTGATCTTCTAAAAGAACCCTCTTCATTGAAATCGATTCAACTAAAGTGAGAGAGACAGACACCCGCTAGCCATCTTTATGCAACGAAGTTACATGTTAGTTGAAGGAACCTGTCTCGCGTAAGTGTACGCGTAATGTCGGTCCGGGCCGCTTCATCTCACAGTACCGCCGAATCAAATATCAACTAGTAACGGCAAGCAATATGTATACACCCACGCCCACAACTCGTTTGTGTTCTACTCGAGATCTCATCTACGCATAGACCTAGCTCTGATACCACTGTTGGGGAACGTTGCATGGGAAACAAAAATTTTCCTACGCACACGCAAGATCTATCCATGGTGATGAGCATCTACGAGAGGGAGAGTGAATCTACATACCCTTGTAGATCGCTAAGCGGAAGCGTTAATAAACGCGGTTGATGTAGTCGAACGTCTTCGCGATCCAAATCGCCGAGCGTCCCGCGATCCAATCACGATCCTTCCGATCTAGTGCCGAACGGACGGCACCTCCGCGTTCAACACACGTACGGCTTGATGACGCCTTCACCTCCTCGATCCAGCGAGCGATGGTGAAGTAGTGGTTGAGTTCCAGCAGCACGACGGCGTGGTGATGGTGGTGAGGAACAATCTCTGCAGGGCTTCGCCAAGCACTACGGAGATTATGACGGAGGAACTAGAGGGCTAGGGTTGCCGGCACACGGCTTGGGAAATCCTGATGTGTCCCGTGTGCTAGCCCTGCCCCTCTATTTATATGTTGAGCCTTGGGGTCTAAACTTGGAGTAAAAGCCTCCTCCGGGTCGGTTTTGCCCGCACAAGGTCGGTTTGGCCCGCAGGGAAAGAGTCCAACTCGGATCCCTGCCGAACCGTGCACAGCCGCGCACAAGCGGTAGTACCGCTTCACACAAGCGGTAGTACCGCTGGGGCGGTAGTACCGCTTCACACAAGCGGTAGTACCGCTCGGGCGGTAGTACCGCTTCACACAAGCGGTAGTACCGCTCCGGCGGTAGTACCGCTTCACAAAGCGGTAGTACCGCTTACGCGGCAGCAAAACTACTTTTGCACTTTCCAATACCTTGTGGGCTTTATCCCTTTGGCTCGTATAAAGTGTTGCTGCACCCGAACACTTCGGTAAACATCCGGAACCCATTCCGGTGAACTCCGGAACTCTTCCGGAGATCAAAACACTATTATCACATATATCAATCTTTACCTCCGGACTATTCCGGAGATCCTCGTCATGTCCGGGATCTTATCCGGGACTCCGAACAACTTTCGGTCACCAACATAATAACTCAATTATACTAATCGTCACCAAACGTTAAGTGTGTAGACCCTGCGGGTTCGAGAACTATGTAGACATGACCGAGACACCTCTACGGCCAATAACCAATAGCGGGACCTGGATGCCCATATTGGCTCCTACATATTCTACGAAGATCTTTATCGGTCGAACCTCTATGTCAAGGATTCAGTTAATCCCGTATGCTGTTCCCTTTGTTCTTCGGTATGTTACTTGCCCGAGATTCGATCGTCGGTATCACTATACCTAGTTCAATCTCGTTACCGGCAAGTCTCTTTACTCGTTCCGTAATACAAGATCTCGTGGCTAACACTTTAGTCACATTGCTTGCAAGGCTCATTGTGATGTTGTATTACCGAGTGGGCCCTGAGATACCTCTCCGTCATACGGAGTAACAAATCCCAGTCTTGATCCATGCCAACCCAACAGACACCCTCGGAGATACCTGTAGAGCACCTTTATAGTCACCCAGTTACGTTGCGACGTTTGATACACACAAGGTATTCCTCCGGTGTCAGTGAGTTGCATGATCTCATGGTCAAAGGAACAGATACTTGACATGCAGAAAACAATAGCAATAAACTGACACGATCAAATGCTACGTTTACAGTTTGGGTCTTGTCCATCACATCATTCTCCTAATGATGTGATCCCGTTATCAAATGACATCTCATGTCAATGGCTAGGAAACCTTAACCATCTTTGATCAACGAGCTAGTCAACTAGAGGCTTACTAGGGACACAGTGTTGTCTATGTACCCACACATGTATTTGAGTTTCCAATCAATACAATTATAGCATGGATAATAAACGATTATCATGAACAAGGAAATATAATAATAACCAATTTATTATTGCCTCTAGGGCATATTTCCAACAATCTACACCAACAACTTCGCCGCCGTCACCACCAACTCTCCCCCCTCTATGCAGTGGTGTAAAACCTCTCTTCCCCGTTGTAATCTCCACTTGAAGATGGTGCTTAATGCTATATATTATTATCCAATGATGTGTGGCTATTTTATGATGTTTGAGTAGATTTCTTTTGTCCTACGGGTTAATTATGGTATGGTGTGATTGATATGAGCTGTATGTTAATATGGTGTTGTCCTAAGGTGCCTTGCATGCCGCACACATGTGAGGGATTCCCGCTGGAGGGTGTTGCAATACGTTCATGATTCACTTATAGTGGATGGCTAGAGTGACAAAAGCTTACATCCGGGTAAGGGGGTTGTGGCGTATGGGAGTAGAGAGGACTTGATGTTTAATGCTATGGTTGGGTTTTAACTTAATGATCTTTAGTAGTTGTGGATGCTTTCTAGAATTCCAATCATAAGTGCATACGATCCAAGTACAAAAAGTATGTTAGCGTATGCCTCTCCCTCATTGCATATGATAAGTATCTATCATGTTATATTCAATTGCCTATGGACAATCTTTCTCTTGTGTTACAAAAAAGCTTTCTACTAAACAACTAACTTAATTAATCTTTATCTAAGCAGCCCCTAACTTTTATTTACATGTTCTTTATTTTCTTGCAAAACTATCTATTACACCTACTAAGTACTTCTAGTTTTTTTTCCGCAAAGTAGTTTCATACTTGTTCTAGGTAAAGTAAGTGTTAGCGTGCGTAGAGTTGTATCGGTGGTCGATAGAACTTGAGAGAATATTAATTCTACCTTTAGCTCCTCATTGGGTTCGACACTCTTACTTATCGAAAAAGGCTACAAACAATCCCCTACACTTGTGGGTTATCAAAGATGTAGTTCCTCTCTCATAATAATTGCAATTAGGAGCAGAAAGCATATGCATATTATATCCATTAAAATCATCATGTGTAATAGTAAAACGCAACCCATCAATATAATCCTTAATAAGCGCAAACTTCTCCGATATAGTGTAGTTGGGAGAATTAAAAAGATAATAGGACTAGCATGCGTGGGTGCAATAGTATTTCATGCTTAACATAAGGAACTATAGCAAGTTCATGTCCATAAGCATAATTCATATTGGCATCATGGCCACAAGCATATCAAGCATGAAGTTCATCAAAAAGGGATATTTCAAACGAATCCAAGGGATCATAACAGTTATCATAGCATCCATCCTTCGATATGTATGAAGGGAAATTAAACAATGTATGAGTTAAAGAGTTACTCTCATCAGAAGGTGAGCAAGGGTAATCAATCCGCTCTTCCTCCTTTTATTCTTCACTCCCCTCCTCATCTTTTTCATCTAATGAGCTCACAGTGAGAGCAATTTCTTCTTCCATAGATTCCTGCAAAATATTAGTCTCTTCTTGGGCAGCGGAGACTTTCTCAATAAATTTATCAATATAGGCATTGTATTCATAATTCTCATAGCAATATTTAAGTATAGCATAATTTCCAGGTCTCTAGACAACATCATCAAAGTTATCACACTTTCCAAACAAAGATTCAATTTCATAAGCACCCTTAAAAGCAACAAATTCTTCTATTATTTCCACATTGTAGTAATCACATATACCATTAGCATAAGAAGCCAAGGTTTCATTATCATTAAATTCACATTGAAAGGGAAGGTGTGGAGCCTTCATCTTAGAGCAACAAGTATAATCACATCTCAAGCATAAATTCCAAGCATACCAACGCAACATTTTAATTTCATCCCATAAGTGTTTCCCTTTTTTAGTCAAGCAATAATCCCTAAAGTACTTACGTTGATCCAACATGCCTCCCATTATCAAGTTGAATGGGGATTTCTCAGGATTCCCAAAGTAGTATTTAATGTTTTCACATAACCAACATCGAGGGCTTTAGGAGGTTCCCTGTCTCCATGAGTAACAAGTACAACTTTTTTTTGGTATTTCGTGTCCCATATCCATAACTAAAGATATAAAATAAATTAGAACAGAAAATAAATGTACTTAGATATAAAGCAAACAAGCACATACGAGAATATCAACCCCATGCTATTTCTCCCCGGCGACGGCACCAGAAAAAGGTCTTGATAACCCACAAGTATAGGGGGGCATTTTGTAGCCTTTTTCGATACGTAAGAGTGTCGAACCCAACGAGGAGCTAAAGGCAGAATTAATATTATCTCAAGTTCTATCGACCACCAATACAACTCTACGCACGCTTATGCTTACTTTACCTAGAACAAGAATAAACTACTTTGCGAAAACAAAACTAGAAGTACTTTGGAAGAATAAAACTAGGAGTACTTTGCGAGATAATAAAAGTTAATAGCTTAGTAGAGAGATTTTTATAACACAAGAGAAAGATTTTCCATAGGAAATTGAATATAACATGATAGGTACTTATCATATGCAATGAGGGAGAGGCATACACTAACACACTTTCCGTACTTGGATCATATGCACTTATTGATTGGAACTCTAGAAAGCATCCGGAACTACTAAAGATTATTAAGGTAAAATCCAAACATGGCATTAAGTAACAAGTCCTCTTTACTCCCATACTCAACAACCCCCTTACTCGGGTGTAAGCTTCTGTCACTCTAGCCACCCACTATAAGTGAATCATGAACATATTGCAACACCCTACAACGGTAATCCCACACGCTTGCGCGACACGGAGGGCACCATAGGACAACACCATATTAACATACAACTCATATCAATCACACGATACCACAATTAACCAGTAGGACAAAAGAAATCTACTCAAACATCATAGGATAGCCACACATCATTGGGTAATAATATATAGCATTAAGCACCATGTTCAAGTAGAGATTACAGCCGGAAGAGAGAGGCTACACTACTGCATAGTGGGGAGAGAGAGTTGGCAATGACGGCGACAAAGTTGTTGGTGTAGATCACCGTCACGATGGTTCCCCCGGAGGCACTCCGGCGCCACCGGGAGAGAAGCGGAGAGAGCCCCCCTCCTTCTTCTTCCTCTTCCTTGGTCTCGCCCCTAGATGGGATGAGACTATCCCCTCTGGTCCATGGCTGCCATGGCTCCCGGAGGGCAGGAGCCCCTCCGAGAATGGATCTCTCAGTTCTCTTCTGTTTTGCGTTCCTGTTTTCTGGCGTTTCACCGTTTCTTATATTCCCGGAGATCCGTAACTCCGATTGGGCTGAAATTGTGAGGGGGGTTTTATCCGGAAATTATCTTTCTTGCGGCAAAAGAAGGGCCCCAACCGACGTTCGAGGGAGTCACAAGGCATCCCGGCGCGCCCAACCCCCTGGGCGCACCCTGTTGCCTTGTGACCACCTCGGGCACCGTCTTGTGTTGATTCTTCTTCCTAAAAATCGCATATATTACAAAATAATTCTCTGTAAAATTTTATCGCGTTTGGACTTTGTTTGATATGGATTTTATGCGAAACAAAAAAATAGGAACTGGCACTAGGCACTGGATCAATATGTTAGTCCCAAAAATAATATAAAATGTTGCCAAAAGTATATGAAAGTTGTAGAATATTGTCATGAAACAATCAAAAATTATAGGTACGATGGAGACGTATCACCTACCGACTTGAATTGCCAACAGAACGGTCAGCAATACACGATGTGTTCCACGTCTCTCAACTCAAGAAATGACACCCTGACATGATGGAGATCCAGTTGAAGGTCACAGTACCCCTGACAGAGATCCAGCTACGAGATGACCTCACCTATGAGGAGAATCCCACTAGGATTCTGGAAACCGCCAAGAGAAACAACCGAACAAAGACTATCAGACTTTGCAAGGTATTGTGGGATCACCACACGGAAGAGGAAGCTACTCGGGAACGCGAAGACAAGCTCAAGAACAACCACCCGCACCTATTTGCTAGCCACGTGGACGAGATTCCTCTTAAGGGGGTTAGTCTGTCACAACCCAAATTTTTCCTAAATTTTGGTTGTGAAAATAGAATCATATGCATCCATGATTTCTTTGCAGAATTTAATTTTGAGTCCAACAAGACCAACATTGAATTCAAACCATTTGAATTCAATGAAAGTCAAAAGGGGACGCCGTGTTGATTTTAAAGAAAATTTGCATAAAGGGAAGGAAAGGAATTTTCTAAGATAATATTTGCCCTAAATATTCTTGAGTGGTCCATGAGTTGAAATAGTTTAATTTGGGAAATTAAACTATAAGTCAATTTCTGAAATTAATAAACAAAACAGAAAAACAGAAATATGAATTTGAAACAATTCAAATAGACCCACTAGGATTGACACTATCTTTAGTGTGCAAAATACTTGGGAAAATGTTCAACCAGTCAGAAATAATCCCAAGTTATATTAAACATTTTCTCTTTTTAAGAAAATTCAGTCACAGTTTTGAAAAATTAAAAACAGAGAGCGGAAAGAAAAACATAAATGAAAAATAAAAAGAAAACAAAAAAGAGGTTGCCCGGCCAACCAACTAGCCGCGCCGGCCCAGCTAGCCAGCCAGCCAGGCCGCGCGTGCGCCCGCCCGCTCTCTCTCCCCCTCTCTCTCGCTGACACGGGGACCCCATTCGTCAGGGTCGCCCCTAACCTCCTGCAACAGTCGCGCGACGCACGCGACCACAACCCGAACACGCATGTGCACACGTTCCACCCCACTCGCGCACTTCGACCGCCCCATGCCCCACGGCCATGTCCATAAATAACCCTTCACTCGCTCTCTCAAACCCCCTTGCTCTCGCTCGCCCTCGCCAGCAGGCTGCTCCGCCGCGAGCTCATCATTGCCGCACTGACCAAAATCCTAGCCACCAAAGTCCGGCCACCACAACTACCGTTGGACCCAACCACCACCTCCACCCGAACCCCCACTCCACGACGACCCTCCTGGACACCTCCGTCGACCCCAAGGCCCTCTGCAACCCCATGTTCGTCTGAGACGAAACCCAGCGCCGCCGTCATCGTCGCTCCGGTGAGCTCTATCGTCCTCTTGGACGCGCACCTTGTCCTTTGTGATTGTCGTGGCCCCGCGCATCTTCCTGTCCCTTTAGCTCACTCCGTTTCACCCAGGTTTGAGCAAGCCGTCGACGCCCGAGACGATCTTAACTCCGGCGAGCTCCGTCCGCTCGACTCCATTGTCCCCAGCTCCGGCCAGGACCACCAGCGACCTCCCTAAGCCACGCTTCGTCCAGTCGCGCCCTTCGCGCAGCTCCAAGTCCACCACATCACCGGCAACCATCGCACCCGAGCCAACCGCCTCCATCCCTGACATTTTCGACGAGTCTCCGGGGACCCATCCGCCGTGGTGAGCCCCTGTCTAATCTCGGTTGTTCGATCTAGATCCAACGCGCAGGATTAGACACGTTTCAATTAAAAACCCGTATCGGTACCAGTCAATCAGAAAGCGCCACATCGACAACATTATCCAAAACTAATTTGTTAATTAAATTGAAAATGCACTTTTGCAGAAAAGCTCGTGGAACTTAGATTTGTCATAACTAATTATCCAGAGTTCCAAATTGAGTAATTCTTTTTGCAAATGAAACCTTATGAAATGTAGTTTCAGAATAATTTTAGAAAAATCAAATTTGAACTTTCAAATTTGAATTTCAAACAGATTCATGTAAATATCAAATAGGCCATAACTTCTAATTTACAAATCCAAATGAGTTCATTCTTTTTGCAAATTGGAACTGATGAAACGTGGATCAAACTAGTCCACTACATTTGAACTTATAAAATTTATTTAAATAGTTTATGTATAGAAACTTACAAACTCTAATTTTAAAAAGTTCTGAATTCTTCTAATTTAATAATTTTATAAATAAATTAGAAACAATTCAGGTTATTGTTAGGCCAAATTGTGACATATTAGGATATGATATAAATTATTTTAGGAAATAATTTGAACATTATTTGAATTAGGAAAAGAAATCAAATAAGGAACCCAAATCATTTCTGATTTTAATTTCAAGATTTATTAATGAATTAAATCAAAATAATTTAGTGAGATATTATGATCTGAATCATTTTCAAAAATACTTTACTAGTCAAATCTATGCAAATAAGCCCAAGTAAATTTGAGTCACACTTGAACCAAATATTTCAAATGAATACAAGTCAAACAAGAATCAAATTCAAATTTAGATTATACCTTTAATTCGAATGTTTTCAAAACAAAGAATGTCAATTTAAATAATGTTAAATAAATTCAAATGTAATTATGAGTCAAATAGAATTCAAATACAATTTCAAACTTATTAAAATTATTTTTGGAAATGAATAATGTGACTTATTTATTAAATGTGTTCAACTAAATTGATGTGACTAAATAAACTCATTAGGCAATGTAAATCAAATGATGAATTCAATTTGAAAGAACAGATTGACCAGAACCAAACCACAAGTCTAACTCTTGTACCTGTGTGTTGTGTACTTGCATCCATGCAAGTTTTCTCTTTGCATGAATTATTTGCTTATGCTTGCTATGTGTCATTTGTTTGTTGACGTTAGATTACGAGGAGTGCAACCCATGTGACTGTGAGGATTGCACCAGTGACAACAACAACCAAGGCAATTTCTAATTGATCATTCTACCTAGTATTTTATTTGCATTGTAGTTTTTCCATGATAGATGTGTGAGTTTATTATGTTAAATTCTGTACAACCCGGTAGTTGATAACTTACGTCAAGCTTACCCTGACCTTGTAACCATAGAGTAGTCGCTTAGCTACTATGACGTGGGTTGGGTAACATCAACTATTATTCCACCATACAACCACATGGTTGATTACTTAACTACTACTTAATTAATGACTCGATTTGGGTGGACTGGCTTTGATTAGATCATTGGTGGGGAATGCCACCCAGGTATCAAAGAGATTCTACAAGTTCAAAAGTTGAGTAGTTTGCATGTGTAACCGTGAGATAATATGGGCTCTGTCTTGACCAAGTACGTTGTGGGAACCCTCCTATGGCAGACCAGCAGATGTATGTGTGTAGGTTGGACTAGGTCTGTCTTTTCTGAGAGGATGACTGCTTCCCAAAAGTCATGTCTTGATCTACCTAGCTACTTCACAAGTGAAGTATAGTGGCAGGAAGGTGTGCTCGGGAATCATGGGTAAATCACACAAACCTCTGCAGAGTGTATAAAACAGATCATGACTACCCGTGTCCCCCGTTACAGACAACTTTGAGCAACTCATCTGAGAATTTTTAGCTTGATCTCACTCAGCTCTTCCATTAAAATTTATGGGCTGAACCAATGGGGAGTTATGGCGCTGATCTCAGAGAACTGGGTTTTACCCGGGTCTCTGGAGAGAAGCTTGGGATGATCGGGGTTTACTTGGTGTCCACATGCTCAAACTACGTTGGGGTTACGATAAGGGTTTACCGGGAGTGCCTCTAGACTACGACTAGGGTTTACCGGGAGTGTCATATTGCTATTAGAGTAGACCACTATAAAATAATAGGGCAAAACTATATTTTCTACAAAGGTCCTTGAACTCCGCCAGCCAAAGTGCATGTAGGTGAACATGTTTCCATTACTCGTGGACTTGCCAATACATTCAATGTATTGACCCTAGTGGCTGCAACGTATCATGTTGCATGTGATTATTATGAGGAGTGACTTACATAGGGTCCTCGTGCTTCCAATCGACATGGTTCCCCGCGTCGCTTTAATGTCGGCAGTGAGAGGTAGCGTCCTCTCTGTACTAGCGTAAGTGCGGAGCGACCGATCTATAGCGGCATGAATACGGACAGCTGGCGATAGATGGGAATGCACGCGAGCGTGGGTGGAGGGTTCTAGGTGGGATAGGTTAGTCAAGATTGGATGTGGCAGCGGTCCGTACGCCCGGAAAGCCCCCCGCTTTGTCTTTGGTTTGCGGGAAAAAGCGCGTTTGGATCGGCATGCATACCGATGCATGCCCGCAATAGATGGCGGTCCGAACAGTTGCGCGACGCCTAAGCCAAAAAGAACTCGCCCTTATTCTTGTGTGCTTCTTAAGGAGGTTTCGGCCTCTTCCCCGAGGTCTGCAGTAGAGCCATTCATGCCATGGCGAACAACTTGGGCAGCCAAGCGTTCAGCTTCGTCCACGATCACCAAGGCCACTTCGACAGAAAATGTGTTGCTTCGCGCCCTTGGCTTAGTCCTGGGTGATCTCGTCCCTGACGAATAAGATGTGCAAGAGCGCAAGGAACTCTCTGATACCCGCTTCACGACCAGCACATTCGTATCATTGCGGCACTGTTCGGCAAGGCGATTCCTCTAGGTGAGTCGATGGCCGGCCCTGGACGGAGATTGAGGCTATCTATGCCTCTCGTTGGGCATGGTGTTGGCGTTTATTCATGTTTCCACGGATTTAAACCCCTCCATCATGTGTTGGAATGTACAGGCCGGCGAAGTGGAGGTGAAGGAGTTCTTGAGCACGATGAAGATTAGCCTAGTTTTCCTTCAAGAAACTAAAATGGATGTATTGATCAATATGTTGTTATGCAATGTTTAGGGTCGTCCTTCGACGGCTGTGCACACTTGCCGTCTTTGGAGACTCGTGGTGGCATTCTCTTAGCATGGGATTCCTCAATCCTAGATGTGCATAATCTGCAAATGGACACTGACTTCCTTACGGGCGTGGTTTGCCCTAAGAAAGGGAGTGAGTTGTGGATATCAGTGGTCTATGGACCACAAGGAGACGAGCTCAAAACTAAATTTCTGGAAGAATTGGAAGTTAGGAGGATGGTTTGCCCCGGACCATGGATGGTTCTCGGGGACTTTAACATAATTCTCAGGGCTTCAGAGAAGAATAACACCAATCTCAATAGAAACATGACGAACAAGTTCCACGCTTTTGTGGATAACAATGAGTTAAAAGAACTCTACATGCATGGCCGGCGTTTCACGTGGTCTAATGAGAGAGATGCACCAACCCTAACCAAGATTGACAGAGTACTAGTCTCGGTTGACTAGGAGTTGGATTACACAGACTGTTTGCTCCAAGCTTTGTCCACGGGTGTGTCGGATCACGCACCGCTGTACCTTACCACTTGTGCATCGTTTGTCAATAAGAAGCGCTTCTGCTTCGAGATGTACTGGACTAAGCTTGAAGGATTCCAAGATGTGGCGCAAGAGGTTTGGAAATGTGATGATACCATTGTGTATCCTATCAAAAGACTAGATGCTCTTCCGTGATGTTGGGGCTGCCATACAAGATTGGGGTTAAAGGAAAACTAGCAACATTAAGGTGCAAATGGCGGTGGCCACTTGGTTCATTTTTAGGCTTGACAAAGCACAAGACGTCCGACAGCTATCTGAGTTTGAGACATGGCTGAGGCGTACCGTAAAGATCACCCTTCTTGGTTTAAGCTCGCTAGAAAGAACGATTGATAGACAACACTCCCATTTTCAATGGCTCAAAGAAGGGGACGCTAACACCAAGTTCTTTCAAGCGGTTGCAATGGCTAGAGAGCTAAGAACTTCATACCACATTTGAAGCATGGTGAGGAGATCATCAGGATCAGACCAAGATGGAGGAAGTTTTCTCCGATTCTTTTCATAACCTCACTAGGACGACTCATGCTAGAAATCATACTTTGGACTTGGAGTACTTGGGATTGAGTGCGGTTGACATGAATGGCATTGAGGCAATCTTGTTTGAAGATGAAGTGTGGTCGGTGATCAAAGAGCTACACCCGGACCGTGCTCTTGGACCAGACAGATTCATCAGCAAGTTCTACCACTTTGCTTGGCCAATTATAAAGCAGGATATCATGGTTGTCATTATGAAACTTTTCGTGGGCGATGGAAGAGTATTTGAAAAGTTGAATAGTGCATTAATTGTGGTCATTCCATAGAAAGTGGAGGCCGAAATGGCGTGCGACTTCTGACCAATAAGCTTGCCACACAGCATGGCTAAAATACATTCCAAGCTCTTGGCTACTCGCTTGCGGCCTCACATGAAGAACCTAGTGGCCTTCAACCAGTCAACATTCATTAAGGGAAGGAATTTACATGACAATTTCCTATTTCTGAGCCAAGTGGCTAGGAAGATCTCCGCGAGGAAACGTCCAGGTGTTTTCCTCAAACTTGACATATCCTGAGCCTTTGACATCCTTTCTTGGTCATTCCTGTTTGAGATCCTTACAACCAAAGGGTTTGAAGAGAGATGGATTAATTGGTTGAATATCCTGTTGCAAACTGCCTCAACGCGCATATTGATCAATGACTTGCTAGGAAGGTGCATCACACATGCTCAAGGGCTGAAACATGCAGACCCAATATCTCCTTTGCCTTTTGTCATTGCCATGGAGGCCCTCACGACCAATTACAAAAGGACTTGAAAATGGTGTACTCAACTCCTACAGAGGCATTACGGCTGCACAACACATCTCAATCTATGCAGACGATGTGGCCCTCTTCATCCGCCCCACAAAACTCGATCTTCACTTTGTCAGAGAGGCGCTAGCAGCTTTTGGAGAGGCTTCAGGCCTGAGGGTCAACTACAGAAAATCCATAGCTACGGTAATCCGAGGAGACCCCAAGGATAGAGCAAGGGTTGGTGATCTTCTTCAATGCAGCCTAATGGAGCTCCTGTGCCGTTACCTCGGATTGCAGCTTGCTGTTAATCAGTTGAAGAGGCCAGACTGGCAGCCCATGTTGGATTTAGAAGATTCATCCCGGCATGACAAAGAGGTCTCATACAAAGGCCTAGAAGACTAGTGCTCATAAAATTTGTCATCTCTGCTAGACCGGTCCATCAGCTCTTGGTTCTGGACACACCTGATTGGGTTCCCGACGACATCAATTCTTGGACGCGTTCATTCTTCTGGGCGGGCAAAGAGAGAGCAAATGGAGGGCAGTGTTTGGTTGCTTGGAATAAAATTTACAGACCTACTAGTTTTGGTGGGTTGGAGTGAAGAATCTAAAGCTTCAAGCATTCGCCTTGAGGGTGCGTTGGAAATGGCTTAGAAGAGTGGATCAGGACAAACCATGGAGTGGCCTCGCGCTCATGGTTGAAGACGCAACAAGAGCTGTTTTCGATAGCCTTGTCGCTATCTCCGTGGGACGTGGCTATCAAGTACTGTTTTGGAGAGACATATGGATTCATGGATTTGCGGCGGTCGACATCGCGCCCAACATCTTTGCCCTGATTGGTACACGCGTGATAAACCACAGGACGATGGAGCAGGCTACCGTGGACGAGATATGGATATATGACATCAATGGTGACATCTCGTTCACCACACAAATTCAGTTGATGCATCTTCATCATGCCATAGCCACGGTACAACGTGACATGCTTGCACCAGACACCTTCGTGTGGCCTTGCGCTGGCGAGGAAGGCAAGTACTCGGCCAAGTCAGGATTGACCCTGCGCCCCGGCTGTGACCGCGATCTGGGGAAGTCACGCCCCACTCAAACTGAAGATTTTTGTTTGGCTGGCGTCGCAACATAGGTTGTGGCCCGTGGCCCGACATGGACTGCAAGATCAAACCTCGACGTGCTTTACTTGCCTTCAGAGCGAGGACACGGTTGAACACATTACTATGCAATGCACTTATGCCCGTGAGGTCTGGCATCGATGCCTAGACATGCTACATCTTCCTGCCCATGTGCCTACGGAGACAAATACCTTCATTGACTGGGGCTCCACAATTGTGCTACCTTTAGGTCGGCTTACAGAAGAGGACATGAGAGGGTTTGACGGTCTAGTCATTTGCACGACATGGATGCTATGGAAGCAACACAATGCTAGAGTATTCAATAGACAGGCGCAGCAAGTTCACGCGGATAGGTTAGCACTCCTAATCCTTGACAAAATTAGAGATTGGAAACGGCGCTCGTTGGAGTTGGAGATTTACAATAATTTGTGAGAGATTAGGCTGGCTAGTGTGGTCTGTGTGATATACTTTTATTGATGTTCGCATCAAGCGTGAGGTCTTTTGTAAATTATTTCTCTCCTTCTATAAAAATATGGTACGTGATTGCGTATGCCTATTTTGAAATATAATAAAGCTCTCTGAGAGCATCTACAGCCGGACCCCTCAAACCCGCCTCAAACGCCCGGGCAGGCCACCCGGTCACTGGTCGATCACAAAAAATCGACCCAATCGGACCTGTTCAAACGGGCCTCAAACGCCCGGGCTGACCGGCACCCCTCGTATCCATCCCAAATATGGGGCGGATATGGGGGAGCCCGGGCGTGCCCGGACATGCCCGCCTGGCCTGCACTGGCCCGCATCTAACCCACATATATCCGTCCTCATCCGTTGGCCGGACCAAACCCTAGCCACGTCACTCCACTCACATCCGCCACCCTACCTCTCCTCCGGCGATCTCCGGCCTTCTCCAGCATGGAGGGCAGCGAATCTTACTCCGACCAGTCCGGATCCATCGACTGGGGGTCGCCCCGTGCGGAGTGGAGGAGGCAGTGGCAGTTCGCATTGCACTCCGCCGCTCCCGCGAGGACAGCGCCTGGCCGACGGCACGATCTATTCGCCGGGACTCCATAGCGTCTGCTCAAAGGGCCCTCGGTTCCCCTGGGACGAGATCATCGATGTCTCGACGGGCGGACTTCGAGTCCCACCGGGAACGGGCTGCCCGCCGTGGGAAGGAGAGGATAAGGGCCGTCGAGGCCTTTCTCGCGGAGGAAATGGCGGAGGTGGAGGCGGCTGATGCGGCGGAGCGGGCGGCCGCAGAGGAGGAAGCCATCCGTGCCCGCATTCTGAAAAAACGGCAGCAGAGGAACACGCGCGTCCTCGCCCGCGAGCAGAATCGGGCGGTCCTTGAAATGGCCGGACTGCCATCGAAGGAGGAGAAGGAGGTGAGCGACGGCGAGGACAGCTCCGGTGACAAGCAGATCCAACTCGATCCGTACTGCGGCTTCGACCGGTACTTCCACGAGAAGGACGGCAAGGGCGCCGGAAAGGGCAAGGGCAGCCGTTGATGATCTCCATCATAGCTAAACATGCCAAATTTTGGTAGTCCGATGTCATGTTAGTAGTGATGGAGTAGCCGAACGATGTGTGTAATACATCGACGTAGTACTTGCATGGGTTATACAGTATGGATTTGAGATATGAGATTTGAGATATCTGAATGTAGAATGCATTATTTAAGACGTGAGCGGTCAGTGTCCGCGGACGCGTCCGTTTGAGGGGCCGGATTCAGGCTGCAGGTGGTAGTCCCACCACAATCCACCTAGTCCCAATACATTTTGGTGTTGCAAAGTGGGCATCCCACCAAAATTAACATATCTTAAGTGGGAATAAGTGGAAACCCACATAACAAAATAGCTCAGTTAACTGAACACAACAACATGGTTACATCCCGACACATTCAGAGCAACACACCTGCAGCCTGTCTATGTTAGTTTACCTGTTGCCTTTGCCTGTCGACAGGAGTAGTGAGCACACCTGCCGCAGTTAAACCTCCAGCGCGAGCCAACGCCTGCTCTTCGGGGCCGCCGCCGCCTTCGACGAAGTAGCCGGTGGTGCCTTGGAGCTGGAAGCCGTCGAAGCCTGTCATGGCACGTCACTGTTGATATCTGATTTCGAAAGTAAAACAGGGGAGCTGGGCTCCATGGCTCGAAAAAATACCGAAACAACGACCTCCCACGCACACACACCGACATCGATGGCGTTTTTGGCGACGCGTCTGAACGCATCGACGACGCCGGGCGCTTCCTTGGCCGCCACCCTCCTCGACGACGTGAGTTCCTTGCGACGGCCGTCGAAGCTCATCTAGGGACTTACTTGATGCCTTTCCCCTGTCGGAGTCGCCGGTCGGCCTCGGCGTGCCTGAGCTGGCAGAAGAAGACGACGCCCTTTGCGTGCACGACGTCCACTACGGGCTTCCACGCCCCGACCTGCTCCGGCGGCCAGATCCCAGGCATGTCCCTGAACAATGACGACTCCTTATCCTGCCGCGCCGGCGCGACGCGAGTGGCATCGGTGATGAGGAGGCCAAGAAGCTGCACAGTACTCCCTGTAGCGTGGTGTTAGGAGGAAGAAGCGAGGGCGCGGTGGCGGACTGGCGGCGGCGGAAGGAGCACGCTGTGACATCGCCCTCTCTGTGCTCCTTCGAAAATGACCTACCAGGGTTGTTGCTAATGGGACAAGGTGGGCTTCCAATGGGATAAGTGGGCTAGATTTTTTCTTTCCAATGGGAGTCCTAAAGTCATTTAATTGGGATAGGCTAGCTAGTTCCTAGGGATGGCAATGGGTACCCATTACCCACGTACCCTTCGGGTAAAAACCCTATTAGGGTAAGAGTATGGGCCAAAAATTTATCCATGGGTATACAAATAGGAAAACCTGAAACCCATCGGGTAAAGCGGGTACGGGTATGGGATCATGTAACCCATACCCACATACCCATATACCCATATAAAATCTATGTAAACTGAAAATTATCTCTACAATCTACACTATGTCAAGAATTTGTGAACTGAAAGTGTATGCCTATGTGCTGTTGTTTATGACTATATGATGTTGTTTATAAGTATATGTTGTTGTTATAATCTATTTCTGTAAATTATATTATATGATGCAGTTTATGACTATAAGCTGTTCAAATTGATGCTTTGCAAACATGGGTAATTTTACCCGCGGGTACCCGTCTATCCTGTCGGGGAACGGGTATGAGAAAGAATTGTATCTGTTGACGGGTATGGGTACGGGTGATGGATAAGGTAGCGAGAGACCGGTTAAGGGTATGGGAAGGCTCCATACGCTGAATCGCCGAAGAAAGAAAAACGCAAAGCCCTCCCCTCGTCCTCGAATCCATTCCATCCCATACCGTCTCATAATCTCATTGTTCTTGCCCACCCATCCCACTCACCAGATCTCTCTCTTCCCCGCCTCCCCTCCGCCCATGTCGGTGTCGTCGCGCTTCGAGCTCCGGGTAAAACCCTAGCTACTCCGCAGATCGACCCGCCCCCTTCCTCTAGCTCCCCTCGCTGCCGACGCCCCTAACTTCCTCTCTCCTTCCAATTGCAGTCCTCGTCGAACCTTCACCAGCAGCCACCGCCTCCCGTCGGCATGAGGTGAGTGCCACGATTTCTAGGTTATTGTCCTCATGCGATGATTTTTTTTTCAGAGTGGTTGCTCACCCCTTTCCGATGGCTGTGACGGCCGACTCGTCGCCGTGTTGTTGTTGCAGCGGCGATGTGGGGACATTCGCCGACGCGGGGAACCTCGAGCACTGCGCCAAGTACCTCAATCAGACGCTTGTTACCTTCGGTTTTCCGGCCTCGCTCGACCTATTCGCCACCGATCCGGTCCGTCACTCACGTTTCCTGGCTTTCGAGACAATGCCGTCCCTTTTCTCTAAAGCATTGGTGTGAATTTTGTGTCGAATTTTCGTTAGGATGTAACTTGCCATTTGCATGCTATTGTGTTAATTTTTGGCAGTTTCGGGTGCTCTTTCTGCTCGTTTTCCAGTTAAGCGCACATTTGAATTTCAGGAATTTCAAAACCTAAGGATAGGAAAAACGCTGGATTGAGATGCCATGTACTATGAATTCCTACATGATTTCAAAACACATGAATTTTGCGAGAGATGCCTTTCGAAGGTGCACATAAAATAAACACATGAATTGTAGAGGATTGAGGAGAGATATATAGAGTGAAGGTGCATTGGACTTCTCAAAAGAAAAAGAAAAGGAGGTTTGAGCTCATGACGAGATCCCTATAAAATAGGGGCATAGCAATGGATTTCATAGGAATTTAGTAGTCCTGATCCTAGGATCCGAAGGGTTTTCATAGGAAAAATTCCTTAGGATTCAAATCCTCTAATATTCCTATGAAAGCCCCAAAATCAAAAGAGGCCCTAAACTATGTCTGTTTGGATCTTCTTCTTCTTCTTCGAAGTAGAACAAACTTCCCTTCGTTTGTGGTGTTGGTGGTGAATGGGCGAATGTTATCTTTCAGGCGCTTCTTTTTCTAAATGTTCCGTATTCTGTCTCTGTGGCGCAGGTATCTATTGCAAGAACATGCAACTGCATGTATGCACTGCTGCAGCAGCGCCAGAGAGACATCGAATTCCGGGAATCAACCAATGATCTACGGCAACGGTGAGCTTTCCATTTCCTTGATCTGTGTTTGAGGGTATGACTTGGACGTGCTATGCAGTGTTTAGTTATGCATTGCTCACCAGATCTGCAGGGTAGTACAGTTTAGAAATAAAGTGCACTGCACAATGCTGCCCTGTAAGGACAGACTTAGTTGTCCGTGAAGCCTCGCGCTCTGGGATGATATTATTGTGACCACATATTTTTACTTCCTTAAGCTTTGTTATGAATGTACATGATGTATGGCTCTGTTTGGTTAATTGACATTAATGTTTTGCATCAGGGAATTAGGACACGGTTACGCAACCTGAAAATGTGACTTCGGATAGTGCATGCCATTCTTTGTGAACACCTTCTGAAGTTTACTCTTTATTAGAATGTGACAGTCCTACAGAATTCAAGCGCAATCTTTCATATTTCTGTGTGTTCCTGCCCTTTTGCTCCCTTTGACCCCTTATATTTTCTGCTGCTATTGCCTCCAATAACCCATTTTCCATATTTTTCTTGTTTAATTTAACCAGTACTTGTACTCGATGCGAGTCCATTTTTTTGTGAGCCAAACAAATGCCTATAGCTTGGAAACAGACATAATGAAGAAAATGAGGTTCGCCATAATGAACCGAGTGTGACTTGAGATGACATCAGTATATCACCTGCTCTTTAGCTTTATAACTATATCCTTCAAGTTTGAATCTCAGCTTTGCTTGTCTTTGAAGTTTGAGTTATGCTAATCCGCCGATCATTTTATTTTTGCCATCGAATCAAACTAGATATGGCAATTCTATAAGACTGTTGCCTTTGACATCAAACATCATCTTATATGGGGCAAACCTTAGGGGTGGCCCAATCTTCACGATTGGAGGTGGATTCACTGATGAACACGAAGAACAAAGGAAATCAAAAGGAAAACACACACAAGGACAAGATTCACCACCAAGTACTCACTCATAGCACAAAGTCAATATAAGAGGTGCATCTTATATCCAACAAACACACAGAGGGAGAAGGGTAACAAAATGCATTTCATCCCAAATCGAAGGAGATGGAGGTTTTGAGAGATAGTTCTTCCCTAAATCCGAAGAGTTGGAGGGCTTATATTCCGGAATCTTTACCCATGGGCGGCCTTGTACTCCTGGGAGTCTTCTCCCTCGAGAAGTCTTGATCCCACACAACCTTGTACTCTTCATGGTTGGAGGTGGATTCACGAATGAACACGAAGAACAAGAAGAAAACAAAGGGGAAATCAAGTGGAAAACACACATACGGACAAGATTCACCACCAAGTACTCGTTCATAGCACAAAGTCAATACAAGAGGTGCATCTTAGTTCCAACAAACACACAAAGGGAAAAGGGTAACAAAAGACAATTCATCCCCAAATCCAAGGAGAAGAAGGACTTGAGAGATAGTTCTTCCCTAAATCCGAAGAGATGGAGGGTTTATATTCCAGAATCTTTACCCATGGGTGGCCTTATACTCCTCGGAGTCTTCTCCCTTGGGAGGTCTTGATCCCGCACGGGGTGATTGATTGAGCAAAGCTCTCTCAAGTTATTAGTCTCTACTTTGCTAACCCTAGATCTGGTCCTAGGTACGATTTATATAGGTAAGGGACGAAGGGGTAGGTGGGAGATAGGGATCCAAGGGCCGGCGACCCATTTACTATGTCAGGCAGTGTTTCAAATACCCCGGGCCATTTAGGCTGGAGGTTCCAGCTGCTGGGCAGAGTGAGACGTAATGTGGCTGCTGGATGGTGCGTGCTTCTGTCTAGGGTCTTCGGCCCAGAGGCTCCAGCTGCCTTTGTGAAGACACGTCTTAGTGAGCTGTTTCTTATGTCTGATCTTGGCCCTCTTCGCTACTTTCTTGGGATTGAGGTTTCTTCTACCTCTGTTGGCTTCTTTATTTCCCAAGAAAACTATATCCAGGATCTCCTTGCTCGTGCTGCTCTTACTAATGAGAGCACTGTTGAGATTCCCGTGGAGCTCAATGTTCACCTCCATGCTTCTGATGGTGATGGCGACCCCTTGTCTGATCTGACGCGTTATCACCATCTTGTTGGGAGTCTTGTCTATCTAGCTGTCACTCGTCCGGATATCTCCTATCCTGTTCATATTTTGAGTCAGTTTGTTTTTGTTCCCACTTCGGTTAATGATAGCCACCTTCTTCGTGTTCACCATATCTCACTGTCTTTTCTTTCCCCGCTCCAGTTCGTTACAGCTTCAGGCCTATTCAGATGGTATGTGGGCTAGTGATTTATAGAAACAGCTTCAGGCCTCTTTCTTATGTCTGAACTTGGCCCTCTTCGCTACTTTCTTGGGATTGAGGTTTCTTCTACCTCTGTTGGCTTCTTTATTTCCCAAGAAAACTATATCCAGGATCTCCTTGCTCGTGCTGCTCTTACTAATGAGAGCACTGTTGAGATTCCCATGGAGCTCAATGTTCACCTCCATGCTTCTGATGGTGATGGTGACCCCTTGTCTGATCTGACGCGTTATCACCATCTTGTTGGGAGTCTTGTCTATCTAGCTGTCACTCGTCCGAATATCTCCTATCCTGTTCATATTTTGAGTCAGTTTGTTTTTGTTCCCACTTCGGTTAATGATAGCCACCTTCTTCGTGTTCTTCATATCTCACTGTCTTTTCTTTCCCCGCTCCGGTTCGTTACAGCTTCAGGCCTATTCAGATGGTATGTGGGCTAGTGATTTATTGGAACGCCGTTCACTTTCTGATTGCTGTGTTTTTCCTGGCTGTTCACTTGTTGCCTAGAAGACAAAGAAACAGCCTGCAGTTTCCGGTTCGAGTGCAGAGGCTTAGTTGTGAGCTATGGCTCTTCTGATGGCAGATGTGACCTGGTTATGGTGGTTACTGGTTACTTCAGGAGTTTGGTGTCTGTTACTACATCTACTATGCACTTGTCCGACAGTACAAGTGCTATCAATGTTGCGCGTGACCTTGTGAAGCATGAGCTCACCAAACATATTGGTGTTGATGCTTCTTTTGTGCGGGCTGGTGTGCCGGATCTGGTTATTGCTCTTTAGTATTTGCCTTCCAAGTTACAGCCGGCGGATTTCTTTACGAAGGGGCAGACTAGAGCTTGGATTTTCTCTCTCCAAACTCAGTGGCGTGGATCCACCCTGAGATTGGGGGGGGGGGGGGGGGGTATTAGAGTTATATTACGTTTCATGTATAACCTTTATATTTTCCCTGTAGTGCGAGGGGTTTCCTGCATATTTACCACCTGTACATGTGCATACATACTGGCCATTGCCCCCCAGGAAATACAAATTACATATTTCCTAACTACATCAACACAATTGTTTGCAGACTGTGGAAGGTTTTATAGAATATTGTTAAATCACTATGTTATACTCCCTCCGTTCCTAAATATAAGTCTTTTTAGAGATTCCACTATGGACTACATACGGAGCAAAATGAGTGAATCTACACTCTAAAATATGTCTATATAGATCCGTATGTAGTTTGTAGTGGAATCTCTAAAAAGACTTATATTTAGGAACGGAGGGAGTAGATGGCTAATGGCGGTTTGTTTTATACAATGTGCAGTATGCAGTCCGATATTTCAAGACTGGAAGCCAAGATCGAAAGAATGGATGCCCAATTGGCAGCAAAAGATCGAGAGTTGGCCACTTTGACCCGAACGGTTTGTCCTCGTGTCAACTGTGTTTGGATCCTTATCACTTTTGAAAATCTAAAACTCTAACCCCTAATCCAATCGCAATCACCAGGAGGCCAAAAACACCGCAGCTCTGAAAGCTCATATTGAGAAGCTGCAGCAGGAACGTGATGAATTTCAGAAAATGGTTATTGGAAATCAGGTTATATGGTCTTATCCTATTCCTTTCCTTGCAAAAATTTCTTTTCGTTTTTGTCTTGTTTTATTTGTTTATGGATGAGGTCCTGTCCTGATTCTCTATTGTCCTTTTGTCAGCAAGTGCGCACCCAACAAATTCATGAGACGAAGAAGAAGGAAAAGGAATACATCAAATTGCAGGTGAGCTGTTGCATTTTTGCTCACAAGATATGTAACAGACATAGCATGGAGATATGACCTGAATTGTTGCTATTGGACGGAACAATTTCTATTTGCAGGAGAAGCTGAACCAAGTACTGATGGAGAAGAAAAAGGAATCATCACGTTCAGGAATGGAAATAATGAACTTGTTGCAGGTGCTGTGTAAGCGAAGCTTTGCTTGATGACGTTGTGTAAGCTTTGCTTTGCTTGATGACATTGTTATTTTGTTTAACAGAAAGAGGGACGACAGCGTGGAACATGGACTGGAAAAAAGAATGACAATGACTACTACAAAATGATTGTAAGTATTAAGCCACTTCTGTAAAACTGATACATAGCTGGTTGAATATATTCCAAGGAACGTTGAATGCATTCAGGTTGATGCATATGAAGTCAAGAAGCAAGAACTAGTACAGGAGAATGCTGATTTGCGGGCACTGTTACGTTCGATGCAGGTAAATACTGCGATGTTACACATTTCATTCCTTGGTTGTTTGTTAATGTATGGATGTGTAATATTCAAAGTTGCTAATAGGATTCACATTGTATTATTCCTTTCATGATAGATGTATATACACCGTGTGCTAATCTGAGTAATAATGTTCTATATCAGATGGATATGCGTGAGTTCCTTAATGCTCCAACTGGATCATCACAGCCTGCTGTTGCTGGCAGTGGAAGACAGGAGGCAGGGTCTCCCCAGTCCCCACTTGGGGGCAAGACGGTATGCATGCCTAATCTTCTTTGCAGAGGTTTTTGTTGGTTCACTTTTTTCTCGTAAAAATCCGCATTGTTTCTGCCATGTATGATATCACAACAGAAGCATAAAGAATGTAAAATTGGGAGAAATGATTATTTGGCCGTCATGTGTTTCCTTCTTTTCTGTCACATGATTTGCTCAGTTGGAGTCACAAGATCCATGATTTTGTTGGGCTTTCTCCTGCCAGGATGTCTTTGACTTGCCCTTTCACATGGCCAGAGACCAGATAGAGGAGAGTTTGCGCACCAAAATGGCTTCAGTAAAGGTAGCAATCACTGAATTGCTACAGGTTCCTTATTTTTGATGTTTCAGGATGCAAACTGTTCTCCCTCTCACTGTCCTCTATAACTTTGTAATACAAATTACTACACAGGCACGAATGACACAACTTCAAGATGCTCAAAAAGGTGCTGAAGTGACCTCGGAAGTTACCGAGCGTGAACTTGAGCTTGAAGCTCAGTTAGTTGAAGCCAGAAGCATCATCCAAGAGCAGGTATGTGGTGTTTAACCATTCATAAATGACAGTTATCTATAGCATTGGAATAGCAAATATATCTCCAAACATATGGTGATATCAAAGTCGTTTATGCCATGGTAACTGTGGACACTTTATTGTATGGATTCAGTTTGTAGTGTCTATATGTCTTTTCATTCCTGCTAACTGCTCAGTAACCTACATTTGGGAACTGAATTTACAGGCGTCCATCATGTCTAAGCACTTCTCCAAGTCTGATAAACCAAGGTGGTTTGATACATCTTCACTGAAATTCTCTTCTGTTTATTCCAAAACTCCTTTCTTTTATTGATTCACACAATATCAGGAGGTTAAGTGGCCTGGATGCCGAGCGTGAGGCGATTCATTCTACTTCTACAGACGTGTAAAGATATATTCATCGCGAATTTCAGTTCTGGAAGGCCGCGAGGTACATCATGTTGATGTGTGATGGACGTCTCTTGTGTTGTAACTGTCGTAGTATAACTCGTGATAAACCTCTTCCCGGCATGGTAGCCGCAGCCTATGTAGTATGATGTGCAGGAGCATCTCTTCTGTCGTTGCTAACTGATAATCCCGTAGTTATGGCAGCCTGGCTACTGGTATTCCTCCCTGATGCAACAGAATCTTATGCAGCCTGCTGTCTTTGAAATGTAACTAGCAGACAGAAGGCACGGCGCCACGCCGCGCCCATGTATGAGCCCATTGTTAGCTAAATTATAACTTAATTTGTTGATTGCTCGTGTTTAATTTATGTTGTTCAGTTTTGTTAAATAGCGTGAGAAGATTACGAACTGTCGAAATAATTATAAATTGTTGGTTCGATTATATACTCTGATGGCATACGTACAAATATGATCGGAGGAGTACAACTGAAGTGAACATTGGGCTAAAAGGTTATACACTTCGTAAAGTAAAAATAATAAGATTTTCTAGCTTGATAGCTGTCAGTGCATATTATCCTCATGTGATTGCTCCATTCCAGTTGTCCACTTCGCTCATGATATCGAACGCCGGAAAGTATTGGAGATGCCAATAAATTGAATTCTATCTATCGCTCATTGTCCTTTCATAATGCACCTTTAACAACACAATGAACATGTGAATTCTATCAGGCTTAATTAGCATACTATAGATATATTTAATTTATTCCGTAGAAGCAAATAGAATTACTGAGTGTAGTAAGAAAGGGGAACTGAAGGCTTTCAATATACAAAAGATAATGAAAAACAATTCACTAATCTCAACTAAAGCGGACATGTCAAGTATTTCTCATATTTTTGCATTTATTTGATGCGGCTATTAGATAACATGGTAACAATTAGTAGAACATTATCTGGTCCCTTAGTTCATGCATAGTAAAGCTACCAAGCATCGTTAATGAACTCTTTGTATAGAAGAGGACACTATGTTCAAAATATCAGGTCATGAACCTTCATTTCATTTCAATTTTTGCATTCAGAAGATGAGATCATGAGCCTTTCATGCATTTGAATTATAACATATGGTCAAGTAGACAGTACATTTACTACATTGTGTATAGCTGCAAATAGTCAAAACTTCATTGGTTATATAAGGTTTGCTTTGTTGAATGCGGGGATGAAATGGAGCTCGCATACTCATCCTAATCTCACATATTCATCTCAATCCCTATTCATCCTTTATGTTTTTGAACAGAGCCTGCTATTACCAATCAAACGTATAAATGCAGAGCCTTTGAATAGGTAGAAGAATTAATCAAATATAATCACCATGCAATTTGCCAATATCACAAGCAGTATTACCAAGGTTTGCTAATGAACATTCATTTGCACAATATTTGACAACCTTTTTAAGACGACAAAACTATTATGTTAGCCAATCAGCCTTTGTATGCTAACTATAAACTATTACTACTCATTTCACAAGGGATAAACATCAAATTCAACATTTGTGAACACCTTCTTTCTTAGGGAAGTAGCGTATTGAAATGTATATCCTACAAAATGTAAAAAATTGCAGCTGAAACTAACAAAATATTACTTGCACAAAAACACATAGAACGTTAGGTCGTAGGTCACAGCGACAAAGAAAAATCATATGTGGTCAAATAGGAGGAAGCGGTTGCCAGAGTTGAAGTCAGGGATGCATCCGTCGTGATGTAATGGAGGCGGTCGGCAAGGTTATCGGTCGAGGAAAGGCGCTGGAACCGGGAAGTCAAGGAGACGACCGAGGTAAGGTTGGCGAGGTAGCCGAAGTCGGTGGGTGTCGACAGAGGGGTGCCAGGTAATGGAGGGCTGCCGAGTTCGTGGCGTCGGTCCCCACGGCCAGCGGGGAGAAGCATTGACAGAGAGTGCCTCATGGTGAGGTCGGGTGTGAGCAGCCCATCCCAAGAAATCCATGTCGGCTGCTGCACTGGTTCCCAAAGCCAGCCAAGGTAGGCACGGTTGAGTGAGCGAGGTTGGGGACATGCGGTGCTCTTCTACCATGGGGTGAGGCGGGGCATCGTTCGACAGCCACAGGGGAGTCGATGTTTCTGATGCATATGGGAGGGTGGATTTGAACTGGGAGGAGAAAGAAGAGAAGAAAACGCGGTTTCGCTAGACCGGTGTGAGATGATAAAGTGATAGGGTGAGACCTACGCAGTTTTTGGAGTTCTTGAGAAACATCTAGTCTAGTCTAAACCAATGAAAAAATTAATGTGCTATAGCGCTACCTTTAAAATACCCTGTTAGCGAGGCATTATACACTGATTTATTTAGCGAGAATTTGCTCAGAACGCTATAGCTTGCTATTAGCAATGATATAGCATGCTATTTTTCTCTTGGTCTAGACACAATGCAAAGTTAAGAATAAACAGTGTTAAAAAACCCAAGGTAAACCAAAGAAAAGTTAAGAATAAACACTTTTCATTCAAGGAAACAAGGTTGATGAATATGCCCCCCTCCGACAGAGTACCAAAAAATGGCTCCAGATGGGATCACGACGGAACCAAGGCTTGCGGCGGCGATAAAATTGTTTCAGGTCTTGCTTTGAGGGTTTCTGAATATGTGGGAATTGATAAGCTAGGAATTAAAGCAAACAGAGCTACGAGGGGCTTCTACTTTGTGTAGATGCGTTGGGTTTTTCCACGAAGAGGAAGGGATGGATGTAGCAAAGTAGCAACAAGTATTCCCCTCAGTGAGAACGAAGGTTATCGAGCCAATAGGAGGATCACAGACACCCGTCAATAGTACCTACACACACAAGAACAAAATACTTGCACCCAACGCGGTCAAGAGGGTTGTCAATCCCCTTATACTCGTTAATTGCAAGGATCAAATCTCATAGTGGTAGATAGATATTTACTAAGTAACATAAATATAAAGGTAAGTAACTGTGGCAAGGTAAATAGGGTTTTCGTAAATATATTTGATAGACCCGCGGGCCATAGTTTTCACCGGAGGCATCTCTCTCAATAACATAACATACGATGGGTAGACAAATCACCGTTGGGCAACTGATAGAAAAGCACATAGTTATGACGTTATTCATGGCATGATCATGTACATAGGCATTACATCTGTGACAAGTAGACCAAAACGATTTTGCATCTACTACTATTACTCCACCAATCGACCGCTATCCAGCATGCATCTATGGTATTAAGTTCATGACAAATAGAGTAACGCTTTAAGCAAGATGGCATAATGTAGACAAAGTAAGACAAGCAACATGTTCAAACCCGTCGTTTTATCCTTAGTGGCAACAATACAAATATGTGCCTCGCTATCCCTTATGTTACGAGGTGAGGACACCGCAAGATTGAACCCACTACTATGCACCACTCACTCTGATGATCTACTCATCTACTTGGACAAAGTAAAATCTTAGAACGGAAAGCATACATAGCTATAATAATCACACATAATAAAGTTCAGATTTGACTCAATTACTTTCAATGAATAATCTGATCATAAACCCACAATTAATCGGAATCCCAACAAACACACCACAAAGTAGGATTACATCGGATAGTTCTCCGAGGAGAACATTGCATTGAAGATCAAAGAGAGAGAGAGAGAGAGAGAGAGAGAGAGAGAGAGAGAGAGAGACCTTCACTATGGAACCGTAGGTCTGTGGTGGACTACTCATGCATCATCATGGATACAGCAAGGTTGATGAAGATAGCCTCCATGATCGATCCCCCCTCCGGCAAAGTACCAGCGGAGGCCTCCAGATGGGACCTGTAACGCCCAAGATGCGGTCCTATCCCTATTAAGGTGTGAGGGCCTCGACGGGGATAGAAGCGCATCTAGTCGTTTCACAAGTACAGAATCATTGCATACATGTAATGAAGAGATGAGTATATGAGTTGGCTTACACTCTCCACAAGCTATCTTACAAGTTCACACAATTATTCATACATTCATCCAGAAGACAGGGTCCGACTACGGATGAAATCAAACGATAAAATAAAGCAATGAAACTGTCTTGATAACCCAGGAACACCACCATGAAGCTCCCCTACTCATCAGGATACGTAACGTACATACGTCTAGTTCTTCACCGTACTCCCACTGGAGCTGAGACACATCATCTGGCACAAACTCGTCAACACCTGTACCTGTATTGTTGTAATCTGTGAGCCACAGGGACTCATCAATCTCATAACCCGGGTACCAAAACTATGTAAGCCAATAGGTGAGGAATGGTTAAGTGGTGAGGCTGCAACAAGCACTAAGCATGTATTTGGTGGCTAACTTACGAGCACAAGAATGTAGATATGGTGGCCTACGCATGACGGTCGCGAACTAGCATGATCACTAAGTGATCCTGAACACCTAGTTACATCAAACATAACCCCACCGTGTTCTCTCTCGGTTCATGTTCACGAGCAGAGACAGTCACGGTTATGCACACAGTTGGTGTATTTTATTAGAGTTCACTTCAAGTTTGCTATAACCGGGTGTTAAACAAATTTCCAAGTTGCCACATAACCACGGGCACGGCTTCTCGAAAAGATTTAACCCTGCAAGGGTGCTCCAACTCATCCATCACAAACTAACCACACGCCGCGGGAATAACCTCGACCACGAATCCCGTGATCTCCTAGGAAATTCCGTTAGAAAAACCTCAACCTCGAGATAGCCCAAAGTATCCTCGGAATTCCTCGCGCAAGACATTCGAGAATGGTAAAACAAGTCCAGCAAGACCGCCCGACGTGTCGACAAACCCGATAGGAGCCGCGTATCTCGTTCTTAGGACACGACGGATGGGTCACACTACGAGTCAAACCAAACCTTGAGTTTCCCCGTGGTGGCCCCGCAGTCTGCCCGTTTTGGACCAACACTCATGAGGAGCACTGGCCCGGGGGTTGATTAATTATCCACGGGGTAGCTAAGCCCTATGCATTTTAATTAAGTTGTTTAGCAAATGTAGTACCAAAGTTGGGTCTTGCGAGACAAGTTTTAATCTAAAACAAATCGTCAAGGGGGTCCCCATAATAACCCCGAGCATGTTAGGAGCACAAAATATGGTCCATGCTGATATATTATCATTCTAGGATACTTTTTGGGTCATTATTTACCAATTTATAATATTTTTTAGCACTAACCTATTGACCCAATGCCCAGTGCCAGTTGCTGTTTTCTGCATGTTTTTGCCTTTGCAGGTTTACTCTACCAAATGAAGTCCAATTGCCACGAAATTTTTTGATCATTTTTTCTGGACTATATGAAGACCTAGAAGCTTCGGAAGGAAGCCGGGAGGCGCACGAGGGCCCCAGGACACATCAGGGCGCGCCCTGGGGGGCGCCCTGATATGTGTTGTCCCCCTCGGGCACCTCCCAACGTCCCTCTTCGGCCTATAAATTCTCTAATATTCTGAAAACCCTGGATGCAGTTCCGAAACCCTTTTTCCGCCGCCGCAAGTCTCTGTTCCGTCGCGGGGCCATCTAGAGCTCCATTCCGGCACCCTGCCGGAGGGGGGATCGATCATGGAGGGCCTCTTCATCAACCTTGCTGCCCTCATGATGACGTGTGAGTAGTTCACCACAGACCTACGGGTCCATAGCTAGTACCTAGATGGCAATCACTCTCTCTTATGATCTTCAATACAATGGTCATCGCATCTTCGCTTTGATCTATCCGATGTAATCCTATTGTGCGGTGTGTTTGTTGAGATTGGATGAATTGTGGGTTTATGTTCAGATTATTCATGAAAAGTATTTGAGATACCTCTGATATATATTGTCTCTTAATCACATGATCATTATAGCTTCGTAATGCTCTCCGATCTATTGATATGCTTTGGCCAAGTAGATTGATATTTCATCGGTGGGAGTGGTGCGTTGTGGTAGGTTCAACCTGGCGAGTTTCTATATCCCAGTGACAAAGTAGGGGACAAGATGCATATTTTTGTTGTTGCTACTAAGGATAAAACGATGGGGTTCATTCATATTGTTTGAGTTTACTTTGTCTACATCATGTCATCGTTCTCCAAGCATTACTCTATTTTACTTAATACTCTAGATGCATGCTGGATAGCGGTCAATGAGTGGAGTAATAGTAATAGGTGCATGCAGGAGTCGGCCTATTTGCTTATGGACGTGATGCCTATATATACGTGATCATTGCCGTGAACATCACATAACTACCCACTTTTCTATCAATTGCCCAACAGTAATTTGTTTACCCACCGTATGTTGCCTACATGAGAGATGCCACTAGAGAACACTATGGCCCCCGGGTCTATTCAATTATATATTCGAAACGCTATATTTACCTTGCTGCCTTTATTTACTTTTTATTTATTTTGCAATTTATATTTATCAACAATTATCTACACAACTAATTTGCTTGCAAATAACGAGATCAAGGGGATTGACAACCCTCTTGCCCGCGTTGGGTGCAAGTCGTTTGTTCATTTGTGTGCAGCCGCTGAAGACGGTTGAGGATTGACATTCTATCGGTTCGATAAACCTTGGCTTCATAACTGAGGGAAATACTTATCCGTTTTGTGTTGCAATTACCCGTTCCTCTTCACGGAAAACCCAACGCAGATCACAAGTATCAGGAAGGATTTCTGGCACCGTTGCCGGGGAATATCATCATCAACTACCAACTAACTTCACACAAATTTTCATTCACTTGTTCTTCTTTTTATTTGCTGTTATATTTAGCTTGTCTCATAAAAATCAAAAAATACAAAAATATTTACCTTTGCTTGTTACTAGTTTACTTTTTCCGCTTGCTAGTTTACTTGTCTTGCTCGTTACTTTGCTTGCTCGGCCACCATGACTCAAGATAGATTCCACAATATCTCTTACTACCAAAGAATGACGGAAATAGAGAGTTCTATGAAAACTTTCATGACTTCACAATATGAGCATAATAAATTCTTTGCTTCTGAGATTAAGGAACACTCAACTTTGCTTGAGGCTATTAGTAAGCAACTTGATGAGGTTAATAAGGAAGTGTCTAATCTCCAATCACAATTTGCTCAAATTGTGGAGTTGTTAGGAAATATCTCTGATAAGCAAACCACTCTAGTGAATAGGATGGCCGCTAAACCAGAATCTTTGCCTCTTAGGAATCATGATGAAGATCTTAAATGATTGGTGTTTCTCCTATTGAATCTTTATTTACCTCTCTGAATATAAATGATAAAGGGACTGGAGATGAGTCAACTTTAGTAGAGGAGCGTCCCGTTTGCTTGAAGGGTGATGATTTTGATGCTAAAACTGAAAAATGTGGGTTTGGAGAGGTCAAAACTTTAACTAATGATGCACCCACTATCTTGGATTACAAGGACTTCAATTATGATAATTGCACTTTAGTAGAATGAATTTCCTTGTTGTAATCCATTATTAGCTCACCCAATACTTATGAACAAAACAAAGCTTTTACCGAACATATAGTAGAAGCTATGATAAGAGCTTATGATGAGAAACTTGAGCTTGAAGTTTCTATTCCTAGAATTGCATGATGAGTGGGAACCTACTATCAAAATAAAGATCAATAAATATGAATGCAATGCTTTGTGTGACCTTGGTGCTAGTGTTTCAACTATTCCTAAAACTCTTTGTGATGTGCTTGGTCTCACTAATATTGAAGATTGTTCCCTCAACTTGCATCTTGCGGATTCAACCATCAAGAAACCTTTAGGTAGAATTAATGATGTGCTTATTATTGCAAATAAAATTATGCGCCTGTAGATTTTATTGTGCTTGATATTGATTGCAATCCTTCTTGTCCCATAATACTTGGAAGACCTTTCTTACAAACTATAGGTGCAATCATTGACATGAAAGAGGGAAACATAAGGTTCCAGTTCCCATTAAAGAAAGGGATGGAACACTTCCCTAGTAAGATAACTAAACCACCTTATGAATCAATTATGAGAGCCACTTATGGGTGGAGTGTCAAAGATGACAATACTTGAAACTATGCATTATGCCTAGCTAGGGGCATAAAACAATAGCGCTTGTTGGGAGGCAACCCAATAGTTATCTTTAAATTTTTGCTTAGAACTTTCTGTTTATTTTTAATAGAATGATTATTGCCTCTATAATGATTATGTTTTTGTGTTTAAATTAGTGTTTGTGCCAAGTAAAGCCTTTGGGATGACTCACAAGATGAGTAGAATCGATGCTGAAACAAAACATAAACTTTTGACTCAAGTACAGGAATTTTCATTTTTTGCTGGAGCATGATAATGATCTGAAATTTTTACACAGTGTTTCTATACAAATTTTTGAGGTTTTCCTATTTTTCAGAATTTTTAGAGTTACATAAGTACAGGCTCTCTACAGATTTCTACAGACTGTTCTGTTTTACACAAATTCTATTTTTGCTTGCATAGTTGCTTATTTTGATTAAACTATGAATTGTATCGGGGGGTATAAGCCATGGAGAAGTTAGAATACAGTACATATTATGCATTTATTAAATTTGAATCAATTTACAACAGTACTTAATGTATGCAATATGTTTCTTATACTAATGGATCTCACGAGGTTTTGTTGAGTTTTGTGTGATTGAAGTTTTCAAGTTTTGGGTGTTATCTCGATGGACCAAGGAATAAGGAGTATCAAGAGCCTAATCTTGGGGATGCCCAAGGCACCCCAAGGTAATATTTTTAAAGGAGACTCAACCGTCTAAGCTTGGGGATGCCCCGAAAGGCATCCCCTCTTTCGTCTCAAATCCATCGGTATGTCACTTGGAGCTATATTTTTATTCGTCACATGATATGAGTTTTGCTTGGAGCGTCGTTTGCTTGGTTTGCTTTTACATTCAGTTTGCCACAATCATTGTTTGTTGGACACAGCTATTTAAGAGAGACACACTTTCATCATAATTTTTTAGAATACTCTATGTGCTTCACTTATATCTTTTGAGCTTAGCAGTTGCTCTAGTACTTCACTTATATCTTTTTGAGCACTGTGGCGTGTAGATTTTAAAGAAATGATTTCACTCTCGTTCTTCACTTATATTTGTTTGAGAGTTAATAAATAGTGACGGTAATTTGCATGGGTCATATAGACTAGTCCAAAAATATTAGGTATTCAAAGAGTGATAATCAAAACCATCATGTAGCACATATAAAGAAATTATGGGTTAATGATATTGATGTAGTAATATGTAATAGGTGTGAGTTTATAATTGTTAAACCATAGAAGTGTCGATATTAAGAGGGGTTGACATTTTTGTTCATCTAAAAATTAAAGAGGCATGGTGATGATGTGTGAGCATTTCTATTCCTCGTTGAAATCCTAGTGTTGTTTCGGGTCGAAAGCGTGCGATGGTTAACTCCTACCAACCTCTTCCCCCAGGGCATGCGATTAGTACTTTGATTCATGACAGGCTAATAAAACTTGGCAATAAGTATATGAGTTCTTTATGACTAATGTGAAACCATGGACATACGCAATCTCACCTTTTTCATAATTTGCAAGCCTCTTCGGTACCATGCATAGCCCGTTCTCACCTTGAGGATCGGTGCAACTTTCGCCGGTGCATCCAAACCCCGTGACATGATACGCTCTATTGCACATAAGGCTTATTATATCTTCCTTAAAACAAACACCATACCTACCTATCATGGCATCTCCATAGCCATTCCGAGATATATTGCCATGCAAATTCTATCGTCACTTCACATGACTAGTTTGTTCATTGTCATATTGCTTTGCATGATCATATAGAGCTGACATAGTATTTGTGGCAAAGCCACCTTCATAATATTTTTGATACATGTCATGCTAGATCATTGCACATCCTGGTACACTGCCAGAGGCATTCATACAGAGTCATATATTCATATCAGTTCTCCATGTTGAGTTGTAAGTAAATAAAAGTGTGATGATCATCATTATTAGAGCATTGTCCCAGTGAGGAAAGAGTGATGGAGACGATGATTCTCCCATAAGTTGAGATGATACTCCGGACGAAAATAAAGATGGGGGAGGCCAAATGAGTCCACCATCCATTCTGAAAAAATGAGAGACGGGACTTTGCTACTATCCTTTACCACACTTGTGCCTCAAAGTGGCACCATGTTCCTCATGTAGAGAGTCTCATGATATATCACTTTCATATGCTAGTGGGAATTACCTATTCATTATTTCAAAGTTGGCTTGTATATTCCTACGATGGGCGTCCTCAAATGCCCGAGGTCTTCATGAGCAACCAAGTTGGATGCACACCCCACTTAGCTTCATTTGAGCTTTCATACACTTATAGCTCTGGTGCATCATTTGCATGGCAATGCCTACTCCTTGCATTGAAATCTATCGATGGGCATCTCCATAGCCCGTTGGTATGCCTAGTTGATGTGAGACTATCTTCTCCACATCCTACCCCTTTGATATCTACCACCATACTCTATTCCACTTAAATGCTATGTCCAATGGCTCATGCTCATGTATTGCGTGAAGAATAAAAAGTTGATGCATATTGAAAAAGTACAAACCAATTGCCTGACTTGGACACCGTGGTGCTTAACATTTGTATTAATGTGGTGAAGATGGAGCCATGCCATGCTAATACAATAAGATGAATGGGGGATGGTAAACATTTCTTAAGGATCGTATACTTTTAGGAATTAACAATTATGTTTCTTACACTTTGAAAATTGCAATGTTAATATTTGTTGATTCATCTTTTCTCAATGAGCATACCTGAATAAGATTACATAGTGGATAGCATGTCACATCAAAAATTCTGTTTTTATCATTTACCTACTCGAGGACGAGCAGGAATTAAGCTAGGGGATGCTTGATACGTCTCCAACGTATCTATAATTTTTTATTGTTCCATGCTGATATATTATCATTCTAGGATAATTTTGGGTCATTATTTACTAGTTTATAATATTTTTGAGCACTAACCTATTGACCCAGTGCCCAGTGCCAGTTGTTGTTTTCTGCGTGTTTTTGCCTTTGCAGGTTTACTGTACCAAACGAAGTCCAATTGCCACGAAACTTTTTGATGATTTTTTCTGAACTATATGAAGACCTAGAAGCTTTGGAAGGAAGCCGGGAGGCGCATGAGGGCCCCACCACACATCAGGGCGCGCCCTGGGGGGAGCCGCACCCTGATATGTGGTGGCCCCCTCGGGCACCTCCCGACGTCCCTCTTCGGCCTATAAATTCTCTAATATCCTAAAAACCCTGGAGGCAGTCCCGAAACCCTTTTTTCGCCATCGCAAGTCTCTGTTCCATCGCGAGGCCATCTCGAGATCCGTTCCGGCACCCTGTCGGCGGGGGGGGGGGGGGGTCGATCACGGAGGGCCTCTTCATCAACTTTGCTGCCCTCATGATGATGTGTGAGTAGTTCACCACAGACCTACGGGTCCATAGCTAGTACCTAGATGGCAATCACTCTCTCTTATGATCTTCAATACAATGGTCATCGCATCTTTGCTTTGATCTATCCGATGTAATCCTATTGTGCGGTGTGTTTGTTGGGATCTGATGAATTGTGGGTTTATGTTCAGATTATTCATGAAAAGTATTTGAGATACCTCTGATATATATTGTATCTTAATTGCATGATCATTATAGCATTGTAATGCTCTCCAATCTATTGATATGCTTTGGCCAAGTAGATTGATATTTCATCGGTGGGAGTGGTGCGTTGTGGTAGGTTCAACCTGGCGAGTTTCTATATCCCAGTGACAAAGTAGGGGACAAGATGCGTCTTTGTGTTGTTTCTACTAAGGATAAAACGATGGGGTTCATTCATATTGTTTGAGTTTACTTTGTCTACATCATGGCATCATTCTCCAGCATTACTCTGTTTTACTTAATACTCTAGATGCATGCTGGATAGCGGTCGGTGAGTGGAGTAATAGTAATAGGTGCAGGAAGGAGTCGGCCTATTTGCTTATGGACGTGATGCCTATATATACATGATCATTGTCGTGAACATCGCATAACTAGCCGCTTTTCTGTCAATTGCCCAACAGTAATTTGTTTACCCACCGTATGCTGCCTACATGAGAGATGCCACTAGAGAACACTATGCCCCCCGGGTCTATTCACTTATATATTCGCAAACGCTATATTTACCTTGCTGCCTTTATTTAATTTTTATTTATTTTGCAATTTATATTTATCAACAATTATCTACACAACTCATTTGCTTGCAAATAACGAGATCAAGGGGATTGACAACCCTCTTGCCCATGTTGGGTGCAAGTCGTTTGTTCATTTGTGTGCAGCCGCTGAAGACGGTTGAGGATTGATATTCCTATTGGTTCGATAAACCTTGGTTTCATAACTGAGGGAAATAATTATCCTCTTTGTGCTGCAATTACCCATTCCTCTTCACAGAAAACCCAACGCAGATCACAAGTATCAGTGACCACACCGGCCTAGTCGTAGAAGCGCCGAAGACAAGCTGCGTTTCATGGGTTTGGCTCAAGGCGATTGTCCGGTGGGTTGCGAAGGAGATATGCTCCTCCTGCAAGCACATCATAAATTATGAAAGGACCATCCCATTTAGGCGAGAGTTTATGCTTCTGCTTATCCGGGAGGCGGAGAACAAGTTCGCCCACACTATATGGCTTCGCCCAAACTTCCCTGCTCTGGTAGCGTCGGGCCTATTGTTGATAAAAAGTAGAGCGGGCCCAAGCTATGTCGCGCTCCCCATCCAAGGCGTCTAGGTCATCCTGCCGATCTAGCTCGGCCTCCTTTTCTTCATACATGCGCACCCTAGGTGCGTCGTGGATAAGATCGCATGGGAGGACTGCTTCTACCCCATACACCATAAATAACGGTGTGTATCCCTTTGACCGGTTCGGGGTGGTGCGTAGGCCCCATAATACGGAGTCGAGCTCCTCCACCCAATGGCAGTCAGATTGTTTTAGGGAACGGACCAGGCGGGGTTTAATACCGCTCATAACAAGTCCATTGGCCTGTTCGACCTGTCCATTGGTCTGTGGGTGATATACTGAGGCGTAATCAAGCTTGATGCCCATGTTAGCACACCAGTCTTTTACCTCCTGACCTGTGAAATTGGATCCATTGTTCGTTATTATACTGCAGGGGACACCGTAACGGTGAACCACACCGGATAGAAACTCGATGACCGGTCCGGACTTAGCTGATGTTACCAGTTTTGCTTCAATCCACTTGGTGAATTTGTAAACCATGACTAGGCAATATTTCTTTTTCTTGGTCCCCCCTTTGAGTGGTCCGACCATGTCCAGCCCCCAGACCGCGAAAGGCCAAGTAACGGTATCGTCCGAAGAGCCGTTGGGGGCATGTGACTTTGATTTCAACCAACACAGTGCTGAACAAGTGTGTGAAAGCACAACTTCTCCCTAGGTGGTTTTGGTAATTAATAACAACATATATTTCATTGGACTAATATTTCCACTAAGTATATTTCAGGAAAGTTCAATGAATGGATTGGCAAAAGGATTGTGAGGAGATGCCCTAGATGCAAGGAACATCTATTGGCAACAAGCTTGAAGACTCTACATTTTACATTTTGTGAGAAATCACTTTGAGTCCATAGGAAAGCAAATACTATTAAAAGGGGATGAGGTGTCTATGTTGATCTGGTTGCTCAAGTGCTTAGAGATTAGCCACCAAATATACACATGAAATTCTCTCACAAATATTCTGTCCAAAACCAAATATCCAAAATCGGTGCCACCAACAATTTCCATTCGGCCCTACCGAGTTTCACTTAGACAGAATCCTAGCCAAAACCCTAGTCTCGGTGCCACCAATTTTCCACTTCGGTGCAACCGAAATCAGTGACCGATTCACTGGTATCCTATTTTCAAGAATCGGAATTTCCGAGTTTTGAGAATCGGTCTTACCGAGATTTGGAATCTGCCTAGGTCACCCATATCGTTACCACCAAGATTTATATATCGGTCTCACCGAAAAGCCGAAAGTTGCCACATTTTGCACTAGTCGGTGCAACCGAGTTTTTACTACGGTTTCACCGAGTTGGGCAATAATGTTGTAACGGTTGGATTTTTGGAGATGCCTATATATACCCCTCCACCTCCTCTCACTCGTAGAGGAAGCACTCAGAACACATTTACACTTGCCCTATCCATTTTTCTGAGAGAGAACCACCTACTCATGTGTTGAGATCAAGACATTCCACTCCAACCATGTGAATCTTGATTTGTAGCCTCCCCAGGTTGCTTTCCACCCAATCAACCTCTTCTACCAAGCCAAATCTGTGGAGAGTGATTGTGTGTTGAGGAGACTATCTTTTGAAGCACAAGAGCAAGGAGTTCATCATTGTTACCACATCTATTACCTTTTGGAGGGTGGTGCCTCCTAGATTGGTTAGGTGTCGCTTGGGAGCCTCCTTCTTCGTGTTGTGGAGTTGAACCAAGAAGTTTGTACGGGCAAGGAGATCGCCTACTTCGTGAAGATCTACCCATTGTGAGGCTAGTCCTTTGTGGACGGAAGCCGTGATGGTATAGACGTGGTTGCTACTTTGTGGACCCTAACGGGTGGAGCCCTCCGTGGACTCCCGCGACCGCTACCTGTCGTGGGTTGAAGTCTCCATCAGCGTGGACGTACGATAGCACCATCTATCGGAACCACGGAAAAAATCTTCGTGTCATCAATTGTGTTTGATTCTCCTCTCCCTACCTTTACTTTCATGTGCATGTCTTTACTTTTCGCTGCTATACTCGTAGACTTGCATGTGTAGGGTGTACTTGACTTTCCTAAAACTTGCCAACACTTAAAATTGGGAAAAGGCTAGATTTTTATTTTGGTCAAGTGGTCTAATCACCCCCCTCTAGACATACTTCGGATCCTACAAGCGGTATCATAGCTTTGGTCTCCATTGCATTGGTTTCACAACCTAGGAGAGTATGGCGTCTAGTGAGGGAAGTTATCATCGTAGAGGTCCATATTTTGATGGTACAAACTTCGCTAATTGGAAGCATAAAATGAAAATGCATATTCTTGGTCATAACCCCGCCGTATGGGCTGTTTTCGTGTTGGATTGCAAGGTGAATTCTTTGGAGATGGAAAGGAACCGGATCGTGAAGCGACCGCAAAAGAATTGAAGATGTTGCAATACAACGCTCAAGCATGCGACATCCCATTCAACTGCTTATGCCCCAAAGAGTTCAACAAGATAAGCCGTCTTGAGAATGCAAAAGAGAGTTGGGATTCTTTTGTTGATATGCACGAAGGTATCGAATCCGTCAGGGAATCTAAGTTGGATGTGCTACAAAGTCAACTTGACAAGTTCAAGATGAAGGACGGTGAAGGAGTCACGAAAATGTACTCTAGGCTTGCTCTCATCACAAATGAGATTGCCGGCTTAGGAAGTGAAGAGATGACTGACAAATTCATCATCAAGAAGATCCTTAGAGCCTTGGATGGAAAGTACAACACTGTGTGCACATTGATCCAAATGATGCCAAACTACAAACATCTCAGGCCTACGGAAGTCATTGGAAGGATTATTGCTCATGAGATGTCACTCAAGGACAAAGAAGAATTTCACACCAAGTCAAGAGGTGCATACAAAGCTACAAGTGACACTCCCTCTACTTCAAGTGACAACCTTGTTACCAATGAAGAAATAAGCCTCATGGTCAAGAAATTCAACAAGTTCTACAAGAGTAGAGGCAAAGAGAGAAGCTCCAATTTAAGATATGAAGAGAAGCGTTCCTCTAGTCATGACCGGAATTGTTACAATTGTGGAAGGCCCAACACTATTCCTACAAGTGCACGCCCCCCCACAAAAGGAGAGAAGATTCACCTTGAAGACGAAGCTCAAGAGATGAATCACCTCGTAGAGAGAGAAGGAGTAGAGAAGATCGCTTGGAATGAAGACCCTCCCGGAGAAGCAAGGACCCGGAGAAGAAGGAAAAGTACATCAAGAGCTACACAAGAAGAAGACATCAAGCTCATGTTGGTGAATGGGTTTCCGGCTCCGATTCCAACAACCAATCCGAAAGAAGCTACCACTCCAACTTCGACTATAGTCAAGATGAAGGTGTTGCCGGATTAGCACTCGTAACCTCCAACTCCTATGACATATTTGATTCACAAAATGAAGGAAGTGGAATTTGCTTCATGGCTAAAGGCCCCAAGGTATCACACCCCGAATACATTGACTTCAATACCGATGAGGATGATTTACTAGGAGATGATGACTTGCTCTTTGATAAAACTAGTGATGTTAGTCAAAATGAATTTGACGATAATCATGCTAATCAAGATAAGTCGTATGATGATGAGAAGAAGGAGATCGAGCATCTAACTAAAGAACTAAACACTCTTAAGTTAGCTCATGAATCTACTCAAGAAGATCATAGAGAGCTCTTAAGAACTCATGAGAAGCTACACCTCCATAAGCTAAATTTAGAGCAAGAGCATGAGTTTCTTAAAGCTATCAATGACGATCTTCGAAAGAAAAGTTCTTCTTATCTTGCCAAATGACTACTCTTGTCCACATTTGTTCCACAAGTTAAGACTAAGCAAACTAGTAACAAAGACAAGAAAGGTTCTTCATCTAGTAACAACAATGCTAATGCTAAATCCAATAATGTTGTTTCTAGTAGCTCTATTGATTTCACTAATGATTCTCTTAGCCAAGTTACACTTGAGCAAGAAAACGATTTATTGAAAGGAATTATATAGAAAGGTATCTACAAGAGCCTTGCCGGATGTAAGCAATTTGAGGAAATTTTGAGCAAGCATGGAGGATACCGCAAGAACCAAGGCATTGGCTACTTCAACGAAATGGAGTTGAATGGGAAGAAGGTCAATACCCCAAGCCGAAGTTTGTTCCTCGAAGGGAGAAGTATGATCATACTATCCTCAAGGGGAAAAAAGCTCAAGATGACCTTCCACCACAAGACCACAAGCTCAAGGGCAAGGACAAGCTTCAAGAAGAGATTGACACATTTGAAGATGAATCCCAAGTCATGGTCAAATGGGTTCCCAAGGCTACTACAAGCTCTACTTCAACAAGTGATACTTCAACTCCAAGGATCCCCATCAATTTGATGTGGGTCCCAAAGAAGAAGAACTAGAGAAGTTCTTGAGGGGTGACTCCGCCAATGAAATTCACTCACATTCATTTTTGCCAAGGACTATTTGCAATCAACTCCAACCTTATGCAATAGTTCAAGGAGTCACACATTCCCTCAAAGGTAAGCAAGGGACAAGGTAATTAAAGAATCAATGGACATCATCTATTTGTGCTTCACTCCATGTCCATAGATATCCTTGTATTTGTTCCTTGTGTGGGACTAACCCGTGTAGGTGAGAAGAGTACGAAACAACAAGGACAGCTCCCAACTCAAGATGATCTTCATCAACAATGAGCATCCACCACTACATCACCTACATGAAGTCTTCATCGACAAAACCCAAGGTTAGTTTGTCCCTCTTAGGGGGGATGTCACATCAAGGGGGAGCTTTACTCTAAGACTTGGGTTAAAGCATCTCATAAGATGTGACGACATTAAATGCTTTATGTAAAAGTGGTAACCCCACTTGTGCTTAAACGATGAGTATGACATATGATCAAGTATTCTTACTTGACTCCTAAGTCAATATACTCATATATAGATGACTCCGTCATCGCCAAAGTGCTTGGTAGATACTAGAGTAGTTGTGCATGTTTGCCATGAATTCTATTGATATCTTTATGTGTGAGCATGTTGGTATGCATATCTTTACTCATTCGAGGATATCCAATTCTTGTTATTTGGCTTTTATTTTCTTTGGCCAATTGGATATACAAGAATGCCTAAGTACCCTCCTCTAGCTATCTATGCTTTCTCGTCTCAAATTCTATTCATGCTTCATCACAAAATTTGAGTAAGCACTTTCCGAAGCCTCTGTGTGAGGAGCACTCGGAGTTCCGTTTCCACAAGAGCTGACTTCCAAAACCTCCCATGTGCAACTCGGTGTAACCAACTCCACAATATCGGTTCCACCGAAGCACTAGGTTGATCTAGTTTTTGTCCTTGGTACCACCGATCTCTCCATCTCGGTATCACCGAGTTTCACTGTCTCCTGGTAGTTAAGAAACTCAGTGGCACCAAAATGTTTCAATTGTTGTCACTGACAGTAAGGGGATATATATATCCAGCGAACCCAATTTTTGAAATTCAATCTTCAAACGTCGTCCTCCGCAAAACCCTGCTGTCGCGCTCATGTCTACGGACGTCGTCACCTCATCTCCAAGCGCCCTCGCCATCGATGGGAATCTTCTCTGCCATCGCCGCCGTAGGAGATCTTCACCAAGTTAGGGTAAAGATCTCGCCCCTTTTGTGCTCATTGTTTCTGATTCTTGGGCATTAGGTTTTGCCCATAATCTTACATGGATTGCACTGTCTCCATCCTCTAAACAAATCCAGTAGATTAGTAGATCGAGAAAATTTAGGTTTAGGGTTCCGCAACCTGCATTTCGGTATCACCGAGTGGAAAGAATCGGTACGGCCGATTTGGTTTTTAGGGCTCTCAAAACTTGCTCGGTGTGACTGAGTCATTCTTTTCGGGGAAACCGAAAAGGTGACCAAGTCACCGTGTAAGAGGAAGTCTGTCTCGGTAGCTCCGAAAATTGAAACTCGGTGGAACCGAATTACATGTTGCTGAATTCTGAAACTACATTTTTTTAGTTCAAACTTTCAAAAACTTCTGAATTTTGTGATGCTTATCCCTTCTGCTCATCTATATCTATTCACAGGGTCAGTACGTCAGGCTCAGAGGACAGTGACAATGACTTCAGAGAGCGGAGTATCGACTTGGATGCTGGCACTAGCCCAGAAGCTAGTTCTTCATCTTCAGAGGATCCAGGCACCCCCAGTTCTCATGGGTTGCCCAAGGCTGCCACAAGGGCTAGGAAGAAGCTTAATTCAGATGAGGACTCAGATTTTGTGCCAGAAGAGGTTCTTGCCAAGAAGCAGCAAGAAAAGAAAGAAAAGCCGCTAGGAAATCTGCCAATGAGGCCACTTCTGCGAAGAGGCCAGTCAGGAAGGAGTACGCCAGTTTTGAAGTTGCAAGAGCACCAAAGAGTGCTAGGGCTGCTATGACTTCAAAGTCCATGCCCAAGAAGGCAGGCCATAAGAGAGTGAGGAAGAAGACTGTTTGTGCGATTGTGCTCCCCTCCACTCCAGAATATCTTGATGAAGAGGAAGAGGAAGAATCAATTGCACAACATCCTCCCTCCAAGAAGAAGAAGTTGATGGCTGATGCAATGTCTAGTCAGGCCGCATCAAAGGCCAAGCCATCTGCTCCAAAGAAGACTGCCACCAAGCCAAAGAGGACAACCAGAGATATTCCTCTAGCTGAGAAGAACAAGAGATCTTCCACCATGGAAGAAGAGGAAAATGTTGCTATGCTGAGGAAGTTGAGACCCCATTTGCCTGAGCACAATGATAATCACCCAGTTGCTAAGGACATGAAGAAGATAAAAGACACTGGATTGAGGAAATGGAGAGCTGATGATCCATATGCCATAAGGAGGAGAACTGTTGTAGATGCTCGTTTCCACACCAAGGAGCAACAAGATTTTTATGAGACTGCCTTGTTAGACAAGAGTCCTGCAGTTAGTGACATGAGATATGTTGATTGGAAGTACATTAAGGAAAATGAAGACTACTTTCCTCATGTGCTAGAGAACTTCAAGGCCATTGACATAGATGCTTTTGTTGGCAAAGAGTTCACTGCATGGAATGATGAGATGATTATGCAGTTTTACTCTACAACTCATTTCTATCCAGATGGAAGGATAGTTTGGATGACTGAACGCACTAGGTACCAAGCTACAATTGATGAGTGGGCTACCATCTTAGGAGCCCCACAGGTACAAGAGGGAGATCTTGATGTCTATTCTGAGGCCAAGATAAATCACAACACCATGGCCAATATGTATAATCCTATCCTTGGTGCTTATGTGGAGACACACAAGTTTGGCTCTGTCTACTATCTGCAAGCTGGATTACCCACTACCAACACCATCATGAGATATACTTTGATGCCAAAGTCTGGAGATGACAAGATGATTAGGGGTTACTCCATCAACATGATGCATCATGTAGACACCCACACAAGATTCCGAGTGGTGGATTTGATTGTTGAGGCAATCAAGAGGACAGTTGCTGATCAGAAGAGATCATGTGGATATGCTCCATACATTCATATGCTCATCAATTCCAAAATTGGGAAGAGCTTATATGCACTTGATCGTCCACACCTGCCACTATTGCCGGAGTTCGAGGACAACGTTGTGGTGATGGATCCTTCTCATCCCACTTCAGCTACTACACAGGTAGAGGCAGAGGCAGAAGCAGCTAGAGCCACTAGTGCTCAGGTTCTGAGGACAAAGAGCGACCAAATGTCCTATATCATCAACTCTCTCTCCAAGGGATCGAAAAGAATGTGGCTGAGATCCTCAAGAACCAGAAGAGTCTTGATAGGATTGTGGAGACAAAATTTCATGATCTTGACAACAAGGTTGATGAGTTGACAGTGACTGTCAATGAGCTAAAATGGGAAATGGATGTAATGCCCAGTCCCCACTCCAGTGATGATGATAGTCCTCCTCTCCGGCCCGACACTCAGTTCAAGACTCAAGGCAGATCGTCTACCGTGCCTGCTCCAGAGCTGAGGCCTTCCGTGTCAGCACCAGCTACTGCTCCTTAAGCTCCTTCTGCACCTTTAGCGTCTACTCCACCACCTCAGAGGACTTCAATTGAAGCATTCGCTGACGCCCTTCTTTCGACTCCTTCAACGGCTACCGGAGGAGATCAAGCCCAGAGAGACGATTAGTTCTACATACTTTGAACTTTTTGGTAAATTGTTGCCAAAGGGGGAGAAGTGTATAGATCTTAGGGCTTCAAGAGAGAGTGTTTCGCTTTTTGTTGCTCTCTTTGTGTTAAAAACATTTGGTTTATCACTTGGTTGTTTTTAAACTCCGTTGTGTTTGATCATACACTTGCTTGATGATGCTACTATTTCCTATCCATGTGATGTTAATATTATGATCATTCACTCATTTTTGGTGTCATGTGCATTGTAATCCATTCATATCATTTATGCGCACCACCAAGTTGTATGTGACATGAAAGAGTTACCTACACTCCTAATCGATTGTGCATTTGCATTCAAACACAAATTTTAAATAATGCACAAATTTAGGGGGAGCTCTTGCTTATCACATAATTCTCAAAGCGAAGATTCTATTCATTGTTTTTATCCCTATCGAAGCTTTGATCTATATGTTGTCATCAATTACCAAAAAGGGGGAGATTGAAAGCACAACTTCCCCCTAGGTGGTTTTGGTAATTAATAACAACATATATTTCATTGGACTAATATTTCCACTAAGTATATATCAGGAAAGTTCAATGGATGGATTGGCAAAAGGATTGTGAGGAGATCCCCTAGATGCAAGGAACATCTATGGGCAACAAGCTTGAAGACTCTAAATTTCACATTTTGTGAGAAATCACTTTGAGTCCATAGGAAAGCCAATACTATCAAAAGGGGATGAGGTGTCTATGATGATCTGGTTGCTTAAGTGCTTAGAGACTAGCCACCAAATATACACATGAAATTATCTCACAAATATTTTGTCCAAAACCAAATATCCAAAATCGATGCCACCAACAATTTCCATTCGACCCTATTGAGTTTCACTTGGATAGAATCCTAGCCAAAACCCTAGTCTTGGTGCCACTAATTTTCCACTTCGGGGCAACCGAAATCAGTGACCGATTCACTGGTATCCTATTTTCAAGAATCGGAATTTCCGAGTTTTGAGAATCGGTCTTACCGAGATTTGGAATCTGCCTAGGTCACCCATAACGGTACCACCGAGATTTATATATCAGTCTCATCGAAAAGCCGAAAGTTGCCACAGTTTGCACTAGTCAGTGCAACCGACTTTTTACTACGGTGTCACCGAGTTGGGCAATAATGTTGTAACAGTTGGATTTTTGGAGATGCCTATATATACTCCTCCACCTCCTCTCACTCGCAGAGGAAGCACTCAGAACACACTTACACTTGCCCCATCCAATTTTCTGAGAGAGAACCACCTACTCATGTGTTGAGATCAAGACATTCCACTCCAACCATATGAATCTTGATTTATAGCCTCCCCAAGTTGCTTTCCACCCAATCAACCTCTTCTACCAAGCCAAATATGTGGAGAGTGATTGTGTGTTGAGGAGACTATCTTTTGAAGCACAGGAGCAAGGAGTTCATCATTGTTACCACATCTATTACCTTTTGGAGGGTGGTGCCTCCTAGATTGGTTAGGTGTCGCTCGGGAGCCTCCTTCTTCGTGTTGTGGAGTTGAACCAAGAAGTTTGTACGTGCAAGGAGATCGCCTACTTCGTGAAGATCTACCCATAGTGAGGCTTGTCCTTTGTGGACGGAAGTCGTGATGGTATAGACGAGGTTGCTACTTTGTGGACCCTAACGGGTGGAGCCCTCCGTGGACTCCCGCGGCCGCTACCCTCCGTGGGTTGAAGTATCCGGCTCGAAAAGCTTTGCTTACCAGGGCCCGAGCTGCTGCGTGGTGACCGCCCATGCCTAAATGTATCTCCGCCAAGAGTTGCCTCCCTTCTTCTTCGGATATGCACCGTTGGAGGACTCCGGTGGTGCTTTTCTTGTATGGATCTCCCTCATGGACCTTGTAGGCCTTGGAGCGTCGTATTATGTGTCTTGCCTCAGTCTGGTCATCGGGGAGTTCCTGGCGCAGAAGATATGCAAGGAATGGTACGGTCCATGGCGCGATTACTGCCATGACTTTGTGAGCGAAGGTGTTTCTTCGAGCATAGAACCGGCGATGATTTGTTCGTGTGATTTGATGACAGGAGGGATGATCTGTTCCGGGCCATTGACTCCAGCGTCCTTGTCCTCGTCCTGCCATACCACGGATGGCTTCAAAAGCCATTCCAGAAAGGTGTTGTTGGGGACGGGGTCACGCTTGGTGGCCATGCGGGCTAGGACATCGGCGGCTTGATTGCTGTATCTGGAGACATGGTGGAATTCTAGTCCTTCGAACCGTGCGGATATCTTGAGGACAACATTTCTATATGCTGCCATCTTAGGGTTTTTGGCATCGAATTCATTGTTGATTTGAGAGATAGCGAGGTTAGAGTCTCCCCTTACCTCAAGCCGTTGTACACCCATCGATGCTGCCATCCGAAGCCCATGCAACAAAGCCTCGTATTCGGCCGCATTGTTGGAATCGGTGTACATGATCTACAAGACGTACCGGATGTTGTTGCCCGTTGGGGATGTAAGTATAACTCCAGCCCCCAGTCCGGCGAGCGTTTTGGATCCTTCAAAGTACATCATCTAGTGGGAGTATGTACTATACTCTCTGGGGAGCTCGGCCTCCGTCCATTCGGCGAGGAAATCGGCCAACACCTGAGATTTAATAGCTCGGCGTGGTTTGTACGCGATTTTGAAAGGAAGGAGTTCGATTGCCCATTTGGCTATGCAGCCAGTGGCGTCCCTGTTATTGATTATATCATTTAATGGTACTTCGGATGCCACTGTGACCGAACACTCTTGAAAGTAGTGCCGGAGCTTTCGAGATGCCATGAAAACTGTGTAGGCTATCTTCTGGTAATGCGGATACCTTGACTTGCATGGGGTGAGGACCTCTGATGCATAGTATACTGGCTTCTGTACCCGAAACTAGTGACCCTCAGCCTCTCGTTCAACAACGAGAACCGTGCTAACCACTTGGTTTGTGGCTGAGATGTACAACAACATTGGTTCACCTATGCCGGGTGCTGCTAGTATAGGGTTGTTGGCTAGTAGCATTTTGATTTCTTCCAACGCGGTCGTTGCTTCATCGGTCCACTCGAAGTTTTTGGTCCGTTTGAGCAGTCTGTAGAGTGGTAGTGCCTTTTCACCAAGGCGGGAGATAAAGCGGCTTAAAGCCGCCATGCAACCTGCCAGTGTTTGAACATGCTTCAGCTCCGTAGGGATTGCTATTTGGGATAGATCTTGGATCTTTGCCGGGTTGGCTTCTATTCCTATATGGGAGACGATGAATCCGAGCAATTTACCTGGGGGAACTCCGAAGACGCATTTATCCGGATTGAGCCGTATATCATAGGCCCATAGATTATCAAAGGTTTGCCGGAGGTCGTCCACCAGCTGGCTGACGTGCTTGGTCTTGATGACCACGTCGTCCATGTATGCCTCGACCATTTTGCCGATTTGATTTTCCAGGCATGTCTGAATCATGCGCTGGTATGTGACGCATGCATTCTTTAACCCGAAGGGCATTGTGTTGAAGAAGAATGGACCGTAGGGGGTGATAAACGCGATCGCGGCTTGGTCGGACTCCTTCATTTTGATCTAATGATATCCGGAGTAAGCATCGAGGAAGCAAAGTGAGTCGTGTCCGGCGGTGGCATCGATGATCTGGTCAATGCGGGGTAAGGGAACGGGATCCTTAGGACATGCTTTATTCAGGTCTTTGAAATCAACGCATAGCCGCCAGGATTTGTCCTTCTTCGGCACCATGACCAGGTTTGCTAACCACTCGGGGTGTTTAATTTCTCGGATGAATCCGAATTCGAGTAGTTTTGCTAGTTCTTCACCCATAGCCTGGCGCTTGGGTTTGAAAAATCAGTGTAGCGCCTGTTTGACTGGCTTGAAGCTTGTAATTATGTTCGGCTATGCTCCGGCAGTCTTCGTGGCATTCCTGGCATGTCTGAAGGGTGCCAGGCAAATATGTCCCAATTTTCGCGTAGAAATGTACGCAATGCTTCGTCCATCACGGGGTCCAGCTGAGCTCCGATGGACGCCGTTTTATTGGGGTCCGTCGGATGCACTTGAAATTTGATGATTTCATCTGCTGGTTTGAAGGATGTGGATTTGGGCCTTTTGCTGAGGATTATATCTTCCCTATCCATCATCAAGCGGAGTGTGGTTAATTCTTCTGCCGCGAGAGCCTCGGACAGTGCCTCAAGGGCGAGCGAAGCTGTTTTGTTTTTGGCCCGAAGAGCTCTATCCGGGTCACTTGTAATTGTGATCACGCCGTTGGGACCTGGCATTTTGAGCTTCATATACCTGTAATGTGGTATGGCCTGAAATCTTGTGAAAGCATCATGCCCCAATAAGACGTGATAACCGCTGTGAAAGGGCACAAGGTGAAAGATGAGTTCTTCAGACCTATAGTTCTCAGAGGTGCCGAATACCACATCGAGAGTAACTCGCCTGGTGCAACGTGCTTCTTTTCTGGGAATGATTCCTCGAAAAGTGGTATGGCTTTGTACGATGTGAGATCTATTGAATTGCATTTGGTCCAAGGTATCCTCATAAACGAGGTTTAAACGGTTGCCGCCGTCCATTAGCACCTTATGAACTCTGAAGCCATCAACAATGGGGTTGAGGACCAGGGCGGCAGGTGTTCGGTCGAGGCAGATTTGTGGCTGGTCTTCTTCATCGAAGGTGATGGGTGTGTTCGTCCATGAGTTCACTGCTGCCACTTGGTATATTTGGTCGAGTTCTCGAAGAGCTCTTTTCCTCTGACTATTTGAGGAAACATCTTGTAGATTGTTAGGATCTCGGCGTTGTTATCTGGTGGCGTTGGTGATCGTCTGCTTGAGGGTGAGATTGTAAGGATTGTCTCTCTGCTCTTTGCGACTTGCCTGACGACCCAACAAGCTTGCAGGCTGTGCGTCAGGTTCGTGTTCAGCAGAACAGAGTGAATGGCGCACGGCTTATCTAATAAGTCATCCAGGACGGTTATGGATCCTTCAAGGGGTTTGTTCTTTTTCTCGATGGGCTCGTGCTCGGCCGGACGTCGTGTAGCTGCGTGCTTCCGCCAAGGTCTCCTAGGTTCTTCGGCGTGGATTGACTCTGTGTCCATTTGTTGAGCCTGCCAGGTACTTTCCATGGTGCAGTATTTGTGGAGCAGGTCCGACAACTCGGCGAAGTTTTGGATGTGGCGGCGGGCGAGAGCGTTCATGACTCCTTCGTTGCGGCAGTTATACTGGAAGGTTGATATAATGTCCTAATCGTTGCAATCTGCCATCCTGTTTTTGACAAGGAGGAATCCAGCCCAAAAGTGCTGGACCGTTTCCCCTGGCTGTTGTTTAATGTACATTAGGTCCCATATGTCAGGTATTCCCGAATTACTTGGAGAGTACTCGATGTGGGGGTGGGTGGGGGAATACTTTGCATCCTTGTGGGGTGTGAGCTCGAAACATTGTCAGACGTGTCTTGTTGCATAATGGAATTTGGCGCGGCGGGTTCGGGGTCCGGGTTATCAGCCGGACACTGCCGCATAGACTCCAGGTTGTTGTCGAATCGGGGTTTGATCCCGAAATTCCTTCGGGGAAAGGTCCGGATTCCGAACCAAGGGATTGAACCATCGGGAACCCAGACATAGACTGTCCTTAGCTTCGGTCGCTGCGAGGGCGAACCATCGGCCGAGTCCTCGATGGTCGCGACCAAGTGTGTGATAGGTGGGATATTAATTTCCCTGTCGTCGGGTTTAAGCCTGATCCGATCATAGATCGAGGGTTGGCTGTTGGTTATCCCTATGGCTTGGATCCGATCGAGTAGCTCGTTCAATGACGAGAGGTCTGAGGGATCCATGTTGCCGGAGTGCATAGGGTCGATCCGTAGTGCTACAGCTTTGGGGGTGTTTAAAACCGCGCCCGGGCAGTGCTCAGCCGAAATCAGTCCGGGCACCTCGACTGGATTGGGCTTTAAGGCCGGACCCGGGGTGGAAGCTGCCTCGATGGCAGGGTTCACTGCTTCTGACGTTGAAACATCACGACTCACGAGCTCCTCAAGGGGGGGCGATAGTTTCGTCAGAAAGAGATCTCCTCGGGAGTCGGCGACAAATTCCAGGCTTCCAAACAGGATCTCCTGACCGGGGCCAAGCATCCGATCTGGCCAAGACGGCTGGTCGGACCGGCATGCAGCACGATGTTGCCGAACGCAAAGATCTGTCCAGGAACGAAGACGTCCTCGTTATAGGCGCCGTTGCTGATGATCAAATGCGCCATCAATACTTTTGGCGATCCCACAGTGGAACTCTCAATGAAAGCACCAATGTCGGTGTCAAAACCGGCGGATCTCGGGTAGGGGGTCCCGAGCTGTGGATCTTGGATCAATGGGGAAAAGGAAACAGGGAGACAATGTTTACCCAGGTTCGGGCACTCTCAAAAAGGTAAAACCCTACGTCCTGCGTGATTGTATTGATGTGTGTATGATGATTACAGAGTTGATCTACCATGAGATCAAAGGAACTAAACCCAAGATGAGTCAGAATAATGGTTCTTCCCTGCTACATACTAAACCCTCTAGTTTATATAGACACGAGGGGTACCTAGGGTTACACATAGTCGGTTACCATCAAAGATAGACGCGCTGATCTCGCCGTCTTGACTTGGAGGACACACCAAGGCACTGAAGGTCTCCTTCCCGAATACGAGGTTGTCCTATAGTTCGGCTTCCATGTGATGGGCACAGAGCAGCCCACCTGTCCGGCCCATAAGAGATAGGTCGGTGGCCCGAGGACCCCTTAGTCCCGGATTCCCTCAACCGGGGCGTAGGGATCGGTGTGTGTAGCCCTCCCCTCCCCTCCACTATATATAGGAGGCAAGGGGGAGAGGGGATGCACAGCCTTGACCCCTCCTCCGAGGGAGGGGCCGGCGGCCAAGGGAGGAGTCCTCCCTTCACAAGGAAGGGAGGAGTCCCCCTCCTCCAAGGCACCTCCGGGGTGCCTTGTACCTTTGGGACTCTTGCCCCCAAGCCTAATCCACTTCTAGGGGCTCGTGCACCTGGCCCATGATGTCTAGGGCGCACCACCTAAGGCCCATGTGGGCCCCCGGGGCCGGTGGACCCCCGGAACCCTTTTCGACACCTCGGTACACTACCGGTAATGCCCGAAACTTTTCCGGCGACCAAAATAGGACTTCCCATTTATAAATATTTACCTCCGGACCATTCCGGAACTCCTCGTGACATCCGAGATCTCATCCGGGAATGCGAAAAATATTTGGTCGCCAACATACATATCCCAATACTACTCTAGCGTCACCGAACGTTAAGCGTGCGGACCCTGCGGGTTCGAGAATCATGTAGACATGAACGAGACACCTCTCCGGCCAATAACCAATAGCGGGACCTGGATGCCTATAGTGGGTTCAGTTAATCCCGCATGCAGTTCCCTTTGTCCATCGGTATGTTACTTGTCCGAGATTCGATCGTCGGTATCTCCATACCTAGTTCAATCTCGTTACCGACAAGTATCTTTACTCGTTGTGTAATACAAGATCTCGTGAATAACTCCTTAGTCACATTGCTTGCAAGCTTCTTGTGATGTTGTATTACCGAGAGGGCCCAGAGATACTGTCGGGCCCTTGGGACTGGGGGTGTCCATGCCCGTCTGTGTGTGGCCCAAGACGCCAAGATTGCCTCGAACACTAGGCGGCCCCACCCGCAGGGCTCAAGGAGTCGGGCCTCGCGAGGCGCGAGGTGATGTCACCGCCAAACACTTCGCAGGTTCTCCCGCAAGGCTCCCCGCGGCGCCCTCAGGAGGCGAGTCCGCCTAGAGCTAGCCGGGCCAGGCCCCGCAACTCCGTACCCGTACATGGGTGACGCACGCCGTGCCAAGCGGTTCCAGCAGTAGCGCCAGCGGGCGCGAGCGGCGAGGATCCCCTCTTTGGTGATAGAGGAGAGGCGCCAGCCGCGGGTCCCCAAAGCATCCCCCAAAGGATTCCTCTTTCGTGTAAGAAGACCAGGACCGGGGGCTCGGCAGGACGGATGTCACCCCCGAGCCCACGAGCGCGTCACGGTGAGGAACTTTGGCAGGCGAAGACCACCTTTTGTCAGGATAAGATGCAACCTTGTCCCCTTTCAAAATGGCCATTGTGGCAACCCTTCCCACCTGATATTTTCGTGGGAAGAGGACCGGGGCCAATATAAGGAGGGAACCAGCCCCCGCAAGGGGAGAGACCTCTTTGGTTGGGCAAGAACAAGCCTTGTACTCCTCTTCCTCCTCATGCAATCCACCAAGAAGGAGTAGGGTTTTATACCGCGAGGTGGCCCGAACCTGGGTAAACTCTATGTGTTCTTGCTCGTCTTCTTAGCTCAAACCACCGAAGAGTCGTCGTGAGGTTGCGAGGTGGAGTAGGGCCGGAGAGTGAGCGCACCCCAGTGTTTGAACCTTCTTGGGTCTGTGTTGCCCCGAATCCAACAGATACCTCTCCGTCATACGGAGTGACAAATCCCAGTCTCGATCCATGCCAACTCAACAGACACCCTCGGAGATACCTGTAGAGTACCTTTATGATCATCCAATTATGAAGTGACTTTTGATAGCACAAAAGGTATTCCTTCGGTGTCAGGGAGTTGCATGATCTCATGGTCTTAGGAACAAATACTTGACATGAAGAAAGCAGTAGCAATAAACTAAGTGATACGATCAAATGCTATGCTTACGGTTGGGTCTTGTCCATCACATCATTCTCCTAATGATATGATCCCGTTATCAAATGACAACTCATGTCTATGGTTAGGACACCTTAACCATCTTTGATCAACGGGCTAGTCTAGTAGAGGGTCACTAGGGACACGATGTTGTTTATGTATCCGGTCAATACAATTCTAGCATGGATAATAAACGTTTATCATGAACAGGGAAATATGATAATAACCAATTTATTATTGTCTTTAGGGCATATTTCCAACATTCTCCCACTTGCACTAGAGTCAATAATCTAGTTCACATCGCCATGTGATTCACACCCAATGAGTTCTAGGGTTTGATCATGTTTTGCTTGTGAGAGAGGTTTTAATCAACGGGTCTGCAACATTCAGATCCGTGTGTACTTTGCAAATCTCTATGTCATATTGTAGATGTTGCTACTCAGCCCCGCTTGGAGCTATTCCAAATGACTACTCCACTATACGTATCCGGTTTGCGACCCAGAGTCATCCGGATCGGTGTCAAAGCTTGTATCAACGCAACTCTTTATGATGAACTCTTTATCACCTCCATAACTGAGAAACATTTCCTTAGTCCTCTTTAGGAACCCAAAGGAAAATTCTGACCACTGTCTAGTGATCTACTCTTGGATTACTCTTGTACCCCCTTTGCCAGACTCACAACAAGGCACCTATCAGGTGTAGTACATAGCATGGCATACATTATAGAGCCTATAGCTGAGGTATAAGGGACTACCTTAGTCCTTTCTCTTTCTTCTGTCGTGGTCGAGCTTTGAGTCTTACTCAACTTCACACCATACAATACATGTAAGAACTCATTCTTTGACTGATCCATTCTGAACTCCTTCAAAATCTTGTCAAGGTGTGTGCTCTATTAAAGTCCTATCAAGCGTCTTCATCTATCTATATAGATTTTGATGCTCAATATGTAAGCAGCTTTACCCAGGTCTTTCTTTGAAAAAACACCTTTTAAACAACCTTTTATGCTTTCCATAAATTCTACATCATTTCCAATCAACAATATGTCATCCACGTATACTTATCAGACATGCTATAGATCTCACACTCACTTTCTTGTAAATACAAGCTTCTCCAAACTTGTATAAACCCATAAGCTTTGATCACCTCATCAAATCAAAGATTCCAACTCCGAGATGCTTGCACTAGCCCATAAATGGAACGCTGGAGCTTGCATACTTTGTCAGCATTTTTGGGATCGACAAAACTCTCCGGCTCCATCATATACAACTATTCCTTAAGGAAACCATTAAGGAACGCAGTTTTGACATCCATCTGCCAAATTTCATAATCAAAAAATGCAGCAATTGCCAACATAATCCTAAGAGGCTTTAGCATCGCTACGGGTGAGAAAGTCTCATCGTAGTCAACTCCTTGAACTTGTCGGAAACCCTTTGCGACAAGTCAAGCTTTATAGATAGTGACATTACCGTCACCATCTGTCTTCTTCTTAAAGATCCATTTGTTCTTGAACATGGATCCTGTCTCGGATTTCATGGCCTCTAGCCATTTGCCGAAACCATGTCCCACCATCGCTTCCTCATAGTTTGTAGGTTCTCCATTGTCTAACAACATGACCTCCAAGATAGGATTACCGTACTACTCAGGGGCAGTATGAGTCCTTGTCAACCTATGAAGCTCGGTAGTGACTTGATCCGAAGCTTCATGATCACCATCATTAGCTTCCTCTTCAATTGGTGTAGGCATCAGAGAAACATCTTTCTGCGCCATGCTACTCTCTAATTGAAGTGACGGTTCAATAACCTCATCAAGTTCTACCTTCCTCCCACTCAATTCTTTTGAGAGAAACTCCTTCTCTAGAAAGGATCCATTCTTGGCAACAAAGACTTTGCCTTCGGGTCTGAGATAGAAGGTGTACCCAATTGTTTTCCTTAGGGTATCCTATGAAGACACACTTCTTCACTTTGGGTTCGATCTTATCATGTTGAAGCCTTTTGACATAAGCATCGCAGCCCCAAACTTTAAGAAATGACAGCTTAGGTTTCTTGCTAAACCACAATTCATACGGCGTCGTCTCAACGGATTTAGATGGTTCCCTATTTAAAGTGAATGCAACTGTCTCTAATGCATAACCCCAAAATGATAGTGGCAGATCGGCAAGAGACATCATAGAATGCACCATATCTAATAAAGTGCAGCTATGACGTTCAGACACACCATTACACTGTGGTGTTCCGGGTGGCGTGAGTTGTGAAACGATTCCACAGTGTCTCAAGTGTGTGCCAAACTCGTAACACATATATTCACCACCATGATCGGATCGTAGAAATGTTATCTTCTTGTTACGATGATTTTCAACTTCACTCTGAAATTGTTTGAACTTTTCAAAAGTTTCATACTTGTGTTTCATCAAGTAAATATACCCATATGTACTTAAGTCATCAGTGAAGGTAAGAAAATAATGATATCCACCGCGCGCCTCAACACTCATTGGACCGCATACATCAGTATGTATTATTTCCAATAAGTCACTTGCCCGCTCCATCGTACCGGGAAACGGGGTCTTAGTCATCTTGCCCATGAGGCATGGTCCGCATGTATCAAGCGATTCGAAATCGAGTGAGTCCAAAGATCCATCAGCATGGAGTTTCTTCATGAGCTTTACACCAATATGACCTTAGCGGCAGTGCCACAAGTATGTGGTACTATCATTATTAACTTTGCATCTTTTGGCATTAATATTATGAACATGTGTATCACTACGATCGAGGTTCAACAAACTATTCACATTGGGTGCATGACCATAGAAGGTATTATTCATGTAAACAGAACAGCCATTATTCTCTGACTTAAATGAACAATCGTATAGCAATAAAAATGATCTAATCATGTCCATGCTCAACGCATACACCAAATAACATTTATTTAGGTTCAACACTAATCCCGAAGGCAGAGGGAGCGTGTTATGGTGATCACATGAACCTTGGAAACACTTCCAACACACATCATCACCTCGCCCTTAGCTAGTCTCCGTTTATTCTGCAGCTTTTGTTTCGAGTTACCAATATTAGCAACTAAACAAGTATCTAATAGCCAGGCGCTGCTATGAGTACTAGTAAGGTACACATCAATAACATGTATATCAAATATACTTTTGTTGACGTTGCCAGCCTTCTTATCTGCCAAGTACTTGGGGCGGTTCCGCTTCCAGTGACCGTTCCCCTTACAATAGAAGCACTTAGTCTAGGATTTGGGTCCAACCTTGGGTTTCTTCACTAGAGCGGCAACTGGCTTACCATTCTTTAAGTTTCCCTTCTTGCCCTTGCCCTTCTTGAAACTAGTGGTCTTGTTAACCATCAACACTTGATGCTCCTTCTTGATTTCTACCTCCGCGGCCTTAAGCATCGCGAATAGCTCAGGGATCATCTTCTCCATCCCTTGCATGTTATAGTTCATCACAAAGCTCTAGTAGCTTGGTGACAGTGACTGGAGAACCCTGTCAATCACTATCTTATCTGGAAGATAAACTCCCACTTGATTCAAGTGATTGTAGCACCCAGACATTCTGAGCACGTGCTCACTGACCGAGCTATTCTCCTCCATCTAGCAGGCAAAGAACTTGTCAGAGGTCTCATACCTCTCAACACGGGCACGAGCCTGAAATACCAATTTCATCTCTTGGAACATCTCATATGCTCCGTGGCGTTCAAAACGTCTTTGAAGCCCCAATTCTAAGCTGTAAAGCATGGCGCACTGAACTATCAAGTGGTCATCAGAACATGTCTGCCAGACGTTCACAACATCCATAGACGACACTTGAGGGATTGGCACACCAAGCGGTGCATCAAGGACATAAGCCTTTTGCGAAGCCGTGAGGATAATCCTCAGATTACGGACCCGGTCCGCATAGTTGCTTACGTTATCTTTCAACTTAGTCTTTCTCTAGGAAGATATTAAAAACGGGGAGCTATAGGGCGAACTATTGATCAACAACTAATTTGCAAACACACTTGACTATGTTCATGATAATTAGTTCATTTAATCAAATTACTAATGAACTCCCACTTAAATCAACATCCCTCAAGTTGTCTAAGTGATACATGATCCAAATCCACCAACTCAAGTCCAATCATCACGTGAGATGAGGTGGCTTCAATGGCGAACATATCCATGTTGATCATATGTACTATATGATTCATGTTCGACCTTCTGGTCTCCGTGTTTCGAGGCCATGTTTGTACATGCTAGGCTCATCAAGTTTAACCCAAGTATTCTGCATGTGTAAAACTCGCTTACACCCGTTGTATGTGAACGAAGAGTCTATCACACCCGATCATCACGAGGTGTTTCGAACGACGAACTTTCGCAACGGTGCATACTTGGGGAGAACACAATTTTATGTTGAAATTAGGTGAGGGATCATCTTATAATGCTACCATGGTCCTAAGCAAAATAAGATGCATAACAAGATAAACATCACATGCAAATCAAAATAAGTGACATCATATGGTCATCATCATCTTGTGCTTTTGATCTCCATCTCCAAAGCACCGGCATGATCTCCATCGTTACCGGCATGACACCATGATCTCCATCATTGTGTCGTCACGTGGTTGTCTCCCCAACTATTGCTTCTACAACTATTGCTAACGCATAGCGATAAAGTAAAGCAATTACATGGCGTTTAAATATTGACACGCAGGTCATGAATTAAATTAAAGACAACCCTATGGCTCCTGCCGGTTGCCGTACTCATTGACATGCAGGTTGTGATAACTATACAAAACATGATCATCTCATACATCACATATATCAAATCACGTCTTGGCCATATCACATCACAACATGCCCTGCAAAAACAAGTTAGACGTCCTCTACTCTGTTGTTGCAAGTTTTACGTGGCTGCTATGGGCAACTAGCAAGAACCGTTCTTACCTACGCAAAGCCACAACGGTGATAATCAAGTTGCCTTTTAACCTTCTACAAGGACCGCCTTCGTCGAATCCGATTCAACTGAAGTGGGTGAGACAGACACCCGTCAGCCACCTTTATGCAAAACAAGTTCCATGTCAATCGGTGGAACCCGTCTCTAATGCGAGGACAAGTAAGGTTGGTCCGAGCTGCTTCATCCCACAATACCGCCGAATCAAAATAAGACTAAGGAGGTAAGCAATCTGAACATCAACGCCCACAAACACTTTGTGTTCTACTCGTGCATATCGTCTACGCATAGACCTAGCTCATGATGCCACTGTTGGGGAACGTTGCAACGCACACACAAGATATCCATGGAGATGCATAGCTACGAGAGGGAGAGTGTGTCTATGTATCCTTGTAGACCGTTAAGCGGAAGTGTATATAACACGGTTGATGTAGTCGTACTCTTCATGATCCAATCACGATTAATTCCGATCCAGTGCCGAACGGATGGCACCTCCACGTTCAACACATGTGCGGCTCGATGACGTCTTCGCCTCCTCGATCCAGCGAGCGAGGGTGGAGTAGTAGATGGGATCTCAACCAGCACGACGGCGTGGTGGAGATGGTGGTGGAGCAATCCCGATAGGGCTTCGCCAAGCGCTATCGTAGATGTGATCTGAGGAGAAAATGGAGTAATGGGAGAGGGAGGGCTGCCACCGGGGCGTAGGGATTGTTGTGTGCAGCCCTCCTCTTCACTATATATAGGAGGCAAGGGGGAGAGGGGAGGCGCATCCTTGACCCCTCCTCGAAGGGAGGGGCCGGTGGCCAAGGGAGGATTCCTCCCTTCACAAGGAAGGGGGAGTCCCCCTCCTCCATGGCACCTCCAGGGTGCCTTGTCCCTTTGGGACTCTTGCCCCCAAGCCTAATCCACCTCTAGGGGTTGGTTGTTCCTGTTGCCAAGTTGTAAGAGCACATTTCTCCATGTGTGGTTTTGGTAATTGATGACAATCCCTATGGACTAATGGTTGCCTTGAGTTATATTCGAAGGATTTTTCCATAGGCACTTCTTGAAGTCCATCTGTTGGTTTCAAGGAGTTTATATGGTGACCAAGGTGGTATTCAAGGTTTTATCCAAAGATTGGTCATGTGAGAGTTGAGCTTATTGCAAGCATGTCTTGAATAAGAAGATTGTGTGAGCATTCATGTTTACCTTCAAGACATCAGCTTTATGAAGAGAGAAGATAAGATACAAGGTTGATCAAGACTAAGTCAAAGAGTGAATCAAGTTGATCAACATACAAAGCATACAAGAAGTACCAAGAGGGATCAAGTGATCCCATGGTATGGTAAGCATTGTCCATTACGCTTTGTGTACTAACCCATGGTCTACGTGAGAGTTCTATGTGGGGTTAGGTATGTGTCCATGGGATTGCGTCAAGAGGAAGATCTCATACAACCCATGGAGGATGACATCAAGTGAAGATCGTCATCAAGTTTGCGGTGTGCAAGTTCAAGTGAAGCATCACGAAGAGATCATGCTTGAAGCTTGCCGTCCATTGTGGTAACAATGGACTTGTGAAGATGTGCTGAAGAGTGGCTCACCCATAGTGGAGTATGGGGGATCAATCAACTAGTCTTCATCGAGCCAACACAATCAAGAAAGGTGGTCCATCTTGAGTAAATCAAGATCGTCATCATCTAGCTCAAGTGGACTATGTGCAAGGTATAGGTTTTCCCTTGATAGGTTTTCTATTTTACCGGTCTCATGGTGGTAGTTGGGAGACCGGGTTATAGGATCGATTGCCATACTATCGAGGGGGGCTCTCAAGTGAGTAGCTTGATCGTATCGTTCGTTGAGAGCTCAAACCATTTGCATCCTTGAATCATCTTTCTTGGTTCTTGTTTGGTGTTTCTCTTTGTGAGTCTTAGATCTTATGGTCATCTTCATGACAAGCTCTGGTTCATCGAAAACGGAGTCCTTATGCTTCTTCTATGATGTTTTCGATGTTGAAGTTTTTGTCGGTTCTTCATTGATAGAGGTTTCATATCTCTATATCATTGGCATTATTATACTGCCTCTTCATTGATAGAGGTTTTCGCTGTTGGATAGCTCTTGTCGTCCTGAATCCAACAAGCTTGAGTTTGCTCAATTCGGAGCTCGTATGCGAAAGTTATGACAGTTTTAGTGCGAGAGTTGTTTTTCTCTGATCAGGCGGTAGTACCGCTCGGTACCACGGTATTACCGCTTGGGCGGTACTTCCGCTGCGTACCACCGCTGCTACTTCCGCTTGTATTTTTCTCTCTGGATAGCGCTTTCCTTCGAGCGGTAGTAGAACGACAGTTATGGGCAGTAGTAACGCTCTGTGCGGTAGTACCGCCCGGCTTTTCTCTACTACCGCGGTTTCACCCACACGTGCACCACCTAGCGGTAGTACCGCTGGTGGGAGCGGAAGTATCGCTCCGGCAGCACTACCGCCTCCTGGAGTCTCTCTCTTGCACGCTGTGGTTTGGAACTTTCGTACCAGCGGAAGTACCGCTCATCTAAGCGGTACTACCGCTTATGCACGGGCTGAGTGCATAACGGTTGGATTTGGGGGAGCCTATTTAAGGGGGTCTTCTTCCCCAATGGTTCCCAATCCTTTGAGCTCGTATTTGCCCCCCATTGTTGACCTTCTTCGAGCTTGCTAACTCTCAATCCCTCCAATGATTCTTGTTAGTTCTTGAGGGAAAAGAGAGAGGAGATCTAGATCCACATTTCCACCAATCACTTTCCCCTCTATGTGAGGGGAACCCCTTGGATCTAGATCTTGGAGTTCTTCGTGTTCTTCTTCGTTCTTCCTCTCATTTTCCTCCATAGCATTAGTTGTTGTGGTGGGATTTGGGTGAGAAGGACTTGGGCACTCCGTGTGCCCTTGCCATTGCATTTGGTGCGTAGTTTTGAGTTCTCCATAGTGATACGTGGAAGTGAGAAGTTGAGAAGCTTATTACTCTTGGGTGTTTGAGCACCCTAGAGCTTGTTACTCTTGGGTGCCTTGGCGCCCTAGACGGTTGGTGGTGTCTCGGAGCTCAATCATTGTGGTATAAAGCTCCGGACAAGTGTTGGGGTCTCCAATTAGGTTGTGGAGATTGCCCCGAGCAATTTGTACGGGTACCGGTGATCGCCCCCAAGGGTTGCCAAAGTGTACGGGTTCCGGTGACCGCCCCAAGGGTTGCCATTTGTACGGGTTCGGTGACCGCCCTCAAGGGTCCCTTTGTGGAATCACGGCATCTTGCATTGTGCGAGGGCGTGAAGAGATTACGGTGGTCCTAGTGGCTTCTTGGGGAGCATTGTGCCTCCACACAGCTCCAAACGGAGATTAGCATCCGCAAGGGTTTGAACTTCGGGATACATCATCGTCTCTGCGTGCCTCGGTTATCTCTTACCCGAGCCCTTTACTTATGCACTTTACTTTGTGATATTGTTTCATGCTATATATCTTGCTATCACTTAGTTTTTTATCTTGCTTAGCATAAGTTGTTGGTGCACATAGGTGAGCCTAGTTGTTTTAGGTTTTGTGCTTGACTAATTAAACGCTAGTTTTGTTCCGCATTTGTTCAAGCCTAAACCGTAATTATTTTAAAGTGCCTATTCACCCCCCCCCTCTAGGCGACATCCACGTCCTTTCACAAGTTTTGTTCATCAGTAAGAGATTTTTTTGAGTACACAAGCATGGTTGTTAACATTGTTAATGCTTCTTGTAAAAGACATGATCAGTTAACCCAAGAGCAACATAATGAAATAGTGTGCATTTTTTCTCATATTGCATCTTATGATTAGATTATTGGGAAAGACTAACAACCTGTCACAATGCTTGCAAATGAAAAATCAGCATATTGTACGTGTTGTTGGATTGATTAAAACCACGTTGGAGGATATTCAAGAGATAAGGCAAAATGGTTGGGATGAGCTCTTTAAACAGGTAACCGACTTTTGTGTCAAATACAACATTGTAGTGCCAAATATGGAAGATACAAGTACTGCTAATGGGCGTTCAAGGACTTGGGGTGGGCAATTGGTAACTTACAACCATCACTTCAAAATTGAAATATTCAATGTGTTGCATGATCAACTTATTGTGGAGTTAAACAACCACTTTGCTGAAAGGTCTACTCAATTGTGAGATGCATTGCTTGTCTTGATCCCAAGAATTCATTTGCCAATTATAGTAAAGACAAGCTAGTAGATCTTGCTAGTATGTATGCTGCTGACTTCTCTACATATGAAGTTACTTTTGTCCTTAGAAACCAACTAGATTCATTCATTCGGGAAGCAAGAGTTGGTCCACATTTGATGAATTGCAATGATCTTGGTCATCTTGCCATTAATATGGTTAAAACTGATATGCACACAACTTTTCCCTTGGTTTACCGTCTTGTTGAGTTAGCATTGATTTTACCCGTTGCAACCGCAATAATGGAAAGAGCATTCTCAGCAATGAGCATTATCAAGACTGGATTGAGGAACAAAACATGTGACGATTGGATGAATCATAGAATGGTATGTTACATTGAGCAAGATGTATTTGTTAGTATTGAAGAATCAAAGATAATCGAGCGATTTCAAGGTTATCACACACGTAAAGGCCTTTTGCCTCGTCCTATACGTAAGTTTTCACATTTTACATCTATTATTAACTACTTTTACCTGCTATATTATGCACTGATTTGCATTTCATAATTGATGATTGAAGGTTTGGCTTCTTCTGCTATTGAAGATGTAGTCATGGGAGGCTCAGATCAACCAATCCTTTTGATTTGGTATCAAACTATCAATCATTTGCATCATCTATCTATGCTACATATTGTCTTTTGATTTGTCTTGCTTTATTAGTTGACCCATCATGGACAAATACTGCTATTGAATATTATGTTTGATTTCTTATTAGTTATGCAACATAGATTGACTTTTGTATGCCTTGAAACTAGAGTTTTTTGGGGGGTAGTTTTTAGCCCTTGGTTTCTCGCCTGGGGCGTCAGCCAATCCCGGGTCCGCCACTGACTAGGATGATTGGCAACAACCCTTTCAGACACATTTCTTTTCATGTTAATGAGAATGTTTCTTAATGCTTCGAATTCTTGAGGAGAGTGTTCAACCAACCTAATTGTGTCATCCACTGTTTGGTGTATCTTAGAAACCATTTTTCGTTTTGCCAGATCTAAGGAACTACTTTCATTCTCTTCAAGCAAGTTGTCGTAGCTATCATACAGTGTCCTCCTGTTAACCATTTTCTTCCACTTATCTAAAATAAAATGGCTAGGTAGCTCATTCATCTTTGCACCTCTCAAAACCACGATGATATGCCGACATGGAATTCCCCGTGTCTCAAATAACATGCAAGAGCAGTGAGCACTCATGGATGTTGTGTTGAATATAACTTCTTGAGACTTCAAAGAGCGGTCACCACCTATAACTGTGGTTCTCACATCACCTTCCTATGATATGCTTTCAATCAGGCAATGATCTCTAGCTGCACGCACCTCTTTTTGAAAATATTTGAAAATTTCATGGATGAAGAACAGACTATCATGCTTCTCGATCTCCCAAGATGTAATCAATGGGGGTGTAGAATTGAGGCACTCATGGTCAGCCTTGAGTTCATTCTGATGATGTTCTTTTAGGGTTGTGCCAATCCTGATCCAAAACTCCACCAAAGCATGTTTGTAACCAATAAAGCGGTTGAAAACGAGTTAGCACTCTCTGACCTTGAAGTGGTTCTTAGAATCTCACCCATAGATACACCTCAGAAGTAGGTTGATATCCATGATTTACGAAGTTCGTATCTCCTGGCAAACCATGTGTTTTCCTCGAGCCCAAATTCAGAAATCATTGAAGACCATTTTGCCTCAAATTCAACTGGGTTTTCGGAGCCCCATACACATGAGTTAATTGTATTATAGAAATGTTCATCCTCTCTCAACGTAGGACCAGCCTTTTCTGGAAGCTTTCTCATTATGTGCCACATGCATAACCTATGGATGGTGTGAGGCATAATTTGTTCAATTGCAACCTTCATGCTTTGGTCTTCATGAGTTATTATAAGCCTTGGTGCTGCTCCATCCATTGCTTTCAAGAACGTTTGAAATACACATTGTTGAAAGGGAGAGAGAGATTTGGTGGAATAGTTGTTTATTGCTTGGGCCTCGTGGACATATATATAGGAGTACAATGACCAACTTGGAGTACAAGACAAGGCAGGACAAATCCTAGTCTATCTCATATTTCCTAACTAATCAATATACTCAACATCCCCCCGCAGTCACAACGGTAGCGACGCAGACAGTGAGACTGGAGAAGAATCCGAAGATAAGCCGACGGTCATCCCCCCACAGTCGTAATGGTCAATGCATCGCGGAAGTCGTGACTGGAGTAGAAACCGACGAGGTTGCTCAAGCAAGGCGGTAGCCCTTTGTGCCGTTTGTCGAGGTAGCCGAGAGCGTAGGGTGATGTAGCCGTGGTCGAGGTAGCCGTGCGAAGAATGCCGTGGTCGATGTCGAGTCGGGGTAGCCGGTGTCGAGGTAGTCGCCGAGGAGCCGCGGGCGCAAGGAGGCGCCGAGTTAGTCATGGGCGCAGTGGTGTCGAAGTAGTGGTGCATCGGGAAGAAGACAAAGTTGAGATGCGTCGCGCCGGGATTGCCAAGTCCGGGGACACGTCGTGGACGAAGGCACGCATCAGTGTTGCCAGCACCGGGCATGCGTAGATGGACGAAGTCGATGTTGACGATGCGTCGCTCCAGGCTTGCCAGACCTGGGAACACATCGGGAACGAAGGCACGCATCGGTGTTGCCAGCACCGGACATGCGTAGACGGGGACCTGCACACAACTTGTACGCCATGTCGAGGAGGCTAGCAGAGAAGGACTCGACGACGGTTGCGGTGCAAATCGGCAGGGGGCCGATGTCGCCCGCGGTGGTCGGAGTAGATGAAGTGGTCGGGGTAGACGACGGCGACGCTGGCGATGAGCTGGTGCTGGACGGGCGGCGCGGCTCGGGTGAGCGAGCTGCAGCGGCGCTGAAGAAGAGCGGCAGCGGCGGCCTGACGGCGGCGGCTGATTAGGAGCGTGGCGGCGATGCTCGAAGTAGGTGAGGAAGAACCCGACAGCGTGACGAAGACCGGCGCGGACGATGGTGTTCCCGTGCCGAGGGAGGCGGCGCGGCGCATACCACGTAGAGTCGACGCGCGGAGACGGCAGAGTGAACCGCGGGCCGCGGCGCTACGGCCCGAATGGGCGACGCAGCGGCAGCAGGCTGGTTGGGGCAACGGCGGGAAGACCTCGGGCGGCGGCGGAGACCGCGGGACGCGGTGCTACGGCCCGAAGGAGCAGCACGGCGGCGAAGCGCGGGTCGGTGCGACCGCGAGGACGGTCTCGGGCGGTGGCGGGGACCGCGTGCCACGCTTGCTACGGCCCGATGGGGCGACGCAGCGGCATCGCGAGGGTCGGTGCAGCCACGGGGACGGCCTAGAGTGGACGGCCTCGGGGCGGCGGTGGACCGCGGGCCGCTACACTACGGCCCGAAGGGGCGACGCAGCGGCAGCACGCGGGTCGATGCGGCCGTGGGGAGAACCACGGGGCGGCGGCGCTGCGGCCCGATGGGGCAACGCAGCGGCAACCCAGTGCTTGATCGGTGGAGGGACACGCCGTACTCGGGACAGTCTTCACGGGACCTGCGGAGGCCCGCGCAACCAACGGGCCAGGTTAGTCGCATGGCGTAGATGAGGCGGATCGCGGCGGCGAGCGGGTGATCAATCCGATCGAGCGCGAGGTCGGGGACGCCGCTTGATGAAGGCGGGGTGGCGGCGGAGTCCGAGATGAAGCCGGCGACGACGGTCGGCAGGGCGGCCGTACAGGCGCGGCGTAGATCGATGGGCGGGCCGGCGTGCGAACGGCGGCTGTGATGGGCCGCCGCATGGCGCGAGGCCGCCGGGTTGGGGCGATGCAGGAGTCCCGATCGGAGCAGGGCGGTGACGGCCGGCGTAGGGCGACGGGCGAGCAGACGCGCGGGCGACGACCATGAGGGGCCGCCGCGTCTCACGAGGCCGCCGGTCGCGCCGATGTCGGAGTAGAGGCGCGGGGTCGACGGTGACGGTGGGCGACGCAAACCGATCTTAGATGGGAAAACCAAAAAGAAAACGCCGATCAATGCGATCGACGGAAGAGAGAAAACCCCAGATGAAGAGATCGGAAAAAAACTCTCTAGGGCAGCCGGTCAACACGACCGGCGGACGAACCCTAGGTACGGGCGGCGCGGCCCCCGGCGGCGGTCATGGAGGCCGACCGCCCCGGGGGCGGCGCGCGATGCGGAAGCGGTGGGCGGTGGCTAGGTCTAGGAACTTGCGGCAGATACCATGTTGAAAGGGAGAGAGAGATTTGGTGGAATAGTTGTTTATTGGTTAGGCCTCGTGGACATATATATATAGGAGTACAATGACCAACTTGGAGTACAAGACAAGGCAGGACAAATCCTAGTCTATCTCATATTTCCTAACTAATCAATATACTCAACACACATTTATACGCCTCTATCTTCTCATCTACAACCAAGGCAACACCATAAAAAACAGATCCCATATGGTGGTTTATTCCTGTGAATGGGCAAAAAATCATGTTGTACTGGTTGGTGCTATATGTAGAGTCGAAGGACACCATTTCTCCAAACAAAGCATAATTCTTTCTACAAAAAAGCATCAGCCCAAAATACATGTGTCAGACAGTTCTTATCATCAAGAACATACTCGAAGAAGAACCCCAGATTTATTTTCTTCCCTTTCCTGAGGTTGTCAATGAACATTTGAGCATATGAATCCTTGAAAGTACTTCTCATGCCACAATGGTAATTCTGCAGATCTCTCTTTGTGCACCCCACGGACTCAAATCCACCCTCACCAACACGAAGCAAGCGAAATGCCCCAGATGTGCCAATGCTAGCGGCATGACATGTGAATAGTGTGTCCTTCGCCTTCTCGCTGACTTTTCTGCTAGACTTGATTAAATGTTGCTTCCTAGGTGTGACAAATTCATGGGTGTGTTCTTCATGAAAAAATGATATTGAGTATTTTCCATCCTTCATACGCTTCACGGTTATCATGGCCTCGCAGCCACATCTAGTGATCTTTCTTGCATGTGTTCTTTTCTTCTCTCCATTCACAATCGTCTTGGGTTCATCCTCCTTCTTTGTTTGGAATCCTGATTTTGCACAAAGGAAATGCCTCCAGACTATTACATTATCTTTAGTCTTGTTCTGCCCAATTCGAACTGAAAAACCAATGTTGTGTGCATAAGCCTTGTAAAACTCCTCGACTGCTTCCATATTGTCGAATGACATTCCTACATCTGGCTTTAAGCTCTCATCGCATTTGGGTGTACATGATGAAATCTAAAAATCCCCAAACCCATTAGTCATACAAGTTAGTATTTGTTAGCAGAAATTGAACCAAGTTGTGATGATAATGATACTGACACAAATAGGAACGTCCATTCATCTTTTCTTTGGTGTACCGAAGCTATCCAAATTGATCAGGGGAGGTTGTATTTCCATATCATGACGGTCGACCTCATTGCAATTATGGATTTGCAAAACCAAGTCGTCACCAAGCTAAAAGAAACAACCATGGCATTCACGGGATCCGTTTTTATCAATGTAGGAAGAAATTAAATCATAAAAAATGGGATAATTGGTTTTATGCCCCTAATTGGATCACACTCGGCTGGTTTACCCCTAGTTTTCGAAAACATGCATTCCTGTCCAAACCACTTTGGTCGTCTTATGCTTTTGCCCTTTGACTGTTTGACCATCATTTTAAAAACTTCATAACAAATTCATATTAACTCAGAAAAAGCAAAAAAAGATATCAAAATGTTCAGAAAAACATCACCTATATATGCATGTCATTTGCACTCGTGACAAAAGTGTTGTAAACTCTCCATCACCTATATGATCTAAAACTGAGATGGGGACTTTTCAACACTTTTGTCATGAATGCAAATGTCATTCACGTATAGGTGATGCTTTTCTGAACATTTTGATATCCTATTTGCATTTTTCTGAGTTAGTATGAATTCGCTATGAATTTTTCAAAATGATGGTCAAACGGTCAAAGGGCAAAAGCATAAGACAAGCAAAGTGGTTTGGACAGGAACACGTGTTTTCGGAAACTAGGGGTAAACCAGCCGAGTGTGACCCAACTAGGGGCATAAAACCAATTATCTCAAAAAAATTGCTTACTTGTGTTGTACTAGTAGGAGGCAGGTGCATGACAGGGAATAGAGCATCGGTGGCACCATTGCTTATTACGACTGGTAGTGATGTGTGCTCTGAAAGGCGAGTCACGACTGGTACAGAGCAATGGCCCACGGACAAGGCCGGCGGAGGGCGTGGGGTCACAGATGAGGCCAACAGAGGGCATGGGGTCACGACTGAGGCCGGGGGAGGGCTAGCGCTGCTCGACAGGGTGGTCATAGGAGAGCTAGAGGACATACGATCGGCGGTGGCCCAAGACGAGACTCCATGGCGACAGATTGAGCATGATTCGTTTTTCTTTTTTGGCTGAATCAAGCTAGGACGTAAAGGCAAGGGATTAGCTTGGACGTAAGGGCAGGGGGGTAGTTGCAAAACTGCGATTAAATGGCTAGTTAGATTCCCACCTCGCTGTGCATCGTACGTCCTTGATCTGATGGCGTATAACGATTGTTTCAGTTTTTACTAAATATGGGTTTTCACTTAGATACTTTGCCTGGTTATTAACACCTGGTCGGACAGGAGGGGCCCACATACAACATTATTTATGAAAATTTAGGGGATTACTAAAAAATATACTTCAATTTCATTTATATTTTTCATCAACTGATGGGCCCCGGCAGGCAACGGTATTTAATTTTAGCCCAGTGTTTTTTCTGAAAAAAAGAACTCACGCGTGCCTCTCACCGCTGCGGCCTCCGCTAACATCCACTAACATGTGGGCTAACGGTTAGATGGCACGTCACGCGGACATTCTAGACGCACGAATACAAATGGAGGCACCGTATTTAAACACTCAGACAAGTTGCGACACATGTTCCGTGTATTTTTCAAATTTGGGTATTAAAATGACCGCGACGGATAAGTTAAGGCACCCATGGTGTATTTAACTCGTCACCAAATGAACTCGTACCCCATCGCTCTTGCGTCCCAAGGTGCTTAGCAAGGGGTTTCTTTGTCTCTCACCGGCGTCGCCGGTTCGCCTCGTCTCAGGCGTTGTGTATCCCGACCCTTGCACGTGAGAGAGCTTTGTTTTTAGGCGTTTTTCCGAGTTTTGTTAGGGTATGTACCATGCTCAAGAAGGCGAGGCAGTGGCGGCTTTTTGAAGATGGAATAAGATTCTTCCCGCCTAGCCCTCGCCCTGGAGATACTTCTAGCGTCGCCGAGGAGTGTGTGGAGGTGTGTATTTGACGGATCTCGTGAGATCCAGTCAGCATTTGTCTTCAATGGATCCACTTGGTTCCGGTCTTCGTTCGTCCGCGTCTGTGTGTCTGCATGTTAGATCCTTCCGGTATACACTTCTCTTCACCGAATATAGTTGTTGTTGATCCTATGAGGCCTTAGCACACCAACTTTTCGACTATCTACTACAACAATGTTGTTCGGCTCCAATGAGGGGAGGGGGGGGGGGGGGGGCGATGACAGCGACACACCTTTAGCTCGCCTCGAGTGATTGTATTCATCGGTAGTGGTCTACGAATTTGGATATAATTTTTATTCTTGGTGTTCTTTATACTGCACTAGCAAAAGAGTCCGTGCGTTGCAACGGGTGAAAAAAACACCACACTCACCTAACCCAATAACCATGACTCCGGACTCTAATAGGTCCATATCGTTTATTTCAACGCATGGCATCCCATCTGTGTTGCCACAATCATAACACATTTGAATGTTATCAATTCTAAGGTTTCTCTCTCTCGGCATGAGATGATAAATATGTTTTTTTTCATGTAAGCTTTTGACGAGGCGTGCATGTGTGGTTATAGATGTGTTTTATTGTTTCCCATCCTAGCTTTGTTGAGGTGTTCATCTTCAATTCGGATCGGATCGACACCGATATGAAAGAAAGATGGATCATGCGCTATTGATTAAGGTTGCACCCTAAACGGCATTTAAAAAATGGTTAACGTGTAAAAATGACATCATATTCAGATTTTACATGTTTTTCTAATAAAATTTCATATATAACATGTTAAATTTGCAGTTAAGGTTTAAAAGAGTATTTGATATGTACTGCAGGGATGATTAACCCAAATATCGGGGGTTTCCTGCAAAAAAAATCTGACTTATATTTGGCCTACCGGTTGATTTTCAAAAAGATCAGGGAGTTTTTTGAAAAACAGAAAATCTAACTTAAAAATGGATTGCATGTTGATTAATATAAACACGACGGAGTTTTTTTAAAAATGGCATAATGGACAAAGAATATCAATTTCCTTTATTAATAACTAGCAAAAGGGTCCGTGTGCTGCAACGGGAGAAAAAATACCATATGCTCTTAATCTACAAAAGATGGTCTACAATATGAGAATATGTAGCTGCAACCTAAACAAAGATGGTCTTAGCCTACAAAAGCGCAGTTCAAGATTCCACGGGTCTTCTATTTATAGATTCAATAGGTACATAAAAATGGGTACGTGATCATTCATTTATTCATGTCATGTGCGAAATGGGGTGTTATTATAGGTAAAGGAAAATGACTAAAACAGACGATGACAAATTACCGCACTACGGAGACATGTGTGCATCATCCATTGTTTACATTTACAGTTTAAGCATCGCCAACTTAGGGCATGTGCAACATCATTCAGCTCCTCGCTCTGCTCCATAACCTCAAGCTCATACTCGCACCGCCGTCCCGAGCTGCACCTCGCTTCACTCTGACTTCAAATATCGCTCTAGAACTCCTCATGCCTCCTCTATGCTCACCCAGTTTGGTTCGTCAACACCATCTTTGTGATAATTTACCTACCCCTTTGCTAAACGGTCTCTTGGCTTGTTGTTTACAACCTGTCTGGAAGAAGTTGTTGGTGTCGCATTTTGTTTGTCCTCAAGCCCAACAATCGCCATATACTGCTACATTTGATGTGGTTTTTACTTCTCATTTAACCTGTTTTGAAAACGACACACATATTTATTTTGTATGTGCAAATATTTCTTCATTATTTCTTTTATTTCTTTTGTAGTGCACACCCCATCTTTATTGGGCCTCTGTTTTATTTCATGTCACGCATGTCCTTATTTAATGAGTGTCTCTAGCAAATTTACCTTCAAGTCCGTCTCCAATCATAATTTTGCCGAGGTGTTTATTTTCGATTTGAATCGGTACCGGTATGAAAGAAAGACGTATAATGCACTATTGATTAAGATTGCAATCCCAAATAGTATTTTTAAAATGGTTACCATGTAAAATAATATTATATTCAGATTTTACATATTTTTTTAATCAAACTCCATATATAACATGTTAAATTTGAAGTTAGGGTTTAAAAGATATGGATCTTTAAAAAAACATTTGATATATATCACGGATTTAATAATAAAAACATCAGGGTGTTTTATGTAAAATAGCATAACGGACTAAGAATACCTGAATAAATAAAAAATATAAAAATTAAAAATAAATATAGATATAGGTATAGTTATATATAAATTAACAGTCGATGAATAGATCGGAAGAGGAGCATGTATATGCGTCGTGCGGCCCGACATGTATTCAATTCATAGGTTTGAAGGAATCAGATTAAAGCGAATTGACGCGTGAGACAAGTCAGGGAGTTATGAGTTAATCCATGACGTCATGGATTAGTTCACAATCAGCTACTCCGTATACTTTATCTGAAGAGACCAGGTGTAACATCACAGAATAATTGAAGACAGCGTGATAGAGTGCATGTGCATATTTGCTGCACGTGACCAATGTGAACGAGATTTTTTTACAAAGCGTTGACGGTGCAGCGAGAGAACAGAAAAATGACTACTACTGTACTAAGTTGATGACATGGCAGTTTGGTCGTGTCACTCCAGCCAATCAGCTACCGATGGCTCGCGTCAGGATTAGAACATTTGCTTCTGCTGCTGTCATCCCTCCATCGCCACGACGCACATTTTTAAAAACTAAATTAAGCCCCGTCAAAGAGGAGATGCATCCACTCTTAGCTTATTCTGATCATCTCAACTACAAATCTCTATCACTCAAATCAGTAAGCTTCATAGGGATAGGAGCTCCCTCGTTCAATTGACAATTTTAATTAATGTTAAAATGACTCGTCCCATTTGACTGAGTTATTCTTGTCCGTACCCGCCCCGCCTGCTACCCACGTGCTTTGTGCCGCCCACATGTGTGGATGTGCTCCACCAGCACCTTCGCCTCGTGTCGCCTACTACTACCCACACACTCTCCCGGCCACCGCGAGGTCCCCGCCTCAACTCCCGTCCTCGAATCCCACCATTCGGTGTTAGATGAGTGCTAGATGCTTCGCCCCATTGTCCCCTCAGCCCACTCTTTCGTGCTTCGGGCGCCTTGATTCTTCTCCCCGACCCCCACATCTACCGGCGAACTAGAAGACCCCCAATCCATCCCCCGAGCTCGGCGTCGACGCCAACCGCCATCCAAAAAGCTCCTTCCCGCCCGCACACACGCTCCATATCTCGCAGATTCATTCACTTCCATTGTTTTCTTTTATCAAGGGAGAGGCGAGGGGCTTGACCTTTGTTCAAGTTTATTAGGACCTATCTTAGTTTGAGTCAAAAATTAACTTAATAAATATAAACCATATGTCGCAGAATTGTGCCGTGTGAATTTTTTTGGAATACAAATTTAATAATAGTATACTTTGTAGCATATACCTCATGTTTTGTTAGTCGTATAAATGATCAAAATTTGATCCAAAATATGTGAAAGCCTAAGAAGCATCTACAACCGGACCTCTCATACCCGTTTCAAACGCCTGGGCAGGCCGTCCCGTCATTGATCGGTAAAAAGAAAACGCCCAATCAGACCTTTCAAACCGCAGACAAACATCCGGGCTGACCGGCACCCTTGATATCTAGCCTAAATATAGGGCGTATATGGGGCGGCCCGGGCGCGTCCGCCTGACAGGCTCGACCCACCACCGAACCCAAAGCTGCCCCACAAAAACCCCAATCCGGGTGCCTCGCTTCGAACCCTAGCTCACTCTCTCTCTCGTTCCGTCCGCATTGCGCTGGAGCGGTCCAAGGTGGAGATCGGCGGCAACTCCGGATTTGAAGCATCGCCGCTCTGCGCCGGCGCAACGCGGACGCCGGAGCTGGACCCTCCCGGCCCGCGTGCAGCTCCGCAAGGATAACGCAGTCCGCACCGCCCCCGCGCTGTCTCCTTCCCCCGCCAGTCGCTCCTTCACGCGGGACAACTGTGGGTGCTAGTGCCCGCGCCGCCGGCCCGCACACGCACACCAGAATCGGAGGCGCGCGCCGTGCGCCGCGAGAGGCAGCGGGCACGGGATAGGGACGCGGCGGAGCAGTCCGCGTGTTGCCGCCGCGGGATGCAGGCGGAGCCCGATGTGGACGAGCGGCTCCTCGCATGGGTCTACCGTCGGTCCCTCACAACGACGGAGATGGACGCTCGTCGTCTCCGACAAAAGAACGCCAGGACGTTCCGGCTTGCTATTGAGCAGTCGGAGCGCGAGGCGAAGGAGGCAGCGGCGGAGAAGGCTCGGGTTGCCAAGTTGAAGAGGGAGTAGGACAGGGTTGTCCGTCGGATGAAGGGGCTCATCGTCCTCTCCGACCCCGACGAAGACGACGACGACTGCGACAACTGCACCTCCTCGGACGACCAAGACCCTCCACCAGCCGCAGACGCCTACAACCGAGCTGGCGACCGGAAGGGCAAAGGCCCGGCGAGGAAGTGGTGATCCCGCCTCCCTCCTCTATGTTTATATCGTTTTTAGCTGTAGACGTTTAAGAACTTGTCCGGTGACAAACTAAGATGATCTTTTGGATGTTGCAAAGTTTGCTAATGTCCGTTTGCAGCCGATTTTTATTTCCTGTTGTTTGATCACGTAAAGTAGCTCAATCATTGCATGCGTAGTATGGATATATGGTGTCGGATATGAGATACACAAATACAGAGTGGCAAATATGAGACGTGACCGGTCAATGCCCGCAGGCGTTTGATGGGCCGAATTAGCCCATTGCGGCTGTAGATGCTTTAATAACCTTGGAAATCCCTCGCAAAAAAAAAAAAACCCTTCGGAAATCAGTTATTCCCCATGGGAATTCGAGAACTACCGAAAACACCCCTCTTCTTTCTTATAGCCCAAGCCATCCCTTCTTCCCGGAGATGGAGAGACCCCCCCCTCCAAAACTTTCCCCAATCCAATCTGCCAATCCAATCCTCTCCTGGAACCCTAAGCCCCCTCGGGTACATGACCCACCCTTCCTCGTCCTCCTCCTCCGCCCCGGCGGCCGCGCCGGATGACCCGACCTCCCTCGCCCCGGGCTTCCGCTTCCACCCAACAGATGAGGAGCTCGTCTCCTACTACCTCAAGCGCAAGGTGCTCGGCCGTCCGCTCAAGGTCGACGCCATCGCCGAAGTAGACCTCTACAAGCTCGAGCCATGGGACCTCCCCGCGAGGTCGCGCCTCCGCAGCCGCGACTCCCAGTGGTACTTCTTCAGCCGCCTCGACCGCAAGCACGCTAACCGCGCGCGCACCAACCGCGCCACTGCAGGAGGCTACTGGAAGACCACCGGCAAGGACAGGGAGGTCCGCCATGGCGCTAGGGTCGTCGGGATGAAGAAGACGCTCGTCTTCCACGCTGGCCGCGCGCCCAAGGGCGAGCGCACCAACTGGGTCATGCACGAGTATCGCCTTGAGGGCGATGGCGCAGCCGGGATCCCACAGGTATTGCCACTTCCGACACCGGCGATGGACTTTTTGATTAGATATTGGACTTCTATCGATTTTTTTTCATACCTGATCCCAGTGGGCATTGTGCTATTATGACCGTACCAGGTTTTTACCCGGATTTTTACTGCGAGTCGGGGGCAAATATTTCGATCGCTAGGGTGGCAATGTTCTGTTTTAGTTGCTAATGCGCTTAAATGCAATATAGTGATGCTAATTTTCAAACCATTGTGCACAGGATTCATTTGTAGTGTGCCGAATCTTCCAGAAGGCTGGGCCTGGTCCTCAAAACGGGGCACAGTATGGGGCACCCTTCGTCGAGGAGGAGTGGGAGGCGGATGAGGATGATGATTTTGGTCCTCTGCCAGTGGAGAGGAACGTCGTTGTTGAGCATGAGGCTCCTGGTGCTATGGAGAAAGGATATCTTCAGATGAATGATCTCATTCAGGTATACCTACAACTTGCATGATTTTCTACTCACTGCTTGTTTTAGTAAAAGAAGTCTCTAGTTGAGTACTTGAGTATCAAATGCTAAATACTGTAAAAAAGTCAGTTTGTGTTGCATGCTTACAGTTTGAGTTGTATATAGATCAACTTGAGTTGGCACTGAATTTGTTAGCCTTCTGTATCAAATGCTATACTGCATAAAGTCAGTTTATGTTGCATGCTCGCAGTTTGAGTTATACATAGATCAACTTGTGTTGGCACTTGGCAGTGAATTTGTTAGCCTTCTGAATCTGAAGATAATAACACATGCAGTTCTATTTCATTGCACTTGTCCATATGTACAATCAGGAGGGGTAGCGTACCAGCTCATGTTCTTGTGTGTGTGGCGGCGTTCTCTGGGAGACAATGCTGAACACCTCCTCTTCTAGGTCTAGAGCATGGGCTGGGCCCTATGGGCCTAAGATAGACGGGCAGGGCCCATACCGGTTCGACACCATATATGCTGTTGTCTTAGTTTAATTGATTAGTATATGAAATTTTTAGCAGGTTACAACACTTTTTTTATATTGCCCCTATATGTAATATGTTTTGATAAATCTTACATGTAAATTGTGCACAGTTACCCTAGCATGTAACAACAGGAAGACTTTGTCATACACTTTCCATGTTAAAATATGTCCTGCGATGTCTACATACCGCAGATTCCATATATTACCTTTTTGGGACAATATGTTCAACATTGTGATACTGTATTTGGTCGTTTGCTGCTTGATAGTCAACAACCACCTCATTTTGGCGAATATAATGTAGCAGCACATTTTCAGTGATTTTCCTTTTTATGGACTTCTTGAAGCTGTACTTTGTGCCGGGACCATGTTCGTTAACTATTATACACCAGTTATTAGAATAATTGCAAAAGGACAGCTCTCCCTTACCATTAGCATTGGAATTTTTTTGGGTGCCTTCGCATTTTCCATGGTCAAAGGGAGATGTTAATCACTTTTCATAGCCAGTGTTGGAATTTTTTTCCACAATCCTGCCAGTAGGTATGCTCACAAAATTTGCTATCACATAGTCTGTTGCATGTTTTACTTCAAGTAAAAAAGTAAGTGGTTTGTGAATGAAAATATGGATATTTGTATTTTCCCCATAATTCTGCAGAATGATGATTGATGGCACATAGTTTCATTCTAATATATTGTTTGTATGTTTGTCGAGGAAAAAGGTTCATAATATTACCGAGCATGTTTTCTGTCACGCTGGATCTAAATTATTGTATCTTTCTCTGCACAGGGATGCTCCACTTCCTTCAGCATTGGGATTTAGCTTGTTTTACTTGCATTAACGAATTTTATGCCATGCTGTCCAGCAAGACTGCTGACATGCATTGGTTTTTTGACATACATCTTTGTATTTCTATCAGGGTTAACTAGCAAGTATGAGATAACGACACACAAGAGTCATGATGTCATAGTATTCACTATTCAGGTCTATTGAGCACTAAAAAGGTTGTAATTCTGTGTTGTCTTTTTTGTCTTTAATTAACTTTATAAATGCCGACGCCATCTTTGACTTTTTGGATGGTCGGCGGCGACATAAACTCTATAACCAGTAAAAGATCAGACGAGACGGTGTGAACTTCACAAGGTCTGTGTGTCATAGATGATCAAACATATATATGTATTCTATAAGCTATAATTCTTTTGAACATAATAATTCTTTAGCATACTATTTATCCGTTTACTTTATTCGCGTGCAATTATGCTTTATGGGTAATTTCTTTGTGTTGCTCTGATCATTTCTGTACCTAATATAATAGGCCACTTTTTCTAACACACTTTTCCCCTCCAATTCAGGACTTGGCCGGTCAAAATGAGAATGGCAGTGTTGCTTTGCCGGTTTTTGACACTTCAAACACCAGCAGCCATTCTGAAGATGTAGAAGGAAATTCAGGGGACATTTTGAATGATCCAAGTCTCGGTTCTAATTTTCTTCAGTATATTCCTCCTGGAGAACAAAATAGCCCAATGCTTAATGAAAATATGTTATCTAATGCCAATGTTGGAGATTTTCTTAATAGTTCTAGCCCGAATGGTGAATTCCTAGAGCTGAAGGATTTGGAGTTGCCTCTAGGCAATGATTCCACTATCTGGCCTTCTGATGGTTGGGCCTGGAAAACATCTTTCTCCTCGGATGGTGTAAATGGGTCCAACAATGAGGTTCCTCTGATCATTGGTGATCAGCCTTTCCAGCAAGATGAGCTGGCCCAGTTGTTGCAGACACTACAAGATGACTCCTCCCCGCTGGGCTCAACTAGCACTGATCTTCCACACTCTTCTATTACAAATTCAGTCAAGCCAGAAGATGATTCTCTGATGTTTTTTGATGCGCCCTTTGACACGTTGTTCAGTGATGGATTTAGACAGACAAATGGATTTCTTGGCTCTCCAGCAACCATTCTATCTGGTATCGAGACACTGGATGATGGTATCCCATACTATGATGCAATGGACGATAACTTGTTTAATGATATGATGTGCTCTGTACAGCAGTCAGCTGGGAGCAGCTCCCATGTCTTTAATGGCCCAGTTCTTACTCAAGAGGTATGCTACCAGTTACATGTAAGAGATGAACTCATTGCACTTTGTGCCGATCATTGATGTACTTATTGCTATTGGAGATGACACACAAATTTTACTTTTATACAGGTCAACAATCCCAACTATACATATAGTCCAGCTCAAAAGGTTGTAGAACCTAATTTTGTAGTTGGTGCCCCGTCGTCTGCTAGGTTACCTGAAGCTGGTAGTCAGTTAAATTGTGTTGTTTTACCAGGTAATGTTATATTATGGAAAAGAACTGGCCAGCTATATCCTTACTATGTTTTGCTGTTTAGTACGTATTCAACTATTCATAGTACCTCTTTCACCCAGTATCTATGTTACCCTGAGGGAACGTTTGCAGTTATATTTTACTTGTCCTGATTAAGCAAGATTGTCATTTTGTGCATCTTGCAAACAAAAACAAGCTTTTAGTTGTGCTTAATGAGGGCAATGTTAGCAATGGCTGGTCTTGAGTTTCCTTGTCGTTAACTTGGATGTTGTAGCTGTAAATGAAGATCACTGAAAGGTTTTGGTATTGTGTTGTCAGATTCTCAGGCTAAGAATGGCTCCATGGGAAAGCGTTTTGTAAAGATGCTGGATTCAATCTCGGCTCCCCCTGCTTTTGCAGCAGAGTTCCCAGGCAAATCCTTATCTGGTGTGCACCCTAACACCATCAGTGTGTCTACTGAAGTAATCAGCATAGGAAGCTTAACTGTTGCTTCTCGACAAGGTAAGTGGTCGTTCCAGAAGGATGAAGACATGGAGCTGCTCTTCTCCACAGGTTTCCAGCCTGATAATCGCATACACTGTGGTGGCTGCAACACGGTGACTACGGTGCTCCGTGGCGGCTTCTGTCTCTTTTTCCTGTCAGCAATAATGCTCCTGGTGAGCTACGAGGTGGGCCTCTGCATCTATGGCAAGTAACCTGGCCTGCCTGCCCGCCCGGTATTGGGTATAAAAGATTATTATGACGTTAGGTAATTGTATGTGTATTGAGGAGAGAACTGGGGACCTCCTGATGGCCTAAATGTAATGACATGACCTCCTTGTGCGTCTGTTAAATTCGACAGCATCAGCGGTACCGTTTTGCAGCCCTAGAGTTAGTGCTGTATCTATGAATTCCTCCGGTGCTATTAGTATTTTAAGAACTGCTTAATAATCAGTGCATGGTGTTGCTGCAGTTTTTCATGTTCGCTAGGCAGTTTTAGCGTAGAATGTTGTAAATACAAATACCAAGTTGGCGGCTGAATCCAAGCTCATAATGCTTCTGCTCTATGTGTTGTTATTTGCAAGGTTTGAACAAAATTCTAAACTATGGAGCAGGCCGACACTTCCTCAGATTCTACCATCTCCCCTCAAGGTCGATAGATATCTGTCGGGCTGGATGGCTATGCTGCCACACTGCGGGTGTTAGGCCCGTTATGAAAACCAGATAATCTCAAAACGCGCACACGCGATTATGTATTAACTCACTGCCTCGTTTTATGTCTCTTGCTATGAACAACAGAATTGGCAAATAGAAAATGTGGGGAGCTCGTGTAGGCCCGTCGAAATCAACTGGAATCGCTCTGAATCGGGCCTATCCGGTTTTCGACCGGAATCGAGACTGGCACGATGGATCTTGGTCGAAACATATATATGAAGGGAGTAATAAAGGATCCTAATCCTATTTCTTGTACTCTTCCGTTTTTCAGTCTACATAGAAGATTTGTCTTAACTCAAACTTCTTAAAGTTTGACCAACGTTATTGGAAAAAATATATTAACATTCATAATATCAAATCAATATCATTAGATGCCATCATGAGATTAATTTTCATATTGTGTATCTTTAGGGTTGTAGATATTGATATTTTTTTATATAAATTTGACCAAAGTACCTAAGACAAATCTTATATGCAAAATACAAGAAAACACAGGAGTGTTGCCTTGAATTTTGGGTCCAACCCCGATCTTGATGGGTTTGTAAAGCTAACGGTGCCCTATGCTCCTTCGGCCTCTACCATCTGTTCTGCTTCGCCTCATTCATCCTGAAGAGCAGGGCGTCGCCCCTTCGCCTGGCAGCTTGTCCAGAGGAGGATCAACACAAGGGATGTTGTGCTGATTATCTAGCTTTTGTCAATTTTTCTTATGCCACTCTAGATTTTGACATTTCACTTCTGCCACTCAAAAGTTAAGAGTGGTAAGAGTGAAATAGAATCATTTTGCTTCCGCCACGGAATGACAATTGTGATAATTGTTAAAAGCTAAGAGTGGCAAAATAAAATGTCAAAATCTAGAGTGCATAAGAAAATTGGCGAACACTAGAGTGACAAAAACAAAAAAAAATTCCTTCGAAAGTGGATACCCTCTCGACCTGCGAAATGAAGCTTTTGACCTGAATCTCTTGCCTGTCCCTGCTAAGGCAGCCTAGCCAACCATAGTTTCCGCTCAATTTTTCAAACATATCTCTAACCGACCCTCTATAATTTAAGGAGTATACGGTTGTAGCCGGACCTAATCGATCCCTCAAACTTAACTCAAATAAAATGACTCTGTGTCAAAGTCTCTCTACATTTCTTCCTTTTGCTTCTTTCTTCCGACGACAGGCCTGGACAAGGACAACATCGAATGGGGAGATGTACTTGGGATGGCGAGACACGCGCGCGCACACACACGCACGGTAAGACCGGCGGCTATGCACGCAAACGTACACGTAACAGTAACAACACAGTCACACACGCACCAAAATAGGCTTTCGCCCCGTTTTATATATAAAGCAGCCATCATCAACATGTCGGTACAAACGCACGCCACCACAACACACGCACACACCCAAGGCAAGATACAAAGGTGTTGATCGCAGCAACACCACCCCTAGCACTACAAGAGCAACCAGGGAACTCAACCGTGAACACGCCACAGCGAAGAGATGAAGCCGCATGCGACGAACCGTGGGCTCCAAGGCGGCGCCTTCAGGAAGGTTACGACACCGGAGCGCCGTCACCGCCCGATCCGAGGATCAGAGTTTCCCCTGGAGCACCACGACGGGCAATGAGAGCCGTGACGATGCCTTCAAGAAGGGAACGAGCTTCGCCGCCGCCGGTCCGTCCGAAGATAGAACATGTTTTCACCCCGGCCAATACTCACCGCCACCGAACGCCACACCCTGGCAACCACGCCGCCCACACGGCCATGGTCACCGGTCAACACCGAGCACGGGCTCTGCCCATGAGCACCGCGCTACCACCCCCAAGGCCGCCGCCCCGGCATCCAGGACCCTGACACCACCGCACCCGAGACACGCCGCTACCCCAACCAAAGAGACGAGAGAAACGAGTCACCTTTCTTACCCCTGGACGGCCCCCAGCACTTAGACCCAAAGGCCGGCCACAACTGGCCTCCATCGACCCATCCTGCCGTACCAGGCGCGAGACGAGCTCGGTCCTGCTGCATCGGGCGCGAGACGGGCGCGGTCCTGCTGCATCGGGCGCGAGACGGGCTCGGTCCTGCTGCACCGGGCGCGAGACGAGCTCGGTCCTGCTACACCGGACGCGAGACGAGAGATGGACCGCAGCTGGGAGAGGCCCAGCTCCCCGGCGCACGTAGCAAGCACATGACGAGAGAGTGAAGCAAGGGTCGATGCGGTCCGCCCGCAGACGAGCCGACGCCGGAGAAGAAACCGACCGTCGCCGCGGGCAAAGCCGCCGAACCACCGTGTAGCCGCCGCGCCACCGGGAGGCCACCGCCCGTGCTGGTCCTCCACGCGCTGCCGCCCACGGCCGGAACACCAGCCACGCCAAGCCACTGCCCCACCCGCGCCGCCACGAGGTCAGATCTGGCCGGGCCATCGCGGCCGCCGTCCCCGACCCCCGGCCAGCACCACCAACCAGCCGCGTCCACCACCAAGCCTGGCCACCAGCGGCAGGAGCTCCCCAGCCCCAATCCAGATCGGGACTGAGCGAGCCACACCACCGGCGACCGAAGCGCCCAGCCCCGGCGCCGCACGCCAGCCCGCACGCACGACGGGGCCCCGCCGACCACCGTCGAGAGCTGCCCCGCGCCAGGTCTGGACGCAGGAGCCACCGCCACCCGGCCAGGAGCACCTACGCAGCCGCCACTGCACCGCAGCGTCGCCAGCCCGGCCACGCGCGCTGCAGCCACGGCGCCCCGTGCGAGCGCCGCATCCCCCGCCCGCGGCCGCACCCCGCGCTGCCTCGGCGTGGTTGGGGAGGAAGAAGGGCCCTCCGCCGCCGGCCACCGCGAGGGGCTTTGCCCCGGCGGCTCCGGCCGGCGGCGGGAGGGAGAGAGGAGGAGCGGAGGGGGCGAAGGCGCGGGCTGGCAGCGCCGCCACCCGAGTCGCCCGCGGGGACGACGCGGGGGCCTCTTGGAGTCTTCGCTTGTCGGCTCTTTAGCTTTCTTCACAGGCACACATGCATGCGCTGCAGCAACACATGCACACACGTACACGCAACAGTAGCAACACACAACGAACCAATCCGTGGTTGGATGGTTAGAGGGACAGTGGTATCCTCAATCCATCAGGGTTCAAGTCCTGATGCTTGCATTATTTCTGGATTTATTTCAGGATTTCCGGCGATGCACATTTAGTGGGAGGAGACGCTCTCGTCGACGACGAGGTGCCTACGGTGACTACGTAAATCTCAAGATGATATACCGGCTCAGTCTCTCGGAGGTGCTCATAGGTGTAGGGTGTGTGTATGTGCGTTTATAGGGATGAGTGTATGCGCGTTTATATGAGCGCTTGCGTCTGTACTGTGTTTAAAAAATAGTAGCAGCACACGTACACGAGCACGCACACGCACACGCGCACACGTAGCAGTAGCAACACACACGCATAAGGTGAGGGCAACGGAGTCGCGCGACACGTGACTCGCAAGAGAGTGGGAGGATGAACGACACGATTACATGAAGTTCCTCGTTGTCGGCGAGATTCCGGTGCTGGCGAGGGTCGCTGGAGTTGCGACGAAGTTGGGGGGCTCCATTTTCTTGGGTCACCAAAGCTGTGAAGGCAGGTGGTGTGGGTTCTAATGAGGATATCAATACCATAGTTATGCCCACAACTCCTGCTACTATACTTACTGAACCAATTACTAGAGCTCGTGCACGCCAGTTGAATTAGCAGGTATTTTTGTTCATTGGAAACGATTCTAATATTCATGAGAATATGATGCTGCCTAAAATAGATACATTTGTATTGATTACTAATAAAGGGCCAAACATGGACAAGAGGGATGAACACTTGAGAAGGATCAAGCATGGAGATGAAGGCGCGTGCAAAGGGAACCACACGACGTTTCTAGTGGAGTTTTCAACACTTTGAAGTCCCCATGATAACATACAAGGACATGGACGAATATACAAGATGCCCTTTCATAAATTTTGCCCATAGCTTATTATAGGTGCTGCGCGACCTTATTTTTGGGCCAGGCCCATGTAATTTTGAAATACTCTACTTCATAGGTTGGTTTTAGAGTCCGTACTGTAGGGGAACGACTCAGGAGGTGTTTTAGTTCCACCTTGCCAAGGGTGGATGAAATCCCCTCCTTTTTCCCATATAAATAGAGCCCTTAAGGCACCGTTTAGACTTGGGTTTTGTGTATATTAAAAGTTTGCCATAGCTACAAGTTCTTGTCCTTCGTTTGCGTTCTACGACCAGACCAAGACGTCACAAAACCCCACTTTCATTAATAAAGCCTTCCTCTTATATTCACAATATCCAAATTGCAATTTCAGTTTCTTGCTTGTTCTTCGTTTGCGTGCATGAAATAGACCCTCGTGGTCAGGTTGATCGTGCTCCGGCGTGGTCAATAACCTATCGGAGTTGGATTAGCGATTGCTAAGGCGTGACATCCTCGCATGTTCGTAGTCGGATCATTAAAGTCTACTCCACCGAAAACGATAGTCACCATCCCATCGAAGGATGTGACACTTTTTCCTCTATCAAGTGGTATCAAATTTCCAGGTTGCTCGGTGAGATTTTCCAGTTTTTTCGTAGTCTAGATCGCATCTATTTTTCTTACCTATAGTCCACGAAAAAGCCACGAATAAAAATTAGGGTTAGTTTCTTATATCCGAACCAATCTAAGCCTTTTGCAATTTTCTGTTTGGTGTTTTGCTTTGTTGAATTTGTGGTTGCATCGTCGGGTCTAGTTGTTGGTATTAGCATCTAGTCCTTTAGAGTTTCGAGTTCTGTTCACAAGTTGTCATGCTGCCGCCGCAACATCTTCATAGCCGCTGCCTGATGAGTGTATTTTATGCATACTTTTTAGAGTATATTCTAGTGCTAAAATCCTTCATATCATACCCATCTAGCACTTATTCATGTCTTCAATGCATAATTTTCGGTATTTACTTGTGTTACCAAGTTCGTTGCACACTTTTTATTTTTATTTAGTTTTTACTAGTTTTGCTTTGATTTGTGGTCTTTATAGGTGTGTTGACATGTTCGTGGATTTCGGAAATCAAAATAATCAAGCTAGGGGTCAAACCGAAGAAGTTCCAAGGACCAGATCAAGGCACGTTGGAGAGTTTGATGATTTGACATTTATTAAAATTCCCAAAATGAAGATCCAAGGCCACTGACGCATCGAGCTTTTCGCTAGCAATCCAACAAGCCCAAGAATGTTAGAATCAGAGTTCGTATGACGAAATGGTGACCAAAATATGAAGCAATCCCGAAGTCCACACAGAAAGACAACCTTTCATGCGTCCGGAGACGCTCGTTTGGGCGGTCATTTGAGCTCCACACAACCACGAAAATTGGCCGGAACTTTCTGGATTTTGCTCCGATTTCGTCTCTGTTTTTCCCTACGAGATCCTTGACGACCAAGGCTTGTATTGGACATGGATTTAGCTCTCCTTGAGCCCTTGGATGAACGGGAGGAGGTTATATCAACGGAGGACACCCGAGGAGACCTTTTATAAGAAGACCTCCAACCCTAGCCGCCGTCTCATCTCATGTTCATCCCACACAAGTCTCATCTACAACCACCACACCTCCATGGCAGCAACTCCACCATAGAAAGAGGGCCAAGACAAGAAGAAGGAGGAGTGGAGGCGCCCCCTACACCCGGCGCTGTCCGGAGAACCGATGCCCTCTCCATCACCTCCACCACCATGCTCCTCTCCATCTCCAACATCATGTTGGCTTGTAACTTGTCTCAATCCCTTATGTACTCCATCTACATGTTTGAGTGAATTACTAGTTCTTGGGGGAATAAGATGAACTCTAGTACTACCTCCGTCTGGGTTTATTAGGCCACCTCTTATTTTGGGATAAAATTTGACCAATAAATTTAACTAATACAATGTAAACTATATGTCACAGAAATTATACCTTTGGAAAGCTCTTTCGAATACAAATCCAATAGCGTACTTTTTGTAGCATATATTCTACATTTTATTAGTCATATGAATGGTCAAAGTTTGTCTCGAAATACTAGGGGGCCTAATAAACCCGGACGGAGGTAGTATGTGCTAGTACCGATTGTCTTGTGTGATATGAAATAACCTTTTCATGGATTGTTAATGTTCTTCGTGATGTTGGGTGAAGTGCACCATCCAACGTTTGCCATTTTTGGACACAAGGATATTACTATTGGATGAATAGAGAGAGGAGAAAAAGTCACAGTTGTTCCCATCTCTACCAATTCGATAGGGGAACAACGGAGGCCGCCCTTTGGCTGCGTCCACGGGGTAAACCCTTAATTGTCATGAGTTGTAACCCTTTGAGGGAGACTATGACGGTGGCGTGCGTGGCACGAAGTCTACCATGAGTAGAACGTTTTGCACGAGCCTCCGCCCACAAATAATTACATGAAAGTGGCTTAAGTATCCGTAGAATGAACATGTAGTGATAATCCGAATACCTCAAGAACGCCCTTATTACTCAAGCGATGCCCCTTTATTTTATTCGCTGTTTTATTTACGTTTCTACCTTTGCTTAGTTGTTTAGACAAAACCACCTTTATTATCATTCCGTTAGCAACCAATGAATAGACTATTTCCAGTTAACGCGCTGGGTGTGAACGTAGCCACGTGAGTGACAACATAACTGTGGGGCTGGTAGTTACCTGTGCAACGCCGCTCCCTGTGGGATCGACATACTCTACTTACTGTGAATTGCAATAGCCTTGTGCCCTTGCAGGTCATCAAGCTTTTCTGGCGCCGTTGCCGGGGAGCAAAAACACTCAATTATTACCATCCCGCTCACACATAGTTTATTTTGTTAGTTGTTATTTATCTTTTAGTTTTTCCCTTATATCAAAAATAAAATATACGAATCATGTCTTCTGAGATGTCCATTGAAGATATTTTGCAGAAGTGGAATAGAGTCTATGAAAATAACAAGCGATTGGCTATCATAAAAAAAGAAGCAGAAGAAAAAGAAGCAAAGATAAAAGAATGGTTGAAATTGGTGAATGACTATTCATCAATGATATGTGCTTCATACCCTCTACCATGTGAAGACTGTCAATCCGAAGAGCACCTAAATTATCAATGTGAGTATAGTATCGATCCAATACTAGCAACTTATAATAGTAGTGATAAATGTCATGCTAGTATGGAAATCATACAACTAGTGCTTCTTGTTGGTGTGATTCTTCGTAGAATAACAAATGTAAGGGTAAAGTGCATTTTGCTAGAAACCATTCATGAGAATGTGCATCCTATTCATTGCTTTTGCCTGCAGACATTTTGTGATAATGTATTAGTGAAGAATGGACCAGAGCGGATCGCAACCGCCTTGGGAGAAACTAACCATTTGCAGGATTCACAAAATGATAAATAAAATGATGTACTTCATGAGGAACAAACAACCCCCAATATTGATGATATGCTACAAGAATGGGTAAGGGAACATGAATTAAATATTCTTCAAACTAACTTGCAGCAAACTGATGTCTACTACACAACTTTATTCTTCTAGACTCTGTTGGGCCTCCAAGCGCAGAGTTTTATAGGACACTAGCAATTTTACCTCAAGTGGATGACCTAATATTTATCAATCCGTGGGAGATGTACGATGAAGATGGTCTCTCTCAAACAACCCTGTAATCAAATACAAGAAATCTCTTATGTCCCCAACACAGCCAATACAATGGCAAATTGTATAGGTGCACTAGTTCGGCGAAGAGATGGTGATACAAGTGCAACATGGATGATAGAAATAGGTTTTTGTAATCTGAAAATATAAAAAAAGCAAGGTAACAAATAGTAAATAGCGAGCAAAACGTTATATCAATGCGTGGAAACAAGGCTTAGGATTCATACTTTTGCTAGTGCAATCTCTTAACAGTGCTAACATAATTGAATCATATAACCATCCCTCAACGCGCGACAAAGAATCAATCCAAAGTTCCTATCTAGCGGAGAACATAAGATGAAATTGTTGTAGGTAGCAAAACCATCTCGTAGTTATCCTTTCTGATCAATCTATTGAGCCATCCCTATAAGTGTTACAAACAGCCCTAGAGTTCGTACCAGAATAACACCTATGATACGCATCAATCAACCCTAATGTCACCTAGATACTCCGATGTCACCTCAAGTATCCGTGGGTTAATTATTCGACATGCATCAAACAATTTCAGATTCGTCATATTTAATCCAACACAAAGAACTTCAAAGAGTACCCCAAGGTTTCTATCATAGAAAGTAGGACAAGAATGTGTATCAACCCATATGCATAGATTACCCCAATGTCATCGCGGGAATCCGAAAGTTGATTACCAAAACATATATCAAGTGAATCAATAGAATACCTCATTGTCACCATGGGTATCCACATGCAAGACATATATCAAGTGTTGTCTGTTGTCAAATCCAGTATTCAATCTAACATAACGAGATCTCAAAGGGAAAGACTCAATTCATCACATCAAGATAGAGAGGGAAGAACACCATATGATCCAACTATATTAACAAAGCTCATGATACATCAAGATCGTGACATCTAAATAACACGAGAGAGAGAGAGAGATCAATCACATAGCTACTGATACATACCCTTAGCCCCGAGGGTGAACTACTCCCTCCTCGTTATGGAGACTACCGGGATGATGAACATGGCCTCCGGTGATGATTTCCCCCCTCCGGCAGGGTACCGGAAAGGGCTTCAGATGAGATTTCTTTGATACAGAGAGTTATGGTGGTGGAGCAGAAGTTCTAGGTTAACTTTTGTTTTTTTGTATTTATAGGATTTTTCAGCGTTGGAATCACGTCAAACGGAGCCATAGGATGGTCCCAAGGCAACAGGGCACGCCCTAGGGGGGCGCCCTCTTGCCTTGGGGGCACCTGGTGGCCCGTCTCCGATGGTTCTTCGCTCCAGTATTTCTCATATGTTCCAGAAAAAAAATCATCAAAAAGTTTTGGGTGATTCTGAGAACTTTTATTTTCTGCATAAAAACAACACCACGGTAATTCTGCTGAAAACAATGTCAGTCCGGGTTAGTTCTAATTAAATCATATGAAGTGCGTCAAAACCATCTGAAAATATTGTAAATATAGGTAAATATGGCATGAGTACTTCATAAATTATCGATACGTTGGAGACGTATCACAAACAAATGGGGATGCCAAAGAACCATCTATCTTGGATGAAGTGTGCATAGAGGAAGGGAACACCAAGGAAAATGAAGAGGAGGAACATATTGATCACCCGTCCTCATCTTCCACCCACAATAGTAACCTTTTGCTCACTCTTTATATGTTCTTTGATGAAACAACTCTTGGAAAAGATATAACTTGCATGAATTTTAAAGAACTATACTTATTCATAGACGAATGTGTAGGTATGATGTGTTCTTTGTATCAAAATCGTTGCTTATGTTGTGGTTCTCGCAAGCACATTGACTTTCAGTGCACAAATGCTTATGATCAAGTGATAGAAAATTATAGAAATAATATGATAGATGTCACCGAGGAATACCTATGGTATGTAGTACGCAAAAGTGCAGATGCATTATTTTCTGAGATCCAAGACGTTGCTCAAGCCCACAACAATGATGCCATAATCGAATGGATGTACAACAAAATGTACTACATATACAAGTATTGTCGAGAGCATCATGTTGAAGAAGAAGAAGAAGAAGAGGGCAAAGAAGAAGAACATGAAGAAAAGGGGTTCACAATGAAGGAATTGCTACGTACCCCCATTTATGCAAACTCTTTGAGATACCAAAATCAGAGTATGATAATTCTAGTTTGAATGAACTTGATGCTTATGAATTTCATGTGCAGGAAAGTCATCCTCCAAGTGATGGGTATAATGATCATGAGCCACTAAGCATCTTATTTGAAGAGCCTAGTATTAGCTATAGTGGCAAACTAGATGAAGAATACACTCTTGATTTATTAATGCTAATGTACTACTATGCTTCTTTGGACAATTTTCTTATGTAGGGGAAACCTATTGGGAGTGTTGAACTATCCGCTCCACAAGAAGAATTTTATGAAGTGTTCCCTTGCAACGATAGCCAAGGTACTATCTCTAAATTTAATCATACGTCTCTAACCATGGCCTTGCAGAAGAACGAGGAGACATGTATACCCATCTTGGTGCATCGATTCCCGCTTGAGAGCGAGGACCTATTCACATACACGATGCCGATGCACCGCAAGAGGGTACGACTCCGACCACACTTTACTATGAGGTGCTCCAAACAGTTGTCGGAATCAAGTCCAACTACACACCAGGTCGATATCCCTTGGGATACGGGTGGATTTATGGAGCATCGAGGCCTAGCTAAATGACTCTAAATAAAGCGCTATCGGGAGGCAGCCAGGAAGTAAGTGGTAATCTTTATTAGTTTTGGGTCTTTATAGTTTAGTTTGCATTCTATTTTTTTTGCATTGGCACTTTGCATGAATTGCTACTAAAGTTGGTTTGGTTTAAGTTTCACTAGGTGAAATTTTTTGTCTGCTCAAAATTTTATACATGGCACAATTGCACTATTGGATCTTCTTAATATATGCCTAGTACAAGTGTTGGAGCTAACCCGCAGGAATTTTCGAAGTAAAGGAAGTTCCAAATGGAACATGGCAAAAGATGATGTTTTATACGCCCGCTCGCGATCGTATGGTCAGTCGTATCGAGGGAGGGAGGCGCCAACACACACAACCAGAGAAAACAAACCCAGCGACAGCGTATCATACGGGCGCATGCGCTCATATGTCATTCGGACAGGAAGCGGCTAAAGATCTAGAGTGCAAGACGATGTTTGGTACAAGCGCGATCACTTGTATGAGCGCTCATTTGGTTGTGTGTCGACGCTGGGTGCCAGAACATGTCAAAAGACGGCGGACCGTACGACGACAAGCGTCGTACGAGCACTCGTATGAAGGTCGGACAATACTCATTTTGTTTATTTCTTCAATCCAAGGTTAGTGGGTTATATTTTAACCGTCCGTTTGCACTCTAATATTTATTATTCACCTTTGAAGCATCCCAACCAATAAACTTTGTAGTTCTTCATGTTTTCTTTTACCGATTGGGTATACGAATTCCGTTCGTATACCGAACTGTGTTTTTTATCTTGTGTGTTATTTTTGCAGAGGTTTGGACCTAGTGTGGTGACACATACGGTACAGTGCCAACTGTATGCAAATCCACACAAGCCACTCGGTCACTTCAATTCAACAAAGTCTTCAATTACAAGTGCCCGGTTCTACCGGACAATATCAAAAACATTTGATGAAGCATATTTCCATGTCCATTTTAAAGGAGAGGTTATTTGCAGCTTAGTGGTAAAGTTTTATTACCCTTGCTTACATTAAGCTTAGGGAGGTAACCACTTTCCATACTCTCCTTTAATAATCTACACTTTCTCTTTTTGTTTCATGATTTTGAGATTAGTTCTTGCAAAGTTCTAAGCTTGGGGAAATTATTTTTACATGTGTAGAGTTTTGTGCAATGATCTTCATCTGATGAATACTATGCAATCATGTGTGTGACTGTTTGATAAGCTTGCTTAAGTATGATTGCTCTGTATTTGTATAAGGGAATCACTTGCTCAAGTTAGGCCTAGTATTACTTCTGCTCCTTGTGCTCCTTCTGTTCCTTGTGATGATTCGGAATACCTCGAGAAAGCCCTTATTACTCAAGCGCTACCCCTTTATTTTATTCGCTGTTTTATTTATGTTTCTACCTCTTCTTATTTGTTTAGACAAAACCACCTTTATTATCGTTCCGTTAGCAACCGACGAATAGACTATTTCCAGTTAACACACTGGGTGTGAATGTAGCCACGTGAGTGACGATGTAGCTGCGGGGTTGGTAGTTACCTGTGCAACACCGCTCCCTGTTGGATCGACATACTCTACTTACCGTGAACTGCAATAGCCATGTGCCCTTGCAGGTTATCACTGCCATACACCACCACCACACCATCGTCATCGCTGCTGCCATATACCACCACCAAACCATCATCATCGCCACTGCCATCTACCACCACCACATCATAAGTCATCACCGCTACAATATACCACCACCACACCATCGTCATCGTCGCTGCCTTATGCCAGCATCGTAGATCCGCCATCAAGCCGAGTCCGACCTGGAAGCTTCGGGAGGAGACCGATGGCCGCACGAGGGAGGCACAAGCCAACAGGGCGCGCCCAGGGGGGGTCGGCACGCCCTGATGGCTTGTCCCTCCCTGGTGGGTCTCCCGATCGCGTTCTCTGACCTATAAATTCCCATATATTCCAAAAACCCTAAGGAACATCCCGAAACACCTTTTCCGCCGCCGCAAGTCTTTGTTCCGCCACTATCCCATATGGAGCACTGTTCCGGTGCCCTGTCGGATGGGGGATCGATCACGGAGGGCCTCTACCATAGACCTACGGGTCCATAGTTGGTACCTAGATGGCTATCTCTCTCTCTCTCTCTCTCTCTTGATCTTCAATACAATGATCATCGCATCTTCGTTTGATCTATCTGATGTAATTCTTTAGTATGGTGCGTTTATTGGGATCCAATAAATTGTGGGTTTATGTTCAGATTATTCATGAAAAGTATTTGAGTCACATCTGAAATTTATTATGATTCTTATTTGCATGATTATTATAGCTTCGTAATTCTCTCCGACCTATTGATTTGCTTTGACCATGTAGATTGATCTTTCTTCAGTGAGAGGGGTGCGTTGTAGTGGGTTCAGCCTGACGTGTTTCTATATCCAAGTGAAAGAAGGGGACAAGATACGTCTTTGTGTTGTTTCCACTAAGGATAAAACGATGGGGTTAGTTCATATTAATTGAACTTTCTTTGTCTACGTCATGTCATTGTTCCCCAAGCATTACTCTGTTTTAGTTAATACTCTAGATGGATGCTGGATAGCGGTCGATGGGTGGAGTAATAGTAATAGGTGCAGGAAGGAGTCGGCCTATTTTCTTATGGACGTGATGTCTATATATACATGATCATTGCCGTGAATATGAACATAACTATGCGCGTTTCTATCAATTGCCCAACAGTAATTTGTTTACCCACCATATGCTTCCTACCTGAGAGATGCCATTAGGGAAAACTATGGCCCTCGGGTCTATTCACTTATATATTTACAAACGCTTTCAATACCTTGCTGACATTATTTATATTTTATTTTATTTTGCAATTTTCAATTATCTACTATCATCTACACACTTCATTTGCTTGCAAATAATGAGTCCAAGGGGATTGACAACCCTCTTGCCCGCGTTGGGTGCAAGTGTTTGCTCTTTTGTGTGCAGTCGCTAAAGACGGTGGTTGATTGATATTCCTATTGGTACGATAAACCTTGGTTCTTAACTTAGGGAAATACTTATCCGTATTGTGCTGCAATAACCCGTTCCTCTTCATGGAAAACCCAACGCGGATCACAAGTATCAGGAAGGATTTCTGGCGCCGTTGCCGGGGAGTATCATCAACCAACTATCAAGCAACTTCATACAAATTATCATTCACTTTTTCTAATTTTTATTTGTTGTTATATTTTGCTTGCTAAAAAATAGAAAATACAAAAAAAATCTATTTGCTTGCTTGTCCAGTTATGTTATCTTTATTTTTGTCTCAGACAAACAGAAAGTAAAAAGCAAGAAAAATAAGATAAATGGATCCTCATCCACTTGCTAATCTTTTCAAAAGACCTGATTATGTTGAACCAATCTCTAGTGAGTTGAGTAAACTAGATTATCCTTATGAGGTCTTGCTTGAATATCGTGAATCTGAAAATTGTGAAATTTATAAAGTGATTCGCGATAGTTCCTCGAATGAAAATCATGATTGCAATTTTGTTAGTATAAATTCTATGAATATCAATTGTGCTAATGATCATGATTGGGGGTGATGATGTTTCTTTTGATCTTGAAAATTTATTTAAATCTATCGATGAATATGTTATGAATAGTAATGTTTGCAATAATATTGAAAGTGGGTTTGGAGATGTCATGACTTTAGTTAATGTTGATCCCACTACCTTGAAGACTGTAAAACTTTTGTGCATGTGGATCATGGAGAGAATATTTTATATGAGAGCTATATTGTTGAATTTGAATATGATCCTACATGTAATTATTATGAGAGAGGAAAATATAGTTATAGAAATTTTCATGTTACTCACTTACCTGTCTTTGTGTTGAAATTATCAATGCTTCCTTCTTCCTATTTGCATGTGCTAGATATTTCTTGTATTGATAATTTCTTTCCCTATAAAATTCCTATGCATAGGAAGTATGTTAGACTTAGATGGGTTTTTCACATGCTTTATGATGCTCTCTTTGTGCTTCAATTCTTATCTATTATGTGAGCATCATTGAAATTTCAAGCCTATCTTAATGGCTATAAAGAAAGAGCTTGTTGGGAGACAACCCAATACTTTATGTTTATTCTTGATAACATGATTATTGAATCTGTAATGATCATGTTTTATGTTTAAATTAGTGTTTGTGCCAATTAAAGCCTTTGGGATGACCGACAAGATAAGTAGAATTGATATGGTGCAAAAACAGAAACTTTAACATACAGTGCAGAATTTCTCTGATTTTGCTGGAACGTCTTTTTGGTCTGAATTTTTTACAAAATATTTATATACAAATTATTCAGGCTTTCCTAAGTTTTTAGAATTTTTAGAGTTACATAAGTATAGGTTCTTTACAGATCTTTACAGACTGTTCTGTTTTAAACAAATTCTGTTTTTGCTTGCATAGTTTGCTTGTTTTGATGATGCTATGAATTATATCGGGGGTTATAAGTCATGTGGAAGTTAGAATACATTAAATATTATGAAAAAATAAAATAAAAATCAATTTATAACTGTATCTAAAGTATTTGATATGTTGCTTATACTAACGGATCTCACGAAGTTTTGTTGAGTTTTGTGTGATTGAAGTTTTCAAGTTTTGGGTGCTATCACGATGGACAAAGGAATAAGGAGCGGCAAGAGCCTATGCTTGGGGATGCCCAAGGCACCCCAAGGTAATATTCTAGGAAGACTCAAGCGTCTAATCTCGGGGATGCCCTGGAAGGCATCCCCTCTTTCGTCCCAATCCATCGATATGTCACTTGGAGCTATATTTTTATTCGTCACATGATATGAGTTTTGCTTGGAGTGTCATTTGCTTTTGTTTGCCCTTATTTTTAGTTTGCCACAATCATCGTTTGCTAGACACACCTATTTGAGAGAGACACACCTTCATCATAATTTTTTAGAATACTCTCTGTGCTTCACTTAATCTTTTGAGCTTAGCAGTTGCTCTGGTACTTCACTTATATCCTTTTGAGCACGATGGCGTATAGATTTTATAGAAATAATCGCACTCTCTTTCTTCACTTATATTTGTTTGAGAGCTAATAAATAGTGACAGTAATTTGCATGGGTTATAAGACTAGTCCAAAAATAATAGGTATTCAATGAGTGATAATCAAAACCATCATGTAGCACATTAAAGAGAATTTTTGGGTTAATGATATTGATGTGGTAATGTGAAAGGGTGTGAGTGCATGTTTGTTGGTTCGTAGAAGTATCAGTATTAAGAGGTGTTAATTTCGCGGGAGTCTAAATATTGGAAAAAGGCATGGTGGGTATGTGTGAGCATTTCTATTCCTCGTTGAAATCTTAGTGTTCTTCCGGGTCGGAGGCGCGCAATGGTTAACTCCTCCCAACCTCCTCCCTCGGGGCATACGAGTACTACTTTGATTTGTGATAAGACTAATAAAACTTTGCAATAAGTATATGAGTTCTTTATGACTAATGTGAATCCGTGGAAATATGGAATCTCACCACCGCATATTTTGCTAGCCTCTTCGTTATGTGCATTGCCCATTCTCACCTCGAGGATCGGTGCGAACTTCGCCGGTGCATCCAAACCCCGTGACATGATACACTCTGTCACGCATAAACCTCCTTATATCTTCCTCAAAACAGCCACCATACCTACATATTATGGCATTTCCATAGCCATTCCGAGATATATTGCCATGCAACTTCCAGTGTTACATCATATGACTAGTTCATTCATCGTCATATTGCTTTGCGTGATCATATAAAGCTGACATAGTATTTGTGGCAAAGCCACCGTTCATCATTTTTGATTCATGTCACGCTAGATCATTGCGCATTCATATTGAGTCATATTGTTTCATAGTTCTTCATATTGAGTTTTCATATTGAGTTGTAAGTAAATAAAAGTGTGATGATCATCATTATTAGATCATTATCCCAGTAAGGAAATAAAAATAGGGGAGGTCAAATGAGCCCACCAGTTAAAAAAAGAGAGAAAAAGAGAGAAGAGACTTTGCTACTATCCTTTACCACACTAGTGCCTCAAAGTGGCACCTTGTTCTTAATATAGAGAGTCTCATGTTATATCATTTTCATATGCTAGTGGGAATTATTTTTCATTATTAAAAACTTGGCTTGTATATTCCGATGACGGGTGTCCTCAAATGCCCGAGTTCTTCATGAACAAGCAAGTTGGATGCACACCCACTTAGCTTCAGTTGAGCTTTCATACGCTTATAGCTCCAGTGCATCAGTCTCATGGCAATCCCTACTCCTCGCATTGATATCTATATCGATGGGCATCTCCATAGCCCGTTGATACGCCTTCTTGCGAGACTTTCTTCTCCACTTTTTACCCCTTTGATATCTACCACCATATTCTATTCCACCCTTATGCTATGTCCATGGTTCACGCTCATGTATTGCGTGAAGAATAAAAAGTGATGCGCATTGAAAAAGTACAATCCAATTGCTTGACTTGGACACTGTGGTGCTTGACATTTGTATTAATGTGGTGAAGACGGAGCCATGCCTTACTATTATGATAAAATGAATGGGGGGTAAACATTCTTTGAGGATTGTATATTTCGAAAGATTGATGATTATGTTACTTGTGCTTATAAATATTACCATGTTGATGTTTGTTAATTCATTGTTTCTCAATGAGCATACATGCAAAATATTACATATTGGGTAGCATGTCACATCAAAAATTCTATTTTTATCATTGACCTACTCGAGGACGAGCAGGAATTAAGCTTGGGGATGCTGATACGTCTCCAATGTATCTATAATTTTTTATTGTTCCATGCTATAATATTATCATTCTAGGATACTTTTTGAGTATCTATTTACCAATTTATATTATTTTTGAGCACTAACCTATTGACCTAGTGTCCAATGCCAGTTGCTGTTTTCTACATGTTTTTGGCTTTTCAGGTTTATAGTACCAAACGAAGTCCAATTGTCCCGAAACTTTTATATGATTTTTTCTGGACCAAAAGAAGACCTGGAAGCTTTGGGAGGAGACCGGAGGCCGCACGAGGGAGGCACAAGCCAACAGGGCATGCCCAGGGGGGGTGGACGCGCTCTGATGGCTTGCCCCTCCCTGGTGGGTCTCCTGACCCCGTTCTCTGACCTATAAATTCCCACATATTCCAAAAACCCTAAGGAGCATCCCGAAATAGTTTTTTCGCCGCCCCAAGTCTCTGTTCCGCTGCGATCCCATATGGAGCCCTGTTTCGGTGCCCTGCCGGAGGGGGGATCGATCACAGAGGGCCTCTACATCATCTTTGTTGCTCCCATGGTGATGTGTGAGTAGTTCACCACAGACCTACGGGTCCATAGTTAGTACCTAGATCTCTCTCTCTCTCTCTCTCTCTCTCTCTCTCTTGATCTTCAATACAATGATCATCACATCTTTGCTTTGATCTATCTGATGTAATTCTTTTGTATGGTGCGTTTGTTGGGATCCTATGAATTGTGGGTTTATGTTCAGATTATTCATGAAAAGTATTTGATTCACCTCTGAAATTTATTATGATTCTTATTTGCATGATTACTATAGCTTCGTAATTCTCTCCGATCTATTGATTTGCTTTGGCCAAGTAGATTGATCTTTCTTTAGTGAGAGGGGTGCGTTGTAGTGGGTTCAACCTGACAGGTTTCTTTATCCCAGTGATAGAAGGGGACAAGATACATCTTTGTGTTGTTTCCACTAAGGATAAAACGATGGGGTTACTTCATATTAATTGAATTCTCTTTGTCCACATCATGTCATTGTTCTCCAAGCATTACTCTGTTTTACTTAATACTCTAGATGCATGCTGGATAGCGGTCGATGGGTGGAGTAATAGTAATAGGTGCATGTAGGAGTCAGCCTATTTGCTTATGGATGTGATGCCTATATATACTTGATCATTGTCATGAATATGAACATAACTATGCACTTTTCTATCAATTTCCCAACAGTAATTTGTTTACTCACCATATGCTTCCTACATGAGATGCCATTAGGGAAAACTATGCCCCCCGGGTCTATTCACTTATATATTTACAAACGCTTTCAATACCTTGCTGCCATTATTTTTATTTTATTTTATTTTGCAATTTACAATTATCTACTATCATATACACACTTCATTTGCTTGAAATAACGAGTCCAAGGGGATTGACAACCCTCTTGCCCGCGTTGGGTGCAAGTGTTTGCTCTTTTGTGTGTAGTCGCTGAAGACCGTGGTTGATTGATATTCCTATTGGTTCGATAAACCTTGGTTCTTAACTGAGGGAAATACTTATCTGTATTGTGCTGCAATAACCCGTTCCTCTTCACGGAAAACCCAACGCAGATCACAAGTATCAATGTCCATAACGTGTCTAGCTCCTCTTTCAATAGCCCAAGATACAGATTAATATTATTTCCCGGTTGTTTTGGCCCTTTAATCAGCATGCTCATGTGTATGTACTTTGTCTTCATGCACTTCCGGTGGGAAGGTTGTACATCCATACAAACACGGGCCATGTGCTATGGTTGGTGTTCTGGCTGCCAAACGGATTCATGCCATCGTACTCGCAGCAAGCACGATGTTCCTTGGATAACCTATGAAAAATTGATATTTGACGTTGAACGCTCTCCACTAGCTTGCATCCGCGAGGTGTCTCAACTTTGGATCATCTCCATCATCAGGATTCACCCTCTCCACGTGCCACCGCATGAGCTTTGCTTCCTTAGGGTCTATGAAATAACGCTGCAGACGGGGAGTGATCGGTAAGTACCTGATACTTGTGATCTACGTTGGGTTTTCCACGAAGAGGAGCGGGTGATGCAGCACAGTATAGATAAGTATTTCCCTCAGTAAGAACCAAGGTTATTGAGCCAATAGGAGTAGCATGCAACCCCCGTCTTCAGCGACTGCACACAAAGAAGCAAACACTTCCACCCAACGCGGGCAAGAGGGTTGTCAATCCCCTTAGACTCATTATTTGTAAGAAAATGAAGTGTGTAGATGATAGTTGATAATTGTAAATTGCAAAATAAATGAAATATAAATAAATGGCAGCAAGGTAATGAAAGATTTTGTAAATATATAAGTGGATAGACCTGGGGGCCATAGTTTTTCCTAGTGTCATCTCTCATCTCGTAGGCATATGGCGGGTAAACAAATTACTGTTGGGCAATTGATAGAAAGCGCATAGTTATGCAATATTTATTCACGACAATGATCATGTATATATAGGCATCATGTCCATAAGCAAATAGGCGGACTCCTGCCCGCACCTATTACTATTACTCCATGTCGAGAGCGCTTCTAAGCTTGCCTCTCTAAGTATTAAGTTCATGACAAAGAGAGTAATCCTTGGAGAATGATGAATAATCTGACAAAAATTTTCTAAATATTAAGTTCATTATAACCAAAGAGATTTACGAAGCTATAATAATCATGCAAATAAGAATCATAATAGAATTCAGAGAAGACTAAAATATTTTTCATGAATAATCTGAACATAAACCCACAATTCATCGGATCCCAACAAATGCACGACACAAAGTGATTACATTGAATAGATCACTGTGAAGATGTGCTGAACTTTGTATTGAAGATCAAGAGAGAGAGAGATAGCCATCTAGGTACTAACTAAGGACCCATAGATCTATAGGGCACTACTCACACATCGCCATGGGAGAAGCAATGTTGATGTAGAGGCCCTCCGTGATCGATTCCCCCTCCGGCAGGGCACCGAAACAGGGCTCCATATGGCACACGGCGGAACAGAGACTTGTGATAGCAAAAAAATTGTTTTGGGAGGCTCACTATGGTTTTTGGGAAAATATTAGAATTTATAGTCCAGAGAGGGACGTCGGGAGGCTCCAGGAGGGGCCACCACACACTAGGGCGCGACCACCCCCCTAGGCGCGCCCCAATGTGTGGTGCCTCTCTCCTGCAGCATCCGGTCTCCTCCCAAAGCTTCCAGGTCTTCTTTTGGTCCAGAAAAAAATCATAAAAAAGTTTCATGGCAATTGGACTTCGTTTGGTACTGTAAACCTGAAAAGCCAAAAAACATGAAGAAAACAAGGCACTAGACACTGGGTTAATAGGTTAGTGCTACATAATAATATGAATTGACAAATAAATGCCCAAAAAGTATCCTAGAATGATAAAATTACAGTATGGAACAATAAAATTATAGATACGTTGGAGACGTATTAGTACCATACAACATTCTGGGAGATTTCTTTTCGGCCTTCTTATAACGAGACGCATTGCACATCAGACATCTAGTTTTTTCTACGTGCTTGTTCCGATAAATGATGCAATTGTTGAGCATGCATGGTATCTAATGTGTGGCAGATCAAGAGGGAACACGATCTTCTTGGCCTCATCGACACTAGTAGGACACAGGTTCCCCGCAGGAAGAACCTTCTTTAGATAATTGAGATGCTCATCGAGGCTTCTCTTGGTCCATTTGTTTTTAGCCTTCGTCTTTAGAAGTTTGAGCGCGAAACTCAAGCGGGTCACCTCAGGATTGCAATAATCATACAATGGAGTCTTCGAGTCTACCTCCAGTTGCTCCAGCTTGGCCTCCTCTCTAGAAGCAGCTCTGTCGCTAGTCGTCTTCTTGCGAAGTGGGAGACTGTTGGAAATATGCCCTAGAGGCAATAACAAATTGGTTATTATCTTATTTCCTTGTTTATGATAAACGTCTATTATCCATGCTAGAATTGTATTGATCGGAAACTCAGATACATGTGTGGATACATAGACAACACCGTGTCCCTAGTGAGCCTCTACTAGACTAGCTTGTTGATCAAAGATGGTTAAGGTTTCCTAACCATAGACATGAGTTGTCATTTGATAACGGGATCACATCATTAGGAGAGTGATGTGATGGACAAGACCCAAACCGTAAGCATAATATTTGATCATATCACTTAGTTTGTTGCTACTGCTTTCTTCATGTCAAGTATCTGTTCCTAAGACCATGAGATCATGCAACTCCCTGACACCGGAGGAATGCCTCATGTGCATCAAATGTCACTTCGTAACTGGGTGATCATAAAGGTGGTCTATAGGTATCTCCGAGGGTGTCTGTTGGGTTGGCACGGATCGAACTGGAATTTGTCACTTTGTATGACGGAGAGGTATCTCTGGGCCCTCTCGGCGATACAACATCACAAGAAGCTTGCAATCAATGTGACTAAGGAGTTAGTCACGAGATCTTGTATTACGGAACGAGTAAAGAGACTTGCCGGTAATGAGATTGAACTAGGTATGGAGATACCGACGATCGAATCTCGGGCAAGTAACATACCAATTGACAAAGGGAACTGCATACGGGATTGACTGAATCCTTGACATTGTGGTTTGACCGATAAAGATCTTTGTGGAATATGTAGGAACCAATATGGGCATCCAGGTCCCACTATTGGTTATTGACCGGAGAGGAGTCGCAGTCATGTCTACATGATTCTCGAACCCGTAGGGTCCGCACGCTTAATGTTCGGTGACGCTAGAGTAGTTTTGGGATTTGTACGTTGGTGACCGAATGTTGTTCGGAGTCCCGGATGAGATCCCGAACGTCACGAGGAGCTCCGGAATGGTCCGGAGGTAACGATTTATATATGGGAAGTCATATTTTGGCTACCGGAAATGTTTCAGGTTTTACCGATATTGTACCAGGAAGTTTCCAGAAGGTTTCAGAGGGTTCTGAAGGAGTCCGTAAGGGTCCTTCCAGCACCTAGGGCATGCATGGGCTGTAGGGGGGCGCCCTAGCCTTATTGGGCCAGGCGCACCAGCCCCCCTAAGGCCCATGCGCCTAGGGGACGGGAAACCCTAAGGGGGAGGGCCCTCCACTTGGCTTGGAGGGCACTCCTCCCCCTTTGGCTGCCTCCCCTCCTTCGAAGAGTGGCTAGGGCTGCGCCCCCAGCCCTCCAACACCCCTATATATAGTGGGGAGGAGGCGCAAGGGCTGGAGACAACAATCCCCACGCCCTGCGACCTCCCCCTCTCCCGTTGTTCCTCGTTCGTAGTTCCGGAGGCGCTTGGCGAAGCCCTGCGGGCACTGCTCCACCACCATCTCCACCATGCCGTCGTGCTGGTCGAGATCCCATCTACTACTCTGCTCTCGCTCGCTGGATCGAGGAGGCGGAGACGTCATCGAGCCGCACATGTGCTGAACGTGGAGGTGCCGTCCGTTCAGCGCTGGATCGGAACTAATCGCGATTGGATCATAAAGAGTACGACTACATCAACCGCGTTATATATGCTTCCGCTTAACGGTCTACAATGGTACATAGACACACTATCCCTCTCGTAGCTATGCATCTCCATGGATATCTTGCGTGTGCATATTAAATTTTTTGTTTCCCATGCAATGTTCCCCAGCAGTGGCATCATGAGCTAGGTTTATGCGTAGATGATATGCACGAGTAGAACACAAAGTGTTTGTGGGCGTTGATGTTCAGATTGCTTACCTCCTTAGTCTTATTTTGATTCGGCGGTATTGTGGGATGAATCGGCTCAGACCAACCTTACTTGTCCTCGCACAAGAGACCGGTTCCATCGACTGACATGCGACTTGATTGCATAAAGGTGGCTGGCGTGTGTGTGTCTCTCCCACTTTAGTTGAACCGGATTCGACAGAGGCGGTCCTTGTAGAAGGTTAAAAGCAAACTTGAATATCACTGTTGTGGCTTTGTGTAGGTAAGAACGGTTCTTGCTAGTTGCCCATAGCAGCCACGTAAAACTTGCAACAACAAAGTAGAGAAAGTCTAACTTGTTTTTGCAGGGCATGTTGTGATGTGATATGGCCAAGATGTGATTTGATATATGTGATGTATGAGATGATCATGTTTTGTAGTAGTTATCAAGACTTGCATGTCGATGAGTACATCAACCAGCAGGAGCCTTAGGGTTGTCTTTAATTTATTTTGTGCCATTTGCTTTACTTTATCGCTATGAGTTAGCAATAGTTGTAGAAGCAATAGTTGGCGCGACAACCACATGACAACACGATGATGGAGATCATGATGATGGAAATCATGGTGTCATGCTGGTGACGATGGAGATCATGCCGGTGCTTTGGAGATGGAGATCAAAAGCACAAGATGATGGTGTCCATATCATGTCACTTATATGATTTGCATGTGATGTTTATCCTTTTATGCATCTTATTTTGCTTAGGACGACGGTAGCATTATAAGATGATCCCTCACTAAATGTCAAGACAAAATTGTGTTCTCCCCTAAGTATGCACTGTTGCAAATGTTCCTCTTTTCGAAGCACCTCGTGATGATCGGGTGTAATAGACTCTTCGTTCGCATACAACGGGTGTGAGCCAGTATTACACATGCGGAATACTTGGGTTAGACTTGACGAGCCTAGCATGTACAGAAATGGCCTCGGAACACGGAGACGGAAAGGTCGAACATGAGCCATATAGTAGATATGATCAACATGGAGATGTTCACCATTGAAACCACCTCATCTCACGTGATGATCAGACTTGGGTTGGTCGATTTGGATCATGTCACACTTAGGCAACCTGAGGGATATTGATTTGAGTGGGATTTCTTTAGTAATATGATTAACTGAACTCATTATCATGAACATAGTCTAAAGTATTTGCAAAATTATGTTGTAAATCAATAGCACACGTTGTAGCTCCCGTAAATTTTAATACGTTCCTAGAGAAAGGCTAAGTCAAAAGATAGTGTAAGAAATTGTGCGGACTGGGTCAGTAATCTGAGGATTGTCCTCACTGCTGCATAGAAGGCATATGTCCTCGATGCACTGCTCGGTGTACCAAACCCTCTAGCGTCGTCTGTGGATGTTATGAACGTCTGGCAGACACATTTTGATGACTAATCGATAGTTTAGTGCACCATGCTTTATGACTTAGAATCGGGGCTCCAAAGATGTTTTGAACGCCATGGAGCATATGAGATGTTCCAACACCCGAAATTGGTATTTTAGGCTCATGCCCGTGTTGAGAGGTATGAGACCTCTAACAAGTTCTTTTCCTACAAGATGGAGGAGAATAGCTCAGTCAGTGAGCATGTGCTTAGAATGTCTGGGTGCTACAATCGCTTGAATCAAGTGGGAGTTAATCGTCCAGATAAGATAGTGATTGCCAGAGTTCTCCAGTCACCGTCACCAAGCTACTAGAGCTTTGTGATGAACTATAACATGTAAGGGATGGAGATAATGATCCCTGAGCTATCCGCGATGCTTAAGGCCACGGAGGTAGAAATCAAGAAGGAGCATCAAGTGTTGATGGTTAACTAGACCACTAGTTTCAAGAAGGGCAAGGGCAAGAAGGGAAATTTCAAGAATGGCAAACCAGTTGACGCTCCAGTGAAGAAACCCAAGGTTGGACCCAAACCCCAGACTATGTGCTTCTATTGTAAGGGGAACGATCACTGGAAGCGGAACTGCCCCAAGTACTTGACAGATAATAAGGCTGGCAACATCAACAAAAGTATATTTGATATACATGTTATTGATATATACCTTACTAGTACTCGTAGTAGCGCCTGGGTATTAGATACGGTTAAGTTGCTAATATTGGTAACTTGAAACAAAAGCTACGGAATAAACGGAGACTAGCTAAGGGCGAGGTGACGATGTGTGTTGGAAGTGTTTCCAAGGTTGATGTGATCATCATCGCATGCTCCCTCTACCTTCGAGATTAGTGTTGAACCTAAATAAATGTTATTTGGTATCTGCGTTGAGCATGAACATGATTAGATCGTATTTATTGCTATACGTTTATTCATTTAAGTCAAAGAATAATGGTTGTTCTATTTACATGGATAATACCTTCTATGGTCATGCACCCAATGTGAATGGTTTATTGAATCTAGTTCATAGTGATACACATGTTCATAGTATTGATGCCAAAAGATGCAAAGTTAATGATGATAGTACGACTTACTTGTGGCACTGCCGCTTAGGTCATATTGGTATAAAACGCATGAAGAAACTCCATGCTGATGGACTTTTGGAACCACTCAATTTTGAATCGCTTGATACGTGTGAACCATGCCTCATGGACAAGATGACTAAAACCCCGTTTTCTGGTACAATGGAGCAGGCAAATGACTTATTGGAAATAATACATATTGATGTATGTAGTCCAATGAGTGTTGAAGCACGCGGTGGATATCATTATTGTCTTACCTTCACAGATGATTTGAGTAGATACGAGTATATTTACTTGATGAAACACAAGTCTAAAATTTTGAAAAGTTCAACCAATTTTAGGGTGAAGTTGAAAATCATCGTGACAAGAAGATAAAATGTCTATGATATGATCGTGGAGGTGAATATCTGAGTTACGAGTTTGGTATACATTTAAGACAATGTGGAAATTTTTTTCACAACTCACGCCACTTGGAACACCATAGTGTAATGGTGTGTTCGAGTGTCGTAATCGTACTCTATCAGATATGGTGCGATCTATGATGTCTCTTCCTGATCTGCCACTATTATTTTGGGGTTATGCATTAGAGATAGCTGCATTCACTTTAAATAGGGCACCATCTAAATCCATTGGGACAACACCGTATGAATTATGGTTTGGCAAGAAACCTAAGCTATCGTTTCTTAAGGTTTGGGGATGCGACGCTTATGTGAAAAGGCTTCAGCCTGATAAGCTTGAACCCAAAGCGGAGAAGTGTGTCTTCATAGGATACCCTAAGGAAACAGTTGGGTACACCTTCTATCTCAGATCCGAAGGCAAAGTCTTTGTTGCCAAGAATGGATCCTTTCTAGAGAAGGAGTTTCTCTCGAAAGAATTGAGTGGGAGGAAGGTAGAATGTGATGAGGATGTTGAACCATCACTTCAATTGAATAGTAGCACAACACAAAAAGATGTTTCTGTGACGCCTACACCAATTGAAGAGGAGGCCAATGATGATGATCATGAAGCTTCATATCATGTCACTACCGAACCTCGTAGGTCGACAAGGACACGTACTGCCCCGAGTGGTACGGTGATCCTGTCTTGGAAGTCATGTTGTTAGACAATGAAGAGCCTACGAATTATGAGGAAGCGAGGATGGGCCCGGATTCCGACAAATGGCTAGAGGCCACGTAATCCGAGATATGATCCATGTATGATAACCAAGTATGAACTTTGGTAGACTTGTCCGATGACCGACAGGCCATTGAGGATAAATGGATCTTTAAGAAGACAAACGCTGGTAGTAATGTCACTATTTGTAAAGCTCGACTTGTTGCAAATGTTTTTTTTGACAAGTTCAAGGAGTTGACTATGATGAGACTTTCTCACCCATAGCGATGCTAAAGTCTGTTGGGATTATGTTAGCAGTTGCTGCATTTTTTGATTATGAAATCTGGCAGATGGATGTCAAAACATCGTTTCCTTAAGGAAAGGTTGTATGTGATACAACCAGATGGTTTTGTCGATCCTAAGGATGCTAAAAGGCATGCGAGCTCCAGCGATCCTTCTATGGACTGGTGCAAGCATCTCGGAGTTGGAATATGCGCTTTGATGAGGTGATCAAACCTTTTGGGTTTATACAAAGTTTATGAAGAAACTTGTATTTACAAGAAAGTGAGTGGGAGCACTATAGAATTTCTGATAACTATATGTGGATGACATATTGTTGATCGGAAATAATGTAGATTTTCTGGAAAGCATAAAGGGTTGTTTGAAAGGAGTTTTTCAAAGGAAGACGTGGATAAAGCTGCTTTAATATTGGGCATCAAGATCTTTAGAGATAGATCAAGACACCTAATAAGACTTTCACAGAGCACATCCCTTGACAAGATTTTGAAGGAGTTCAAAGTGGATCAGTCAAAGAAGGAGTTCTTGTCTGTATTGTAAGGTGTGAAGTTAAGTAAGGCTCAAAGCTCGACCTCAGCAGAAGAAAGAGAAAGGACAAAGGTCGTACCCTATGCCTTAGCCGTAGGCTCTATAGTGTATGCCATGCTGTACTGCACCTGGTGTGTGCCTTGCCATGAGTCTGGCAAGGCGTACAAGAGTGATCCAGGAGTGGATCACTGGACATCGGTCAAAATTATCCTTAGTAACTAGAGGACTAAGGAAATGTTCTCGATTATGGAGGTGATAAAGAGTTCGTCGTAAAGGGTTACGTCGATGCAAGCTTTGACACCGATCCGGATGACTCTGAGTAGCAAACCAGATACGTATAGTGGAGCAGTCATTTGGAATAGCTCCAAGTGAAGCATGCTTGCAGCATCTACAATATGACATATAGATTTGCAAAGTACTCACGGATCTGAATGTTGCATACCCGTTGACTAAAACCTCTTTCACAAGCAAAACATGATCAAACCCCAGAACTCATACTCTAGTGCAAGTGGGAGACTGTTGGAAATATGCCCTAGAGGCAATACAAATTGGTTATTATCATATTTCCCTATTCATGATAAACGTCTATTATCCATGCTAGAATTGTATTGATCGGATACTCAGATACATGTGTGGATACATAGATAACACCGTGTCCCTAGTGAACCTCTACTAGACTAGCTCATTGATCAAAGCTGGTTAAGGTTTCCTAACCATAGACATGAGTTGTCATTTGATAACGTGATCACATCATTAGGAGAATGATGTGATGGACAAGACCCAAACCGTAAGCATAGCATTTGATCGTATCACTTAGTTTGTTGCTACTGCTTTCTTCATGTCAAGTATTTGTTCCTAAGACCATGAGATCATGCAACTCCCTGACACCGGAGGAATGCCTTGTGTGCATCAAACGTCACTTCGTAACTGGGTGATCATAAAGGTGCTCTACAGGTATCTCCGAGGGTGTTTGTTGGGTTGGCATGGATCGAGACTGGGATTTGTCACTCCGTATGACGGAGAGGTACATCTGGGCCCTCTCTGTAATACAACTTCACAAGAAGCTTGCAAGCAATGTGACTAAGGATTTAGTCACGAGATCTTGTATTATGAAATGAGTAAAGAGACTTGCCGGTAACGAGATTGAACTAGGTATGGAGATACCGACGATCGAATCTCGGGCAGGTAACATACCGATGGACAAAGGGAACCGCATACGGGATTGACTAAGTCCTTGACATCATGGTTCGACCGATAAAGATCTTTGTGGAATATGTAGGAACCAATATGGACATCCAGGTCCCGCTATTGTTTATTGACCGGAGAGGAGTCTCGGTCATGTCTACATGATTCTCGAACCTGTAGGGTCCGCACGCTTAACGTTGGATGACGCTAGAGTAGTTTTGGGATATGTAGGTTGGTGATCGAATGTTGTTCGGAGTCCCGTATGAGATCCCGAATGTCAAGAGGAGCTCCGGAATGGTCCGGAGGTAAAAATTTATATATGGGAAGTGATATTTTGGCTACCGGAAAAGTTTCGGGTTTTACAGGTATTATACTGGGAAGGTTCCAGAAGGTTCCAGAGAGTCCGGAAGGGACCCTCCAGCACCTAGGGCGTGCATGAGCTGTAGGGGGGGCGCCCTAGCCTTATTGTGCCAGGCGCACCAGCCCCCCTAAGGCCCATGCGCCTAGGGGAAGGGAAACCCTAAGGGGGAGGGCCCTCCACTTCGTTTGGAGGGCACTCCTCCCCCTTTGGCCGCCTACCCTCCTTGGAGGATGGGATAGGGATGCTCCACCATCCCTCCAACACCCCTATATAGACATTCATGGTCGCCTATGCGGTATAAGCAAAAGAATTATAACCACGCATGCATGCATGCATCAAAGTCATACAAAAATTCGGCATGACCTTCCCTAAAAATAGGACATATAGAGTTTGCTCGAAATTCGCCGAAACGGAAATAAATTGACATTTCGGAAAAACATAGGCACCTCTCATATCGCACGCACAAAAATGGGACATATAGAGTTTGCCACACACATAGAATTTCCATCATTTTGCCCAATTCGGTCATATCGCACACACACACATATTTCCAATCATGCAAAGCACAATTTTTTACTCGCCTAGCTATCGAGAGAGAGAAAGGACGGTGATGAGGTCGATGTCGAAAGTAGACAAATTAAGATGGCTTTAATTGCTTCATTAAATTAATAGATCTAGTTGGGAAGGTTGATATGTCACTTTATTAAATGGATAGATCTAGCTACTTGGGGAAGGATATGTCCCTAACTAGCGAAGGGAGGAGAGAAAACCGAGGAAGAGAGATATGAGTGTGCATTAATGGAGATGGTGTAGGGCATTAAGGGAGAGAGAAAAGAGGTAGGAGAAGGAAAAGAGAACAAAGGTAGCTAGTATTAATGGAGGAGAAGCAAGTGAGGGAGAGAGGAGGGGGAGGGGGAATGGGTTGGAAAAGGTGGTTGTTGCGCCTTTGCAGCAGCGTTTGTCTAGGACATGCGCTATCACTAACAATTTAGCAGTAGCGCCTGTCAGGAGAATGCGCTGCTACTATAGGTGGTCTGGTGGGTACGATGGGTGTCGGTGTGGGGACTCGACTCATAAGTCATGATCACCGAATGCATGTGTGCAGTGATTCCAGAGATCAATGCTCACTGAACACACAAAAACTGAATAACAAGAGTCTTACATCCATACATACCGTCTTACATAAATACAGACCATCAAGGTCAAGTCTTGCATAGATAGGGCCATGAAGGCCAAATAACAAACTTAAACTCGCAGCGGAAATCTTGAAAGATAGCGTAGACCCATGCCATCTGCCTCAACCCTACATGCATTCTGACTGGGAAGCGTCCTAATTCGCATGTTCTTCACCAACGAATTCTTCACCATATTCCTGCTCTTCCATGCGTGGCCAATAAAATAACCTGTGGCAAGCCAATGAGTACCTTGAATGTACTCGCAAGCAACCCATGTTTTGGAACAAGGTGCAACAATGCATGATATAGCATTAAGTAGGTAATTTTGTAGAAAGCTAATTTTGGAATGCAATGACATGTCCTATCATCTTGTAAACATGCATCATGAGGCCACAAGTATCCATATGAACAGGTTACAGATATAAATATAAACAAGGTTTGAATATCTCATGTTCAATCATCATGTCAAGTCATCCGACTTAACTCGAGTATTCCTTTCCCATACACTCACACCAAGTTTTTTTGTAAACAATGGATGTAGCCCAAGAGCGGTCATCCAACTGTCCTTGACCGTGGACACGACTATTCGAATAGTTTTACACTCTGCAGAGGTTGCACACTTTACCCACAAGACTCGGGAAACTTCCGTGTCAAGCCACGACTCGTGGTATTGTTCATACCCGAGGTAAGTACCCGAACAATGCCTTTCCCCTGACGATACTAACAAAGAGTCCACTCATTGGTGCCATCCCTCATGATGTACATCGCAAATAACATCCACGAGGGAACGCAATGGTGTGCCCGGTGTCTGTGAAAACAACCTATGGTCGTCCTTTCAGGCACAACCCCGTATCGAGAGTGACTACGTCACTCCCGCCACTAGTAATGTGGGCTCAATGCTAGTACCTATACCGAAGTAATCAACAAAGCCCCGTCCCATAAGGGGTATCGTGGTTGTACATGTATTGTTGGAATAACGGTCGCAACTTACACCAATCCATTTTCAAAAACCAACACACTCACTTGCCTCAGTACATCACTTCTTTATCAAGTGGTTACCTAGCTCTTCATCATCTCCCCCGGGCATTAGTGTTACCCAACGAGGTTTTTGAAAAGTCATTGAAAACACCTTTGTTTCCATCACCATGCATAATCCCATCCCATTTGCGTAGCATTACTAAGCATCCTATCTACTTCCCACCCGCACAACTCTGAGTAGAAAGTAGAGTCATGTCATGGAAGTAGCAACGGGTAAAGCATCGGAGCCAACCCATAAAGGTAGTCACCATAACATCATGATCAACACATCAAAAGTAAAGTGCTATATGCCATGCAATAAAAATGGTTTCTTTAAACATGGTCATGGGGCTACTTGCTTGGCTCAACAAAGTCCTCGGGGTCTTCAAACTCTTCTGGTCCAACTCCCTCGTCAAGAATGTGATCTATCGTCGCAAAGTAACGGGGTATAATAAGGCAATAGCACAAAACAGAGAAAATAAACTACTCCTAAAAATGTCAAACCACTTTTGTAAAATACTAGGGTGAAAATAAGAATACTAAAAATACTAGCTTCTGGTTTTGAAGTTTAAAAAGTGGTAAAAATGATTTTAACAGTGGGTTTAAATAACCAAAGCAAGGTTTTAAATAAAACAAGTACATAAAATGTTTTCAAAAAGTTGCACAAGTGGCATCATTAAATAGTACACAATATTACAAGATTTTAGGTGGTAGAATATTTGAATTTGGACAAATATTGCATCGTGTGGATTTTTGTAAAACAGAAAGAAATCAAAAAAGGAAAAAGGGCCACAGTGCCCTGGGCCAGAGTCGGCCAGCAGCTAGGCCGGCCCAGAGCTGGGCAGCCCAGCCGAGTTACGAGCGCGCACGCTGTCATGTTCAAACCTGACGCGTGGGCCCCAAGCGTCAGCGAGAGGGAGGGTAGCGAGGGAAGTGTGGGGACGACAGGGGGCCCACTTGTCATCTCCCACCTCGGAACAGGAAGGGCGGCGAGGTCACCGGCGACGGCAGGGGTTACGGCGGAGGGAGCCGAGCACGCGAATGGAACCAGCGTCGAGCCGCTGGTCAGGTGGAGGTGGAAGGGGGGCCGGAGGTGCTCGGGTTCGCTGGCGACGAGCACCCGCGGTGGAGGAGTTTCGGGAGGTGGAAGCTCCGGTCGTTCCTGGCAGAAAACAACAAGGAGGAGGGGGGGATCGCATCACAGAGCTCCACGGGTTCCAGATCGAGAGAGAATGGTGGCCGGGGAAGGCTCTTACAGCGTGGACGCCGGTGACCCGAGGCGACGGCGCTGCACCCTATCCCGAGCGTCTGAGCTCCAAAACGGAGGGGGAGAGGTGCGGGAGTGCGATTGAGAGGAGGAAAGATGGTCCAGAGGAGAGAATGGAGCTCGGGGAGGTCATTTATAGGGGGGCGATGGTGTAGCGTGGACAAGGTCCACCGGAGGCCGTGGCAGGGGCTCTGGAAGCCGTGGGAGGATGCAGGGGTGGCTCATGGGTGTTCGTGGGGTTTGTCCACATCGCGCGGAGGAGGAAGGAAGGAGCCAGGGGGGCAGAGGGGCGCGCGTGCGAGCTCGCTCTTTGGAGCTCTCGGGCAGCCATGGCGCGTGTGCAAGGAAGGCCACAAAAGGGAGAGAGAGGAGGGGGACATGGGCCTGGCGTGTCCCGGACGTCGAGGCCGACCAGCAGGCGAGAGGGGGAGCTGGAGGCTGTCGGGAGCCTTGGAATGTGGGCAGCTACAGTGCAGCTGGGCACTATAGCGCGCTCCAGAGCGCCCATATGGCTAGCGTGGTCATGCCCCCATGCGCTCTGGACGTGGCCACCTTGTCCACTAGTGTCTGGGGGTTCTGGAGATGCCCTATGAAGCTTAGGGGCTAAGGAGAGAGGAGGGGTAAAGGTAAATGCGAAGAGAAGAGGGGCTGGCTAGGTAAAACAGTGAGAAAGTCGGGTTTCTACCCACCTCAATCATTGGGAAATGGCTTGGGGTTTTTACTGGAGGTAGAAGGGAACCTGGAGGTGTTGTGGTAAAAATCTTAAGTCAAGTAGAATAGAGAGAGGGGGTGAAGCTAGCAGTTTTACCAAATCACCTGAAGGTGTTTTTTGTTGTTTTCAGCAGGAAGATTTTACCCACTCACTGAGAGATTTAACAGGGTTAAATGGGAGGTAAAAATACGGCTGATCTCAAGGTTTGAGCACGATTGAAGAAAGTTGACGATGCAAACTTTGCAAACGCTAGAAATGGGCAGAAATTGATTTTCTTAGATCTATCCATGCAAATCTATTCTCCTTAATGCACCACTTGGTGTGATGGCATTATTTGGGGATTAGAGCATGTCCACAAAGTTTGAGATTAATAGGAGATAGTTGGCAATGTAGAGTTGCTCAAATTTGGATCTGGACAGGAATGGTTTTGGGGCAGTTTTGTGAACCAAAACAATTTGGATTGGGAAGAAACTTTGCAATATCATCACATTAGTCATATGTGACTTGCCAGAATTTTCCTGGATTTATTTGAGGATATTTCTTATAGAAATATTCCAAGTGCTTGAAATGAACAGAAATGGTTTTGGAGGGTTTTGTCCAATATTTTGAACATGACCATGTGTTGAAACTCATATATATATGGAAAATATATGTCCAGTGAGTTTCCCTAAATTTTCTCAAATATTCTGAAAGCATAAAAATAATTTTTCCCTATGAAAGACCATTTCTGGACTTAAGAAAAAGCCTTTAAATAAAATAGGAAAATAATCTTTAAAAATATAATTTGGTGGTTTTGGGAAGTATTATATATGTTAGGTTCCAATTAAAGTCTTTGGGGAAAAACATTCACCCTAATTTGAGGACTTGTAGTACAAACCTTAATTCAGGGGTTTTTGAAAACCTAAATTGAATAAATGCTTTTTGGCCAAAATAATATTTTATAAAAATAGTTTTAGGTCCTATACACATGACATGATCATTTGGCAGAGAGTTTGGATCAAGTAGATGAGTTCTTGAGAGAAGAGGAAGAAGAATCTCCGAGTGCCAAAACACAATCAACCAAACAAGCAATCATCAAACAATTAATTCATGCACAAGCACTCAAAAGTTTTAAATGGGTCCAAAATTTATAAAATCATAGCATAGCAAAGTGATACAAACACAGGGTGTGATAGACCTACCCCCCTTACAAGAATATCGTCCCCGAGATTCCTAGGCTAAGCGGTAAAAAGATAAGGGAACTCGGATCTAAGGTAGTCTTCACGCTCCCAGGTTGCTTCTGCTTCAGTGTGGTTTTTTCCATTGGACCTTGAAGTACTTGATGGTGCAGCTTCGGGTGCAACTCTCGGCTTAATCCAAGATGCGACCTGGTCTCTCACGATAAGTGAGGTCTGGCTGAAGGTCGATGGCTTGATGATTGATGTCCTTGTACAGGTCGGGGCGGTTGGGAACTTGGAGACACTTCCGGAGTTGTGACACATGGAAAATGTTGTGCACATCGGATAGCTCGAAAGGTAGCTCCGGTTGGTAGGCAACTTCTCTTCGTCTGTCGGTGATCTTGAAGGGGCCGATATATCTTGGTGCGAGCTTTCCTTTGACATGGAAGCGCTGGTTTCCCTTGAGAGGTGTGACTCGGAGATAGACATAGTCCCCAACACGGAAACTCATGTCTCGGCGGTGTGAGTCAGCATAGCTCTTCTGTCGTGACTTGGCGGTCTCCAAGCTCTCTCTGACGAGTTGAACTTGCTCTTCTGCTTCGCGGAGGATATCCGGTCCAAAGACTAATCCTTCTCCGGTTTCTGACCAGTTGAGGGGAGTGCGGCACTTGCGCCCATACAACACCTCAAATGGTGCCATTTGAAGACTGGACTGGTGGCTGTTATTGTAGGAGAACTCGGCAAAAGGCAAGCAATCTTCCCATTATGCTCCATATGCCAAAACACAAGCACTAAGCATATCTTCGAGTATCTGATTTACTCGCTCCGTTTGTCCTCCGGTCTGGGGGTGAAAAGCAGTGCTGAAGGATAGCTTGGTTCCCATAGCTTCTTGGAATCTATTCCAGAATCTCGAGGTAAACTGGGTTCCTCGGTCTGACACGATCTCCTTAGGAACTCCATGGAGGCTCACGATCCAGTTGATGTAGAGGTTGGCTAGCTGGTTCCCATTGTAGGTGGTCTTGACGGGAATGAAGTGGGCCACTTTGGTCAGGTGATCGACAATGACCCAAATGGAATCATGTCCCGTGCTTGACCTGGGTAATCCGGTGATGAAGTCCATCCCGACTTTGTCCCACTTCCATTCAGGCACTTTGAGAGGTTGTAGCAATCCCGCGGGTCGCTGATGCTCTACTTTGACTCTCTGGCATATGTCACACTTAGCAACGAAAGTGGCTATCTCTCTTTTCATGCCATGCGACCAAAATCTTGCTTTGAGGTCTTGGTACATCTTGGTTACTCCAGGATGGATGGAATACAGAGTGTCATGGGCTTCTTGCAAGATCAAATTCTTGAGGTCAACTTTGTTGGGCACGCAAATGCGAGTCCCAAATCATACAACTCCTTGCTCATCCACTGAGAATCCTGGAGCCTTACCTTTCTTAATCTTCCTCTTGATGCCTTTAATGCCGTCATGACCCTTCTGAGATTCCTTAATATCATCCATCAAGGTAGGCCTTGCTTCGAGGTTGGCTAGGAAACCAGGTGCAACTAGTTCCAAGCCAAGGCTTTCAAGCTCTTCATACAGGGCGGGTAGCTTTTCCTTAATCATAGCATTCAAGGAACAAGCCTTTCTGCTTAAGGAATCTGCTACCACATTAGCCTTTCCAGGGTGGTATTGAACACTAAGGTTGTAATCCTTGATCAACTCCAACCATCTTCGTTGCCTCATGTTCAACTCCCTTTGAGTGAAAATATACTTCAAACTCTTGTGGTCTGTGTATATCTCACATCGCTTTCCCAGAAGGTAATGTCGCCATGTCTTCAAGGCATGAACTACAGCTACCAACTCAAGATCGTGGGTGGCGTAGTTCTCTTCATGAGGACGTAGCTATCTAGATAGATATGCCATGACTCTGCCTTCTTGCATTAGAACACCACCAGCCCGGTTCTCGATGCATCACAATATATCACAAACTCCTTGTGAATATCGGGGGTGGCCAAAACTAGGGCTGTTGTCAATCTCTTCTTGATCTCTTGGAAGCTTTCTTCGCACTTCGACGTCCATTCGAACTTCTTGTTCTTCTTAAAGAGCCGAGTCATGGGTCTAGCAATGCTGGAGAACCCTTCGACGAACTTGCGGTAATATCCCGCTAGTCCGAGGAAGCTTCTAACTTCCTTAACATTGCTCGGGGATTGCCATTCAGTCACGGCTTCGATCTTGGCAGGATCCACTGACAATCCTTCTGCAGTCAACACATGACCCAAGAATCCAACTTCATGCAGCCAGAATTTGCACTTGCTGAATTTGGCATAAAGCTGGTTCTCTCGAAGCTTGTTTAGGACCAATCTCAAGTGTTGCTCATGCTCTTCTTCGGACTTGGAGAAGACGAGTATGTCGTCTATGAAGACAACGACAAACTTGTCCAAATACTCCATGAAGACTTTGTTCATGAGGTACATGAAGCAAGCTGGGGCATTGGTTAACCCAAATGACATGACCATGTATTCATACATGCCATACCGGGTTACAAATGCTGTCTTCGGAATGTCTTGGGGTCTGATCTTTAGCTGATAGTACCCGGACCTGAGATCGATCTTGGAAAACACCTTGGTACCATTTAGCTGATTGAACAGGTCTTCAATCTTGGGAAGTGGGTACTTGTTTTGTATTGTGACCTCATTGAGAGAACGGTAGTCGACACAGAGTCAGATAGTTCCGTCCCTCTTTGACACAAATAGAACATGTGAGCCCCAAGGAGAGGCACTAGGGTGAATAAATCCTTTTCTGAGCTTCTCAACCATTTGCTTCTTCAGTTCAGCCAACTCCACAGACCCCATCCTATAGGGCTTCTTATAGATGGGTCCTGCTCCGGGCATTAGCTCAATGATGAACTCAATGTCGCGGTCAGGAGGCATTCTGGGCAGCTCATCAGGAAATACATATGGGTATTCACATACCACAGGCACTTGATCCAACTCAATTCCTGACATACAATTAACCTGAGGGGCTTGAGCGGGGGTAGGGTTGGGGTCATACTTGACTTCAACTCCTTGGCCATTGGTTATGGTAACAGTCCTCTTGGCACAGTCTAACAAGCCTTGGTGCTTGGTTAACCAGTCCATGCCTAGGATCACATCCAAACCTTGCGACTTCAAGATGATAAGGTCTGCTAGGAATTCTACTCCATTGATGACAATCCCAACTCCTTTACATCCTATCTTGGTTCTCACAACCGATCCCGGGGTTTGTACCAACATATGACTACCCAGGGGTGTAGGCTTCATACCACTCTCTAGTGCAAACATTAGGGTGACAAAAGAATGCGAAGCTCCACAATCAAACAGAATGGTTGCTGGAGTTGAGTTGACGAGGAACGTACCTAGTATGACGTCCGGGTGTTCATGGGCTTCCTCAGCGGTGACGTGATTCACACGACCCTTGCCATTGTTGGGCTGGTTGCGGGGAGCTTGGTTCCTTGGTGGCGCTCCACGGCCTTGACCTTGGTTCGGTGGATTGGGGCGCGGTGCATTTGGCTTCTTGTTGGGGCACTGCTTAGAGATGTGTCCAAGGTGACCACATCCAAGGCACGTGATCTGACCTAAGTTGTTGGTGTTGTTGTTCCTGCCGCCATTATTGTTATTGGGGTTGTTGTAAGCTGGCCTGGGATTGGCATACTGCTAAGGCTGGTAGCTCGGACGAGGTGCAGGAGGCCTAGCCTGCTGAGGCTGATAGGTTGGTTTGGCTAGGGCTGGCTGCCATGAGCGAGGCTTCTGGTTGCTGGAACTACCCTTGCTGATCATCTTGCACTTGCGAGTGTCTTCCATGGCACGACGCTTGTCTTCGAGCATGAGAGCCTTGGTTACCAGGTCGAAGAAGGTCCGGTAGTCACGGACAATCAGTTGATACTACAGGGCTTGCCGGAGTCCTTCCATGAAGCGTTCCATCTTAGCGGCCTCAGTGCTGACATCTTCAGGGGCATACCACGACAGCAGGTTGAACTTCTGCATATACTCCTTGACAGAGCCACTTCCTTGCTTCAGCGCTCGGAATTCTCTCTTCATGATAGCCATGATCCCAGAAGGAATGTGAGCGGTGCGGAATCCTTCCTTGAAATCAGCCCAAGTGATCACATGATCGCCTTGCATGACCTTGAATCCATCCCACCAAGCTCTGGCGGTACCTCCGAGGCAGTGAGAGACATAAAGCACCTTCTCACGATCCTCATTGTAGTTGACCAGTGCAAGGAGGTCCTCGATGGTGCGGATCCAGTCATCGGCATCCAGAGGTTCGGCGGTCTCGGTGAAGGTTGGGGTGAATTCCTCATGAACTCCGATAGAGTGGAGCAGCCATTGCCGTTCCTGCCTTGCTGCTGGTTGTTCACAAGGACTTGAGCCATCTGCTGGATAGCAGGAGTGTTGGTTTGGCGTTCCTCCCGGAGAACTTGGAGAAACTGAGCTATGGTCATGTTCTCCGGTGGAGGTGGTGGCGGGGGAATGTCGCCATGAGGCTGCTCCTGGTGCTCTCCAGCCTGAGCAGTCCCACCAACTCCCCGTTGCTGGCTAGAGTTGCCAGCTTTAGGGTTGGTGAAGGAGCTATTGCGGGTTGTAGTCACCATCCTGTTTTGAGCAGCCAAGTCAAACAACTGGGATAGATGAGATGGAAAACAACAATAGAGAAATCGCGCCTAAGGGGGTTGGTATAGTGCAAGTGTGATCAAACATAGGTCAAAAGACCAAACACATATATTAAGATAAGATATATGATGGAGTCGCTTACATGTTGCCTAAGGCAAAAGCGTGACTTGCATCAGAGCACAAACAACAAAACTAACAACGAGCACACATGGTTTCATATGAACCATTACACGGACTCGATTTCGCATGAGGGGTACATGACTGATCCTACCCTAGGGGTCCTCGGACTCAAGTGGTGGAGTGCTCGGTCTCGTACTCATGCTCCTCAGGATCTTCCTCCTGGTCATCATCCGTACGGGCGTTGTCTCCGGTCGAGGGGGTCGGAGAACGAGGAGGTCCATCCCGACGACGCTTCGTCGGTGGGTCAGTGAAGAGCGCACGGTACTCCTTTGCACTCATGCGACGACGACGTGTGGGTGCATCTCTAGCTGGGGGTACTCCTCCTCTGTGAGCGATAGCTGGTCGTCCCTCGGGGGCTCGATCCTTCTTGATCTTGTCTGGCCTCATCTTGGCTTGACGGAGTAGCTCTCGGGTCTGGTGAAGTTCCTCGCAGAGCTTCACGGACTCCTTATTCAGGTTGTGAGCCAGACTGTCGGCAGAGAGGCTGAAGTAGGTCTGGAACCTAAGTGGTATCACATCCTCCTTGGATGGCATCAACGTCCAACTCTCGCCATTCTCATCCTTCTTAAAAGGGAGGTGGAGAGTGGCTGGCTCGTCAGCCATTGCTGGAATGATGTCTCAAAGGTGGATAAGCGCCTTGCGTGCAACCGTCTCGACTGCTAGCGCCAGGGTCTCCATCTATGGTCCTTCAAAGAACCAACTCATCGGGGAGTCGTTTGCCTTCACGACCACATCAACGTGGTACTCCTTTGTGACGGCATCGACCCAGTGCTCGTGGTAGAGGAAAACGGGAGGTTGGCGAAACTGGCACTTCTCCAGGCTATCCTCAAGGAGTAGGGGAAAGCCGGATGCTAGGAGGTCTTCGGGCACGACGGCCATCTACAAAGGTTTAAGGGGGAAGAGGAGTCAGTCGAGTGTTGAGAGAAGACTAGAAGAGATAAGAAGTGCAGAAACTCCTAAGTATAGGTACTAGGTATAGTTTTGAAAATGGTTTTATCCGAACTAACATCCATGCTAACTAAGGCTTCCTATAGTCAGGATGGCCCTGATACCAGCTCTGTGGGGACCCCGACTCATAAGTCGTGATCACCGAATGCACATGTGCAGTGATCCCAGAGATCAATGCTCACTAAACACACATAAGCTGAATAACAAGAGTCTTACATCCATACATATCGTCTTACATAAATAAAGACCATCAAGGTCAAGTCTTACATAGATAGGGCCATGAAGGCCAAATAACAAACTTAAACTCGCAGCGGAAATCTTGAAAGATAGCGTAGACCCATGCCATCTGCCTCAACCCTACATGCGTTATGACTGGTAAGCGTCCTAATTCGCATGTCCGTCACCAACAAATTCTTCACCATATTCCCGATCTTCCATGCATGGCCAATTAAATAACCAGTGGCAAGCCAATGAGTACTTTGAATGTACTCGCAAGCACCCCATGTTTTGGAACAAGGTGTAACAATGCATAATATAGCACTAAGTAGGTAATTTTGCAGAAAGCTAATTTTGGAATGCAATGACATGTCCTATCATCTTGTAAACATGCATCATGAGGCCACAAGTGTCCGTATGAACAGGTTACAGATATCAATATAAAGAAGGTTTGAACATCTCATGTTCAATCATCATGTCAAGTCATCCGACTTAACTCGAGTATTCCTTTCCCACACACTCATACCAATTTTTTTTGTAAACAATGGAGGTAGCCCAAGAGCGGTCATCCAACTGTCCTTGACCGTGGACACGGCTATTCGAATAGTTTTACACTCTGCAGAGGTTGTACACTTTACCCACAAGACTCGGGAAACTTCCGTGTCAAGCCATGACTCGCGGTATTGTTCATACCCGAGGTAAGTACCCGAACAATGCCTTTCCCCTGACGATACTAACAAAGAGTCCACTCGTTGGTGCCATCCCTCATGATGTACATCACAAGTAACATCCATGAGGGCACGCAACGGTGTGCCCGGTGTCTGTGAAAACAGCCCATGGTCGTCCTTTCAGGCACGCCCCCGTATCGAAAGTGACTACTGTCAGGCCATTGGGACAGGGGGTACCCAGGCCCGTCTTCCCGGGGCCCACATCGCGACACAGGGCTGGGCCCGGAGCGACTCACTCTGACGGCGTCACGAAGAAAGGCTTCATGCCCCCCCGTCTCATGAGGCGACCCTCCGGAGGGTCCCCTGTCATCCCCAGAAGGGGGGCCTCGTGAGGTCGCCCCTTGGGGAGCCCCCGCGAGACGCAAGTCCCCAGCGGCCTGGCGGGGGCTCGCGGCCTGACCTGCCCTCGGGGCGGTGTGCACCCTACCCGGCGTCATCCGGGTCCGCGGCATGAAGGCTTTCCTCTTTGGTGCTAAGTGTCGTGGTTTTGTCACGACAGATGTTCTCTTAGGAGAACTTGAGTGTGAGGCCATCGCCGCTAGGTGGCGACTCAAAGGGGTTGGTCAGGAACGAGAGATGAGTTTACCCAGGTTCGGCCCCTCCGATGGAGGTAATAGCCTACGTCCTGCTTTGTGTCTATATTGATGATGATCTCGAGTACAAGGGTGCGGAATCGCTAACCTAGCTTTCGAGGGTGTGTAACTTAAGTCTTTTCGCCCTAGGGGCTCGCCTTTATATACAGGTCGAGTGTTTGGTTCTACCGTAGGTGCATTGCATGCCAATTAAAATTTTCCTACACACAGAACATCCAAGAACATGCTATGGAGATGGATCACAACTCTTTACCACTAGACGCGCAGTGCCGTGCAGCGGAAGTAGAGTTGGGGCAGCGCGTTCGCGTGGTCCGTCTCCTCCTCGTACGATCTCCCTTGAACAGCCGGTCCGATCTCCCTCGAACAGCCGGTCACCGGATCCCACGTACAGGTTCGCCGGAGCGGCGCTGCCTCTAATGGTATCCGCGCGTGCAGGAGGAACACCGTGCGGCGGACTGCTAGGTCCGATCACACAGTTCAGCGGCGAGTGGAGGTGGCTAGTTGCAACACATGCAAAGCCCTAATGACGGTGCCGAAGCGATCAACCAGATGGGTGTGCCGCACCTCCACTATATATAGGCATCCGACGCGGGCTCAACTCTTGCGCCTTGCATGGATCCTAAAGCCCACGTGTTCCTTCCCTTAAGCGCGCGACCCCTTAGGTTCTCGTTCACTTGGTCGCGAGTCAGATTACATCCGGCTTGACCAGTTGGTAGCGGCCTCTAGCAAAGCGTGCTGACTCCAAGTGTCCGATGAAGCTGGTTAGGCAAACCTGTACTTCACACTTCCTTTCCCTTTGCCACACGATATATGTTGTCGTGCTCAAGGCGACATGGTCATCCTTGTTGCAGCACGACCTCTTTCTCGTTCCGGTGAATCCACCCAACACTTCGGATTATCTCATAATCCTCATTGCATGGCCATGCTTATCCAGGACGGATCACCCGAGGGGCCCAGAGTATATATCTCCTCATCGGAGGGGCAAATCCCATCTTGCTCGACCACGTCTCGCAGCATGGGTCTGGGCAAGCCTGAAACCTACTTTTATAACTACCCTGTCATGGAGTAGCGTTTGGTCGGCCCAAAGCAAGTTTGTCACCATCCCGAGTACATGCGCCAGCTCAGGTCTTAGGACACAGAACGTATGTTGTACTAGAGACTCACATACGACTTATCACTGCGTCTCATAGTTGGGTCTGTCCAAGTCAGACCTTATCTCGACTCGGATTCGACTACGTCCAATCCGACCAGATCCTTCCGAGTCCATATTATCCGGCTAGCATCCAATGCTACATGGTCAGTGAGACCGGACCATCCACCGTGTCATATGCTAGTCTAACTGGTTGTGCGTCCACACAACCCTTTTGACTAGGGACCATTTAGGACAGTCATCATACAATGCATAGTCTCACAAACAAGTCACATACTTGTTAATACACATCATTGATAATGTCCAAGGACTATGTTTATTCATAAACACATAGGAAATATCATCATTCATGATTGCCTCTAGGGCATATCTCCAACATCGAGACCCTGGGCTTTACAAGAGTCCGAGTCATGCTATGATTCGTGACCTACTATGTCTCTAACTCGCCTTGCCTCTCAAGCACGGGAACTCCTGGCGTCTTCTACTTCTTGGGCCTTGATTCGCCGTCTTCATGTGCTGGGCTGCCATCCGGCTTACTTGGTAAGCCGCCTTGCCTGCCTTGTCTTCAACGACTCGACCCATCTTGAGTATGATTCACAAGCTGCCAATATGCCGACCCCGCCCAATAGGGCGGGTTATACCGCGGGGTTATATCCCCGACATTAGGCCCCAGATTGATTTGAATTTATTCATGTCAATCTTCCTCACCTTCACTTGGCGGCTTATCATCTGCTTGTATCCGTGTCTTCCTTGAATCACGAAATGCCGGCTTACGACATTTCCAGACTTGTATTTTTTCTCGTACCATCCATCAGTGACATCACCCGCCGAAAATCCAGGAAACCAATGATGACATCACAACGAATTTGCGTATGTATCCGTTTATCTTGAAAATCGAGGCGTCTTTGTTTCCAAAAATATACTGCGCCTCCTTGATTCATGCGCCTGTCGGTTGCCCCTTCGGGTTTCTTCCTTATAAATATTCACTCGGGGGCCCCTCATTCACCTTTACTTCGCTCCTTCACTTCTTCTTCTTCTTCGAGCCCAAAGCTTCATCACGCCACCGCTGCTACTCATCCGTCGCCGACGACCACTTTCGGGACTGCGGCGATACCTCGTCTTCATCAAGGTACAACCGAGCATCTCCGCTGCCCCCGGCCACCTTGAGGTAAGCCATTTTTCTTCCCCAGATCTATAGTAGTTCATCGGAGTTCCTCGGGTATACTGGAGTTCATCGTTTGTTCATCGCCATTGCTAGTTCATGCATTGCTTCCATGAGTTTTATCATAGAAACAGAGCGGTTTGAGCAATGGATCCATTTCATGCATAGCATCTTCAAATCCCCCTTAAGAATCTGCGAACTAGACCACCGCTGCTTCCATGCTTCGTCATTAGGTTTAGCAAATATTTTACTTTTCTGAACCATTTGTAGATCCGTAATTATAGCTAGTTTGGTACAAACTTGTTTGTCCCACACTTAGCAAAAACTAGAAATCTTTGATTTGGCATAAGACGCCCTTATGTTTGCTAGCTCATTCTTATGACTACAACCCACCATATGTAGATACCTTTTCTTTTAAGCGCCAGCTCATCATTGTGACTATTACCCGCCATGTTTAGAAACTACTTCATCTAAACGCCGGCTCATCATAAGGCGACTCACCTGTTGCAGATTTTTATGCCGTCTTAGAGCATCTCTAGCAGACCCCGTATAATGCCGACCCGCAAAACTTGTTTATAGTTCGCGGAAAAACGGGTTTGCGGGCAGATGCGGGCTGCGGCCAAGCAGACCCCGCAAAGCGGACCCGTAAAAAGGGATATTCGCGAATATCCCTTTTTACGGGTTCGCTTTGCGGGGTCTGCTCGGCCGCAACCCGCGTCAGCCCGCAAACCGAAAAGCCCAGATTAGTCAATTTGACAGCGATTACGATGAGTGAGTACAAATTCGGATAATAAAAGCATAATTCGCGTGCAAATAAAAGCATAGTTTTCTATGACAAACGCAAAAGGACTTCATGCAAAAGCAATGACCACGTCCATCATCATCTTGGTTACTTTTCACCCGTCATCATGATCTTCACTCGACACTTGTTCCAACTCTGGCACCGAAAGCATCAGCGGCACTGGTTCCAACTCCCGATGGGAAAACATCACCGACATCGAAACACCCACCGGCCACCGCTAGCATCTTCCTCTTCAAGATGTCCCTCCTTGCCATATCATGCCATTCTCTACTGATGTCGTCCATGTCATCACGGTTCATTATCATGATCCTATTCTCCTCGGCAAGAAGCTTGGCCATGGCTTTGGTCTCATCGGCAAAGACTCTTCTCTCCTCAATGGCCGCCTTGCGCAACCCCTCGGACTTGAGCAATTGCCATTTCTCTTGCTTCTCTAGTGCCTTCTTCTCCGCGAACTCTTTCTTTGCCTCCAATGTCTTCGCCAACATCAACTCATTTGATTGCACCATGGCATCTATCTTGTCCCGCAAGCTCGATGCCTCGTGTTCCCTCTTGATCTTCTCCTTTGACTTCTTGTCTCCATCGGGCTTGTTAAGGTTTCGTGGGACATCATCATCTTCATCATCGTCCATGTTCATGAGTGAACCTCTCTTCGATGGGGATTCTTTTTCAATCAACTCCCACTTCTCAAGGTTTTTGAGGAAGTCCCAACAATGCTCTAGTTTAAAGAATTTGTCTTCGGAAGCATCCATGTCTTTGTATCTGTGTTGGACAATTTTTTCCTACACAATTGAAACAATGTCAAAGTAATGCAATCACTACAAATGCTACAAATGATTTGCACAACTCCGAAAGTGATAATGAACTCACATAGTCAGCTTCCACGGCTCCACTTGGAGGTGCATTGCGAACTTGTTCCAAGAAAGCTGCCCAATGGCTACAAATTGGCTTGATCATGTCCCAACAACCTTGGAGTGACCAAAAGGTTCGAGGAGTCTTATTGAGAAACTTTTCTGTCATGCGTAAGAAATGATCTTCAATCCTTTGCCAACACCTCTTGGCGGTTTGAGAAGTGCCGACACACTCATCAAGAGACACCGCACTCCAAGCCTTGATCAACATTTAGTCTTCGAGCTCTGTGTAGTTCTTCGATCGCGTGCTTTTTTTGCTTGCGTTTGATCATACACCTCCACGTCTATCTCCTCTAACTCATCTGCAGCACCATGATCATCCACGCCACCATCCAACTCATTGTAATCAAATTCACCGATCGGAACATCATTGATGTTGACGGTGTTGGTGTCCAACAAGCCGATGAACTCGGTGGGGCCATAGTTTGAACCGATGCTACAACGAGTATCATCAATTCACGAGGTCCGCACACGCCGAAAACCGAAGCATGTAGAAGAAATCGAAGAAACATACCTTCCGGCCATTTCATCGAACACCTCACTTGCGGTGGAAGCAGTGCCGTTCAAGGGTATCGTCGTGTTACCTCTTGCCGAGGCGGACTGAGAGGATGAAGCCGCCGACCTTTTTGTAGGAAGCTTCTTGTGCTTCACGCCTGAAACCTTTCCCTTCTTCTCGGGCGGCGGCCGGGCAGATCGATCGGCAGCGGCGCTGGGGGCGCGCGGCTTCCTAGCACCCCCCGGATTCCTGCCCGGCTGCACGAGAACGTTGCCCTGCCGCTTGCAGACAGGTGCGGTGGTGCTTGGAGCGACGACAAGGGCGACTTGGCCGGCGACGAGATCTGCCGGAGGTACTCGCGTGTGGTGGACTTCCACTGTGACAGGGGACGGCTGGGAGGCTTCCATAGCGGCGAAGAATGGATCGAAGCGGGCAGAGACGGGGCAATGGCGGCGAAGGAGGGTTGGAAGCCGGTACGCCCGCACGGAAATTTCCCTCGCGCCAAATCTCGCTGCGGATAGGGGTTGAGCTCGGGTCGGCCTCCCACCCCGTGAATCTATAGGTTGAGGGCGAACTTTTGCCGCGCCTCGCAAAAACTTTTATAGGCCGCGGCCCGATACGGGGTCTGATCGGGCAGTTTTTTTTGCTCAGACCCGTATTTTGGCGGTTATTTTGTGGGTCGAGGCATTATACAGGGTCTGCTAGAGATGCTCTTATCTTTGATCATGACATTTATGCTTATGATCTTCTTTTATTTGCACTTAGGCGTCTCATCATGTCGAAAACTACCACATGTATTGGGTGCCGTCCCAAGTTTCTGAACTTGTGCTCAAAGACTACCAAGACCATGGTCTCCTGTCATCTAAGGAGGCAATTGGATGGCGGGCTCCCCTTGGAGAGGAACGCCCAGCACCCGGTGAAGGAGAAGTAGTGGTGTTCACAGATCACCTTCTTTGGGGTTTTTCTCCCCCGGGTCAAAATTCTTTTGGATGCTCTACACTCTTTCCACCTTCATCCTCAAGATCTGGCTCCCAACTCTATAACCAATCTTTGCCAGTTTCAAGTATTCTGTGAAGTGTATCTGCAAATAGAACCCACCATCCCTCTTTTCATGAAATTCTTCCACCTCAACCGTCAGACTGAGTGTGCAGATGGCCTCAGCCTAGAACTCGGCGGGATTTCTATTTAACGACGCAGAGATGGTGCCTTCCCTCCTGCTATTCTGCCAAGTCACCCAAAAGGATGGGTCAAGACTTGGTTCTACTACCGGAACACGGCTCCTGTTAATGAAAACCCCCTGTCAGGTTACAGACCAGATCGTCTTCCCATGAATTTTGAGCTTCCTGGCCGAGCTTCACAAGAAGAACATGACCAACTTGCCTTTGTATACCCAAAACTGAAGGCTTTACAAGCCCATGGGTTGACTGGAATTGATCGAACCCGGTGCCGGGTTTCTTGGAGGATCATCCATTGAGTCGTCGTGGCAACTTGATGTGCAATTATACTGGCAATTTAAACGACGTGCAAAGATATAGCAACCAAGATTTGAACGATGATGAAATTAACCGGATTGTGAAGAAGTTGCTGGGAGAAACTCTAGCAGATTGCAGTCAAGTTGGGCTGAATCCCTTCTGTACTCTCAACCCGGCTCCATCAGTAAGAAAACTTGGTGATTATTCATCCGGCTCATAACACTTTTTAAGCTCCAAAGCTTACTTGTCGTTTTGATTGTTAACCTTATCGGCAAATTCTTCATTCTGGAAGAAGAAGAAGAAGGGGAAGGTTGCAACACATAAGCCAAAACCCGCCCAGAAGAATAAGGCGGCTGCAGAAGAGCCATCAATTAGGGGCGAGTCACCTGCAGCTGCTGCACAATCGGAGGAAAAACTTGACTCCCTCCACTGTCTTTTTATTGAACTTGCTGACACCTCTTATTCTCATGGTGAAGCTGCAACCAGCCGTGTCAAAGGTGTTGAGGTAATTTCTGTCTCCTCCGGGTCAGAGTCCTTGTCTCCAATGAAAACAAGGCGGGTAATTCGGAAAGTAAGTTTCTCTCACCCAGATGCTTCTTTGGATCCCAATTTTATTTTGAAGAAGACTCAACATAAATCGAAGCGCCAAACTCGGAGCGGCAATGGTTACCTTGCTACCGGCTTACCCGACAAACCAGCCGCCCAGAAACGCAAGCATGAGGTGCCTCATAGCCCAACCCCCTCTCTTCCAAAAGCCGGTCTTTTCCAGCAGCCTCTTAATCCTTCTGATTCAAATCACCAGGAGTCATGTTCTTCATTGGGCGACTCAACCGCCTCTAAGCTGCCACCCCTTGTTACAATTAAAGGGTGAGTTTTTCTTCCTTTTATCATATATTTTCTTATTAAACTTTAACTTTGCATATGCTTTATTCTGCCTTTTTGTTTTGCAGGACCCAAGCCAAGGGCAAGAAGAGGAAAATTAGCGAGTCATCCACTGATCTTGAGGCCCCTGAGCCAGAAAAACCGGATTTGGTGGCTCCTGAAATCCATACTGATCATACTGAAGACCATCAGGAGGCCCAAGCTGATTTACCCCCGCATCCTGAGTCGGGAAGTACTGAGGCTATGGTTACTGAAGTTGACCCGACGACTAACCTTAACCCGCCCAGTCCTCCGAAGGCAGCTGAAAATGCTCCTTGTGATAAAAATGCGGAGATCACCATTACTGGGTCGGGTTACACCGCTCCTGAGGTCTCCAAGGTGCTAACCAAACTTGTTATTAAAGACAAAACAACACTGCCTGAGAAGGGGAAGGCCAGCTAGAGCTTCCAAATTATGAGGACTTCAGCGCTGAAGAATTGCATGCTGGTTATTTGGACCGCCTTTCTTCAAGACGGGAGATGGAAGCCGGCCTCGTCAGCATGATGAAAAGAAAATACGAGGTATGCTCAACTTTGCCGGGTATTCCATATATCCTTACGTAGCCCCCAAGGGCCGTCTCATCTGTATGAGATGAGGTGGGTCTTGTAAATATGAAACTACTGTAGCCCCCAAGGGCTGGCTCATCTTCTTGAGATGAGTCGGGTCTTCTTAATATTTTGAAGAAATCAACCTGTAGGCCCCAAGTGCCGGCTCATCTTCTTGAGATGAGTCAGATCTTCTTAATAATTTTGAAGAAATCAACCTGTAACCCCCAAGGGCCGGCTCATCTTCTTGAGATGAGTCGGGTCTTCTTAATAATTTTGAAGAAATCAACCTATATCCCCCAAGGGCCGGCTCATCTTCTTGAGATGAGTTGGGTCTTCTTAATAATTTTGCTGGGAAGTGATATGCAATAGCCCCCAAGTGTCAAGTATATTGCTTGCAATCTGCTTGGGACTTGTTATAATTTTTCTTATCATAGTCATGCTGCACCTTGCTGCCGGCACATGACCGAACAATATGATAACCCCTATTGTGCAGGAAGCTCTGAAAATAGCTGAGTCAAATGTGATCGGCTTGAAAAGAGTTCTTCAAGTGGGGCAAACCACCCGAGTAGAGGCTGAACAAAAATTTCGACTTTCCTTGGAAGAATTGGAGAAAGCCAAGGCAGGATTTGAAAAAGAAAAGAAGTCTTCCGAGACTGAAAAAGCCGCCTTACTGAAGCGCGCAGAAGACGCTGAGGGTCAACTGAAGCCCATCACTAAAGAGCTATCCGGGTTGAAGCGGTACATTGCCCACATGACCCATGTATCTTTGGTAAGTACCTTTATGAGCTCTTGCCAACCCGCTCTAATACTCATGTATGAAGATAAGTCGCCTGGCGACTCATGTACTTGAATTTCTTGGCAGGCCCTCGACTCGCAACTTCCAAGATAACAGCTTGCTGAAGCTTAAGGTTGTTTATTCACTGACTGAACAACTCTATGCTGTAAGCCACTGCACAATCAAGGCCATTATGGGGAACAAAGAGCCGGTGAAGTTCATCAAGGATGTACTAAGACGCCTCTCGACGATCCCAAAACAAATTGAAGAGTTGAAAAGACCAGCCGCCCGAGCCGGTGCAGCGTCTTCTTTGAGTTGGGCCTTGGCTTACTTAGCGGAGATTTATCTGACAGAGATGGCCAAAGGGTTTCCCGAGTTTAAGGACAACGGGTCAGCATTCACTGATGGTGACTATGCTAAGTGCGTCAAGGCGGCTTGAGTGTTAGCCACCCAACTTGTTACCGAAATGGAGTTGAAGAACTATCAGGTGGCTTACGATGCTAACAACTCACGAGTTCGGCCACCCACCTTTGAACCGGTGGACCCGACTCCTCAACTTCGTAAGCACATTTTCGCCCCTGACGTTGACCCGTCCTCCATCTTGAATGAAGAAGCTGTATTCCACACCTTAACCCATTACAACTGGGATGTGGACAACCTTCAGATCCAAGAACCAGAAGCCCCTGCGGAGGATGACCCGGAGGCGGCTTAGGCTAGAGGTCAGCCCGAGGCTAACCTGGATAGCTCAGAGGCTGGTTTATAAGGAGTGAAAAAAACTTTGATTTAACCTGTTTGGGCCCAATGGCGCCTTGTAATATTTTTAAGTCGACAGTTGTTTGCTTGTGCCGTGCCTTCGTGCACGTTTCAAACTTTTGATCTTGTCTTGACGATGAGGGATTATTACATTTAACAAGCCTTGTTAACTCGCCTTTTATCCTTTCGCTTAGGAATCATACAACCCGTGACTTGTACTTTGTATTATCTTGGCTGAGTCATCCTTGAGCTTTAGATCTTCCAGGCAGTTGCTAAAATATGAACATGTTTTTTCCCTTTCATCTTTGAATATTTCTGCTGACCTTTCTTAGTGAGCTTTTGTCTGAAGAAGTATGGGTGGGTCAATGTAAGCCGGCCTTCTGAAATCTTTCCACAACAATCGATTGTAGAATATTGAGTTGAACTGGTCATTATATGATCACAGTTTTCGTAACCCGGACACTCTTTTATGAGCCGGTAACATAATCAATATTGTAACTGTAAAATTTAGGAAGTAACAACATATGATAATAATGATAAAAGAATTGTTAATAAACTGGCTCAGTGAGACTCGGTAAGAAGACTGGCTTTCGAGGCTCGAGTCTTGCTTCAATGAAGCGGGTATGATAACCCATGGTTTATCCTAGCTCTCTGTATGCCAGCTCTCACGTGACTCAAGCCGGTGTTTTAACCTTGATGAGTTCAGGTTCCAAAATGGATTGACTTGTCAAGAGTACATGGGCTCACCTGATCGGAGTCGCATCAAGCGTACATGCAGGTTTAACCATATATATTGTGGCATTTTTGCCGGGTCAAGAGGGTGAGAAAGCTAAACTCGATGAGTTGGAAGCCCCCAAGTGACCTATGTTTCAAAAAATAAAGACTCATGCTCAATTTGTAGGCTGAAACGACAGAGACCTCGAGTATTGGGGGTGCCGGCTTTATTATATTTGAACATAAAGAAGTATACAGAATTTGCAGGGGGGTTATAACAAGGAAAAGGAGCCGGTGGCTCTAAGTATAATAAGGCCGCAGGTGAGCAATGTTCCATTGCCGGGTTGTTTCCTCTTCGGAAGTATATGATCCTTCTCATAAATCTATCAGATAATATGAACCATTATTGAGGTTTCTGCTGATGACGAAAGGACCCTCCCAAGGTGGGGAAAGCTTGTGCATCCCTGTTTGATCTTGAATCAGACGGAGCACTAAGTTGCCCTCTTGATAGGTGCGGCTTCTGACTCTACGACTATGATAGCGACGTAAGCCTTGTTGATATATAGCTGATCTAGCCACTGTTAAGTCACGTTCCACTTCCAAGGCATCAAAGGAATCCTGACGTGCTTGTTCATTATCGTCTTCAACATAAGCGGCGACTCGAGGAGAATCATGACGAATATCACTTGGTAATACCGCCTTAGCTCCATAAACCAGAAAGAAAGGTGTGTATCCAATGGATCTGTTTGGAGTTGTTCCGATACTCCAAAGCACTGCGGGGAGTTCCTCAACCCAACAGCCTGGAGTACGCTATAGTGGAACAATGAGCCGGGGTTTGATCCCTCCCAAAATTTCTTGATTAGTTCGTTCAGCTTGCCCATTGGACTATGGATGTGCCACCGCTGCCAAGTCAATCCAGATATGCTCATGCTGGCAAAACTGTTCCATAGCTCCTTTGGATAGATTGGTACCATTGTCAGTAATAATGCTATGAGGGTAGCCAAAACGGAAGATCAACTTTTTCAAAACTTTGACTGCAGTCTCCGCGTCACAGTTGCTGACAGGTTCTGCTTCAACCCACTTGGTGAATTTATCAACCGCCACCAACAGGTGAGTCTTCTTATCAAGAGATGGCTTGAACGGGCCGACCATATCGAGCCCCCAGACCGCAAACGGCCAAGTAATTGGGATCATGCGCAATTCTTGAGCCGGCACGTGGGCTTGTCGAGCAAACTTTTGACACCCATCGCACTTGTGTACAATGTCCTCTGCGTCTGCATAAGCCGTCAGCCAATAAAATCCATGGCGTAAAGCCTTCGCTACCAAAGATCGTGAGCCGGCGTGGTGTCCACAGTCGCCAGCGTGGATTTTATTAAGAATTTCCTGTCCTCCCTCAGGGGAAACACAACGCTGAAAAACTCTGGTGCTGCTTCATCGATGTAACTCGCCCCTGATGATAGTCATGGACTTGGACCGCCGAATTATTTGTCGAGCAATGATTTCCTCTGCTGGGAGCTCGCCTCGAGTTAGATAATCCAGATAAGGCACCATCCAATCAGGGATAGCATGGAGGGCCGCCACCAAATGTGCCTCTGGGTCAGGAATAGCTATGTCCTCCTCAGATGGCAACTTAACCGAAGGATTGTGAAGAACGTCTAAAAAGACGTTAAGAGGGACCGGCTTCCACTAAGAGCCGAGTCGTGACAGGGCATCGGCCGCCTCATTGAGCCGACGATCTATATGATCGACTTGATAGCCTTGAAAATAACCCGCCACATCAGTGACTGCCCGTTGGTAAGACGCCATCAATGGGTCCTTAGAATCCCAAGTCCCTGAAACTTGCTGAGCCACCAAATCTGAGTCGCCCAAACACCTGACCCGTCTAAGATTCATCTCTTTAGCTATTCTGAGTCCATGTAGGAGGGCCTCGTACTCAGCTGCATTGTTAGTGCAAGGGAACATGAGCCGTAAAACATAACAAAATTTGTCACCTCGTGGAGAAGACAATATAACTCCAGCCCCCGAGCCTTGCAATTGTCTGGACCCATCAAAGTGTATAGTCCAATACGTGTTATCTGGCCTATCCTCTGGAATTTGCATCTCTGTCCAATCATTGATGAAATCTACCAGTGGTTGGGACTTGATGGCTGTTCAGGGCACATATTTCACATGGTGAGGGCCAAGCTCAATCGCCTACTTGGTGATTCGACCAGTGGCCTCTCGATTTTGTATGATATCTCCAAGGGGTGCTGAACTGACCACGGTAACTGGATGCTCCTAAAAATAGTGCTTGAACTTCTGGCTTGCCATAAAAACTCCAAAGACCAGCTTTTGCCAATGTGGATACCACTGCTTGGACAAGGTCAAGACTTCGCTGACAAAATAAAATAGCCACTGAACCGGATACTCCTTCCCTGCTTCCTTTCGCTCAACGACAGCTGCAACACTTACCACCTTGGAATTAGCAGCAATGTAGAGGAGCATGGGCTCTTTATCGGTTAGGGCGGCTAAAACAAGCGGCTCAGCTAGCTGCTTTTTGAGGGCTTCAAAAGCTTTGTTAGCTGCATCAGTCCAGATGAAGTTGTCCGTATTCTTCAACAATTGATAAAGAGGGATTGCCTTCTCTCCAAGGCGGCTTATAAACCGGCTCAATGCCGCGATACGGCCAGCCATGTGCTGGACCTGATTTATATTTGCCGGCTTACCAAGCGAAGTCACCGCGTTGATCTTGTCCGAGTTAGCTTCGATACCTCGCTCAAAAACCAGGAATCCCAATAGCTTGCCTACAGGAACACCAAAGACACACTTTGCCGGGTTAAGTTTCATCTGGTACACTCGAAGATTATCAAACGTCTCCTTGAGGTCATCCAAGAGCGTCTCCTTCTTCTGAGATTTCACCATGATGTCATCGACATAAGCATGAACATTGCGCCCAATCTATGGATGAAGGCAATTCTGCACACAACGTTGGTACGTCGCCCCTGCGCTCTTGAGCCCAAAGGGCATGGAGACATAGCAGAAAGCACCAAAAGGAGTTATGAAAGCCGTCTTCTCTTGATCCTCAACAGCCATCTTGATCTGATGATAACCAGAGTATGCATCTAGGAAGCACAAACGCTCACAACCCGCCATAGAGTTAATGATCTGATCGATTCGGGGAAGAGCAAAAGGATCTTTGGGACAAGCTTTGTTGAGATCTGTGTAGTCAACAGACATATGCTAGGTGCCATTCTTTTTCAGGACAAGCACGAGGTTGGCCAACCGTTCGGGGTGAAAAACTTCAATGATAAACCTGACAGCTTGGAGCCGGGCTACCTCTTCTCCAATAGCCTTGCGTCTCTCCTCGTTACAATGATGGAGGTATTGATGAACATGTTTCATCTTTGGATCCACATTAAGATGGTGCTCAGCAAGTTCTCTCGGAACTCCAGGCATGTCAGAAGGTTTCCTTGCAAAGATGTCCCGATTCTCACGGATGAACTCGATGAGCGCACTTTCCTATTTGGGATCCAAGCCGGTCCCAATAGTGAACTGCTGAGATGAGTCACCCGGTGTGAAGTCAATCTGCTTTGTATCTTCAGCCGGCTTAAACTTGAGTAATGACTCAGACTCACTAGTGGGTTTCTTGAGAGGGCTCATATCAGTAGGATCAACGTTGGCCGCATAGAACTTCAACTCCTCAGCTGCGCAGGCCGAATCAGCATAGGCCGCATCGCCTTCCTCGCATTCCTGAGTTATTTTCCTGCTGCCGCTCACAGTTATGGTACTGTTTGGACCTGTCATTTTGAGCTTGAGATAAATAAAACAGGCCCGGGACATGAAACGAGCATAAGCCGGCCGCCCGAAAAGGGCATGATAAGGGCTCTTAATCTTAGCCACCTCAAAGGATAAGGGCTCGCATCAGTAGTTGAACTCATCACCGAAAGCAACATCAAGCCTAATCCGCCCGATTGGGTATGCCGACTTCCCAGGTACGATACCGTGAAAAACCGTAGTTGAAGTTTGCAATCTGTTTTTAGGAAGGTTCATCCCCCGGAAAGTGTCGTAATACAAAATGTTGATGCTACTTCCACCATCCATGAGGAATTTTGTGAAGGTATACTCGCCAACCTGTGGTGCCACCACCAGAGCGAGACCACCCGGGTTATCAACCTGCGGAGGGTGATCTTCTCGGCTCCAAGTAATTGGTTGCTCAGACCAGTTTAATTATCTTGGAACGCCAGCTCAACTAAGTTAACAGCCCTTTGCTTCCACTTGCGATCCTTCCTGCAAGTGCTAGTAGTGAAGACATGATATTGCCCACTTCTCAATTGCTTGGGATTGCTCTGAAAACCAGTTTGATTACTATGCTGCTGATTGCCTTGGCTGGAGCACTGCCCATTGCCATTGTTCCCTGGATGTTGAAAACCTGCTCCTGAGCCACCTTGACTAGGGAAACCTGATCCCGCAAATCCGCCAGACGAACCGCCGTGTGAGCCACCCTGGCCAAGCTGACCCGGATGTCCCCCACCATTGCCTCCTTGGTGATTCTGGAAAGCCTGGTTGCAGAATTCCTGCATGATGTAACAGTTTTCCCATGAGTGCGTAGACGGCTTATCCGGGGTACTATGTTTGGGACAAGGCACCTTGAGAGCCTCCTCATAATTGCGCGACTTGTTCCCGTTGTAAGCTCCTCCCGGGCGGTTGTTGCGACGCTGGTTCTTAAAATCGGTGTTGGTATTAGCGACAAATTCTGACCCACCATCGGGCTGTTTTCGCTTACTGTTATTGCCTTGTCCCCCTGGGTTCCCATTGTGCCCATGGTTTTGCTGACCCTTGACACCGTCGCCCTTCCCGTTCTTGCCAGTTTTGTCCTCGTTTGAGCCAGGATCCTTCGTGCTGTCTGACTCGGCGTATCTGGTAGGAACATCCATCAACTCGCCCATATCCTGCACCTTTCGCTTGAGACGGCCAAGTTTCTAGACTAGTGGCTGAAAGTGGCAGTTCTTCTCCAAGATTAGGACGGCTTGAGCTGCCATGATGCTGTCCGACGAGTGGATGATTTCGGCAACCCGGCAAGTCCAATGATGAGCCAACTCGTCCCCGCACTGGACACAATGCTGAAGATCCACAATCGTCATTGGTCGCTTGCACGTTCCCTAGAAATTCTTGATAAACCCCTCGTTTAGCTCTGCCCAAGTGTTGATGGAATTGGGTGGCAAGTTCTTCAGCCACATGCGAGCCGACCCTTCCAGCATCATGGTTAGGTACTTTGCGCACACGGCATCGCTGACGTCGAGCATATCCATGGCTAACTCGTAACTCTCGATGCATGCTGTCGGCTCAAGGCCTGCTGTGTAGTTTGGCACCTTGCGAGGCCCCTTGAAGTCCTTGGGAATATGCTCACCACGGAGAGCGGGGGATAAGCAAGGGATCCTAATCGTCCTACTATTCACCCCAGCCCCCATAGTCGCCGGCTGAGGATGAAGCTGCTGAGTCACCCGCGCTGCCGCTACTTCGCCTCTGCCTATCGCGCGGCCCTGGCCGCATCGACAACCGCCTAGGCGTCTGATAGCACAGGCCGGGTCGGGGAGACCTGAGGCTGTTGCCCGCGTCCACTGCTAGAAATAGATGGAGATTCCACATGGCGACTCTTGCTGTGGCTAGCATACAGGGTGGAGTGCATCCGATCCCGGTGACGTGGCTTGAGACTACGTCGGTATTTCCCCAAAGAGGAAGGGATGATGCAGCACAGCGACGGTAAGTATTTCCCTCATTTATGAAACCAAGGTTATCGAACCAGTAGGAGGATCACCACCACCCAATAAGTAGCACCTGCACACAAATAACAAATACTTGCAACCCGACGCGAAAGAGAGGTTGTCAATCTCTCTACGGTAAAAAGATAGATTAGGTAGTGATAGATAGGAGAGATAGATCTCTCAAGAACACGAAATAAAAAAGGGCAAATAAAATATGCAGCAATATGTTTTTGGGTTTTTTGTTTTGTAGATCTGAAAACAAAGAGGAAAAAAGATAGATCGGAAAGCAATTTGTTGGAAAAGTAGACCCGGGGGCCGTAGGATTCACTAGTGGCTTCTCTCATGAGTATAGTGCACGGTGGGTGAACAAATTACTGTTGGGCAATTAATAGAAAATCAAATAGTCATGACAATATCCAAGGCGATGATCATTATATAGGCATCACGTCCAAGATAAGTAGACCGACTCCTGCCTGCATCTACCATTATTACTCCACACATCGACCGCTATCCAGCATGCATCTAGTGTATTAAGTTCATGGAAAAATGGAGTAATGCAATAAGAACGATGACATGATGTAGACAAGATCTATTCATGTAGGAATAGACCCCATCTTGTTATCCTTAATGGCAACGATACATGCGTGCCTTGCTGCCCCTTCTTTCACTGGGAAAGGACACCACAAGATCGAACCCATCACAAAGCACCTCTTCCCATGGCAAGAAAATTCGCTCTAGTTGGCCTAACTAAACCAAAGATTCAAAGAATAAATACGAGGCTATAAGTAATCATGCATATAAGAGATCAAAGAAGACTCAAATAATATTCATGGATAGAAACTGATCATGAACTCAAAATTCATCGGATCCCAACAAACACACCGCAAAGTTTACATCAAATAGATCTCCAAGAGACCATTGTATTGAGAATCATAAGAGAGATAGAGAGAGAGAGAGAGGAAGCCATCTAGCTACTGCCTACGGACCCATAGGTCTATGGTGGACTACTCACGCATCATCGGAGAGGCACCTATGAGGAAGATGAAACCCTCCGTGATGGTGTTTAGATTGGATTTCGAGGTTATGGAACTTGCGGCGGCTGGAATTGTGTTTCGTCAACTCCCCCTAGGGTTTTTGGAATATTTGGTAATTTATAGGCATCAGAGGCGGTGCGGAGGGGCCCCGTGGAGGGCACAACCCATCAGGGCACATCGGGGCCCCCCCTGGCGCGCCCTGGTGGGTTGTGCTCTCCACAGCCCACCTTCCTGGCTCTTCTTTGGCCCACTGGGTGTCTTCTGGTACAGAAAAAATCTCCAAAAAGTTTCGTCGCGATTGGACTCCGTTTGGTATTGATATTCTGCAAAGTAAAAAACAAGCAAAAACAGCAACTCACACTTTGGCACTATGTCAATAGGTTAGTCCCAAAAAATGATATAAAGTTGTTATAAAATGATTGTAAAACATCCAAGAATGATAATATAACAGCATGGAACAAGCCAAGATTATAGATACGTTGGAGACGTATCCCACGGCCATAAGAATACTGTGCTTGCTGCACCACCGCTGTTTTCAACATCTGTATGGTGTTCCTGGCCTCGATCTCGATGGGGGTGTTCCCGTGGATGGGAAGTGCCTCTAGATTGCGAGTCGCCGCTAAAATGTTATCAACCTCTCGATTGGAGAAGTGTCGTTGCGGCGTCTGGAACCGCGGTGGTGAAGGCTGAGCCGGCGATGGTTGAGCCGGATCCGTTTGCTGGGCCGTTTGACGAGGGAGATCCTCAGGCGCTCGTTCAGCTCCTGGCGTCTGCTGCGGAGTGGGGAATAAACGGGACGGCTCGAGATTCAATGGCAGGCGGCTCTGATGTCTCCTCTGGTAAACCTCCTCAGAGGCGTCTCGACGAAGCCCTAGCTGCCAAGCCTCGGCCTTCACACACTCTGACTCGTTATGGATACGAGCCTGTATTTCCGCCATCCGGGCGTTTCCGGCATCAATTTCCTCCTGCACCTTTCCCCGCACCATGCTCGGCTATGGGAGCAAATACACTTGAAGGGATGCGCTGGCTCCGGCTCTATCGGCTGAGGGGCTATGGCCACGATGGGGGACGCCGGGGGCTGGCCCGCCGCAGCCTCGGTGATTAGTCCTCCCGGCTACATAGAAGAGAAGTTGGGCGTCGCCGCACCACCCGTACGCTCTGGCGTGGCGTCGGCCTGGCGCGGGGCTCCCCGTGTCCCCCAAGATAGTGGCCCAGCGTCGACATCGCCTCCGGGGTGCACGTCACCTTCGCCACGGCGTGAGACTTCTTCTTCTTCCCATCGGCGCATCGGAGCCTGCGCAGACGAAGATTTGGCGTGAGCAAGCAGTTCACATGCGCAAGGTGTGGGCACAAGCTCAGGCACTTACTCGTCCTCGGCGGCCCACTTCCGTTTCCTCTCGGCGGCCGGAGGCGATCCCCCGCAGCTCTCGGGCGCCCCCTTGGGACGCCGGGAGATAGCACAGCGTGATCCCTAGCGGATCTGGTCGGGCCAGTCTTCTCCCCAGGGGCCCGGGGGATCCCTCGAAGAGGAGCAGCAGCTTCGGGAGCATTTGCCGCCCCGCCGGCACCCGGCGCCTGGGAGCCAACAGAGCTGGCTCCCGCTGCCGCAACCGGGCCGAAAGGCCAAGGGAGTGCTGCTCGGGGCGACACGGCGAAATCGTCATCATCATCCTCGAAGCTGCGCAGGGACCAATGGTGGCTTGGCGGTAGCCCCCGGCTGACATCCCGTTCCTACTCTTCCCCGACGGTCTCCTTAGAATCTTCGCAGACGCTGTCTTCGGCGGAGGACGACGCCTGGGCGAGGGAGTTCCCCCGCGACCCTTCGCCGTCGCTCAGCACGAGCCCCTGCTCATTGAAGGCGGGCATGAGGGCGATCAGATCCTCTCGGTTTTCATGGACGTACAAAGGGCCCACAGCCTCAGGAGGGTTGCCGGGCATGGAGCTGAGCAGGGCCATGACAGCCCCTTCAAATTTGGCGCGCGACAGGCCGGCAGGATGCAACCTCATCGAGTCCCGCGTGCCCTCATACTCCCACATGGGCCGCGAGTGTGCCTGAAGCGACGCGATGCGATGCCCCAAGAACTCCTTGACGGTTATCGCCCCTGACAGCGGGGTGTCCCCATGCAAAGCAATCCGTTCCAGGACTGGTGTGGCCCCAGGGTCGGAGAGTGGCACATGGCTCCATCCCGCGTGCTGCTCCGGAAGGGCAGTAGGGATCCTCAGGAGCGGGTGGACTTGTTGGGCGTCCAAGTAAACCCAGCACTACCGGTAGCCCTCCACCTTCTTCCCGGCCTTCAGGCGGGTGCTGGTGCTCTTAACATCAACGAAGGAGACGCATGCTGAGAGCTGGTCCAGGGCAGTGAACGAAGGCTGAAGAAATGGCAGAAGAGAGCAACCTAGGGCCTCACGCCCACGAAGGCTTCGCCGTAAAAAGTGAAGATGGACAGGAGGAGAATCGAATTTGGCTGGAGGTGCAGGGCATGAATCTTATAGAGGTTGAGGATGGCGTAGAAGAACTCGGAGAACGGCGGGACCAACTGATACGGGGCACACCCGTGTGTGTTGACCTCTTCACACTTGGATGGGGACAAGGGAGAAATCACGAGAGAAAAGACGAACTCAAGATTGATCTCCGCTTACACATCCACTAAATCCACTAAAAACACAAGAGGTACATAGATCCAATGTCAACAAGGAGATACAAGTAACCGATAGTCGTATCACTCCGGGGAGATGAGGTCTTGGTATCCCGTGGGATCTTCCCTTGATAGGGGCCTTGGCATCCACTTCAGATCTTCTCTCAAAGAGGTGGTCAACTCCTAGTGAGAAGGAAGTAGATGGAGCTATGCTCAACAAAGTCAAGTGCTAAACATAAGCTAACCCTAGCTAGAGGAGGGGCAAGGGTTTTTATGTTCTTAGGCGGACGAAGGGATACATAGGCCAATGCCCGAGGGGCTGTGCGCAAACAGGGTCCGGACGTCCGGGATTTGTCGGACGTCCGAGGCTTCACGGCGGTCCGAACGTCCGGGGTGTGTCGGACGTCCGAGGCTTCACGGTGGTCCGGACGTCCGTGGTTGGCTGGTCGTCCAAGGATTCGGTGCGGGTGCGGAGTGGCCGGATTTCCGGGACTTGTCGAACGTCTGGGGCTCGGTCGTCCGGAGACTTCGGTCTTCCGAGGATTCGGTGCGGGTGCCTTGGCGTCGGATTTCCGGATGGGCTCAGACGTCCGGGTGCTGGGGTTGGTCGGACGTCCGTGTGCCGTCGGTCGTCCGGCCGCTGGTACGTCCTGCAGGTCCATGGGCTGGCGCTGGGTTCCAGGCGTTCGACGTGGTCCGGACGTCCGAGGGCCGTAGCTCGTCTGTAGATTCTCCTTGGTACTTCCAAGTAGGCATCCTCGTGGCTCTCCGTGGTCGCTTTCATGTTCCTCTCCCGAGTACTTGAGTATGCAAAGAAGTTCCGCTTGAGGTAGCAGCCATGTCTCTCGTGAATCGAACGATGGTTGAACAAGGAGAGATGTCACCTCGGTTTAATGGCACGTGCACGGGCTCTTTTCATGGGACCCTTTGGAGCTTGAGTTGATGGAGATGGGTCCATGGGGATGACCAAGGGATGCTCCACATCATCTCCCCCCTTGTGAGAGATCCGTCCTCGGATCAAGATCTTCATCACCATGGAAAGGAGATAGGTCCGTGACATTGAAGGTGTCGCTCATGTTGTACTTGTCGCGTGGAATGTCGATCTTGTAGGCATTGTTGTTGTTGCGTGACAACACTTTGAATGGTCCATCGGCTCGGGGAAGAAGCTTGGATTTGCGCTCGGCGGGGAAATGGTCCTGGCGGAGGTGTGGCCACACAAGATCGCCGGGCTTGAACACCATGGGGTGCTTGTTGGTGTTGCGCTTGGCGGTGACTCGTTCCATTTGATGTAGCTTGTATCTTCATGCATCCTATTGATGTATCTTGCCCTTGCACTTGCGTCCATGTGGACGCGCTCTTGTAGTGGTAGAGGTAGGATGTCCAATGGGGACAGATGATTGAAGCCGTAGACCACCTCGAAAGGAGACTTGCCGGTGGTGAAGTGACGCGCGCGATTGTAGGCGTACTCGGCAATGGGGAGGCAATCTTCCCATTCCTTGATGTTCGTCCGATTCATCACCTCCGTTTGGCCATCAGTTTGTGGATGATAGGCCAAAGAGAATAGAAGCTTGATTCCAAGCTTGGCGCATAGTGTCTTCCAAAAGTAGCTTAGGAATTTGATGTCGCGATCCGAGAAAATGGTCTTGGGAACACCATGTAGTCGCAAGATGTCCCTACAAAAGAGATTGGCAACATGTGAAGCATCATCTATCTTGTGACATGGAATGAAATGAGCAATTTTGGAAAAGCGATCCACAACGACAAAAACAGAATCATGGCCATTTTTAGTTCGTGGCAAACCAAGCACAAAATCCATACTAATGTCTTCCCAAGGTTGGAAAGGTATAGGAAGAGGCATGTAAAGACCATGGGATTGAGCTTTAGACTTAGCTTTGCGGCATGTAGAGCATCGGTTGGTGAAGCGTGCAACATCACGAAACATCTTTGGCCAATAGTACTTCTTGGATAGTGTGGCATACGTCTTGTCGCGTCCAAAGTGACCCATAAGTCCTCCATCGTGAGCCTCTTGCAAAAGAAACAAACGAAGAGAAGACTCGGGTATAAAAAGTTTGTTAGCACGTATAAGATAGCCATCTTTCATATAGTAGTTCTCCCAACAAGGTTTCACTTGGCACTTAGCATATGGAGTAGCAAAAGAAACATCATGCTCATACAAGTCTTTGATATGCTCAAAACCAATGACATTCAATGCAAGTTGAGTAACTAGCATGCATTTGCGGGAAAGAGCATCCGCCACAACATTTTCTTTACCCTTAATGTATTTGATGACATAAGGAAAAGACTCAATGAACTCACTCCATTTGGCATGCCGTTTGTTCAACTTAGTTTGACCCTTAAGGTACTTGAGAGTTTCATGATCGGTATGAATGACAAACTCATGAGGTCGCAAATAATGTTCCCAAACATGTAAAACTCACACCAAAGCATACAATTCTTTATCATAGATGGGGCAATTAAGTTGAGCGCCAGAAAGGTTTTCGCTAAAGTACGCAATTGGGCGCTTCTCTTGCATTAGCACACCATCTATTCCGTTACCACTAGCGTCACAATGCACTTCAAATGTTTTATCAAATTTGGGCAAAGCAAGCGAAGGTGCATGAGTGAGCAAATTTTTAATTTCATGGAATGCGGTGTCTTGGGAAGGTCCCCTAATTAATGGTGCATTCTTCTTGCTCAAAGCATGTAGAGGAGATGCAATAGTGCTAAATTCCTTGACAAAATGTCTATAGAAACCGGCTAGTCCTAGGAAACTACGCACTTGTTGCAAATTTGTGGGTGTAGGCCAAGTTTTAATAGCTTCAGTTTTAGTTTCATCCACATGAACACCCTTAGAAGATACCACAAATCCTAGGAAAACGACCTTGTCAACACCAAAGGTCCATTTCTCCATGTTTGCATAAAGTTTTTCTTTCCTAAGAATTTGTAAGACTTCTCTAACGTGGGTAGCATGCTCCTCAAGAGACTTGCTAAAAACAAGAATGGCATCAAAATTGACCACAACACAATATCCAATTAAGGGTCGCAAAACATAATGCATAACACGCATAAAAGTACCCGGTGCTTCGGATAAGCCCATAGGCATCACTAGCCATTCATAGAGACCAACCTTAGTCTTGAACGCCGTTTTCCATTCATCACCCTCTTGTATGCGTATTTGATAGTAACCACTTTTTAAGTCAATCTTGGAAAATATAGTGGCACCACTAAGTTCATCTAGCATATCATCTAGGTGAGGAATGGGGTGGTGATATCGAATGGTTATAGGGTTGATAGGACGGCAATCGGAACACATGCGCATACTACCATCTTGCTTAGGTACTAGTATCACCGAAACCACACAAGGACTCAAACTCTCACGTACATGCCCTTTATCTAGGAGTTTTTGGACTTGCCTTTGTATCTCCTTTGTTTCTTTGGGGTTGACGCGGTAGGGTGCCTTGTTAGGAAGCGGTGCTCCGGGGATGAGGTCGATGCGGTGTTCAATTCCTCGTTTTGGTGGTTGTCCCGGGGGTAGCTCATCGGGGAAAACATCTTTGAATTCCTGTAACAAACGAGATAACACAAGAGGAAGATGTTGTGAAGGGTTAGTCCGATCGACGTCATCTTTGCACACAAGTATATAGTGAAGAACAGTCGATGGGCTCTCACTCACATCCCTCAAATCTCTTTTGGTGGCTAAAAGAACTATATCACTCATGTCCCTCATCATGGAGTCACTCAAATTTGGCTTGTCGTGCTCACTCTCTTTAAGGTGGGTTGCTCTCTCACTTTTGTCTCGACGATGGGATGAAGCGTGCTTGTCGGTGATGACTCTACTTGGAGTCATTGGTCGAAGTACATATTGCTTGCCCTTCATCTTGAAGCTATAGTGATTTGTCCGACCGTTGTGGATGATGCCACGGTCGAATTGCCATAGCCGACCAAGGAGAAGGTGGGAAACATACATGGGAACCACATCACACTCCAAAGTGTCTTCATAAGCGCCTATCTTGAAGGAAACTTCCACGGTGTGTTCAACTTGGATGGTGCCAGAATCACTTAGCAATTGGACCTTGTAGGGGCGAGGGTGCTTCTTCTTGACCAATTGTAGCTTGGAACAAAGGTCCTCACTTGCCAAATTGTGGCAACTTCCACCTTCAATGATGACCTTGACGGATTTTCCTTGGATGCCTGCCTTGGTATGGAAGATGTGGCAACATTGGTCCTCGTCTTCTTGTTGTTGAAGCGTCAAAATTTGGAGACAACGAGAGCGGGGCTCAGATCGTTGTTGCAAAAGATTTGCGAATCATCATCTTCATTTACTTGACGATGCATTGCCACGTGCTCCAATGCTTCCATCTCGCCGTCACTCATAGAGTCATAGGTGCCATCGTCTTGAAGTATCATGGTGCATTTTGTTGGACACTCGTAAGTCTTGTGGCCTCGCCCTTGGCACGTGAAACACTTGATGGAGCTTGACTTAGCGGTAGCATCCGGTGTTGGTGTAGAGGATGAAGCTCTTGATTTGTAGGTGCATGTATTTGATCGGCTCAACGAAGTCGTCTTGTCCTTGTAGCTTGACTTGTCGCCGGTAGGTGTTGTAGATTTCGTAGTCGAAGGCGTCGTTGTCGTAGCAGCTTGAGCACTTGAACCGTAGTTCTTGGAAGAGAACTTGGAGTACTTGTAGTCATCTTGCACTTGGCGTTCTGCCTTGGTTGCTTGATGCACGAGTTCAAGTAAGTTGGAGTATGGTTGGAAGTCCGCGATTTTCTTGACTTGGTAGTTGAGGCCATTCAAGAAACGCGCCATTGTTTGCTCATCATCTTCCTTGACATTGGCTTGTATCATTGCGATTTCCATGTCTAGATAGTACTCTTCTACCGACTTGGTACCTTGCTTGAGTTGTTGTAGCTTCTTGAAGAGATCCCGGTTGTAGTGCGTAGGCACAAAACGAGCTCTCATGAGATCCTTCATTTGGGCCCAAGTGTTGATAGGAGGTTCGTGATGTCTACTATGCAACCTTCTTCTTGTAGACTCGTGTTGGGCCTCCAAGCGCAGAGTTTTGTAGGATAGTAGCAAATTTCCCTCAAGTGGATGACCTAAGGTTTATCAATCCATGGGAGGCGTAGGATGAAGATGGTCTCTCTCAAACAACCCTGCAACCAAATAACAAAGAGTCTCTTGTGTCCCCAACACACCCAATACAATGGTAAATTGTATAGGTGCACTAGTTCGGCGAAGAGATGGTCATACAAGTGCAATATGGATGGTAGATAAAGGTTTTTGTAATCTGAAAATATAAAAACAGCAAGGTAACTAATGATAAAAGTGAGCACAAACAGTATTGCAATGCTTAGAAACAAGGCCTAGGGTTCATACTTTCACTAGTGCAAGTTCTCTCAACAATACTGACATAGTTGAATCATATGTAAATCCCTCACGTGCGACAAAGAGTTCACTCCAAAGTCACAAATAGCAGAGAACAAACGAAGAAATTATTGTAGGGTACAAAACCACCTCAAAGTTATCTTTTCCGATCAATCGTATGAGCTATCCCTATAAGTGTCATGAACAGCCCTAGAGTTCATACTAAAATAACACCTTAAGATACACATCAACCAAAACCCTAATGTCACCTAGATACTCCAATGTCACCACGAGTACCCATGGGCTTGATTATACGATATGCATCACACAATTTCAGATTCATCATGTTCAATCCAACACAAAGAACCTCAAAGAGTGCCCCAAAGTTTCTACCAGAGAGTCAATACGAAAACATGTGCCAACCCCTATGCATAGATTCCCAAGGTCACGGAACCCGCAAGTTGATCACCAAAACATACATCAAGTGGATCAATAGAACATCCCATTGTCACCACGGATATCCCATCGCAAGACATACATCAAGTGTTCTCAAATCCTTAAAGACTCAATCCGATAAGTAAACTTCAAAGGGAAAACTCAATTCATCACAAGAAGATAGAGAGGGGAAAACTCCATATGATTCATCTATATTAATAAAGCTCGCGGTACATCAAGATCGTGTCATCTCAAGAACATGAGAGAGAGAGATCAAACACATAGCTACTGGTACATACCCTTAGCCCCGAGGGTGAACTACTCCCTCCTCGTCATGGAGACCGCCGGGATGATGAAGATGGCCTCCGGTGATGGTTTCCCCTTCTGGCAGGGTGCCGGAACGGGCTCCCGATTGGTTTTTCGTGGCTACAGAGGCTTGCGGCGGCAGAACTCCCGATCTAGGTTTGTTTCTCGGGGTTTCTGTATTTATAGGAATTTTTGGCGGCGTAAACAAGTCGAGGGGGGCCACGAGGTGACGACAAGCTAGGGGGCGCGCCCTAGGGGGGGGGCGCCCCCAGGCTTGTGGTGGCCTCGTGGCTCTTCTGGCCCAACTCCAACGCTCCCTGGGCTTCTTCTGGTCCATAAAAAATCACCGTAGATTTTTATTCCGTTTGGGCTCCGTTTGATATTCCTTTTCTGTAAAACTCAAAAACACGAAAAAAAACAGAAACTGGCACTGGGCTCTAGGTTAATAGGTTAATCCCAAAAATAATATAAAGTTCTAGTAAAATGATTGTAAAACATCCAAGAATGATAATATAACAGCATGGAACAAGCAAAAATTATAGATACATTGGAGACGTATCAGTTCGCCTCTTTCTCTTCTTCGCTCGATCACTTGTTCCCACCAAATAAGGACGTAGTCTTGGAACTCGAGTGAAGCCATGGTGATCTTCTTCTCTTCTTCATAGTTGTGGAGACAGAAAATCTTGTCAACTTTGAGTGCCCATGATATGTAGTCTTCAGGATCATTGCTTACGGAGAACTTTGGCATTGTACATTTGAGCTTGCCAAAGCGTTTTACATCATTGTGGTGGTGATGCCGAAGTCTATGTCTTGAATGTGGAGCGTCGTTGTCGTGGGCGTGTTGATGATGTTCTTGTCCTTTGTTCATCTTCGTCCTCGGATTCATGATGAGCTTGAGGACGGCGACGAGATGGACACACTCGGTTTCGCCTTTCTTGGTTCTCCTCTTGGCGATTGGCTTCTTCTTGTCGTTCGCGGCGAAGTGCTTCTTGCTCAAGACGTGCTTGACGGTTGCGTTCCTCCAAAGCACGAGTTGCATCACAGAGTGCATGTTGGGATTCTAGCGCTTGTTCTTCACGGAGACGTTGTTCTTCTTCACGACGTTGTTGTTGGCGTACTTGTTCCAATGCTTCTTGTTCTTGTTGTTGGCGTCGAGCACGCTTGCGAAGTCGATCTTGTAGTCCATTGCCATGGAATGGATTCTCCGAAGCTTGGCGTTGGCGGCCTTGGTGTGAACTTGGACCGGAGCGGTCATCTCGGTGATGAGTTCGTGCTCGAGGTGGACTCTCGTCGGAAGAGTACTCCGATGAGTGACGACTTGAGTGGCGCCGTCCAGGGGATGTAGATGTAGAAGAAGCACGCTTGACCATCAAGGCGCGAATTTCCTCCATTTTGCTTGAGACCTTGGTGTCGAGGTTGTCCCTTGTTCGCACTTCAGATTCGCGCACGTCGGTGGCGAGTTGCTTGATGCGGTCGTTCAAAACGTCATGCGATTGGCGCATTTCCTTTTGTGCACCAAAGAACTGGAGCTTGGTGACGTAGGTTGCTGCATCGTACTCTTGCTCCTCAAACGCCGGGTTGTGGATGCTTGACCTATCCATAGCACTCAAGTAGATATAAGTGGAAGAATGAGACGACAATATCAATTACCGTTCCACAAGTTGAAAATGGATCAAGGTTCACTTAATATGCAAAAGTAGAAGTAGTAGACTTGGTACCGAAGATTGTCCTTCTCACACCTACACAAGTAAGGCTTATAGAGGAGCTTGGTTAGGATAGTGGCACAAATTTCAAGCAATCCGAAAGATAAGATTCAATAATGTTGAAAAGGATTCTCAAGTTCGTAAGTAAGACAATGTAGATCAATAGCAATGAGTATACACGGAAACACACACACTGATAGATAAGTGGGGTCATGCAACCAAGGATGAGCCAAAATGTGGAATCCACGGAAAACGCTCGTGTTGCACAGCACTAGAGAGACACTAGCACGATTGCTCAAATGGGCGTGATACGAACTTGTGCACAACCTAAAAGAAACAAAACGTGTCGTCTTCCTATTCCCGACTTGCTATGTATGTATGAGGCACACGTCACTCGCTCAAGTGATCGAAGATGATCAAGTATGCTATGCAAAGTTGGCGATGCTATTGCTCTTTTTCTCTTTTGCTCTTGCTTAAAAGCTTTGCTTCTCTTTTCTTTTTGCGATGATGTTTTGCATGGTCACAATGCGGGACATGCACAGCAAGATAGCAATTATGTATGCGGGTACTATGTAAACACAATAGATGATACTATGACAGATGCACGCAATTGAAGGTATGAGGAGTATGTATCACTAAAGTGCACAAGTAGCATAGCCCATCTTTACTCAATGGCTAGCCTCGATAGGCAATTAACGCAAATAGGCTCGGGGTAACAATGCAATGACAAGGGTAGAGTGAAGAGTGTCGTCGCGGTTACCGTCCTTGCATCAACGAAGAGTTGGTTGGCAACGAACCGGGGCGATGATGAGCAGCGATGTCGATGAAGAACCACTCCTAATTAGCCGAAACACCCTAGGAAGTGGCGATGCTCGCGACTCAAAATCTCAAATGCAAAGGGTTGCGGAAGAATTGGCGGATATAAATGTGGAAGAAAATGGAGGAGAAAACAAAATTTTCGGGCCGAAAATACAGTTTGGTCAGAGATGCTCGGACGTCCGGGGTCCGGTCGTCCGGAGGCTCTCGGTCGTCCATAGGCTGCGCGTTTCACCGGTTAACCTAGGCGGAAGAACTCGAAGGAAAAGAAAAATTTCGGCCAAAATTGGAGCGATTTGACGGTGGAAAACGATGAGAATGATGGGGGAAATCTAGATCCACTTGTCCACAACGGAATCCACGGATCAAAATCAACAAAATCTCCACAAATCCAACAAATCCAAGAAATTTGGTAGGGATATTTTTGTGGGAATTTTCGAAATTAGTTCAAAAACGAAACAAAATTCGGCTAGAAAGTGGGGGGAGGGATTCCAAGGAGTGAATCAACGTGGCTCATGATACCAATATGATACGGGGCACACCCGTGTGTGTCGATCAAGTCACACTTGGAGGGGTAAAAGGAAGAAATCATGAGAGAAAACACGAACTCAAGAAAGATCTCCGCTTACACATCCACTAAATCCACTCAAAAACACAAGAGGTACATAGATCCAATGTCAACAAGGAGATACAAGTAACCGATAGTCGTCTTACTCCTGGGAGATGAGGTCTTGGTATCCCATGGGATCTTCCCTTGATAGGGGACTTGGCATCCACTTTGGATCTTCTCTCAAAGAGGTGGTCAACTCCTAGTGAGAAGGAAGTAGATGGAGCTATGCTCAACAAAGTCAAGTGCTAAAGATAAGCTATCCCTAGCTAGAGGAGGGAAGGGTTTTTATAGTCTTAGGCGGACGAAGGGATACATGGGCCAATGCCCGAGGGGCTGTGTGCAGACAGGGTCCGGGCGTCCGGGATTTGTCGGACGTCCGAGGCTTCATGGCGGTCCTAACGTCCGGGGTGTGTCGGACGCCTGAGGCTTCATGGCGGTCCGGACGTCCGGGGTCGGCCGGTCGTCCGAGGATTCGGTGCGGGTACGGAGTGGCCGGATTTCCGGGACTTGTCGGACGTCCGGGGCTCGGTTATCCGGAGGCTTCGGTCTTCCGAGGATTCGGTGCGGGTGCCTTGGGACCGGATTTCCGGATGGGCTTGGACGTCCGGGCACTGGGGTTGGTCGGACGTCCGTGCGCTGTCGGTCGTCCAGCCTCTGGTACGTCATGCAGGTCCTTGGGCTAGCGTTGGGTTCCAGGCATCGGACGTCCGACGTGGTTTGGACGTCCGAGGGTTGTAGCTCGTTTGTAGCTTCTCCTTGGTGCTTCGAAGCTTGGCGTCCTCGTGGCTCTCCGTGGTCGCTTGCATGTTCCTCTCCCGAGTACCTGAGTATGCAAAGAACTTCCGCTTGAGGTAGCAGCCATGTCTCTCGTGAATCGAACGATGGTTGAACAAGGAGAGATGTCACCTCGGTTTCAATGGCACGTGCACGGGATCTTGTCATCGGACCCTTTGGAGCTTGAGTTGATGGAGATGGGTCCATGGGGATGACCAAGGGATGCTCCGCATCACCAACCCGGCGTAGACATTGTGGAGGAAGAAGGCGTAGGTGGACGCCCCCAGACTGCCCCACGCCACCGCGCCCGGGGAGATCATGGTCTCCTTCCACTCGTTTCGGCTGCCCGCAGTCAGTGGGCGCACCGGGTCCAGGTCCCTTTCCTTGGCCTTCGCTTTCTTCCTGCCGGGCGCCATGACAGCGGGTGGCGAGCGAGAGGGGGAGAAGGGCACCTTGCTCAAGGTTGGATCTGGCGGAGCCTCAAGCAGAGGAAGGGGGCGCAATGAGACAGGCACCGGTCGAGGAAGGGTAATGATAAGCCGGCACCGCAGTCCGCCTTTATGCTAACCTTGGCAGTTGTCGAGGAATCACATGGGGGTAGGAGGAGCCCCACTCCCTGGCGCACGCCATGCGTCACGACTGGCCCACAGGCGGTTGGAGCCTACACTGCTTCACCCCCCAGCTGGCAGGGACGCGCACGCTGCAAGCTCGTGGGCTATTGTCGGGCCATTGGGACAGGGGGTACCCAGGCCCATCTTCTCGGGGCCCACGTCGCGACACAGGACCTGGGCCCGGAGCGACTCACTCCGACGGCATCATGAAGAAAGGCTTCATGGGGCCCCACCTCATGAGGCGACCCTTCGGAGGGTCCCCTGTCAGCCCCAGAAGGGGGACCTCGTGAAGTCGCCCCTTGGGGAGCCCCCGCGAGATGCAAGTCCCCAGCGGCCCGGCGGGGGCTCACGGCCTGACCTGCCCTCGGGGCGGTGCGCACCCTACCCGGCGTCATCCGGGTCCGTGGCAGGAAGGCTTTCCTCTTTGGTGCTAAGGGAGCAGGGCCAACTCGCTGGTTTCCGAAGAGGTGCCCAAAGGTTTCCTTTTTGGTGCTAAGACGGTCAAAGATGGGGCTCTCCAAGACGGAGGTCATCCCCGAGCCCACCAACACGTCACGGAGGGAGGCTTTGGCAGGCGGAGACCACCTTTGTCAGGATAGACCGCAGTCCTATCCCCTTTCAAACCAGCATTTGTGGCAACCCTTCCCACGGGATATTTTTGTGGAAGAGGGCCGAGGCCAGGTATAAAGGGAGGAGGCAACAACCGAAGAAGGACACATTGTATTCCTTTGCTACCATTACGCAATTCAGACAAGCAGGAGTAGGGTTTTACGCCGCAAGGTGGCCCTAACCTGGGTAGATCGTGTGTTCATTGTTCGTTCCCCCCAAGCTCAGGCATATCGGAGCATTGCCATAGGATAGGGAGAGCGAGCGAGGTTGAAGAGCCAGTGCAGCCTAGAGGTCGAACCTCTCTTGGGTCCCCGGAGCCCCGATTCCGACAACTAAGTCACTCCCGCCACTAGTAATGCGGGCTCAAAGGTTTCTTTGAACATGGTCAAGGGGCTGCTTGCCTGGCTCGACAAAGTCCTCGGGGTCTTCAAAGTCTTCTGGTGCAACTCCCTTGTCAAGAACGTGATCTATCTTCACAAAGTAACGGGGTATAATAAGGCAATAGCACTCAACAGAGAAAATAAGCTACTCCTAAAAATGTCAAAACACTTATGTAAAATACTAGGGTGAAATCTAAGAATACTAAAAATACTAGCTTCTGGTTTTGAAGTTTAAAAAGTGGTAAAAATGATTTAACAGTGGGTTTAAATAACCAAAACAAGGTTTTAAATAAAACCAGTACATAAAATGTTTTCAAAAAGTTGCACAAGTGGCATCATTAAATAGTGCACAATATTACAAGATTTTAGGTGGAAGAATATTTGTATTTGGACAAATATTGCATCATGTGGAATTTTTGCAAAACAGAAAGAAATGAAAAAAAGGAAAAAGGGCCACAGTGCCCTGGGCCAGAGTCGGCCAGCAGCTGGGCCGGCCCATAGCTGGGCAGCCCAGCCGAGCTGCGGGCGCGCGCGTGGTCAGGTTCAAACCTGACGCGCGGGCCCCGAGCGTCAGCAAGAGGGAGGGGAGTGAGGGAGGTGTGGGGATGACAGGGGGTCCCACTTGTCATCTCCCACCTCGGAACAGGAAGGGCGGCGAGCTCACCGGCGACGACAGGGGTCACGGTGGAGGGAGCCAAGCACGGGAATGGAACGAGCGTGGAGGTGGAAGGGGGACCGGAGGTGCTCGGGTTCACCAGCAACGAGCACCCGCGGTCTAGGAGCTTCGGGAGGTGGAAGCTCCGGTCGTTCTATCTAGAAAACAGCAAGGAGGAGGGGGGGATCGCATCAGAGAGCTCCAGGGGTTCCAGATCGAGAGAGAATGGGGGCCGGGGAAGGCTCTTACAGCGCGGACGCCGGTGACCCGAGGCGGCGGCACTGCACTCGATCCCGAGCGTCTGAGCTCCAAAACGGAGGGGGAGAGGTGCGGGAGTGCGATTGAGAGGAGGAGAGGGAGTCCAGAGAAGAGAATGGAGCTCGGGGAGGTCATTTATAGGGGGGCAACGGTGTACCGTGGACGAGGTCCGCCGGAGGCCGTGGAAGGGGCTATGGAAGCCGTGGGAGGATGCTGGGGTGGCTCGGGGGTGGTCGTGTGGTTTGTCCACGTCGCGCGGAGGAGGAAGGAAGGAGCCAGGGGGGCAGAGGGGCGTGCGTGCGAGCTCGCTCATTGGAGCTCTCGGGCGGCCATGGCGCGCGTGCGAGGAAGGCCACCAGAGGGAGAGAGAGGAGGGGGACAGGGGCCTGGCGTGTCCCGGACGTCGAGGCCGACCAGCAGGCGAGAGGGGTGAGCTCGAGGCTGTCGAGAGCCTTGGAATGGGGGCAGCTACAATGCGGCTGGGCACTGTAGCGCGCTCCAGAGTGCCCATATGGCTGGCATGGTCATGCCCCCACGTGCTCTGGACGTGGCCACCTTGTCCACTGGTGTCTGGGGGTTATGGAGATGCCCTATGAAGCTTAGGGCTAAGGAGATAGGAGGGGTAAAGGTAAATGGGAAGAGAAGAGGGGCTGGCTAGGTAAAACAGTGAGAAAATGTGGGTTTCTACCCACCTCAATCATTGGGAAATGGCTTGGGGTTTTTAGTGGAGGTAGAAGGGAACCAGGAGGTGTTGTGGTAAAAATCTTAAGTCAAGGAGAATAGAGAGAGGGATGAAGCTAGCAGTTTTACCAAATCACCTGAAGGTGTTTGATGATGTTTTCAGCGGGAAGATTTTACCCACTCACTTAGAGATTTAAGAGGGTTAAATAGGAGGTTAAAATAAGGCTGATCTCAAGGTTTGAGCATGATTGAAGAAAGTTGACAATGCAAACTTTGCAAACCCTAGAAATGGGTAGAAACTGATTTTCTTAGATCTGTCCATGCAAATCTATTCTCCTTAATGCACCACTTGGTGTGATGGTATTATTTGGGGATTAGAGCATGCCCACAACGTTTGAGATCAATAGGAGACAGTAGGCAATGTAGAGTTGCTCAAATTTGGATCTGGCTAGGAAGGGTTTTGGGGCATTTTTGTGAACCAAAACAATTTGGATTGGGAAGAAAATTTGCAAGATCATCACATTAGTCATATGTGACATGCCAGAATTTTCCTGGAATTATTTGAGGATATTTCTTATAGAAACATTTCAAATGCTTGAAATGAACATAAATGGTTTTGGAGGGTTTTGTCCAATATTTTGAACATGACCATGTGTTGAAACTCGTATATATGGAAAATATATGTCCACTGAGTTTCCCTTAATTTTCTCAAATATTTTGAAAGCATAAAAATGATTTTTCCCTATGAAAGACCATTTCTGGCCTTAAGAAAAATCCTTTAAATAAAATAGGAAAATAATCTTTAAAAATATAATTTGATGGTTTGTGGAAGTATTATATATGTTAGGTTCCAAATAAAGTCTTTGGGGAAAACATTCACAGGACTTGTAGTACAAACCTCAATTCAGGGGTTTTTGAAAACCTAAATTGAATAAATGCTTTTTGGCCAAAATAATATTTTATAAAAATAGTTTTAGGTCCTATACACATGGCATGATCATTGGGTAGAGAGTTTGGATCAAGTGGATTAGTTCTTGAGAGAAGAGGAAGAAGAATCTCTGAGTGCCAAAACACAATCAACCAAACAAGCAATCATCAAACAATTAATTCATGCACAAGCACTCAAAAGTTTTAAATGGGTCCAAAATTTATAAAATCATAGCATAGCAAAGTGATATAAACACAGGGTGTGACAGTCAGTGTACTAAGGTCTGGGGGTCCCTAGTACCCAGACTTATGCATGGGCAACCGTCTCAGGTCGTCAACTTCTTGCCGGGCTCGCACCAGCCTCCGAGGCAAACCAAAGCCAAGGCCTGAGCAAGGCGACCAGGCCCTTCACCCAGTGGAATAGCCCGCCCACGGGCGTCCCCGGCAAGGATTCCAACCCGCTAGGCCGTTCTCCACCTCACCAGGGACGGTTGTCTACATTGTCTGAGGTGTCGAGCGGGCATGCGGGCAGGCAGAGCTGGCCGGGGCACATGGCTACAGCGGCGGGCATGTTGCAGCTTTAATGCCACTCGTCCCGCGGCGTGGTTGAAGAATAGGAGGTAGCTGGGTGGACAACACCGAAGGAGAGGCAATCCTTGCCGAGAAACGTCGCCAGCGCGCCACCTCACGGTGCATTCAATGCGCCTGCCCTAGTCCATCAGAGTTAGGTGTATCCCACTACCACTCTGACGACATCCCTTGTAGCTGTAAGAGCGTATTGTACGCCTAGTAAATGACCATTATAGCCTTTGTGGAAACCCCTTGAACTATAAAAGGAGGCCCATGGCTACCTTGACAAAGGTCGACACCCAGTCCATTTGCACGCGTAGCAGCACCTCTCGAGCATACCTGCCGGGTGGCTGCTCCCCTGTATTTGGACCCAGATATACAAACACACAGACATGACGTAGAGTTTTATGCTCCCGAGCGGCCCGAACCTATATAAACCCTGCGCGTAGTCATGGCCGACTGATGCTCTTCGTGCACCGACGCCCCTGCCGAACCGTAAAGGGACACCGCTGGTCCCATAGATCGTCGAGAATCACACCCCTGACAATGGGGATCACCATAGCAGTAGTGCTTGGCGGTGACACGTGCTACTCATATAAGTTTAACAGTAGCGCGTCTCTGGAAGATGTGCTGCTACTATACGTAGTCTGGTGGGTTCGGTGGGGACCATTATAGCAATAACGCTGTGTCCAGCCACGCGCTACTGCTAAAGTTATAGGAGTAGCGTGTATTGTCTAGCCGCGCTAATGTAAAGTAGCAGTAGTGCATTTCTATTAGCTGCACTACTGTTAAGCCTCCACCTACAAGGTTATCCCTAGCAGTGAGTGGATACTAGGGATCAAGCACTATCAAAATAACTCGATTATATGATCAATCTCATCCAATCCCATCACCATCCAGCAGGCCCACAAAGGAATTACCCACTCTTGGTGGTGAGCATCATGGAATTGTTGATGGAGAAGGGTTGGTGATGACGACGACGACGATCTCCACTCTTCGGAGCCCCAAACGGAGTCCAGACCAGCCCTCCCGAGGAAGAACAGGAGGTGGCGGTGGCTCCGTCTCGTGAAACACGATCAAAACTTCTCTCCTATTTTTTTCTCGGGAAACAGTAATTTATAGGACTGGAATTAGGGTCTGCGGGGCCACGTGGGCTTCCCAAGGCAAGAGGGTGCGCCCTAGGGGGGTCACTCCCTATTGCCTTGGAAACAACTGGTGCCCCCCCTCCGGTGGTTCTTTGCTGCAATATTCATTATATATTCCAGAAAAAATCTCCAAAATGTTTCGTCCAATTCCGAGAACTTTTATTTCTGCATAAAAATAACACCATGGTAGTTCTGCTGAAACAGCGTCAGTCCGGGTTACTTTCATTCAAATCATGCAAATTAGAGTCCAAAACAAGAGAAAAAGTGTTTGGAAAAGTAGGTACATTGGAGACGTATCAACTCCCCAAGCTTAACTCATTGCTTGTCCTCAAGCAATTCAGTTGATAAACTGAAAGTGATAAAGAAAACTTTTAAAACTCTTTTGTTCTCATATATATATATAAATAATCATATCGATGATAACGCCTATGTATTAGATTTACTCATGGCAATAACATAACCAACTAGTGAGCAATAATAAAATATCTCACATGCCAACAATTTGTCAAAACATAAATGCATAGCACCTCTGAGGTCCAAGCAATGACTAAACATTGTAATTCAGGGTAGAGAAGATCCAGTCATGCTCACACCCAACATTAACTAGACTCAATGCATAAAAGATGACAATAATGCTCTTAGGTCTGGTGCTTTAGCTAGAAGATGGTCACTCAAGAATAAAACAAACTAGATGATGCCTCGCGCATTGTTGCGGGAAACATGATAAACATATGTGTAATAGGTGGTAAAGACTAAAACTATTGTAGAAACCAATTTAATATTGCTCTCAGCTTATATTTAAAATAAATAAATCATATGAACCGTTTGACAAAATAAAATATAAACTATTGAATTGAAGTAAATAGGACGCCATTCTAAACAAAAATGTGTAACACGATCTACATATATTTGCTCTAAGCGCCCAATGTATACCATTTATGACCGCGCAAAGATTAATGAAACAATGGATAGATTGGTACATAAATTGTAACTTATGATCACATCCCTAACTTGATGATGTGGCATGGTAACATGACACGGAAAATAAGTACTTATGCATGGTAACATGAATACCACATACATGACTTGATGATGTGGCATGGTTGCATGACGAGGAAAAAATAGGTAGTGGGTTGCAACTATTTAAGAATAGAGGATAACATAAAAGTAAATAGAAAGTCCCTTCATAGAGGGAAGCATTGATTTGCAGAGGTGCCAAAGCTCATGGTTTAAAACTGAGATGAAATTGTAATTTTGAGTGGTATACTTTTCCTGTCAACGTCACGACAAAGTTTTCAGCATCTTCCATGCTAAACACATTATTGGCGATTCCCAAGCTGAATTGTGAAGTTTACTCCCATCCACCATACATACACGAGCCATGGCTGACCAAATCCACGGTTGCCCTTCGACATTTCAACTGTCCCGTGAGTTCTTTTTAATTTAATTTTGATTATGCAACATTGGGCATCCTTTTTACCAGCCTCTCTCGTCCAATGACAAGCGAATAAACGCCCATCTTGAGAATAACCCGCTTAGCATGGAAGACACTGACCACCCCATCGTTCCATGAGCGATACGAGTACACAAAACAGATGTTTATTTGAATGTTTAGAGGTGGCACTTGCAAATTTACTTAGAACGGCAGGGTAATACCACATATAGGTAGATATGGTGGACTCATTTGGAAAAACTTTGGTTTAAGGATTTTGGATGCACAAGCAGTATTCTCTCTTAGTAAAGGCGAAGGCTAGCAAATAGATTGAGAAGCGACCAGCTAGAGAGCAAAAACGATCATAGCTATGCATTGAGAATAATTAACATTGAACACTAGCATGAGTAGGATATAAACACTCTAAACATAAATATCATGGATGCTACATTGGACTTGAATCAACTACATGTTTGCACATGTGCCAAGTCAAGCCACTCGAACTACTCAGAGGAGGATACCATACTAACATACCACATCACAAACATTTTAATGCATGTTGACACATAAGATAAATCATTATCCACTCCTAGCTATTTAAGCATGTCGTGAGCAACTATAATCTCCAATTCTCGTCATAAACATGTTTACTCATAATATGCTGAATCAAGATCGAATGAGCTAAACATATTTACAAAAATGAAAAATAAAAAGAGTTCATACCAGCTTCTTTTACTAGGATCACTTCAACAAATAACGCCATTATTGCCTTTCACTTGCACGACCGAATGATGTGAAAATAATAATAATGCAAGTGTGCCATGGACTAAGCTGGAATCTGCGAAATAGTTTACACAAAGGAAAAGACAAGGAAATATTGTCTCTTTGTTAGGTCCACAATATAGCGTATGAGGGCCACTCAACAATTTTCATCGTGGTCTTCTCCTTTCGATAGCTCAAAGAAAAAGAAAAGAATTTCACAGAAACACACTAAAATATTTTTTGGATCTTTTAGTTTTTCTGAAGAAGCAAATTAACGAAGGAAAAACAAAAAGCAAGAACAACTATTTCCATGGGAAAGCCCCCAACAATTATAAGAAGAAACGGGAAATCTTTTTGGGTTTTCTTTTAATAATATGAACTAATGAAATAAGAAAGATTTTTTAAAATGAAAAGAAGCTAGAAATATTTTTGGGTTTTCAAAGTTTTTCAAACACACAAGAAGAAAGAAAAAATAAAACTAACATGGATATAGAATGAAAGAGGATGAACATGTTGGAAATATGCCCTAGAGTCAATAATAAATTGGTTATTATCATATTTCCTTGTTCATGATAATCGTTTATTATCCATGCTAGAATTGTATTGATCGGAAACTCAGATACATGTGTGGATACATAGAAAACACCATGTCCCTAGTGAGCCTCTACTAGACTAGCTCGTTAACCATAGACATGAGTTTGTTGGGGAACGTTGCATGGGAAACAAAATTTTTCCTACGCACACACAAGATCTATCCATGGAGATGAGCATCTACGAGAGGGGAGATCGGATCCACTTACCCTTGTAGATCGCTAAGCGGGAAGCGTTAAGAAACTCGGTTGATGTAGTCGAATGTCTTCGCGATCCAAATCGCAAACCGTCCCGCGATCCAATCACGATCTAGCGCCGAACGGATGGCACCTCCGCGTTCAGCACACGTACAGCTCGATGACGATCTCCACCTCCTTGATCCAGCAAGCGAGGGCGTAGAGGTAGATGAGTTCTCCGGCAGCACAATGGTGTGGTGGCGGTGGTGGTGAACTAATCCGACAGGGTTTCGCCGAGCTCTACCGAACTAATCTAGAGGAGAAAACGATCTAGAGAGAGAGAGGGCAACACGTGGCTTTTTCAGGTGGTGGCTGCCCTCAAAACCCCCACTATATATAGGAGGAAGGGGAGGGGGGAGGAAGCCCTAGCCCCTCCTCCAAGGAGGGGTTTGGCCGAACCAAGGGGGAGAGTCCTCCCCCCACAAGGACTCCTCCTCCCACAAAGAAGGAGGAATCTCGGGAGGACTCTTTCCCCACTTGGCCTCCTCCCACCTCCTGCGCATGGGCCCTTAGGGGCTGGTTGCCAAGCCCACCAGGGGCTAGTGCGCCACCTCCTAGGCCCATGCGGCCCCTGGGGTGGGTGGGCCCCTCCCGGTGGACCCCCGGAACCCTCCTGGCACCCCCGGTACACTACCGGAAATACCCGAAACTTTTTCGATGACCAAAACGGGATTTCCTATATATCAATATTTACCTCCGGACCATTCCGGAACTCCTCGTGACGTCCGGGATCTCATCTGGGACTCCAAACAACCTTCGGTCACCAACATACATAACTCAATAATACCAAAACATCACTGAACGTTAAGTGTGTAGACCCTGCGGGTTCGAGAACTATGTAGACATGATCGAGACACCTCTACGGTGAATAACCAATAGCGGGACCTGGATGCCCATATTGGCTTCTACATATTCTATGAAGATCTTTATCGGTTGAACCTCTATGTTAAGGATTCAGTTAATCCCGTATGTTGTTCCCTTTGTTTATCGGTATGTTACTTGCCCGAGATTCGATCGTCGGTATCTCCATAACTAGTTCAATCTCGTTACCGACAAGTCTCTTTACTCGTTCCGTAATACAAGATCACATGGCTAACACTTTAATGACTTTGCTTGCAAGGCTCATTGTTATGTTGTATTACCGAGTGGGCCTTGAGATACCTCTCCGTCACACGGAGTAACAAATCCCAGTCTTGATTCACGCCAACTCAACAGACACCCTCGAAGATACCTGTAGAGCATCTTTATAGTCACCCAATTATTTTGTGACGTTTGATACACACAAGGTACTCCTCCGGTGTCAGTGAGTTACATGATCTCATGGTCATAGGAACACATACTTGACATGCAGAAAACAATAGCAATAAACTGACATGATCATATGCTATGTTCATAGTTTGGGTCTTGTCCATCACATCATTCTCCTAATGATGTGATCCCGTTATCAAATGACAACTCTTGTCCATGGCTAGGAAACCACAACCATCTTTGATTAACGAGCTAGTCCATTAGAGGCTTACTAGGGACACATTGTTGTCTATGTACCCACACATGTATTTGAGTTTCCAATCAATACAATTATAGCATGGATAATAAACATTTATCATGAACAAGGAAATATAATAATAACCATTTTATTATTGCCTCTAGGGCATATTTCCAACAGTCTCCCACTTGCACTAGAGTCAATAATCTAGCTCACATCACTTTGTGATTTACATTGAAATGAATCTAACACCCATACAGTTCTGGTGTTGATCATGTTTCCCTCGTGGAAGAGGCTTAGTCAACGGATCTGCAACATTCTGATTCATGTGTAATTTGCAAATACTTATGTCTCCTCCCTCGATGTAATCGTGGATGGAATTGAAGCATCGCTTTATGTGTCTAGTCCTCTTGTGAAACCTTTGTTCCTTGGCTAGAGCAATGGCACCAGTGTTGTCACAGAACAGAGTCATTGGGTTCAGTGCACTGAGCACAACTCCAAGATCCGTCATGAACTGCTTCATCCAGACACCTTCCTTCGCCGCCTCCGAGGCAGCTATGTACTCCGCTTCGCATGTAGAATCAGCTACCACACATTGCTTGGAACTGCACCAGCTTACTGCTCCTCCATTGAGAATATATATGTATCCGGTTTGAGACTTAGAGTCATCCAGATCAGTGTCAAAGCTTGCATCAACGTAACCCTTTACGATGAGCTCTTTATCACCTCCATAAACGAGAAACATTTCCTTAGTACTTTTCAGGTACTTTAGGATATTCTTGACCGCCGTCCAGTGATCCACACCTGGATTACTTTGAAACCTTCCGGCCATACTTATGATAAGGCTGACGTCTAGTCTAGTGCACAGCATTGCATACATGATAGAGCTTATCGCAGAAGCATAGGGGATGACACTCATCTTTTCTCTATCCTCTGCAGTCACTGGGCATTGAGTCTTACTCAACTTCACACCTTGTAACACAGGCAAGAACCCTTTCTTGTACTGATCCATTTTGAACTTCTTCAAAACTTTATCAAGGTATGTGCTCTGTGAAAGTCCTATTAAGCGTCTTGATCTATCTCTATAGATCTTGATGCCTAATATGAAAGCAGCTTCTCCTAGGTCCTTCATTGAAAAACTCTTGTTCAAATATTCCTTCACGCTTTCCAAAAATTCTATATTGTTTCCAATCAGCAATATGTCATCCACATATAATATTAGAAACACTATAGAGATCCCACTCACTTTCTTATAAATACAAGCTTCTCCGTAAACTTGTATAAAGCCGAACGCTTTGATCACCTCATCAAATTTCTTATTCCAACTCCGAGATGCCTGCACCAGTCCATAAATGGATCACTGGAGCTTGCAAACTTTGTCAGCATTCTCTGGATCGACAAAACCTTCTGGTTGCATCATATACAACTCTTCCTCAAGGAAACCGTTGAGGAACGCTGTTTTGACATCCATCTGCCAAATTTCATAATCGAAAAATGCAGCTATTGCTAACATGATTCTGACGGACTTAAGCATCACTACGGGAGATAAAGTCTCATCGTAGTCAATTCCTTGAACTTGTGAAAAACCCTTTGCCACAAGTCGAGCTTTATAGACGGTGACATTACCGTCCGCGTCCGTCTTCCTCTTAAAGATCCATTTACTCTGAATCGCCTTTCGCCCTTCAGGTAATACTTCCAAAGTCCACACTTTATTTTCATACATGGATCCTATCTCGAATTTCATGGCCTCTAACCATTTGTCAGAATCTGGGCCCACCATCGCTTCTCCATAGCTCGTAGGTTCATCGTTGTCCAACAACATGACTTCCAAGACAGGGTTACCGTACCACTCAGGAGCAGTACGTGCCCTTGTCGACCTAAGAGGTTCGACAGTAACTTGATACGAAGCGTCATAATCACTATCATTAGCTTCCTCTTCAACTGATGTAGGCTCCACAGAAACATCTTTCTGCGCTGCGCTACTCTCTGGTTGAAGTGAAGGTTCAACAACCTCATCAAGTTCTGTCTTCCTACCACTCAATTCTTTCGAGAGAAACTCTTTCTCGAGAAATGATCCGTTCTTAGTGACAAACACTTTGCCTTTGGATCTGAGATAGAAGGTGTACCCAACCATCTCTTTTGGGTATCCTATGAAGACGCATTTCTCCGCTTTGGGTTCCAGCTTTTCAGGCTGAAGCTTTTTGACATAAGCATCGCATCCCCAAACTTTAAGAAACGACAACTTTGGATTCTTGCCAAACCACAGTTCATACGGCGTCGTCTCAATGGATTTAGATGGTGCCCTATTTAAAGTGAATGCAGCTGTCTCTAACGCATAACCCCAAAATGATAGTGGCAAATCGGCAAGAGACATCATAGAACGCACCATATCCAACAAGGTTCGATTACGATGTTCGGACACACCATTACGCCGTGGTGTTCCAGGTGGCGTCAACTATGAAACAATTCCACATTGTCTTAAGTGATTGCCAAACTCATAACTCAGATATTCTCCTCCTCGATCAGATCGTAGGAATTTAATATTCTTGTTACGATGATTCTCAACTTCACTCCGAAATTGCTTGCACTTTTCAAACAATTCAGACTTATGTTTCATTAAGTAAATATACCCATATCTACTTAAGTCATTGGTGAAGGTGAGAAAATAACGATATCCACCGCGCGCCTCAATGCTCATCGGACCGCACATATCAGTATGTATGATTTCCAGCAAGTCACTTGCCCGTTCCATTGTTCCGGAGAACGGGGTCTTAGTAATCTTGCCCATGAGGCATTGTTCACATGTGTCAAGTGATTCAAAATGAAGTGACTCCAAAAGTCCATCATCATGGAGTTTCTTCATGCGTTTTACACCAATATGACCTAAGCGGCAGTGCCACAAGAAAGTGGTGCTATCATTATCAACTCTACATCTTTTGGCATCAATGTTATGAACATGTGTATCATCACTATCGAGATTCAATAAGAATAAACCCCTCACAATGGGTGCATGACCATAAAAGATATTACTCATATAAATAGAACAACCATTATTATCAGATTTAAATGAGTAACCGTCTCGCAATAAACAAGATCCAGATATAATGTTCATGCTTAACGCAGGCACTAAATAACAATTATTCAGATTCATCACTAATCCCTATGGTAGTCGAAGAGCGAGCATGCCGACGGCGATCACATCAACCTTGGAACCATTTCCCACGCGCATCGTCACTTCGTCCTTTGCCAGCCTCCGTCTATTCTGTAGTTCCTGCTTTGAGTTGCAAATGTGAGCAACCAAACCGGTATCAAATACCCAGGCACTACAACAAGAGTTGGTAAGGTACACATCAATAACGTGTATATCATATATATACCTTGTTTGGTGTTGGCCGCCTTCTTGTCGGCCAGATACTTGGGGCAATTCCGCTTCCAGTGGCCAGTACCCTTGCAATGAAAGCACTCAGTTTTTGGCTTGGGTCCAGCCTTGGGTTTCTTCACGGGAGGGGCAACTGCTTTGCCACTCTTCTTGGAGTTACCCTTCTTGCCCTTGCCATTCTTCTTGAAACTAGTGGTTTTATTAGCCATCTACACTTGATGCTCCTTCTGGATTTCAGACTCAGCGACTTTCAGCATCACAAACAGCTCGGTGACTGACGTGTTCATCCCTTGCATGTTATAGTTCAACACAAAGCTCTTGTAGCTAGGTGGCAGTGACTGAAGAACTCTGTCAGTGATTGCCTCCGGCGGGAGAGTAATTCCCAACTCAGCCAGACGGTTGGAATACCCAGACATTCTGAGTATGTGTTCACTGACAGACCCATTCTCCTCCATCTTGCAAGCATAGAACTTATCGGAGGTCTCATACCTCTCGATCCGGGCATTCTTCTCAAACATAAACTTCAACTCCTGTAACATCTCATATGCTCCATGACGTTCAAAACACCTTTGAAGTCCCGGCTCTAAGCCATACAACATAGCACACTGAACTATTGAGTAATCATCCGAACGCGACTGCTAGGCATTCACAACGTCTGCAGACGACACCGGAGCGGGTGGTCCACCGAGCTGTCCATCAAGGACATAAGCCTTTTGGGAAGCCGTGAGGATAATCCTCAGATTACGGGCCCAGTCTACAAAGTTACTTCCATCATCTTTCAGCTTAGCTTTCTCTAGGAACGCATTGAAATTCATTGGAACTACAGCGCGGGCCATTGATCTACAACATAAAATTTGCAAAGACAACTTAGACTATTGTTCAAGATAATGAGTTTAGTTAATCATATTACTTAAAAAACACCCACTCAAAATGACATCCCTCCGGTCATCCGAGTGCTACATGATCCAAATTCACCAACCCAAGTCCGACCATCACGTGAGATGAGGTGGTTTCAATGGTGAACATCTCCATGTTGATCATATCTACTATATGACTCAAGTTCGACCTTTCGGTCTATTGTGTTCCGAGGCCATGTCTGTACATGCTAGTCTCGTCAAGTTTAACCCGAGTGTTCCGCATGTGCAACACTGGCTTGCATCGGTTGTATGCGAACGTAGAGTCTATCACACCCGATCATCACGTAGTGTCTCGAAATGACGAACTTTCGCAACGGTGCACACTCGGGGAGAACACAATTTTATCTTGAAATTTTAGTGAGGGATCACCTTCTAATGCTACCGCCGTCCTAAGCACAACAAGGTGCATAAAAGGATTAACATCACATGCAAATCATAAGTGACATGATATGGCCAAGATCTTGTGCTTTTGATCTCCATCTCCAAAGCACCGGCATGATCTCCATCGTCACCGGCATGACACCATGATCTCCATAAACGTGTCGCCATAAGGTTGTCGCGCCAACTATTGCTTCTACAACTATTGCTAACTCATAGTGATAAAGAAAAGAAAAAAAGGCAAAAATAAATTAAGGACAACCGTATGGCTCCTGCCGGTTGGCGTACTCATCGACATGCAAGTCGTGATAATCTATACAAAACATGATCATGTCATACATCACATATATCTCATCATGTCTTTGGCCATATCATATCACATCATACCCTGCAAAAACAAGTTAGACGTCCTCTAATTTGTTGTTGCATGTTTTACATGGCTGCTATGGGTATCTAGCAAGAACGATTCTTACCTACGCAAAACCACAACGGTGATATACAAGTTGCTATTTCACCTTCTACAAGGACTGCCTTTGTCGAATACGATTCAAGTAAAATGGGAGAGACAGACTCCCGCCAGCCATCTTCTGCAACAAAGTTACATGTCAGTCGATGGAACTGGTCTCTCGTACGTGGACGAGTAAGGTTGGTCCGAGCCACTTCATCCCACAATACCGCTGAATCAAGAAAAGACCAAGGTGGGAAGCAATCTGAATATCAACGCCCACAAACTCCTTTGTGTTCTACTCGTGATCTCATCTACGCATAGACCTAGCTCATGATGCCACTGTTGGGGAACGTTGCATGGGAAACAAAAAATTTCCTACGCACACACAAGATCTATCCATGGAGATGAGCATCTACGAGAGGGGAGATCGGATCCACATACCCTTGTAGATCGCTAAGCGGGAAGTGTTAAGAAACGCGGTTGATGTAGTCAAACGTCTTTGCGATCCAAATCGCAAGCCGTCCCGCGATCCAATCACGATCTAGCGCCGAACGGACGGCACCTCCGCGTTCAGCACACGTACAGCTCGATGACGATCTCCGCCTCCTTGATCCAGCAAGCGAGGGCGGAGAGGTAGATGAGTTCTCCGGCAGCACAATGGCATGGTGGCGGTGGTGGTGAACTAATCCGGCAGGGCTTCGCCGAGCTCTACCGAACTATTCTAGAGGAGAAAACGATCTAGAGGGAGAGAGGGCATCACGTGGCTTTTTCAGGTGGTGGCTGCCCTCAAAACCCCCACTATATATAGGAGGAAGGGGAGGGGGGAGGCAGCCCTAGCCCCTCCTCCAAGGAGGGGTTCGGCCAAACCAAGGGGGGAGAGTCCTCCCCCCACAAGGACTCCTCCTCCCACAAGGAAGGTGGAGTCTCGGGAGGACTCTTTCCCCACTTGGCCTCCTCCCACCTCTTGCGCATGGGCCCTTAGGGGCTGGTTGCCGAGACCACCAGGGGCTGGTGTGCCACCTCCTAGGCCCATGCGGCCCCTGGGGTGGGTGGGCCCCTCCCGGTGGACCCTCAGAACCCTCCCGGCACCCCCGGTACACTACCAGAAATACACAAAACTTTTCTGGTGACCAAAACGGGACTTCCTATATATCAATCTTTACCTCCGGACCATTCCGGGGCTCCTCGTGACATCCAGGATCTCATCCGGGACTCCGAACAACCTTCGGTCACCAACATACATAACTCAATAATACCAAAACGTCACCGAACGTTAAGTGTGCAGACCCTGCGGGTTCGAGAACTATGTAGACATGACCGTGGCACCTCTACGGTCAATAACCAATAGCGGGACCTGGATGCCCATATTAGCTCCTACATATTCTACGAAGATCTTTATCGGTTGAACCTCTATGTCAAGGATTCAGTTAATCCCGTACGTTGTTCCCTTTGTTTATCGGTATGTTACTTGCCCGAGATTCGATCGTCGGTATCTCCATACCTAGTTCAATTTCATTACTGGCAAGTCTCTTTACTCGTTCCGTAATACAAGATCCTGTGTCTAACAATTTAGTCACTTTGCTTGCAAGGCTCATTGTGATGTTTTATTACCGAGTCGGCCCTGAGATACCTCTCCGTCACACGGGGTAACAAATCCCAGTCTTGATTCACGCCAATTCAATAGACACCCTCGGAGATACCTGTAGAGCATCTTTATAGTCACCCAGTTATGTTGTGACATTTGATACACACAAGGTACTCCTCTGGTGTCAGTGAGTTACATGATCTCATGGTCATAGGAACACATACTTGACATGCAGAAAACAATAGCAATAAACTCACACGATCATATGCTACGTTCATAGTTTGGGTCACATAATTCTCCTAATGATGTGATCCCGTTATCAAATGATAACTCTTGTCCATGGCTAGGAAACCATAGCCATCTTTGATTAACGAGCTAGTCCATTAGAGGCTTACTAGGGACACATTGTTGTCTATGTACCCACAAATGTATTTGAGTTTCCAATCAATACAATTATAGCATGGATAACAAACATTTATCATGAACAATGAAATATAATAATAACCATTTTATTATTGCCTCTAGGGCATATTTCGAAGAGAGTTGTCATCTGATAACGGGATCACATCATTAGGAGGATGATGTGATGGACAAGACCCAACCGTAAGCATAGCATTTGATCGTGTTAGTTTATTGCTACTGCTTTATCCATGTCAAGTATCTGTTCCTACGACCATGAGATCATGCAACTCCCTAACACCGGAGGAATGCCTTGTGTGTATCAAACGTCACAACGTAACTGGATCACTATAAAGGTGCTCTATAGGTATCTCCGAGGGTGTCTGTTGGGTTGGCATGAATCGAGACTAGGATTTGTCACTCCGTATGACGGAGAGGTATCTCTGGGCCCACTCGGTAATACAACATCATGAGAAGCTTGCAAGCAATGTGACTAAGGAGTTAGTCACTGGATGTTGTATTACGGAACGAGTAAAGAGACTTACCGGTAACGAGATTAAACTAGGTATGGAGATACCAACGATCGAATCTCGGGCAAGTAACTTACCGATGGACAAAGGGAACTGCATACGGGATTGTCTGAATCCTTGACATCGTGGTTCAACCGATAAAGATCTTCGTGGAATATGTGGGAACCAATATGGGCATCCAGGTCCCTCTATTGGTTATTGGCCGTAGAGGTGTCTCGGTCATGTCTGCATAGTTCTCGAACCCGCAAGGTCTGCACACTTAACGTTCGATGATGATTTGGTATTGTTGAGATATAGGTGTTGGTTACCGAAAGTTGTTCGGAGTCTCGCATGAGACCCCAGATATCACGAGGAGTTCCTAAATAGTCCGGAGGTAAAGATTGATATATAGGAAGTTGGTATTTATGTTCCGGAAAGGTTTCGGTACTTACCGGTTTTGCAACGGGGATGCCCGAAGGGTTCCGGGGGTCCACCTGCCCCGGATGGCCCCATGGGCTGTGAGAGGGTGATCACCAGCCCCTGGTGGGCTGGCCGCACCTCCCTTAAGGCCCATGCGGCCGAAGGGCTGGGGGGAGGGGAAACCCTAGGGGGGGAGGGGGGCGGACACCAAACTTGGGGGCCAAGCCACCTCCTTGGCCGCCGCCTCCCAATAGGGGAAACCATAGGCCGGCCCCTCCTCCACCCTCCCCCTATATATACTTGAATGGAGAGAGGGAAGCCACACCCCAAGGCCACGACGCAGCCCTCTCTCTCCCTCTAGATCAGTTTCTCCTCTAGATTGGTTATGGTAGTGCTTGGCGAAGCCCTGCCGGGATAGCTCCACCACCACCGCCACCACGCTATCGTGCTGCCGGAGATCTCATCTACCTCTCCACCCTCGCTTGATGGATCAAGGAGGTGGAGATGTCATCGAGCTGTACGTGTGCTGAACGCGGAGGTGCCGTCCATTCGGCGCTAGATCGGAACGGAACAAGATTCGATCGCGGGACAGATCGTCATTGGACCGCGAAGACGTTCAACTACACCAACCGCGTTTCTTAACGCTTCCCACTTAGCGATCTACAAGGGTATGTAGATGCACTCCCCCTCTCGTAGCTGTTGATCTCCATAGATAGATCTTGGGTGTTCGTTGGAAATTTTTTGTTTCCCATGCAACGTTCCCCAACAATGGTATCAGAGCTAGGTCTATGCGTAGATAACATGCACGAGTAGAACACAAAAGAGTTTGTGGGCGTTGATGTTCAGATTGCTTAATTCCTTAGTCTTATCTTGATTCGGCAGTATTGTGGGATGAAGCGGCTCGGACCAACCTTACTCATCCACGTACGAGAGACCGGTTTCATCGACTGACATGCACTTGTTGCATAAAGATGGCTGGCGGGTGTCTGTCTCTCCCACTTTAGTTGAATTGGATTCGACAGAGGCGGTCCTTGTAGAAGGTTAAATAGCAACTTGAATATTGCCGTTGTGGCTTTGCATAGGTAAGAACGGTTCCTACTAGTTGCCCATAGCAGCCACGTAAAATTTGCAACAACAAAGTAGAGGACGTCTAACTTGTTTTTGCAGGGCATGTTGTGATGTGATATGGCCAAAGACGTGTTGTGATATATGTGATGTATGAGATGATCATGTTTTTGTATAGATTATCACGATTTGCATGTCGATGAGTAAGGCAACCGGCAGGAGCCATAGGGTTGTCTTTAATTATTTTGCCTTCTTTTGCTTTACTTTATCGCTATGAGTTAGCAATAGTTGTAGAAGCAATAGTTGGCGCGACAACCACATGACGACATGATGATGGAGATCATGATGATGGAGATCATGGTGTCATGCCGGTGATGATGGAGATCATGCCGGTGCTTTGGAAATGGAGATCAAAAGCACAAGATGATGATGGCCATATCATGTTACTTATATGATTTGCATGTGATGATTATCCTATTTATGCATCTTATTTTGCTTAGAACGGCAGTAGAATTATAAGATGATATCTCACTAAAATATCAAGACAAAATTGTGTTCTCCTCGGGTATGAACCGTTGCGAAGGTTCGTCGTTTCGAAGTACCTTGTGATGATCGAGTGTGATAGACTCTACATTCGCATACAACGGGTGTAAGCCAGATTTACACATGGGGAATACTTGGGTTAAACTTGACGAGCCTAGCATGTACAGACATGGCCTCGGAACACAGGAGACCGAAAGGTCGAACATGAGTCATATAGTAGATATGATCAACATGGAGATGTTCACCATTGAAGCCACCTCATCTCACGTGATGATCGGACTTGGGTTGGTGGATTTGGATCATGTTACACTTAGACAACACGAGGGATGTTGATTTGAGTGGGAGTTCTTTAGTAATATGATTACTTGAACTCATTATCATGAACATATTCAAAATGTCTTTGCAAATTATGTTGTAGATCGATAGCTCGCGCTGTAGCTCCCCTATATTTTGATACGTTCCTAGAGAAAAACTAAGTTGAAAGATGGTAGTAGCAATTATGCAGACTAGGTCCGTGATCTAAGGATTGTCCTCAGTTGCTGCACAGAAGGCTTATGTCCTTGATGCGCCGCTCGGTGCGCCACCCCTCAAGCGTCGTCTGTGGGTGTTGAGAACATTAGACAGGCACGTTTTTTATGACTACTTGATAGTTCAGTGCGTCATGCTTTACAACATAGAATTGAGGCTCCAAAGACGTTTTGAACGTCACGGGTCATATGAGATGTTCCAAGAGCTGAAATTGGGATTTCAGGCTCGTGCCCGTGTTGAGAGGTATGAGACCCCCAACAAGATTCTTTGCCTGCAAGATGAAGGAGAATAGCTCAATCGGTGAGCATGTGCTCAGATTGTCTGGGTGCTACAATCACTTGAATCAAGTGGGAGTTGATCTTCCAGATAAGATAGTGATTGACATAGTTCTCCAAGTCACTACCACCAAGCTACTAGAGCTTCGTGATGAACTATAACATGCCAGGGATGGAGAAGATGATCCCTGAGCTATTCGTGATGTTTTACACCGCGAAAGCTAGAAATCAAGAAGGAGCATCAAGTGTTGATGGTAATACCACTAGTTTCAAGAAGGGCAAGGGCAAGAAGGGAAACTTTCGAGAATGACAAGCCAGTTGTCGCTCCAATGAAGAAACCCAAGGTTGGACCCAAACCCAAGACTAAGTGCTTCTGTTATGAGGAGAACGGTCACTGAAGTGGAACTACCCCAAGATACTTGGCAGACAAGAAGGATGGCAACGTCAACAAAAGTATATTTGATATATGTGTTATTGATGTGTACCTTACTAGTACTCCTGGTAGCACCTGGGTATTCGATACCGGTTCAGTTTCTAATATTGGTAACTCGAAATAAAAGCTACGGAATAAGCAGAGACTAGCTAAGGGCGAGGTAACGATGTGTGTTGGAAGTGTTTCCAAAGGTGATATGATCACCATCGCACGCTCCCTCTACCTTCGGGATTAGTGTTGAACCAAAATAAATGTTATTTGGTGTTGGCGTTGAGCATGAACATGATTATATCATGTTTATTGCAATACGGTTATTCATTTAAGCCAGAGAATAATGGTTATTCTGTTTACATGAATAATACCTTCAATGGTCATGCACCCAATGTGAATGGTTTATTGAATCTCGATCGTAGTGATACACATGTTTATAATATTGATGCCAAAAGATGCAAAGTTAATAATGATAGTACCACATACTTGTGCCACTACCGCTAAGGTCATATTTGTGTAAAGCGCATGAAGAAACTCCATGCTGATGGATCTTTGGACTCACTCGATTTCGAATCGGTTGAGACATGCGGACCATGCCTCATAGGCAAGATGACTAAGACCCCGTTTTCCGATATGATGGAGAGGACAAGTGACTTATTGGAAATAATACCTGTTGATGTATGCGGCCCAAATGATTTGAGTAGATATGGGTATATTTACTTAATGAAACACAAGTCTGAAACGTTTGAAAAGTTCAAGCAATTTTAGAGTGAAGTTGAAAATCATCGTGACAAGAAGATAAAATGTCTACGATATGATCATGGAGGTGAATATCTGAGTTACGAGTTTGGTATGCAACTTAAGACAATGTGGCAATTATTTCACAACTCATGCCGCCTGGAACACCATAGTGTGATGGTGCGTACTATGATGTCTCTTACCAATTTGCCACTATCATTTTGGGGTTATGCATTAGAGACAACTACATTCACTTTAATAGGGCACCATCTAAATCCATTGAGATGACACCGTATGAATTATGGTTAGGCAGAAACCTAAGCTGTCATTTCTTAGAGTTTGGGAATGCGATGCTTATGTGATAAGACTTCAACGTGATAAGCTCGAACCCAAAGTGGACAAATGCGTCTTCATAAGATACCCTAAGGAAACAGTTGGGTATACCTTCTATCTCAGACCCGAGGGCAAAGTGTTTGTTGCTAAAAACAGGTCCTTTCTCGAGAAAGATTTTCTCTCGAAAGAATTGAGTGGGAGGAAGGTAGAACTTGATGAGGTTGTTGAACTGTCACTTCAGTTTGTTGGTAGCACGACGTAGAAAGATGTTTCTACGGCGCCTACACCAAATGAAGAGGTAGCTAATGATGATGATTATGAAACTTTAGATCAAGTTACTACTGAGCCTCATAGGTCGACAAGGAATCGTACCGCCCCTGAGTGGTATGGCAATCCTGTCTTGGAGGTCATGTTGTTAGACAACAGTGAACCTACGAGCTATGAAGAAGCAATGGTGGGCCCGGATTCCAACAAATGGCTAGGAGCCATGAAATCCGAGATAGAATCCATGTATGAAAACAAAGTATGGACTTTGGTAGATTTGCCCAATGAACGGCAGGCCGTTAAGTACAAATGGACCTTTAAGAAGAAGACAGACGCTGATGGTAATTGTCGCCATTTATAAAGCTTGACTTGTCGCAAAGTAGTTTCCGACAAGATCAAGGAGTTGACAACGATGAGACTCTCTCTCCTGTAGTGATGCTAAAGTCTGTTGGAATTGTGTTAGTAGTTGCTGCATTTTTCGATTATGAAATCTGGCAGATGGATGTCAAAACAGAGTTTCCTTATCAGTTTCCGTGAGGAAAGGTTGTATGTGATACAACCAGAAGGTTTTGTCAGTCCTAAGGATGCTAAAAGGTATGCAAGCTCCAGCGATCCTTCTATGGACTGGAGCAAGCATCTCGCAGTTGGAATATACGCTTTGATGAGGTAATCAAGGCTTTTGGGTTTATACGAAGTTTATAAGAAAGTTGTGTTTACAAGAAAGTGAGTGGGAGCACTATAGAATTTCTGATAAGTATATGTATGACATATTGTTGATCGGAAATGATGTAAAATTTCTGGAAAGCATAAAGGGTTGTTTGAAAGGAGTTTTTCAAAGGAAGACCTGGGCAAAGCTACTTAAATATTGTGCATCAAGATCTATAGAGATAGATCAAGACGCCCGATAAGACTTTCAATGAGTACATACCTTGATAAGATTTTGAAAGAGTTCAAAATGGATCAGTCAATGTCACACCCTTTGTTGTATCACTATGCTATGCTAATGAATTATAAAATTTGGAACCATTTAAAACTTTTTGAGTGCATGTGCTTGTTTGAATTGTTTGATGGTTGCTTGTTTGGTTGATTGTGTTTTGGCACTCAATGATCTTCTTCCCTCTAGAACTTACTTCCTTGACCCAAACTCCCTACCCAATGATCATACCATGTGTATAGTACCTAATACTATTTTTATCAAATATTTTTTTGGCCAAAAAGGATTTATTCAAATTAGGTTTTCAAAAACCCCTAAATTGAGGGTTGTACTGCAAGTCCTCAAATTGGGTGGAATGTTTTGCACCAAAGACTTTATTTGGAACCTACTGTATATATGACTTCCCAAAACCATCAAATTTTATTTTTAAAGATTGTTTTACTATTTTATTTAAAGGCTTTTTCTTAAGGCCAGAAATGGTCTTTCATAGGGAAAAATTATTTAAATGCTTTTCAAATATTTTAGAAAATTTAGGGAAACTCACTTGACATATATTTTCCATATATACGAGTTTCAACACATGGTCATGTTCAACATAATGGGCAAAACCCTCCAAAACCCTTTCTGCTTAAATCAAGCATTTGAAATATTTCTATAGGAAATATTCTCAAATAAATCCAAGAAAATTCCAGCAAGTCACACATGCTATATGTGATGATCTTAAAAAGTTTCATCTCAATCCACATTGATTTGATTCACCAAGATATCCCAAAACCATTTCTGTCCAGATCCAAATTGGAGCAACTCTACATTGCCAACTATCTCCTATTGACCCCAAACTTTGTGGGCATGTTCTAATCCCTAGATAATGGTACTACACCAAGTGGTGCATTTGGGAGAGTAGAATTGCATGGGTAGATCTGCGGAAACCTGATTCTGCTAATTTCTAGGGTTTACCAAGTTTGCACTATCAACTTTCCTCAAATACTCTCAAACTTGGTGGTCCACTCTATTTTTACCTGCAATTTCATCCTGTCAAATTTAAAGGCAAGTAGTTACCTGCCCAAATCATCATCAAACACCTTCTGGTTGTTTAGTAAAAACCTTGTTTGACCCCCTTCTACTATTCTCCTTGAGCTCAAGTTTTTACCACAGTCACTTGTATGCCCCCTCTACCCCGAGTAACTCCCTCTCATCAGCAGCTCAATGATTGCTAGGATAAAACCCTACTTTTACCTCTCTGGTCAGCCTGGGCAGCCCCATTTCTACGTGTCCTCTTACTTCTACCCCATCCCTCCTCTACCAGAGCATCCTAAGAGCATCTCCAGTGCCCCCAGGGACTAGTAGACAAGGCAGGGCACGCCCAGAGTGCGTGAGACAGGCCTGACATGCCAAAACGGCGCTCTGGAACGCGCTATAGTGCAATCCTGCATTGTAGCCGCCCCCATTACGAGGCTCCCGACAGCCCCGGGCTCCCCCGCTCTCGCCAGCTGGTCGGCCTCGACGTCCGCAATGCACCAAACCCCTGTCCCCCTCCTCCTTCTCCCTCCTGTCGCCTCACCTCACACGCGCGCCGGCCGCCTGAGCCGGCCAATGTGCGGCCTCACACGCGCGATGCCCAGGGCCTCACCCGCTCTCTCTCCTCCCTTCCCGCGGGTCTAGACCCGACCCAGGAACGCCCGGACTCCCCCTTCAAGCCCCCATGGCCCCTGGCCTCGGCCACGGCCTCGCTAGCGGACCTCGTCAGCGGTGGTCCGTGTGTAGGATCGAAAGTATGTCTAGAGGGGGGGGGGGTGATTAGACTACTTGAGCAAATAAAAATTCTACCTTTTCCCAATTTTAAGTGTTGGCAGATTTTAGCGATTAGAGCAATTCAAGTACACCCTACACATGCATGTCTAAGAGTATAGCAGCAGAAAGTAACAACAAGCATATGTAGTAGAGGGTAGGGAGGAAGATCAAACGCAATTTGGAGACACGAAGATTTTTCCCGTGGTTCCGATGGGTGGTGCTATCGTACATCCACGTTTATGGAGTCTTCAACCCATGGAGGGTAACGGTCGCGAGACTCCACGGAGGGCTCCACCCATAAGGGTCCACGAAGTAGCAACCTTGACTATTCCATAACGGCTTCCGTCCACGAAGGACTAGCCTCACTATGGGTAGATCTTCACGAACTAGGCGATCTCCTTGCCCGTACAAACTTTTTGGTTCAACTCCACAACACGAAGTAGGAGGCTCCCAAGCGACACCTAACCAATCTAGGAGGCACCACCCTCCAAAAGGTAATAGGCTCGGTAATGTCGATGAACTCCTTGCTGTTGTGCTTCAAGATGATAGACTCCTCAACACACAATCACTCTCTTACAGATTTGGCTTTGGTGGAAGAGATTGATTTGTGGAAAGCAACTTGGGGAGGCTAGAGATCAAGATTCATATGGATGGAGTGGAATGGCTTGATCTCAACACATGAGTAGGTGGCTCTCTCTTAGAAAATTGGATAGGGCAAGTATGGAATAGTTCTGAGTGCTTCTCTTTCGAGTGGGTGGTGGTAAAGGGGTATATATAGGCATCCCCAAAAATCCAACTCGGTGACACCGAAGTGTAAAACTCGGTGGTACCGAGTTGCTCCAAAGGTAGCAACTTTTGAATCTCGGCGAGACCGATACAAAGATCTCGGTGGTACCGATTAGATAACCAACGGTCAGTTTCCAAAACTCGGTGACGTCGATCCAAAAACTCGGAAGTTCCGATTTTATGAATCGAGGTAACAGAGAATTGGCAAGCTGAACTAGGTGGCACCAAAGCAGAATCGGTTGCACCGATGTGCTAGGGTTTGGCAGGGCTCTGTCTGAGATGGGAAATCGGTGGGCCGAGTGGAAGAAGTTGGTTGCACCGATTTTCATGGAAAGCTAGGACAGAGTTTTGGTGGGAGAGTTTGTGGGAGTTTTTGGTGACTATCACTTGTGCACGTGGAGCATCTTGTTCACCAACAATACCTTACCCCCTTTTAATAGTATTGGCTTTCCTGTGGACTCAAAGTGATTTCTCACAAAGTAAAATGTAGAGTCCTCTTGCTTGAAGCTTTTGCCAATCCAATTCCTTGCATATAGGGGTCTCTCCACAATCCTTTTGCTAACCCATCATTGAACTTTTCCTGAAATATACTTAGTGCAAACATTAGTTCAATGACATATATGTTGTTATTAATTACCAAAACCACCAAGGGAGCAAATGTGCTTTCAATCTCCCCCTTTTTGGTAATTGATGACAACATATAGATCAAAGCTTTGACATATGATATAATCAATGAATATAATCGTCACTTTGAGAAGTATGTGATAAGCAAGAGCTCCCCCTAAATTTGTGCAGTATTTTGAATTTGCATTTGAATGCAAATGCACAATCGATTAGGTACATGGGGCACTCTTTCATGCCACATACAACTTGGTGGTGTGTGAGAATAATATGAATGAATATCATAGCACAACACAATCAAGCAAAGGTGAATGATCATTTTATAAGCATCATAAGGATAGGAAATAGTAGCAACACACATCAAGTGTATGATCAAACACCAACAAAGTTTAACACAAGCAAACCAACCAAAAGATATCAATGTTTTGAAAAGCGATAAAAAAGGCAACGCTCTCTCTCTCTCTCTCTCTCTCTCTCTCAAAGCTCTAATGATCTATACAACTTCTCCCCCTTTGGCAACAAGTTACCAAAAAGTTCAAAGGTATAGAGCTAAGCGCTCTTCTGGGGCTGATCTCCTCCGGTGGCTGATGAAGGAGTCGAGAGAACGACATCAGCGAAGACTTCTGCAGACGTCATGGACGGAGTCGGAGTAGCAACTGGAGGTGCTGGAGGAGCTGAAGAAGCTGAAGCAGGTGCTGATGAAGAAGGTCTAGACTCTGGAACTGGCACTGTGGCAGATCTGGGCTGAGTCCTGAACTGAGTGGCTGTCCTGAGAGGTGGACTATCCTCATCATCATCTATAGTGTGGGGACTGGGCACGCCATCAACTTCCTTCTGGAGCTCATTCACAGTCACTGTGAGCTCATCCACCTTGTTGTTGAGAATATGAAACTTGGTATCAACAATCCTCGAGAGGCTCTCCTGGTTCTTCAAGATGTTCCCGATGTCCTTCTGCATACTGAGCACAGAGCTAAGGAGAAGATCCATCTGCTCACTCCTAGTCTTTGGCACCTAAGCACTAGAGTCTCTGGCTGCCTCTGCATGTGCATGTGTGTAACAGCCCGGGACCGACGCTCCAGAAGATTCCCCTTTTATTTCCATTCTCGTCGTGTGGTCCGTTCGGTTGTCGCATTCATCATCGCATCGTCTGCATGGCATCATCACTCATTTTTGAAAACTTGCATCCGCGCGTAGTTGCCGGTTCTTTCCGTTCTTGTCGTTGACCATTTCGAGACCAACCACACACACACGCGCCCGCGACATCGTTTAAAAAATATTTTTAAAAGTGCGCGAAAAATATTCTCAGAATGAGTTGAAAGTTGGCGTGCGGTCTTGTTCTATTGTAGGCAGACCGCCGGCCAAATTTCGTCGCATTCAGAGGTCGTTTGATACCCCAACCGTTAAACCTATAGCGACACTATAGCCGGTCAATTGTTGGGCGTTTGTCATTTTCCAAAACATGTTGTCGGGCTGCCCTCGTTGTTTTTTTCCTCTTTGCTATGCCTAGCCCCTCTGTACAGTGAACGGACCCCTCGCGCGCACCCGATAACTTCCCCGAACCCGAATCGTCGAGTCGTGACCAGTGGGTCCGGATCAACCCCGTAATACCCCAAACCATCATCCGTTTTTGAATTGGACTCCCTAGCCTATATTTCTCGACTGTACGATTGCGATCGGAGGGTCCAGATAGCCGCTACCAAAAATCCACCTACTATATATATATATATACATTTCTAGCCTAACCCTAGAATCGAGGACGCTTGTCCCATCCTCCCACTCGCGCCGCCGCCTCTGTCTTCCCCCACCTCGGGATCAGCTCCAGATCCATCCAACCAACCACAGCCGCTCCATTCCACCCTCTGTTCCCTGGACGCGTCCAGCGCCCATAGCCCAGCGAGCCGCTGCCCGCGTTCCCGCAAGCCTCGCCGCCTCTTCGACGCTCCGGTCAGCTCCTCCAGCCTCGTCGGACCCGCAGATGAGCACCGCGCCCCTCTCCTCTGCTTCTTCCGTTTCCCCGTCTTCCTGTCTCTCTCCCTCACCTCGCAGGCTCTCCCTCTTTCTTCAGGACCAACCGGAGTTGTGCCCGACGCCATGGATGGCTGTCGTCCCGAGCATCGCCATGGACCTCCTCGTCGGCGGGATCTCGCGAGTCTCTGGCGTCCCTTGCCCTCTCCAAGTCCGACCATGGAACGCCGCAGCCGAGCCACGCCATGGACGCCAGGCGATGCCATGGATGCCGTGCCTGCCTCCATGCCCGATCCAGGAGCTCCCCGCGCCGAGCGCCTCGACCTCCTCCTCTCACCGGCGAGCAGAGCCGCCGGGCTGCACCAGCGCTGTCCTGCCGTCGTCCCCGAGGTCGCCGCAGGTCAAGACCCGAGCCGCTCCTTCTTCCTTCCCTTGATTCTCTCTTTCTCTGAATTTCCCCCCCGCCGTGGCCGCCTCTCTGCAGGTCGCCGACGACCCCATGGAGTCAAGCCGCCGGGTCTCCTCCTCCCCCCTCGCCGGATCTGGACACAGCCGCCTCCCTGCGCCGCTCCATTCCCAGCCTCCGCGCCCGCGGAGCATCGCCCAGCCGCCGGTCTCTGAATCCCTGATGTGAGCACCTTCCCGCATAGCTGAACTTCTGCTCTTTTCCTAGATCCATTCTAGTATGTTCAGGTTATTAGTATGCCCACGACTTTTCTGCACAACCACACGAGTAGCCGAGTTTGCTAGCGCAGCAAACGTTGTTGCTAGACATCCAGGGTTCGAGTCCAGAACGATGCACAGTTTTTCTGCATTTTTTTGCCTCTCCAGCGAATTAGGCTTTGCCTGTTTCATATAGCTTTTAGTCTCATGTTTTCCCACAAGTGCATATCTAGCCCAGCTGGTCGGCTTGCTTTGCTTCAACCGAGAGGTTCTGGGTTCAATGCCCAGGTGGCCTCATTTTTTGTTTGTTTTTGTTTTTGTTGCTAGGAATTTAAGGTTCAATGCCCAGGTGGCCTCATTTTTTGTTTGTTTTTGTTTTTGTTGCTAGGAATTTAAGGTTCAATGCCCAGGTGGCCTCATTTTTTGTTTGTTTTTGTTTTTGTTGCTAGGAATTTAAGTGTGTTGGCTGTTCCTATGACACCTTTGCCTCACAGCCCCGTTGACCTGTTGACCACCCTTGCGGCCCCACTGTCATTGACAGTGGCTAGCCCAGCCGGTGTCTATTGTCGGTAGTTTTCTTTTGTCAATCAACTGCATATTTACCCAAAAATGACATGTTTTAAAATGCTAATAACTCAATAACCGTGCATCATATTAAAATGTTTTTATATATATAATGTTCAGATTTTTGTGTAGCTTAATAATTTGCTACTTTCGTCCACTATAAAAATGTGTAAAACTGTTGTTTGTATGAGTTTGCTTATATGTCATATTAAAACGGTTTATATCATAACTTAATAACCATAGCTCCGATTCTTATGATCTATATATGTAAATCGACTAGAATGACGTGTAGAATTGCATGGTATACTTTATTTTTCCTGTTTAATAAATATAAAAACATGATTAGTTCAGATCTGGACCAATTTCGAAATTAACATATGGGGTCGTTTCGGAAATGCTATATGTTGTTTCCGGCCTCATTTAATATGCCTAGATGTCTAGTTTACTTATGCTTCACCTCTTGCCATGTTTAACAACATTTAATATTGTCGTGTACCTAAACGAGAGTGAACTAAATATTCGAATGTGGAGTTTCGTCAATATGCAACTCATTACATATTGAGCTTCACTTAATGTGTAGAAGTTGATTGTTGTGCTTGCCATGTCATGCATAACATGCATCATATTTGAAGAGCATCATGTCATGCATTTGTTGTGGTGTTTTTCATGTGTTGATTGTTGTTTCCGGATTGCTTCTTCTCGATAGAGTTTCGAAAGCGTTCGGAGTGTGAGGATTCGTTCGACTATGTTGGCTCGTCTTCTTCATGGATTCGTTCTTCTTCCAAGCGGGATCTCAGGCAAGATGAACATTTCCCTGGATACCATTACTATCATTGCCATGCTAGATGTCTCGTTGCTATCGCTGTCTCGCTACCTACCACTTATATGTCAAGCCTCCCAAATTGCCATGAAAAGCCTCTAACCCTCCACTACCTAGCAAAACATTGTTTGGCTATGTTATCGCTTGCTCAGCCCTTCTTATAGCGTTGCTAGTTGCAGGTGCAATTGTTTCCAGCTATCACAATATTATTGCTATTTAATTTAATGCACATATATACTTGGTAAAGGGTGGAAGGCTTGGCCTTTTGCTCGGTGTTTTGTTCCACTCTTGCCGCCCTAGTTACTTATGTACCAGTGTTATGTTCCATAATTGAGCGCTCCTAACATGCTCGGGGTTGTTATGGGGACCCCCTTGATTTTCGTTTTAGGATAAAACTTGTCTGGCAAGGCCCAACATTGGTACTACATTTGCCTAATAACTAATAAAATTGCATAGGGACTTTCCGGACCCCGTGGATAATTAATCAACAAGTCGGGCCAGTGCTCCTCATGAGTGTTGGTCCAAACCTGTCAACCGCCGGTGGCCCCCAGGGGCAACTCTGTGATTGGCCTACCGGAAGTTTGGACAATTCCGTCGTGTCCTGAGAACGAGATACGCGGCTCCTATCGGGATCGTCGACACGCCGGGCGGCCTTGCTGGATTTGTTTTACCTTTCTCGAACGTCTTGTGCGAGGAATTCCAAGAATACTTCGGGCTATCTTGAGATTGCGGTTTTCCAGTGGAATTGCCTAGGAAGATCATGAGATTCGTGGTCGAGGTTATTCCCGCTGCGTGTGGTTAGTTTGTGATGGATGAGTTGGAGCACCCCTACAGGGTTAAATCTTTCGGAAAGCCGTGCCCGCGGTTACGTGGCAACTTGGAAACTTTGTTTAACACCCGGTCATAGCAAACTTGACGTAAACTCAAATAAAATACACCAACCGTGTGCGTACCCGTGACTGTCTCTTCTCGTGAGTCCTTATCCGAGAGAGAACACGGTGGGGTTATGTTTGACGTATGTAGGTGTTCAGGATCTCTTAGAGATCATTACTAGTTCACGACCGTTTATGCGACAATCATCCCCCTTTATTCTTGTACTCGTAAGTTAGCCACTCTAATAAATGCTTAGTGCTTGCTGCAGCCTCACCACTTAACCATACCTCACCCATTAAGCTTTAATAGTCTTGATACCCTTGGAAATGAGATTGCTGAGTCCCCGTGGCTCACAGATTACTACAACAACAGTTGCAGATACAGGTAATGCGATGATATGACGTGAGCGCGATGCTTTGTTTGATTTGGAGTTCTTCTTCTTCATCGATCTAGGATGGGTTCCAGGCGGCAGCCTGGGATAGCAAGGATGGATGTCATTTTATTGTTTGTTTTCGTCCGTAGTCGGACCCTGCTCTTCTGTATGATGTTTGGATATGTTGTTGTATTGATGTGATATTGATGTAGCTTGTGGCGAGTGTAAGCCAATTCCATATACTCATCTCTTCTTTACATGTACTTGTAATGATATCCATTCTTGCAAAACGACGAGATGTGCTTCTATCCCTGTCGATGCCCTCGTGCCAAAATAAGGATAGGATCGCATCTTGGGCGTGACACTGTGCTCTAGCTGAGGTGGGATGATCTGGGTCCATCACCACAACATTGTCTTCTAGCTCTGGCAAGAGTGGCAAATGTGGTCGATCAAGTGCATATATGTGCTTATCCAACTTGGAGTTGATAAGCATCTGAATATATGGAGCGTATCCACATGACCTCTTCTGATCTGCTGCAGTCCTCTTCACTGTTTCAGCTATCAAGTCCATCACTCTAAATCTGGTGTGTTGATCAAGATGGAGCAGCATGTTGATAGAATATCCTCTTATCATCTTCTCATCTCCAGACTTAGGCATCAAGGTATGCCTCAAGATGGTGTTGATCGTGCGTAGATGAGCCTGGAGGAAGTAAATGGATCCAAGCTTGTGAGATTGCAAGTTTGCAGCAGGGATCTCATTGTACATGTTCTTCATGGCATTATGATTTACCTTGGACTCGGAGTACACATCTAGGTCACAGTCTTCCACCTGTGGAGCTCCTAAGATGGCAGCCCACTCCTCAACTGTGGATTCATACCTGGTGCCTTCTGTCATCCATACAATCCTACCATCTCCATAGAAATGTGCAGTGGAGTAGAATTGCATGATCATCTCGTCGTTCCAAGCAGTGAACTCCTTACCAACAAACTCATCAAGACCAATGAAGTGGAAGTTATCTTGCACACTCGGAAAGTAATCTTCGTTGTCCTTGATGTGCTTACAATCCACATATCTCATGTCACTCACTGCGGGGCTCTTGTCAAGCAAAACTGTTTCATAGAAATCTTGTTGTTCCTTTGTGTAGAACCTGTAGTCTACAGCTGTCCTTCTCCTCTGAGAGTAAGGATCAACAACTCTCCACTCTCTCAGTCCTGAGTCCTTCCTCTTCTTCATGTCTTCAACAACTGGATGGCTGGCATTGTGCTCTGGAAGGTGTGGTCTTAGCTTCATCAAAACAGACTGTGTATCATCCTCAGCTTCCCTGAATGTAGAAGTCTTGTTCTTGCAAGCAGCTGGGATGTCTCTGGAAAAACTCTTGGGTTTAGGAGCAGCAACAGCCTTCTTGTGGGCAGTCTTGCTGCCTTTGGATGATGCATCCTTAGGCATAGCATCAGCCACTAGCTTCTTCTTCTTCTTCTTCTTAGGAGGTGCCTTGGCAGCTGGCTCTTCCTCTTCCTCAGCAGCCTCAGCCTCAGCTGGGTCTTCATACATTGAGGTTTGTCTGCCAACAACATGTATGATCCTCTTCCTAGACTTCTTCTCTCCTGCGTTCTTAGGCATAGACTTCCTTGAGGGCTCAACAGTCAATGTTGCCATAGCACTCTCTGGTGCTCTTACTAACCCTGAGCTGGCATATTCTTTCCTTATTGCCTTCTTCTTGGATGAAGTGGTAGCAGCAGTGCTCTTAGGAGTTGCATCTTTCTTGGGTAGCTCCTCAGGTATAAAGTCTTCATCCTCCTCATCTAAGTTGAACTTCCTTCTAGCCCTGGTTGCAGCTTTGGGCAGATCTGGTGAGCTAGGTACATCATCATAGCTCCCTTCAGGACTAGTTCCTGAGCTCATGTCAACATTCTTCTCTCTAAAGTCATTCTGGCTATCATCAGAACCTGACATCTCTGACCCTGTGAAAAGAGTATAGAAGAGCAGAAGGGTTGAGTCATCACAAAATGCAGACAATTTTCTCAAAGATTTGAACTAAAATTTGTCAAGATTTGCATTCTGCCAAGTGAATATCGGTACAACCAAGGCAAACTTTTCGGACCCACCGAGACAAACAACCTGCATTACAGAAACTTGGCACCACTTTTGGTGACACCAAAAATGGGCACTCGGTTTCACCAAGGTTGTTCTCAGTTGACCTAAAAAGGGAATCGGTGCTACCGATTCTTTTGCTTCGGTTTCACCGGGATTCGAGTTGCGGACGGCAAACCCTAATAAATCTTTCATTCGCTATTCTAATGGAAGTTCTTGTGGATAGATCAATCTCAAAGTTTGTCTTATTGATGGAAAAGTCCTAATGCGCAAGATTTGGAGGGAGGAGCGCACGAGGGGTCGAAACCGTACCCTAATTCGGTGACGATCTTGCTATGGTGGCGACGGTGGTGAAGATTCGTCGACGGCGTGGACTTCCAACGGCGGAGGCGCTCGGGAAGACGAAGGAGATGACCAGGGGTCTTTGTTCGGCAGCTAGGGTTTTGGAGGGGATGACATTTGAGAAAGTAATTTCAAAAGTCGGGTTTGCCTCTGTATATACCCGTGGCTGTCGGTGACACCGGTTCTAACTTTTCGGTGTCACCGAGTTCCTCTATTGTCAGCTGACAGGGAAACTCGGTGTAACCGAGAAGATGGAATCGGTGATACCGAGTGTGAAAACCAGATCAACCCTAGGCATTCGGTGAGACCGAGAATTTTGAGTTGGTTTCACCGAGATGCACTTGGGAGGTTTTAATGGTCAGTCCTTTGTCGATACGGAACTCCGAGTGCTCCTCACACACAGAGATCGAAAAGTACTTATTCAAATTTTGTGATGCAGCAAGAATGGAATATGAGATGAGAAAGCATAGATAGCTAGAGAGTGCTCCTAGGCATTCTTGTCCATCCAATTGGAAAAAGAAAAACAAAAGTCAATTGGATGTCCTCGAATGAATAAAGAAATGCAGACCAACATGCTCACACAATAAGATGTCAAATGAAATCATGGCAAACATGCACATACATACTAGCATCTATCAAGCATTTTGGCGATGATGGAGTCATCTATATATGATTATATTGACTTAGGAGCCAAGTAAGAATACTTGATCATAGGTCATACTCATCGTTTAAGTGCAAGTGGGGTTACCACTTTTACATAAAGCATTTAATGTTGTCACATTCTAAGAGATGCTTTAACTCAAGTCTTAGAGTAAAGCTCCCCCTTGATGTGACATCCCCCCATAGGAGGGATAAACTAACCTTGGGTTTGTTGTAGAAGACTTCATGTGGGTGATGTAGTGGTGGATGCTCAAGGTTGATGAAGATCACCAAGAGTTGGGAGCATCCTTGTTGTTTCCTTACTCTTCTCACCTACATGGGTTAGTCCCAACACACAAGAGACAAATACAAGGATATCTATGGACATGGAGTGCAAAGCATACATGATGATGTCCATGGATTTGTTGATTACCTTGTGCCTTGCTTACCTTTGAGGGAATGTGTGACTCCTTGAACTATTGCATGATGTTGATGTGGATTGGAACTAGTTCTTGCCAATAATGAATGTGAGTGAATTTCATTGGCGGAGTCACCCCTCAAGAACTTCTCTAGTTCTTCTTCTTGGGGACCCACATCAACTTGATGGGGATCCTTGGTGTTGAAGTGGCACTTGTAGAAGTTGAGCTTGAAGTAGCCTTGGGGACCCACTCCACCAAAGCTTGGGATTCATTTTCATATGAGTCAATGTCCTCTTGAAGCTTGTCCTTGCCCTTGAGGTTGTGGTCTTGTGGTGGAAGGTCATCTTGAGTGTTTGTTCCCTTGGGAAGAGTATGTTCATACTTCTCCCTTTGAGGAACAAACTTGGGCTTGGGGTATTGACCTTCTTCCCATTCAACTACATTTGCGTTGAAGTAGCCAATGCCATGGTTCTTCCGGTATCCTCCATGCTTGCGTACAATTTCCTCAAATTGCTTACACCCGGCAAGACTCTTGTAGATACCTTTCTCTATAATTCCTTTCAATAAATCGTTTTCTTGCTAAAGTGTAACTTGGCTAAGAGAATCATCATTAGTGGAATCAATAGAACTACTAGAAGCAACATCATTAGATTTAGCATTTTTATTGTTGCTACTAGATGAAGAACCTTTCTTGCCTTTGTTACTAGTTTGTCTAGGTTTAACTTGTGGCATGAATGTAGACAAGAGAAATTGTTTGGCTAGATAAGATGAAGTCTTCTTTCGGAGATCGCCATTGATAGCTTTAAGAAACTCATGTTCTTGCTCCAAGGTGAGCTTCTCGAAGCGTAGCTTCTCATGAGTCCTTACAAGCTCTCTATGATCTTCTAGAGTAGATTCATGAGCTAACTTAAGAGTGTTTAATTCTTTATTTAGTTGTTCTATTTTCATCTTATCATCATCAACCGACTTATCTTGACTAGCATGAAAATTATCAAGTTCATTTTGACTAACATAACTAGTTTTATCAAAGAGCAAGTCATCATCTCCAAGTAAATCATCTTCACCACTATTGAAATCAAGATACTCGGGTGTGATACCTTGGAGACTTTAGCCATGAAGCAACTTCCACTCCCTTCATTTGGTGAATCAAATAGATCATAGGAGTTGGTAGTCACTAGTGCAAGTCCGGCAACACCTTCATCTTGACTATAGTCGGAGTTGGAGTGATAGCTTCTCTCAGAGTGGTTGTCGGATTCGGAGCCGAAAACCCATTCACCAACATGAGCTTGATGTCTTCTTCTTGAGTAGCTCTTGGTGTACTTGTCCTTCTTCTCCGAGTCCCTACTTCTCCTTGAGGGTCTTCGTTCATAACGATCATCTCTACTCCTTCTCTCTCTTTGAGGTGATTCATTTCTTGAGCTTTGTCTTCTAGGTGACTCTTCTCTTCGTTTGTAGGGAGCCGTGCACTCATTGGAGTAGTGTCCGGGCTTCCCACAATTGTAGCAGTTTCGGTCATGACTTGACGAACGCTTCTCTTCGTATCTTGAGTTGGAGCTTCGTTCTTTGCCTCTATTCTTGTAGAACTTGTTGAATTTCTTGACCATGAGGCTTATCTCTTCATTGGTGACAAGGTTGTCACTTGAAGTTGCGGGAGCATCACTTGTGGCATTGTAAGCACCACTAGACTTGTTGTGAAGCTCTTCTTTGTCCTTGAGTGTCATCTCATGAGCAACAATCCTTCCAATGACTTCCGTAGGCTTGAGATCTTTGTAGTTGGGCATCATTTGGATCAATGTGCACATGGTGTCGTATCTCTCATCCAAAGCTCTAAATATCTTCTTGATGATGAATTTGTCGGTCATTTCTTCGCTTCCTAAGCCGGCAATCTCATTGGTGATGAGAGCTAGCCTAGAGTACATCTCTGCGACTCCTTCACCATCCTTCATCTTGAACTTGTCAAGCTGACTCTGAAGAACAACCAACTTGGATTCTCTCACGGATTCGGTACCTTCGTGCATATCAACCAAAGTATCCCAAATTTCCTTCGCATTCTCAAGACGGCTGATTTTGTTGAATTCTTCGGGGCATAGGCAGTTGAAGAGAATGTCACATGCTTGAGCGTTGTATTGCAACATCTTCAATTCATCCGCGGTTGCTTCACGATCCGGTTCCTTTCCATCACCAAAGAATTCACCTTGCAAACCAACACGAACAACAGCCCAAACGGCAGGGTTATGACAAAGAATATGCATTTTCATTTTGTGCTTCCAACTAGCAAAATTTGTGCCATCAAAGTATGGACCTCTACGGTGATAATTTCCCTCGCTAGATGCCATACTCTCCTAGGTTGTGAGACCAATGCAATGGAGACCAAAGCTCTGATACCACTTGTAGGATCGAAAGTATGTCTAGAGAGGGGGGTGATTAGACTACTTGAGCAAATAAAAATTCTACCTTTTCTCAATTTGAAGTGTTGGCAGATTTTAGCGATTATAGCAATTCAAGTACACCCTACACATGCATGTCTAAGAGTATAGCAGCGGAAAGTAACAACAAGCATATGTAGTAGAGGGTAGGGAGGAAGATCAAACGTAATGTGGAGACACGAAGATTTTTCCCGTGGTTCCGATAGGTGGTGCTATCGTACGTCCACGTTTATGGAGTCTTCAACACACGGAGGGTAACGGTCGCGAGAGTCCACGGAGGGCTCCACCCATAAGGGTCCACGAAGTAGCAACCTAGACTATTCCATAACGGCTTTCGTCCACAAAGGACTAGCCTCACTATGGGTAGATCTTCACGAAGTAGGTGATCTCCTTGCCCATACAAACTTGTTGGTTCAACTCCACAACACGAAGTAGGAGGCTCCCAAGCGACACCTAACCAATATAGGAGACATCACCCTCCAAAAGTTAATAGGCTCGGTAATGTCGATGAACTCCTTGCTCTTGTGCTTCAAGATGATAGACTCCTCAACACACAATCACTCTCTCACAGATTTGGCTTTGGTGGAAGAGATTGATTTGGTGGAAAGCAACTTGGGGAGGCAAGAGATCAAGATTCATATGGATGGAGTAGAATGGCTTGATCTCAACACATGAGTAGGTGGCTCTCTCTCAGAAAATTGGATAGGGCAAGTATGGAATAGTTCTGAGTGCTTCTCTTTCGAGTGGGTGGTGGTGAAGGGGTATATATAGGCATCCCCAAAAATCCAACCGTTACACCTAAAGTGACCAACTCGGTGACACCGAAGTGTAAAACTCGGTGGTACCGAGTTGCTCCAAAGGTAGCAACTTTTGAATCTCGGTGAGACCGATACAAAGATCTCAATGGTAGCGATTAGATGACCAACGGTCAGTTTCCAAAACTCGGTGACGTCGATCCAAAAACTCGGAAATTCCGATTTTAAGAATCGAGGTAACAGAGAGTTGGCAAGCTGAACTCGGCGACACCGAAGCAGAATCGGTTGCACCGATGTGCTAGGGTTTGGCAGGGCTCTGTCTGAGATGGGAAATTGATGGGACCGAGTGGAAGAAGTTGGTTGCACCGATTTTCATGGAAAGCTAGGACAGAGTTTTGGTGGGAGAGTTTGTGGGAGTTTTTGGTGACATTCACTTGTGCACGTGGAGTATCTTGTTCACCAACAGTACCTTACCCCATTTTAATAGTATTGGCTTTCCTATGGACTCAAAGTGATTTCTTAGAAAGTAAAATGTAGATTCCTCTTGCTTGAAGCTTTTGCCAATCCAATTCCTTGCATCTAGGGGTCTCTGCACAATCCTTTTGCTAACCCATTATTGAACTTTTCCTAAAATATACTTAGTGAAACATTAGTTCAATGACATATATGTTGTTATTAATTACCAAAACCACCAAGGGTGCAAATGTGTTTGCATCGTGCCCCGGCTATTTAAGGCCACCCCGAGCCCCTCTCACTCAATCGCCGTCTCGAGCCCCATTGAAAAGCCCCTGGAGTCCCTAAGCTCAAGATCGACCGGAGCGCCGCCGCTCTGGGTCGCCGTTGATATCCCGTTAGGAACCCTCTCCGGCATTCATTTCTTCCCCAGTGGGTTTCCCTCGGTGCCCTGACCCGCTTCGCCCCTCCCCCCCGATCGTTTTGTAGCCTGAGGCGACGGGTTGGAGCGCTTCCGAAGCCCCTCCGCCATGGCTACCTCATCACCGGCGACTCCCTGCTCTCCGGCGACTCATTCCACCTTCATCCGAACGGCGACTCGCCCCCGAGTCCATTCCCGTCATCCCCAACCCTCGCCATGCCCTGCATGATCGATGGTGAACCGCGCCCCCTCTCTATCCCGAGGTTAGGGATGACAGGCGGGGCCCGCCTGTCATCCTCACCTCTCTCTCGCCTCCCCTTACTGTCGCTGGCGGCTGGGCCCCGCCTGTCGGGTTTAAACCGCGGCAGGCGCGCACGCCAAGCTCGCCCGGGCTGTGTTAGCCGACTGGGGCGGCTCGGCCAGCCGTTTTGGCCCAGTGGCACAGTGCCGTTTACCCTTTTCTTTTTCCAGTAAGATTCCAAAATTTCCACATAATTCAATATCCCTCCAAATCCAATAATTCTTTCACCATAAATCTTGTAATATTCTATAGTATTTAATGATGCCACTTGTGATTTTTTTTGAAAATGTTTTATGTAGTGATTTTATTTAAAAGCTAGTTTTGAATATTTTAAACCTCTGTTAAAATAGTTTTCAAAACCTTTTTCCACTTCAAAAACCAGAGACAAATATTTTTATGTTTTGGTGTAGTATTTTACAGAGTGATGTAACATTTTAGAAGTGGAATATTTGCTCTGTTTTTGCTGTGGTCTTATTTTTGCCGTTATTATCGCGACGATAGATTACGTTATTGACGAGGGAGTTGGACCCGAAGACTTTGAAGACCCTGACGACTTTGTTGAGTCAGGCAAGCAGCCCTTTGACCATGTTAAGAAACCATTTTCATTGCATGGCATATATCACTTTATTTTCGATATGTTGATCATGATGTTGTGGTGACCACCTTCATGGGTTGTCTCCGATACTTTTAACCGTTGATACTTGCACTGAGCATGACCCTACCTTCTTATGAGGGTTATGCGGGTGGGAAGGAGATAGGATGCTAAGTATTTGCTACGCAAGTGGGATGGGGATATGCATGGTGTCGAAAGGGAAATGATTTTAAAGGCTTTTCGAAAAAAACCGTCGGGTGCCACTAATGCCTAAGGGAGATGATGATGAGCTAGGTAGCCACTTGGTAAAGAAGTGGTGTACCGGAGCAAGTGAGTGTGTGTGTTTTCAAAAACAGATTAGATTTAAGATTTGTCGACCGTTCCCAACCTTACATGTACAACCATGATAACCCTTATGGGACGGGGCTTTGTTGATTACTTTGATGGGTACTAGCAGAGAGCCCGCATTACTAGTGGCGGGAGTGATGTGGTCACTCTCGATACGGGGTCGTGCTGGAAAGTACGATCATGGGTTGTTTTTACACACACCGGGCACACCGTTGCGTGCCCTCATGGATGATACTTGTGATGTACATCATGAGGGATGGCACCAACAAGTGGACTCCTTGTTAGTATCGTCAGGGGAAAGGCATTGTTCGGGTACTTACCTCGGGTATGAACAATACCGCGAGTCATGGCTTGACACGGAAGTTTCCCGAGTCTTGTGGGTAAAGTGTGCAACCTCTGCAGAGTGTAAAACTATTCAAATAGCCGTGTCCACAGTCAAGGACAGTTGGGTGGTGCTGCTTAAATTATGTCCAATGTTTTTCACAATTGGTGTGTGTGTGTTGGTGACGAAGGTGAAAGCACAATATGCTCCCTTGGTGGTTTTGATAATTCATGACAACATACATTGTCTCTTGGACTAATATGTCTACCTAGTTTATTTCAGGTTTAGTCTACAGAGAGGGATGGCTATAAGTTGTTAGGAGATACCCCTAGATGTAAGGAATAGGATTGGCAAAGCTTCAAGCAAGAAGACTCTACATTTTAGTTTGTGAGAAATCACTTTGAGCCTATAGGAAAGCCAATACTATTAAAAGGGGGTGAGGTATTGATGGTGAACAAAATGCTCCATGTGCACAAGTGATAGTCACCAAAAACACCCACAAGCTCTTCCACAAAAGTCTGTCAAAAGCCTATCATGCAAAATCGGTGCCACCAATATTTCCCAGTCGGCCCTACCGATTTTCTCCTCACACAGATCCCAGCCAAACCCTAAGTTTTCGGTACAACCGATTCTGCATCGGGGCCACCGAGTTTCAGTTGCCAACTTTCTGTTGCCCCTTTTCTTTAATTCGGAATTTACGAGCTTTTGGATCGGTGCCACCGAGTTTGAATTCTGACCGTTGGTCACCTTTGTCGGTACTACCGAGAACTATATATCGGTCTCACCGAGATTCAAAAGTTGCTACCTTTTGAGCAACTCGGTACCACCGAGTTTTATACTTCGGTGTCACCGAGTTGGTCAGTTAAGGTGTAACGGTTGGATTTTTGGGGATGCCTATATATACCCCTTCACCACCACTCACTCGAAAGAGAAGCACTCAAAACTATTCCATACTTGCCCCATCCAATTTTTCTGAGAGAGAGCCACCTACTCATGTGTTGAGATCAAGCCATTCCACTCCAACCATATGAATCTTGATCTCTAGCCTCCCCAAGTTGCTTTCCACCCAATCAATCTCTTCCACCAAAGCTAAATTTGTGAGAGAGTGATTGAGTGTTGTGGAGTCTATCATCTTGAAGCACAAGAGCAAGGAGTTCATCATCATCATCGAGCCTATTACCTTTTGGAGGGTGGTGCCTCCTAGATTGGTTAGGTGTCGCTTGGGAGCCTCCTACTTCGTGTTGTGGAGTTGAACCAAGAAGTTTGTACGGGCAAGGAGATCGCCTACTTCGTGAAGATCTACCCATAGTGAGGCTAGTCCTTCATGGACGGAAGCCGTTATGGAATAGTCAAGGTTGCTACTTTGTGGACCCTTATGGGTGGAGCCCTCCGTGGACTCTCGCGACCGTTATCTTTCGTGGGTTGAAGACTCCATAAACGTGGATGTATGTGTTGGGGAACGTTGCATGGGAAACAAAAATTTTCCTACGCACACGCAAGATCTATCCATGGTGATGAGTATCTATGAGGGGGAGAGTGGATCTAAATACCCTTGTAGATCGCTAAGCGGGAAGCGTTAAGAAACGCGGTTGATGTAGTCGAACGTCTTCGCGATCCAAATCGCCGAGCGTCCCGCGATCCAATCACGATCCGTCCCGATCTAGCGCCGAACGGACGGCACCTCCGCGTTCAGTACACGTATAGCTCGATGACGATCTCCGCCTTCTTGATCCAGCAAGAGGGAGTGGAGAGGTAGATGAGTTCTCCAGCAGCGCGACGGCGTGGCGGCGGTGGTGGTGGAACTATTCCAGCAGGGCTTCGCCTAAGCACTGCTGAAAACTAGAGGAATCAATCTATCGGGAGAGAGGACTGCACCGTGGCCTTTTGGGTTGAAGTGCTTTGGCCCTCTCTCCCTCTAGTATATATAGGAGGAAGGGGAGGGAGGCCGGCGCCCCTAGGGCTGCCCCTAGGTTCGGCCGAAGTGGGGAGGTGGAGGAGTCCAACTCCAATCCTACTAGGAGTAGGATTCCTCCTCCTCCACTTGGAAACCCTTTCCACCTTTGGGTTTTTCCACCCCTAGCCGCATGGGCTTTAGTGGGGGGTTTGGATGGCCCACTAGGGGCTGGTTTGACTCCTCCGACAGCCCATGAGACCCTTTGGGGCGAGAGGCCCCTCCCGATGGTCCCCCGGTACCTTCCCGGCACTCCCGGTACACACCCGAAATACCCGAAACTTTTCCGGTGACCAAAACGGGACTTCCTATATATCAATCTTTACCTCCGGACCATTCCGGAGCTCCTCGTGACGTCCGGGATCTCATCCGGGACTCCGAACAACCTTCGGTCACCACCATGCATAACTCTATACTACCGAAACGTCACCGAACCTTAAGTGTGCAGACCCTGCGGGTTCGAGAACTATGTAGACATGACCGAGACACCTCTACGGTCAATAACCAATAGCGGGACCTAGATGCCCATATTGGTTCCTACATATTCTACGAAGATCTTTATCGGTTGAACCTCTATGTCAAGGATTCAGTTAACCCCGTACGCTGTTCCCTTTGTTCTTCGGTATGTTACTTGCCCGAGATTCGATCGTCGGTATCTCTATACCTAGTTCAATCTCATTACCGGCAAGTCTCTTTACTCGTTCCGTAATACAAGATCCCATGGCTAACACTTAGTCACATTGCTTGCAAGGCTTATTTTGATGTTGTATTACCGAGTGGGCCCTGAGATACCTCTCTGTCATACGGACTAACAAATTCGAGTCTCGATCCATGCCAGCTCAACCGACACCTTTGGAGATACCTATAGAGCATCTTTATAGTCACCCAGTTACGTTGTGACGTCTGATACACACAAGGTATTCCTCCGGTGTCAGTGAGTTGCATGATCTCATGGTCAAAGGAACAGATACTTGACATGTAGAAAACAATAGCAATAAACAGACACGATCATATGCTACGTTCATAGTTTGGGTCTTGTCCATCACATCATTCTCCTAATGATGTGATCCCATTATCAAATGACATCTCATGTGTATGGCTAGGAAACCTTAACCATCTTTGATCAACGAGCTAGTCTAGTAGAGGCTTACTAGGGACACTTTGTTGTCTATGTATCCACACATGTATTTGAGTTTCCAATCAATACGATTATATCATGGATAATAAATGATTATCATGAACAAGGAAATATGATAATAACTAAATTATTATTACCTCTAGGGCATATTTCCAACAGTCTCCCACTTGCACTAGAGTCAATAATCTAGTTCACGTCACCATGTGATTTACATTGTTATGAATCTAACACCCAATGAGTTCTGGGGTTCGATCATGCTTTGCATGCGAGATAGGTCTTAGTCAATGGTCTGCAACATGCAGATCCGTGTGTTCTTTGCAAATCTATATGTCATACTGCAGATGCTACCACGCTCCACTTGGAGCTATTCCAAATGACTGCTCCACTATACGTATCTGGACTGCTACTCAGAGTCGTCCAGATAGGTGTCAAAGCTTGCATCGACGACCCTTTACGACGAACTCTTTATCACCTCCACAATCGAGAAACATTTCCTTAGTCCTCTAGTTACTAAGGATAATCTTGACCGCTGTCCAGTGTTCCACTCCTGGACCACTCTTGTACCCCTTGACAGACTCATGGCAAGGCACACACCAGGTGCGGTACACAACATGGCATACTATACAGAGCCTATGGATAAGGCATAGGGGACGACCTTCGTCCTTTCTCTTTCTTCTGCCTTGGTCGAGCTTTGAGTCTCACTCAACTTCACACCTTACAAATCAGGCTAGAACTCCTTCTTGGACCGATCCATTTTGAACTCTTTCAAAATCTTGTCAAGGTATGTACTCATTGAAAAAATCTTATCAGGCGTCTTGATCTATCTCTATAGATCTTGATGCTCAATATTTAAGTAGCTTCTTTCCAGGTTTTCCTTTGAAAAACTCCTTTTCAAACAATCCTTTATGCTTTCCAGAAATTCTACATCATTTCCGATCAACAATATGTCATCCACATATACTTATCAGAAATTCTATAGTGCTCCCACTCACTTTATTGTAAATACAAGTTTCTCATAAACTTTGTATAGACCCAAAAATTTTGATCACCTCATCAAAGTGTATATTCCAACTCCGAGATGCTTGCTCCAGTCCATAGAAGGATCGCTGGAGCTTGCATAGATTTTAGCATCCTTAGGACTGACAAAACCTTCTGGTTGTATCACATACAACCTTTCCTCACGGAAACCGTTAAGGAAACTCTGTTTTGACATCCATCTACCGGATTTTATAATCGAAAAATGCAGCAACTGCTAACATAATTCCAACCAGACTTTAGCATCGCTACGGGTGAGAAAGTCTCATCGTAGTCAACTCCTTGAACTTGTCGGAAAACTTCTTTGCGACAAGTCGAGCTTTATAAATGGTGACATTTACCATCAGCGTCTGTCTTCTTCTTAAAGGTCCATTTGTACTCAACGGCCTACCGTTTAACGGGCAAGTCTACCAAAGTCCATACTTGGTTTTCATACATGGATCCTTTCTCGGATTTCATGGCTCCTAGCCATTTGTTGGAATCCGGGCCCACCATCGCTTCTTCATAGCTCGTAGGTTCACTGTTGTCTAACAACATGACCTCCAAGACATGATTGACGTACCACTCAGGGGCGGTACGAGTCCTTGTCGACCCACGAGGTTCGTTAGTAACTTGATCCGAAGCTTCATGATCATCATCATTTGCTTCCTCTTCACTTGGTGTAGACGTCGCAGAAACATCTTTCTGCGTTGTGCTACTATCCAACTGAAGTGACGGTTCAACAACCGCATCAAGTTGTACTTTCCTCCCACTCAATTCTTTCGAGAGAAACTCTTTCTTGTGAAAGGACCCGTTTTTAGCAACAAACACTTTGCGCTTGGATCTGAGATAGAAGGTATACCCAACTGTTACGTTAGGGTATTCTATGAAGATGCATTTGTCCGCTTTGGGTTCGAGCTCATTAGGTTGAAAACCTTTTTTCACATAAGCGTCGCGTTCCCAAACTCTGAGAAATGACAGCTTAGGTTTCTGCCAAACCAAAATTCATACGGTGTCATCTCAACGGACTTAGATGGTGCCCATTTTAAAGTGAATGTAGTTGTCTCTAATGCATAACCCCAAAACGATAGTGGCAAATCGATAAGAGACATCATAGTACGCACCATATCCAATAGACACGACTACGACGTTCGGACACACCATCACACTATGGTGTTCCAGGCGGCATGAGTTGTGAAACAACTTCCACATTGTCTTAAGTTGCATACCAAACTCGTAACTCAGATATTCACCTCCACGATCATATCGTAGACATTTTATCTTCTTGTCACGATGATCTCAAACTTCACTCTGAATTTGTTTGAACTTTTCAAACGTTTCAGACTTGTGTTCCATTAAGTAAATATACCCATATCTACTCAAATCATCAGTGAAGGTAGGAAAATAACGATATCCACCGCACACTACAACACTCATTGGACCGAATACATCAACATGTATCATTTCCAATAAGTCACTTGCCCGCTCCATCATACCGGAAAACGGGGTCTTAGTCATCTTGCCCATGAGGCATGGTCCGCATGTCTCAACCGATTCGAAATCGAATGAGTCCAAAGATCCATCAACATGGAGTTTCTTCATGCGCTTTACACCAATATGACATTTAGCGGTAGTGCCACAAGTATGTGGTACTATCATTATTTAACTTTGTATCTTTTGGCATCAATATTATGAACATGTGTATCACTACGATCAAGATTTAATAAACCATTCTCATTGGGTGCATGACCATTGAAGGTATTATTCATGTAAACAGAATAACCATTATTCTCTAACTTAAATGAATAACCGTATTACAATAAACATGATCTAATCACGTTCATGCTCAACGCAAATACCAAATAACATTTATTTAGGTTCGTCACTAATCCTGAAGGTAGAGAGAGCGTGCGATGGTGATCACATCAACCTTGGAAACACTTCCAACACTCATCGTCACCTCACCCTTAGCTAGCCTCCGTTTATTCCGTAGCTTTTGTTTCGAGTTACTAACATTTAGCAACCGAACCGGTATCCTATACCCAGGTGCTACTAGGAGCACTAGTAAGGTACACATCAATAACACGTATATCAAATATACTTCTGTCGACGTCGCCAACCTTCTTATCTACCAAGTATCTAGGGTTGTTCCGCTTCAGCGACCGTTCTCCTCATAATAGAAGCACTTAGTCTCAGGTTTGGGTTCAACCTTGGGTTTCTTCACAAGAGCAGCAACTGACTTGCCATCCATGAAGTTTCCCTCCTTGCCCTTGCCCTTCTCGAAACTAGTGGTTTCACTAACCATCAACACTTGATGCTCCGTCTTGATTTCTACCTTCACGGTGTCAAACATCGCGAATAGCTCAGGGATCATTATTTCCATCCCTGGCCTTTTATAGTTCATCACGAATCTCTAGTAGCTTAGTGACAGTGACTTGGAGAAATATATCAATCACTATCTTATCTGGAAGATCAACTCCCACTCGATTCAAGCGATTGTAGCACCCAGACAATCTGAGCACATGCTCACCGATTGAGCTATTATCCTTCATCTTGCAAGCAAAGAATCTTGTTGGAGGTCTCATACCTCTCAACACGGGCACGAGCCTGAGATCCCAATTTCAGCTCTTAGAACATCTCATATGTTCCGTGACGTTCAAAACATTTTGGAGCCTCAATTCTAAGCCGTAATGCATGACGCACTGAACTATCAAGTAGTCATCAGAACGTGCCTGTCAGATGTTCACAACATCTACAGACGATGCTTGAGGGGTGGCGCACCGAGCGGTGCATTAAGTACATAAGCCTTCTGTGTAGCAATGAGGACAATCCTCAGATCACGGACCCAGTCCGCATTATTGCTACCATCATCTTTCAACTCTATTTCTCTAGGAACATATAAAAATTCAAGGGAGCTACAACGCGAGTTAGTAATCTACAACATAATTTGAAAAGACATTTTGACTATGTTCATGATAATGAGTTTAGTTAATCATATTACTTAAAAACTCCCACTCAAATTGACATCCCTCTGGTCATTCGAGTGTCACATGATCCAAATTCACCAACTCAAGTCCGATCATCACGTGAGTTGAGGTGGTTTCAATGGTGAACATCTTCATGTTGATCATATCTACTATATGACTCATGTTCGACCTTTCGGTCTCTTGTGTTCCGAGGCCATGTCTGTACATGCTAGGCTCGTCAAGTTTAACCCGAGTGTTCCACATGTGCAACACTGGCTTGCACCCGTTGTAGGCGAACGTAGAGTCTATCACACCCGATCATCACGTGGTGTCTCGAAACGACGAACTTTCGCAACGGTGCACACTCGGGGAGAACATAATTTTATCTTGAAATTTAAGTGAGGGATCACCTTATAATGCTACCGTCGTCCTAAGCAAAATAAGATGCATAAAAGGATTAACATCACATGCAAATCATAAGTGACATGATATGGCCATGAACTTGTGCTTTTGATCTCCATCTCCAAAGCACCGGCATGATCTCCATCGTCACCGGCATGACACCAGGATATCCATCAGCTTGATCTCCATCAACGTGTCGCCATGAGGTTGTCGTGCCGACCGTTGCTTCTACGACTATTGCTAACTCATAGCGATAAAGTAAAGCAAAAACGGTGAAAATAAATTAAAGACAACCCTATGGCTCATGCCGGTTGCCGTACTCATCGACATGCAAGTCGTGATATTATATACAATACATGCTCATCTCATACATCACATATATCTCATCATGTAATTGGCCATATCACATCACAACATACCCTGCAAAAACAAGTTAGATGTCCTCTAATTGTTGTTGCAAGTTTTACGTGCCTGCTACGGGTATCTAGCAAGAACAATTCTTACCTACGCAAAAACCACAACGGTGATACGCAAATTGCTATTCAACCTTCTCAAGGACTGCCTTTGTTGAATCCGATCCAACTAAAGTGGGAGAAACAGACACCCGCCAGCCATCTCTATGCAACGAAGTTACATGTCAGGTGATGGAACCGGTCTCTCGTAAGCGTACGAGTAATGTTGGTCCGGGCCGCTTCATCCCACAATACCGCTGAATCAAGAAAAGACCAAGGGAGGAAGCAATCTGAATATCAACGCCCACAAACTCCTTTGTGTTCTACTCGTGATCTCATCTACACATAGGCCTAGCTCTGATACCACTGTTGGGGAACGTTGCATGGGAAACAAAAATTTTCCTACGCACACGCAAGATCTATCTATGGTGATGAGCATCTACGAGGGGGAGAGTGGATCTACATACCCTTGTAGATCGCTAAGCGGGAAGCGTTAAGAAATGCTGTTGATGTAGTTGAACGTCTTCGCGATCGAAATCGCCGAGCGTCCCGCGATCCAATCACGATCCGTCCCGATCTACCGCCGAACGGACGGAACCTCCGCGTTCAGCACACGTACAGCTCGATGACGATCTCCGCCTTCTTGATCCAGCAAGAGGGAGCAGAGAGGTAGATGAGTTCTCCGGCAGCGCGATGGCGCGGCAGCGGTGGTGGTGGAACTATTCCAGCAGGGCTTCGCCTAAGCACTGCTGAAAACTAGAGGAATCAATCTATCGGGAGAGAGGGCTGCACCGTGGCCTTTTGGGTTGAAGTGCTTTTGCCCTCTCTCCCTCTAGTATATATAGGAGGAAGGTGAGGGAAGCCGGCGCCCCTAGGGCTGCCCCTAGGTGCGGCCGAAGTGGGGAGGTGGAGGAGTCCAACTCCAATCCTACTAGGAGTAGGATTCCTCCTCCTCCACTTGGAAACCCTTTCCACCTTTGAGTTTTCCCACCCCTAGCCGCATGGGCTTTAGTGGGGGGTTCTGCCAGCCCACTAGGGGCTGGTTTGACTCATCCCACAAGCCATGAGACCCTTTGGGGTGAGAGGCCCCTCCCGATGGTCCCTCGGTACCTTCCCGACACTCCCGGTACACTATCGAAATACCCAAAACTTTTCCGGTGACCAAAATGGGACTTCCTATATATCAATCTTTACCTCCGGACCATTCCGGAGCTCCTCGTGACGTCCGGGATCTCATCCGGGACTCTGAACAACCTTCGGTCACCACCATGCATAACTCTATACTACCGAAACGTCACCGAACCATAAGTGTGCAGACCCTGCGGGTTCGAGAACTATGTAGACATGACCGAGACACCTCTACGGTCAATAACCAATAGCGGGACCTGGATGCCCATATTGGTTCCTACATATTCTACGAGGATCTTTATCGGTTGAACTTCTATGTCAAGGATTCAGTTAATCCCGTACGCTGTTCCCTTTGTTCTTCGGTATGTTACTTGACCGAGATTCGATCGACGGTATCTCTATACCTAGTTCAATCTCGTTACCGGCAAGTCTCTTTACTCGTTCCATAATACAAGATCTCGTGGTTAACACTTAGTCACATTGCTTGCAATGCTTATTGTGATGTTGTATTATCGAGTGGGCCCTGAGATACCTCTCCGTCATATGGAGTAACAAATCCCAGTCTCGATCCATGCCAGCTCAATAGACACCTTCGGAGATACCTGTAGAGCATCTTTATAGTCACCCAGTTACGTTGTGACGTTTGATACACACAAGGTATTCCTCCGGTGTCAGTGAGTTGCATGATCTCATGGTCAAAGGAACAGATACTTGACATGCAGAAAACAATAGCAATAAACAGACACGATCATATGCTACGTTCATAGTTTGGATCTTGTCCATCACATCATTCTCCTAATGATGTGATCCCGTTATCAAATGACATCTCATGTCTATGGCTAGGAAACCTTAACCATCTTTGATCAACGAGCTAGTCTAGTAGAGGCTTACTAGGGACACTTTGTTGTCTATGTATCCACACATGTATTGGAGTTTCCAATCAATACAATTATAGCATGGATAGTAAACGATTATCATGAACAAGGAAATATGATAATAACTAAATTATTATTGCCTCTAGGGCATATTTCGAACAGTATGATAGCGCCACCTATCGGAACCACGGGAAAAATCTTCATGTCTCCAAATTGCGTTTGATCTTCCTGTCTCTACTCTCTCTTACATGTGCTTGTGTTACTTTCCGCTGCCATACTTGTTGATTAGCATGTGTAGGGTGCATTAGACTTGTTATAATTGCTAAAACTGCCCACAAATTAACTTGGGAAAAGGTTAGGTTTAATTCTTGCAAGTAGTCTATTCACCCCCCTCTAGACACACACTTCTAGTGATCAATTTATTGGTATCAGAGCTTTGGTCTCCATAGCTTCGGTTTCATCACCGTGGAGGAAGATGGATGTGTCTAGTTTGGGGAGTAATAGTTGTAGAGTGCCCGTTCTTGATGGGGAGTACTATAGTCAATGGAAATATAAGATGCATGAACTATTCGATGAATTTCATTTAAGCAAGTATGTTAAGAGCCCCTATGTACCTCCCATTGATCCTTTACATCCCACACACGAAGAGGAAATTGATATGCTATGCAATCTTAGAACTGTTAATCTTATCATTAGAGGATTGCCTAGAATTGTGCTTGATCAAATGAAGAATTTTGAATGTGCTTATACTTTGTGGAATGATTTGGAGAAACGATATCCAAATTATCCATTGAGTAATATTGATGAAATTCATCATAAAACTATTGCCTTTCACAAAATGATGCCTAGTGATCCTAAGTTTGATGATTATCTATTTGATCTTAGAGACCTCATGCGTGCTAAAGGAGATGTCATAACTATCAACAACATCATTGTAGAAGCCATTCGCATTCATAATCTTGAACATTGTCATGATCACAACCCTAACAAATCTCTTGTTTCTTATGACGAGGATTTCCCACTTGATGATGACAATGTGGAACATGGCTACTATGATGAAGATGAGTTGTTCGAGATCGAGTATGAGAAGACAATGAAGAATCTAAGTCTCATGGCAAACTTCAAGGATTACATGTCCGTAGGAAAAGAGTGGATTCTCGACAGTGGATGCACGAGATATGTTTGAAGAGATCACACCAAACCATGGACCGCGAAGGTATGTAACTTTTGGAGAGAACTCCAAGGGTAAGGTACTTGGTCTCGGTAAGGTGGCCATATCCCATGATAGCTCTATTCAAAATGTCATGCTTGTTGAATCCCTTGGCTACAATCTTCTTTCCGTATCTAGACTTGTCGACTTCGGTTTTAATGTGCTATTTACCAAAGTAGATTGCCAAGTGTTTTGTCAAGATAATCATAACATGGTCTTTACCGGTTTCCGTAGAGGTGATCTATATATTATCAATTTCACTAAGAGATCCAAACCTTGTACTTGTCTTATTGCAAAATCATCTAAAGGTTGGCTATGGCATAGAAGGCTAGGACATGTAGGCATGCGCAATCTAGATAAGCTTATCAAGGGCGATCTTATAATTGGTGTTAAAGATGTTATCTTTGACAAAGATAGACTTTGTAGTGCTTGTCAAGCTGGAAAGCAAGTAGGTGGAAGTCATCCGGTCAAGAACATCATGACCACTAGGAGACCACTCGAGTTACTTCATATGGATCTTTTTGGTCCCAATGCTTACAAGAGCCTCGGTGGAAATTCCTATGGACTAGTCATAGTTGATGATTTTTCCAGATTTACGTGGGTATTCTTTCTTGATGATAAGTCGCAGGTGCAAAAGATCTTCAAGAACTTCGGTCGCAAAGCACAAAATCAGTTTGAGGTGAAGATCAAGAAGGTTCGGAGCGATAACGGATCGGAGTTCAAGAACACCCATGTAGATACCTTTCTTGACGAAGAAGGTGGTTCACATGAGTTCTCGGCTACGTACACGCCTCAACAAAATTGAGTTGTTGAGAGGAAGAACCGAACTCTTATTGAGATGGCAAGAACAATGCTCAACGAATACAAGACGCGAAGACACTTTTGGGCAGAAGCCGTGGAAACAGCTTTTCATGCCACAAACCGACTCTATCTTCACAAGCTTCTCGGCAAAACGGCATACGAGCTACTCACTGGTAACAAACCCCAAGTTGGATACTTTCAGGTATTTGGCTCCAAGTGTTACATTCTTGATAAGCATCGTCGTTCAAAATTTGCTCCTAAATCTCATGAAGGATTCCTACTTGGTTACGGATCGAACTCTCACACTTACCGTGTCTACAACAACTTGACTAGAAAATTTGAAGAGACGGTAGATGTGAAGTTTGATGAATCTAATGGTTCGCAAGTCGAACAATTGCCAAATGATGTAGGAGATAAGGATCCTTCGGAAGCTATCCAAGACTTGTCCATCGGCAAGATTCGTCCCAAGGAGGTGAAGGAAAGTACGTCATCAACCCAAGTGGAAGCTCCTACCTCGCGTCAAGGCGATCCACAAAACGACATGGAGGCATCCACAAGTGGTACATGACAAGATGAAGAGGAGGAGGAAGTACATCATGAAGATCCACCACAACCTCCTTCACCACCACCTCAAGGAAACGACACCTTCAACAATAACGAAGATGAAGGAGATGATGATGAAGAGGCTCCACCATCCAACAAGCAAAAGCTACCCCTAGTTCGAGCAAGAGTGACCAAGAACCATCCTCTAAACCAAATCTTCAGTGACATACAAACCGGGAGAATCACTCGCTCTAAAACTCGCTTAGCAAATTTTTGTGAGCATTATTCATTCATATCTAGTATTGAGCCCTTGAAGGTAGAAGAAGCTCTTCAGGATCCGGATTGGGTGAACGCTATGCATGAGGAGCTACAAAACTTTGAGAGGAACGAAGTATTGGCACTTGTGGAGAAGCCCAAGGACGAGCAAAACATCATCGGAACCAAATGGGTGTTTCGGAACAAACAAGATGAAGACGGTCAAGTCATACGCAACAATGCGCGTCTCGTAGCTCAAGGCTACACCCAAGTCGAAGGTATGGACTACGGTGAGACCTATGCACCCATTGCTAGACTTGAAGCTATCCGCATTCTTCTTGCTTATGCTAATCACCATGATATCACGCTTTATCAAATGGATATTAAAAGTGCATTATTAAATGGTGAGATTGAAGAAGAGGTCTATGTTAAACAACCCCCTGATTTTGTGAATCCTAAGAAACCTAAGCATGTCTACAAGCTTCGTAAAGATCTTTATGGTCTTAAACAAGCCCCTCGTGCTTGGTATAAATGCTTAACAAAGTTTCTCATTGAAAAAGGTTTTGAGATTGGTAAAATTGACGCAATCTTATTCACTAAAAGAGTTAATGGTGAACTATTTGTGTGGATGATATTATCTTCGGATCTACTAACCCACAATTTAGTGAAAGATTTGGAAGGTTGGTGTCCGAGAAGTATGAGATGTCCATGATGTGTGAGCTGAAATTTTTCCTTGGTTTGCAAATCAAACAAACGAGAGAAGGAACTTTCATCCCTCAAACCAAGTATACCAAGGACCTGATCAAGAAGTTCAACATGCAAGAGTGTAAAGGTATGAAAACTCCTATGCCTACTAGTGGACATGTTGATCTTACCAAGGAGGACGAACCGGTTGATCAAACGATTTATCGATCTATGATTGGTTCATTGTTATATCTATGTGCCTCTCATCCTGATATTATGCTTAGTGTTTGTATGTGTGCTAGATATCAAGCTGCACCTAAAGAGTGTCATCTTTTGGCCGTGAAACGTATTGTGAGATATCTGATACAAACACCAAACTTTGGCATTTGGTATCCCAAGGGATCTTCTTTTAACCTTGTTGGCTATTCCCATTTGGACTATGCCGGTGACAAGGTTGATAGAAAATCCACCTCGGGTACATGTCAATTTCTTGGGATATCTCTTGTGTCTTGGTCCTCCTAGAAACAAAACTCGGTATCTCTATCTACCGCCGAAGCTGAGTATATTGCCGCCGGATCGTGTTGTGCACAATTAATATGGATGACACAAACGCTTAAGGTTTATGGAATCCATGTGAAAAATGTTCCATTACTTTGTGACAATGAAAGTGCTATTAAGATTGGTCATAATCCCGTGCAACATTCTCGAACTAAGCATATTCAAGTTCGACATCATTTCATTCCTGATCATGTTGCCAAAGGAGATATTAATCTTATGCATGTTCGTACTAACAAGCAATTGGCCGATATCTTTACTAAGCCACTTGATGAGAAAGTGTTTTGTTACTTAAGGAGTGAGTTGAACATCATTAATGCTTCAAACTTGAGCTAGACTCACTCGGATGCATGCAAGGGGATGAGCTTACTTGACCATTCCATGCTATCATTACCATGAATCTCATATAACTTCGAATTCTATGCTCCCTTGTATTGCAGGTACTTGGAAGAACAACACTCCACAAGATTGCCATCAACTCATATCTTAAGCAATCTTGTCATGCCAAGTATCCACAACCCCTCTTTGGTGATGGAAGGAAGAGGACAACAAAACATATCCTTAACACATATTTGAATTTCTCAATTGGTATCAACTCACAATTGATATCATGTCATTTTGATATATCATATTCTTCCTTGCATGACTAACCTATGTAGGTGATAAGTGAACCAAAACAAGAAGGATTGCTCCCAACTCAAGATGAACTTCATCAACCTCGAGCATCCTCATCAAGTTCACCTACAAGCCACGTCATCAACATCACTCAAAGGTATGTACTCATATCCTTGATATAGCTTTACTCCAAGTCATGGGATAAAGCAACTCAAGCAATATGAAGACATTAAAATGTTTTAACGAAAAATGGTAACCCCATTTCGAGCTTAACGATGAGAATGACATATGATCAAGTATTCTTTCTTGACTCCTTAAGTCAGTATACTCTAACATAGGTGACCTAGTCACCGCCCATCATCTAGTTATAAGAATTGAATGGAGTCTTGTGGTTTTGTTGATCATTGACATTTCCATTCAACTCTAACCTAGATGAAAAATTCTTTGCAAATCCTTCTGAAAATTCATTGCAAATCTTTCTGAGAATTCATTGAAAATCTTTGTGATCTGTTTGAGACTTTTTGAAAAACTGCATTTGACAAAATAGCCAAGAACAATTTTGCCAAGTTTCTGTTACACAACTCGGAGCCTCCGATCAAAGAATCTTGGTCTCACCGATGAAGCAGTTATGCTGCACAACCACTCATCGGTGCTACCGACACCTTTTGCCTCGGAGCCACAATTGACTTCTATGCATTTTGCCTGTTTTGTTCTTATGGTCAGATCAATGACCGCACAATGATGTAGGGGGAGAAACATCAAAAGGTATAGTCTCAAATATTCAAGGATCCCTACATCAAAGGAGGAGAAATCTTAACAATTTTTAGATCTTAAGGGGGAGAAAATAGCTTTCAAGGAACCCTTGTCTCAATGCTCTCAAAGACCCTTACTCTCTAGGATCCCTTCCCACTCAATGATCCCAGTTATCTGACCCTTTGTGTGACCCTTTTTGGAAATTAATGCCAAAGGGGGAGAAATATCAAAGCTTCAAAGCTTATACTCATACCAAAGGGGGAGATATAATATTAGAGGGAAGAAATATCTAAGCATTCATGCTTCAGGGGGAGAGATGATCATGAAAAGTAGAAGTGTACTCTTAACAAGATAAAGGGGGAGAAATATCAAGGATCCCTTATCTCAGAAACACTTCTTCATGAGAAGAGAGCAGAATAAATCTGATTGAATTTGATTCTTATCTATTTTAGACTTTTCTAAGCCCTACCTACTCTCAATATCTACATGCTATGACTCTAGGGGAGAAAGTTCTAAATGTTCTTGGAGACAAATCAATCTTAAGGAATATTACCCTCTATATGTTCTCGACATCTTGGTACTATTGAGCTCTATCGCTTTTTGATTTGTAGAATACTCTTGTGTTCCCTAACATTGTTTTCTCAAGTGTGTTTCTACTACTAGAATGCTCAAGAACTCAAGGTAAGTATATGCATCATATCTTTGATCAAGATAATCTCTTGCTTCTTCCACATATTGTTTGCAAGAGTGAAGTCTTGAACAAGGATACACCTCATTCACATATATTTGATGCATATAGCCAAGATACACATGACTCATCTTATTCCTTCTACTATATGTGTGTCCATGCATTCCAAAGCAACTATCCTCAAAAGGATTGTACACATTTAGGGGGAGCAAGTCTTAGTCATGTGTCTCTCAAAGTCTTCATTTTCTCCATGCATATCTTTATTTGAAGCTTTGATTGTATGTTGTCATCAATTACCAAAAAGGGGGAGATTGAAAGCACAATGTGCTCCCTTGGTGGTTTTGATAATTCATGACAACATACATTGTCTCTTGGACTAATATGTCTACCTAGTTTATTTCAGGTTTAGTCCACAGAGAGGGATGGCTATAAGTTGCGAGGAGATACCCCTAGATGCAAGGAATAGGATTGACAAAGCTTCAAGCAAGACTACTATACATTTTACTTTGTGAGAAATCACTTTGAGTCTATAGGAAAGCCAATACTATTAAAAGGGGGTGAGGTATTGATGGTGAACAAAATGCTCCACGTGCACAAGTGATAGTCACCAAAAACACCCACAAGCTCTTCCACAAAAGTCTGTCAAAAGCCTATCATACAAAATCGGTGCCACCAATATTTCCCACTCGGCCCTACCGATTTTCTCCTCAGACAGATCCCAATCAAACCCTAAGTTTTTGGTACAACCGATTCTGCATCGGTGCCACCGAGTTTCAGTTGCCAACTTTCTGTTGCCCCTTTTCTTTAATTCAGAATTTCCGAGTTTTTGGATCGGTGCCACCGAGTTTGCATTCTGACCGTTGGTCACCTTTGTCGGTACTACCGAGAACTATATATCGGTCTCACCGAGATTCAGAAGTTGCTACCTTTTGAGCAACTCGGTACCACCGAGTTTTATACTTCGGTGTCACCGAGTTGGTCAGTTAAGGTGTAACGGTTGGATTTTTGGAGATGCCTATATATACCCCTTCACCACCACTCACCCGAAAGAGAAGCACTCAGAACTATTCCATACTTGCCCCATCCAATTTTCCGAGAGAGAGCCACCTACTCATGTGTTGAGATCAAGCCATTCCACTCCACCATATGAATCTTGATCTTTAGCCTCCCCAAGTTGCTTTCCACCCAATCAATCTCTTCCACCAAAGCCAAATCTATGAGAGAGTGATTGAGTATTGAGGAGTCTATCAACTTGAAGCACAAGCGCAAGGAGTTCATCATCATCATCGAGCCTATTACCTTTTGGAGGGTGGTGCCTCCTAGATTGGTTAGGTGTCGCTTGGGAGCCTCCTACTTCGTGTTGTGGAGTTGAACCAAGAAGTTTGTACGGGCAAGGAGATCGCCTACTTCGTGAAGATCTACCCATAGTGAGGCTAGTCCTTCATGGACGGAAGCCGTTATGGAATAGTCAAGGTTGCTACTTCATGGACCCTTATGGGTGGAACCATCCGTGGACTCTCGCGACCGTTATCCTCCGTGGGTTGAAGACTCCATAAACGTGGATGTACGATAGCGCCACCCATCGGAACCACGGGAAAAACCTTCGTGTCTCCAAATTGTGTTTGCTCTTCCTATGTCTACTCTCTATTACATGTGCTTGTCTTACTTTCCGTTGCCATACTTGTTGATTAGCATGTGTAGGGTGCATTAGACTTGTTATAATTGCTAAAAGTGCCCACAAATTAACTTGGGAAAAGGTTAGGTTTTAATTCTTGCAAGTAGTCTATTCACCCCCACTCCTCTAGACACACACTTCTAGTGATCCTTCAGAAGGAGATACATGAGATAAGTCAGATGACTTGGCATGATGATTGAACATGAGATGTTCAACCCTTGTTCATATTTATATCTGTAACCTGTTCTCATGGGTACTTGCTACCTCATGATACATGCATTCACAAGTTAATTGAACATGTCATTGCACTCAAATTAGCTTTCTACAAACTTACCTACTTAGTGCTATATCATGCATTGTTATACCTTGTTCCAAAACATGGGTTGCTTGCGAGTACATTCAAAGTACTCATTGGCTTGCCACTGGTTATTTAATTGGCCAGGCATGGAAAAGCAGGAATTTGGTGAAGAGTTCGTTGGTGACGAACATGTGAACTAGGACACTTCCCAATCAGAATGCCTGTAGGGTTAAGGCAGATGGCATGGGTCTACGCTTTCGATCAAGATTTCCGCTGCTAGCTATGTTTGTTATTTGGCCTTCATGGCCCTATCTATGTAAGACTTGACCTTCATGGTCTTTATTTGTGTAAGACGGTATGTATGGATGTAAGACTCTTGTTATTCAGCTTCTATGTGTTCAGTGAGCATTGATCTCTGGGATCACTGTACATGTGCATTCGGTGATCATGAGTTATGAGTCGGGGTCCCCACAGAGCTGGTATCAGAGCCATCCTGACTGTAGGAAGCCTTAGTTAGCATGGACGTTAGTTAGGATTAAAACATTTTCAAAACTATGCCTAGTACCTATACTTAGGAGTTTCTGCACTTCTTATCTCTTCTAGTCTTCTCTCAACACTCTACTGACTCTCCTCCCTTCAAACCTTTGTAGATGGCCGTCATACCCAAAGCCCTCCTAGCATCCGGCTTTCCCCTACCCCTTGAGGATAGCTTGGAGAAGTGCCAGTATCATTGACCACCCATTTTCCTCTACCACGAGCACTGGGTAGATGCCGTCACAAAGGAGTACCATGTTGATGTGGTCGTGAAGGCAAACGACTCCCCGACTAGTTGGTTCTTTGAGGGACCACAGATGGAGACCCTGGCATTCGCAGTCGAGACAGCTGCATGCAAGGCACTCCTCCACCTTCGAGACATCGTCCCAGAGATGGCTGACGAGCCAGCTACTCGCTACCTACCTTTTAGGAAGGATGATCTTGGCGAGAGTTGGACGTTGATCCCATCCAAGGAGGATGGCACACCACTCAGGTTCCAGACCTACTTCAGCCTCTCGGCTGACAGTCTGGCTCACAACCTGATTAAGGAGTCCGTGAAGCTCCGCTAGGAACTTCACCACACCCGAGAGCTACTTCGTCAAGCCAAGACAAAGCCAGGCAGGATCAAGAAGGATGGAGCCTCTAAGGGACGACCAGCTGTCGCTTACAGAGGAGGAGTACCCCCAGCTAGAGATGCACCCACACGTCGTCGTCGCATGAGTGTGAAGGAGTACCGTGCGCTCTTCGCCGACCCACCGACAAAGCGTTGTCGGGATGGACCTCCTCGTTCTCCGACCCCCTCGACCGGAAACGATGCCTGTACAAATGACGATCAGGAGGAAGATCCATAGGAGCGCGACTACGAGACCGAGCACTCCACCACATGAGTCCGAGAACCCCTAGGGTAGGATCAGTTATGTACCCCTCATGCAAAGTCGAGTCCGTGTAATGGTTCATATGAAACCATGTGTGCTTGTTGGTTGTTTTTGTTGTTTGTGTTCCGATGCAAGTCACACTTTTGCCTTAGGCAACATGTAAGTGACTCCATCGTCTATCTTATCTTAATATATGTGTTGGTCTTTCGACCTTTGTTTTATCACACTTGCACTATACCAACCCCCTTAGGCGCTCTTTCTCCATTGTTGCTTTTCCCTCTCATCTATCCTTGTTATTTGACTTGGCTACTCCAAACAGGATGGTGACTGCAATCCGCAACAGCTCCTTCACCAACCCTGAAGCCGACAACTCAAGCCAGCAGCAGGGAGATGGTGGGGCTGCTCACGCTGGAAATCACCCAGAGCAGCCACAAGGCGACATTCCCCCGCCACCACCTCCACCGGAGAACATGACCATAGCTCAGTTTCTCCCAGTTCTCCGGGAGGAATGCTAAGCCAACACTGCTGCTATCCAGCAGATGGCCCAAGTCCTTGTGAACAACCAGCAGCAAGGCCAGAACGGCAATGGCCGCTCCACTCTGTCTGAGTTCATGAGGAATTCGCCCCCAACCACTACTGGAATCAGCAACTTTGCCGTCCGCCATGGCTGACGGCAAAGGCATGCATTGCGGACGGCAAAGGCCTTTGCCGTCAGCCAGCAGACGGCAACACATCCGGCTAAACAAGGTCCGGTAAAGGCCACTTTGCCGTCTGCTGGCCGACGGCAAAGATGCAAAGGTCTTTGCTGTCTGCCAGCAGACGGCAAAGGGCATGGACGGCACGCTAGGTTCGTTAAGGGGTTAACGGCGTGCTTTGCCGTCTGCTAGCAGACGGCAAAGCAACCACATAAGCCAGCCTAGTGGCCCCCCAGGTTGCACAGGTAGCTGCCAGGTGGCTTCTTTGCCGTCTGCTGGCTGATCGCAAAGCTCTTTGCCGTCTGCCAGCAGACGGCAAAGAGCCTATATAGCCCCTGTTTTTTCTGTTTTTTCTTAAATTCATTCAATTTCACAGAAATTCATAGATATATATATACACATTTGAAAATACTTTCAACAAGCATACCAACACATATCCAACAACAAGTTTCCAACAACATATCCAACAACAAGTTTCCAACAACATATCCAACAACAAAGTTCATCGTACAAAATCAAAACAAAAAGGAAGCACAAGGAGAAGAGTAGACTCCATCAACGCAAGCTTCCTCATCTAAAGCAAATCTGCAAATTGGGAAAGAAGAAAGTTAGAAGAAGAAGAAGAAGAAGAAGAAGAAGAAGACAGTTTATTATGTAAAGTATGTCAGTTTGGAGCTAAGTAAGGTTATTATGTCATTTTGGAGGAAAATAAGCTAGGTAGGTCATTTCTTAAGCTAAGTATGCATTTGTTAAGCAAAACACTTGGGAAAACTTACCATCATCACGGAGGTGAAGGACCGGTCGGGCTTGCGCCAGTGTGAGACGGAGAAGGACCGGTCGGGGTTGCGGCAGACGCAGAAGGACCGGTCATAATCACAACTCCTCCTCCTCATCATCATCAACTCTAACACATTGTAGCACATAATAACACATTGTACCTAGGACCTACTCCTCTCTCATAGGACCTACTGTACCCTCTCTTAGGTAAAATATCATAAAACAAGATAGGCCCTGACTCTCCATTATGGAGAATGGAGATCATCCTGTCTCCAATTCTTGGCCTACGCACAATGTTGCTTCCAAGTAGCTCTCTATGATCGACCATACATTTTTTCCAATCTTTGATTGTCATGTCTTCATCGGTTTTAGAAATCCGGTATGGACAACAGTGATGCGTAGGCTGACCTGGCCGTAAGCTCATAACATCAAGGTGACCTTCCGGAGACATCAGATGAGGCACACAATCCTTCGGGATTTTCTGTTGAAAAACATAGTAATAACTTCGTAGTTAGCAATGTAGTTTAGTTTTAAAAATAATTTATGCAAAAGATGCACGGATGTCGTAATAGTAAAAAATCTTACCATGCCATCTCTATGGATGTTACCGTAGTTCAACACGTGCACTAGTGGCACGTATTGACCATAATGTGTAGGAGTTTGATAATAGGTATTGTAATTCTGAAGATCATTAATAAATGAGATAAGATGATTTTTCTCCTGACAAGTTAATTCTGCGCATCGACCCAGATGTCGATATTACCTTCAATTTCATCTTCCGGACGAATATCAAAGGTGATAAGCATATTAGGCTCAAATGCATAAGCCTTGCATAGTGCTTGCCAACTTTTGCATTCAAAATAGGAGTAGGTGTCTGCATTGTACAATTTTACGGCAAAAGTATAACCATGCTCGGTCCTCAAGTGAACTCTCTTTACCTCCATACTTTTTTTAGTATTGAAACCAATCTTATCCAAGACATAAATTCTTGCATGGCAGGGGATACGCTAGTAGAATAGTAAAAAATTAAAATTATAAGTTGAAGCAAAAGAAGCAGAAGTCATGCTTAATTACGAAAAAGACTTGTCATTGTGACTTACTGTATCCACTTCGAAGGTCTCATCCAGCACAATGCTGAAGCGCCTACCATCAACTAGGTGAGGCTTGTCGCACAGGCCGCGCTCGTCTTCGCATAATTCGCACATAACGAATTTCCTTTCGTCGTCAGACATTTCCTATGTTCATAGTTGAAACATTTAAAGTCGATCGAAGGCAACTACCAGGAAACTGATCAACACACAGATCACTATTACTCAATATGCAACGGGTTGACTTTAGGTCTGTCGAGTCTTTCCTTCCTAAACTCTCATCTCACGTATATGGTGGGCACTCCCTCTGATATTGTGACCGTCGGTGATGGTGGCTCCTCCATTCGTCCCCGAGTGCATTACACCAAAATGTCTAGCACACGGGAACGAAGGAGAAGCGACCCCCACGACAACAGTCGGGATTCTTCCTCTCTCATATTTCGACCGTCGGTGATGGTCGCTACTCCTCCTTTCCCTAGTGCATTACAAATATCTAGCATAAGGAAAAGAAGGAGAAGCGACCCCCACGACAACAGTCGGGATTCTTCCTCTCTCATATATATATATATGGTGGACACTCTCCCTCACTGAAAGACACACAAGGAGCCGAAACAGACCTAAAGTCAACCCGTTCCATATATCGAGCAATGACATAGGAAAAATGCCCTATGTTTTGCCGGAATATCATTGAATTCCCATTCTGGCAAATCACAAGCACTCGATATGTCCTACATTGTAGCACAAGTCATGCTAAAATTCATGAAAAATATGAGGCATGACCTTTGCTAAAAACAGGACATATCGAGCGCCTGAAATTTGCCGGAACGGAAACGAATCAACATTCCGGCAAAACATAGGCCACTCGGAGGTACATTGCAAACAAGAACACCAAGACATCCTCTATATTCAGAATATGACATGTTCATTCTAGCAAATGATTAAATAGTTTCAGGATCACTAGAAACTATCAACTATGTCTAAAAATAATATACTAAAACCCTAGTAATAATTTAGTGAACTAGAAACTATCAACTAAACCCTAGAAACTATCCTAAATCAAAGTGTTATATATGAACAGAGGCTTATATCAACTAAAAACTATTAAGTAAATCAAAATGTTGCATATCAACAAGAAAATATCAACTAGCCTACTAAATCAAAATGTAGCAGGGAGGAGGGGGGCGACTGAAGGAGGGAGGAGGAAGGAGGAAGGAGGAGGGAGGAGGGAGAAGGAGGGGCGACTGAAGGAGGGAGGAGGAAGGAGGACGGAGGAGGAAGGCGGAGCAAGGAGGGGCCGGCCGGCGGCGAATGGAGGAGTGGAGGGAGGACGGAGGAGGTGGGGCGGGGAGGAGGGAGGAGGGAGAAGGAGGGGCGACTGAAGGAGGGAGGAGGAAGGAGGACGGAGGAGGAAGGCGGAGCGAGGAGGGGCCGGCCGGCGGCGAATGGAGGAGTGGAGGGAGGACGGAGGAGGTGGGCGGGGAGGAGGGAGGAGGGAGGAGGGGGAGGACTACCGAGTCCAGGGAGGAGGGGGGCAGAGAGGGAGCGACAGGGTGAGGGGGGAGTGAGGGGCCGGGAGTGAGGAAGAGAGAGGGAGCGCACGGGGTGGATAAGGTTGGCATAGCAGCAGCGCGGGTTCTTCTCCTCTTCTCCTCCTTTTCTTCTTCTTCTTCTCCTTCTTCTTCTTCTTCTTCTTCGGCGATCCTCGACCCTCGACCCCTTGCCGACCGGCGATCCTCGACCCGGTTCCGTCGGCGCCGACGCACCCCATCGGCGATCCTCGACCCGGTTTTCCTTTTTCCTTTTCTTCTTCTCCTCTTCTTCTCCTCTTCTCCTCCTTTTCTTCTTCTTCTTCCTCTTCTTCTCCTTCTCCTCCTCCTCCTCCTCCTCCTCTTCTTCTTCTTCTTTTCTTCTCCTCCTCCTCCTTCTTTTCTTCTTCTTTTTCCTCTTCTTCTTCCTCGTCTTCTTCTTCTTCTTCTCCTTCTCCTCCTCTTCTTGTTCTTTTCTTCTTCTTCTCCTCTTCTTCTTCTTCTTCTTCTTCTTCTTCTTCTTCTTCTTCTAGCTTCTTCTTCTTCATTTCCTCTCCTCCTCCTCCTAAAAAACTAACTAACTAACTAACTAACTTACTAACTTAACATAAAAAACTAACTAACTAACTTATTTTTTCTAACCTAATAAACTAAACTAATCTAAACCTAAACCTAGCACTAACCTAATCCTACCACTAACCTAAACCTATTAATAACACCTAAACCTAAACAGCAAATAACAGTAAAAAAACAAAAAAAAGTTCACCTTGGCTCCGGCGGTGGTGGAGGAGGCGGCGGGGCGGGGAGCCGGGGCGGCGGGGCGCCGCCGGGGCAGCGGGGCGGGGCGCCGGGGCGCCGGGGGCGGGGCGTCGCCGGGGCAGCGGGGCGGGGCACCGGGGCGGGGCGTCGCCGGGGGTTGGGGCGGGGGCAGCGCGGGCCCAGGGGCGGCGACGCGGGTGAGGTGAGGGCCGGGAGAGAGAGAGAGGGGTGGGGCACGGGTGAGGTGAGGGTCGGGAGAGAGAGAGAGGGGCGGCGGCGCGGGTGAGATGAGGGTCGGGAGAGAGAGAGAAGGGAGAGAGAGAGGGGTGGGGCGCGGGCGCCGACCCCTTTTCAGTTAGGTCACAGCTCTTTGCCATCTGCTAGCAGACGGCAAAGAGCCTAGCTAGTGGGGTGGGGCCGGGGGGAAACGGCCGTTAAAACGGCCACTTTCTTTGCCGTCCGCCAGCAGACGGCAAAGAAAGTGGCCGTTAGGTCGTTCTCGTTAGTGGGCCACCCACCCTCTTTGCTGTCTGCTAGCAGACGGCAAAGCTTCTATGCCGTCAGCTAGCAGACGGCAAATAGGTGGCTGATGGCAAAGAGCTTCTTTGCCGTCAGCTAGTTCTTTGCCGTCGGTTTTCTAGAAACGGATGGCAAAGAGCTTCTTTGTCGTCCGCCAGCTGACGGCAAAGAACTAGCTGACGGCAAATTTGCTGATTCCAGTAGTGAACCTTCACCGAGACTGCTGAACCTCTAGATGCCGATGACTGGATCCGCACCATCGAGGACCTCCTTGCATTGGTCAATTGCAATGAGGATCGTGAGAAGGTGTTGTATGCCTCTCACTGCCTCGGAGGTACCGCCAGAGCTTGGTGGGATGGATTCAAGGTCATCCAAGGTGACCGTGTGATCACCTGGGCTAACTTCAAGGAAGGATTCCGCACCGCCCACATTCCTTCTGGGATCATGGCTATCAAGAAGAGAGAATCCCGAGCGCTGAAGCAAGGAAGTGGCTCTGTCAAGGAGTATATGCAGAAGTTCAACCAGCTGTCAAGGTATGCACCTGAAGATGTCAACACTGAGGTTGCTAAGATGGAACGCTTCATGGAAGGACTCCAGCAGACCCTGCAGTATCAACTCCTTGTCTGCGACTGTCGGACCTTCTTCGACCTGGTGAACAAGGCTCTCATGCTTGAAGATAAGCGTCGTGCCATGGACGACACTGGCAAGTGCAAGATAATCAGCAAGGGTAGTTCTAGCAACCAGAAGCCTCGCCCCTGGCAGCCAGCCCCAGCCAAGCGAACCTATTAGCCGTAGCAGGCTAAACCTCCTGCACCTCATCTGAGCTACCAGCCTTAGCAGTATGCCAATCCCATGCCAGCTTACAACAACCCCAATAACAACAATGGCGGCAGGAACAACAACAACAACTTTAGTCAGGTCACATGCTTTGGATGTGGTCAGCATGGACACATCTCTAAACAGTGCCCCAATGAGAAGCCAGATGCACCGCGCCCCAATGTGCCAAACCAAGGTCAAGGCCATGGAGCGCCACCAAGGAACCTAGCTCCCCGCAACCATCCCAACAATGGCAAGGGTCGTGTGAATCACGTCACCGCAGAGGAAGCCCAGGAAGACCCGGACGTCATACTGGGTACGTTCCTCGTCAACTCAACCCCAGCAACCGTACTGTTTGATTGTGGAGCCCCGCATTCTTTTGTTACCCAAAAGTTTGCAGTAGAGAGTGGTATTAAGCCTACACCCCTGGGTAGTCATATGTTGATACAAACCCCGGGTTCGGTTATGAAGTCCAAGATAGGATGTAAAGGAGTCGGGATCAGCATTAACGGGGTAGACTTCCTAGCAGACCTCATAGTTTTGGATTCACCAGGATTGGACATCATCCTTGGCATGAATTGGTTGACCAAGCACCAAGGCTTGTTAGACAGTGCCAAGAGGACTGTTACCATGACGAATATCCAAGGAGTGGAAGTCAAGTATGTTCCCGACCCCGTCTCGCTCTAGCCCATCAGGTTAATTGTCTGTTGGGAACGGAGTTGGATCAAGTGCCGGTGGTGTGCGAATACCCGGATGTATTTCCTGATGAGCTGCCTGGAATGCCTCCTGACCGCGACATTGAGTTCATCATTGAGCTAATGCCCGGAGTAGGACCCATCTATAAGAAGACCTATAGAATGGGATCATAAGAGTTGGCTGAGTTGAAGAAGCAACTAGCAGAGCTGCTCAGGAAAGGATTTATTCGACCTAGTGCCTCTCCTTGGGGATCACCTGTTCTATTTGTGTCAAAGAGGGACGGGACCATCCGACTCTGTGTCGATTACCATTCTCTCAATGAAGTCACAATAAAGAACAAGTACCCACTACCCAAGATTGAAGACCTGTTCGATCAATTGAATGGAGCTAAGGTGTTTTCCAAGATCGATCTCAGGTCTGGGTAGTATCAGCTGAAGATTAGACTCCAAGACATTCTGAAGATGGCATTCGTAACCCGGTATGGCCTGTATGAATACACGGTCATGTCCTTTGGGTTAACCAATGCCCCTGCCTACTTCATGTATCTCATGAACAAAGTCTTCATGGAATACTAGGAAAAGCTTGTTGTCGTCTTCACTAACGACATACTTGTCTTCTCCAAGTCGGAAGAAGAGCATGACCAACACTTGAGATTGGTCTTAGACAAACTTCAAGAGCACCAGCTTTATGCCAAGTCCAGCAAGTGTGAATTCTGGCTGCATGAAGTTAGGTTCCTGGGTCATGTGTTGACTGCAGAAGGGTTGCCAGTGGATCCTGCCAAGATTGAAGCCGTGACTGAATGGCAATCCCCAAGCAACTTGAAGGAAGCCAGGAGCTTCCTCGGACTCGTGGGATATTACCGCAAGTTCGTCGAAGGATTCTCAAGCATTGCCCGACCCATGACTCAGCTATTGAAGGACATGAAGTTCGAATGGACGCTGAAGTGCGAAGAAAGCTTCCAAGAGCTCAAGGAGAGATTGACCACAGCCATAGTTTTGGCCACCCCCGATATTCACAAGGAGTTTGTGATATATTGTGATGCATCGAGAACCGGGCTTGGAGGTGTTCTGATGTAAGAAGGCAGAGTCGTAGCATATCTATCTAGGCAGCTATGTCCCCATGAAGAGAGCTATGCCACTCACGATCTTGAGTTGGCAGCCCTAGTTCATGCCTTGAAGACATGGCGACATTACCTTCTGGGGAAGCGATGTGAAATATACACAGACCACAAGAGTTTGAAGTATATCTTCACTCAAAAGGAATTGAACATACGGCAGCGAAGATGGTCGGAGTTAATCAAGGATTATGACCTCAGTGTTCAATACCACCCTGGAAAGGCTAATGTGGTAGCAGACGCCTTAAGCAGAAAGGCTTGTTCCTTGAATGCTATGATTAAGGAGCGGCTACCCGCCCTGTATGAAGAGCTTGAAACCTTTGGCTTGGAACTAGTTGCACCTGGATTCCTAGCCAACCTCGAAGCAAAGCCTACCTTGATGGATGATATTAAGGAAGCCCAGAAGGGACTCGAGAGCATTGAAGGCATCAAGAGGAAGATCAAGGCAGGCAAGGCCCCAGGATTCTCAGTGGATGAACAAGGGGTTGTATGGTTTGGGAAACGCATCTGCGTACCCAACAAAGTTGAGCTCAAGTACTGGATCTTGCAAGAAGCTCATGACACTCCGTATTCCATCCATCCTAGAGGAAGCAAGGTGTACCAAGACCTCAAATCAAGATTTTGGTGGCATGGCATGAGGAGAGAGATAGGCAATTTTGTCGCTAAGTGTGACGTATGGCAGAGAGTCAAAGCGAGCATCAGCGACCCGCTGGATTGTTGCAACCTCTCAAAGTGCCTGAATGGAAGTGGGACAAGGTCGGGATAGACTTCATCACCGAACTGCCCAGGTCAACCAAGGGACATGACTCCATTTGGGTCATTGTCGATCATCTGACCAAGGTAGCCCACTTCATTCCCGTCAAGACCACCTATGATGGAAGCCAGCTAGCAAACCTCTACATCAACCGAATCGTGAGCCTTCACGGAGTCCCAAAGGAGATTGTGTCAGACCGAGGTACCCAGTTTACCTCAAGGTTCTGGAAGAAGTTTCAAGAAGCAATGGGAACCAAGCTATCCTTCAGCACTGCTTTTCACCCCCAGACCGGAGGACAAACGGAACGAGTAAATCAGATACTCGAAGACATGCTTCATGCTTGTATTTTAGCATATGGAGCCAAGTGGGAAGATTGCCTACCATTCGCCGAGTTCTCCTACAACAACAGCTATCAGTCGAGTCTTTAGATGGCACCATTCGAGGTGTTGTATGGACGCAAGTGCCGCACTCCCCTCAATTGGTCAAAAACCGGAAAAGGACTAGTCTTTGGACCAGATATCCTCCGCGAAGTAGAAGAGCAAGTTCAACTTGTCCGGGAACGTCTCGAGACCAGCAAAACAAGACAAAAGAGTTATGCTGACTCTCACCGCCGGGAAGTGAACCTCAACATCGGAGATCATGTCTATCTCTGAGTCACGCCTCTCAAAGGAACCAAGCGTTTCCACGTCAAAGGAAAGCTTGCACCAAGGTACATAGGCCCCTTCAAGATCACCGCAAGACGAGGAGAAGTTGCCTATCAGCTAGAGCTACCTTCCGAGCTAACATATGTGCACAACGTCTTCCACGTGTCATAGCTACGGAAGTGTCTCCAAGTCCCCAACCGCCCCGACCTCTACCAGGACATCGATCATCAAGCCATCGACCTTCAGCCAGACCTCACTTATCATGAGAGGCTAGTTCGTATTTTGGATGAAGCTGAGCGTTGCACCTGGAGCCGCACCATCATGTACTTCAAGGTCCAATGGAGCAACCATACCGAAGCTGAAGCAACCTGGGAGCGTGAAGACTACCTTAGATCCGAGTTCCCTTATCTTTTTAGCGCTTACCCTAGGAATCTCGGGGACGATATTCTTGTAAGGGGGTAGGTCTGTCACACCCTGTGTTGTATCACCATGCTATGCTAAGGATTTATAAAATTTGGAACCATTTAAAACTTTTTGAGTGCATGTGCTTGTTTGAATTGTTTGATGGTTGCTTGTTTGGTTGATTGTGTTTTGGCACTCAATGATCTTCTTCCCCCTAGAACTCAATTCCTTAACCCAAAATCCCTGCCCAATGATCATACCATCTGTATAGTACCTAATACTATTTTTATCAAATATTGTTTTGGCCAAAAAGGATTTATTCAAATTAGGTTTTCAAAAACCCCTGAATTGAGGGTTGTACTGCAAGTCCTCAAATTGGGTGGAATGTTTTCACAAAAGACTTTGTTTGGAACCTACTATATATATGACTTCCCAAAACCATCAAATTTTATTTTTAAAGATTGTTTTACTATTTTATTTAAAGGTTTTTTCTTAAGGCCAGAAATGGTCTTTCATAGGGAAAAAATATTTAAATGCTTTTAAAATATTTCAGAAAATTTAGGGAAACTCAGTGGACATATATTTTTCATATATATGAGTTTCAACACATGGTCATGTTTAACATAATGGACAAAACCCTCCAAAACCCTTTCTGGTTAAATCAAGCATTTGAAATATTTCTATAGGAAATATTCTCAAATAAATCCAAGAAAATTCCAGCAAGTCACACATGCTATATGTGTTGATCTTGCAAAGTTTCATCTCAATCCCCATTGATTTTATTCACCAAGATATCCCAAAACCATTTCTGTCCAGATCCAAATTGGAGCAACTCTACATTGCCAACTGTCTCCTATTGACCCCAAACTTTGTGGGCATGTTCTAATCCCTAGATAATGCTACTACACCAAGTGGTGCATTTGGGAGAGTAGAATTGCATGGGTAGATCTGCAGAAACCTGATTTTGCTAATTTCTAGGGTTTACCAAGTTTGCACTATCAACTTTCCTCAAATACTCTCAAACTTGGTGGTCCACTCTATTTTTACCTGCAATTTCATCCTGTGAAATATAAAGGCAAGCAGAATTCATTTACTTGCCCAAATCATCATCAAACACCTTCTGGTTGTTTAGTAAAAACCTTGTTTGACCCCCTTCTACTATTCTCCTTGATCTCAAGTTTTTACCACAGTCACTTGTATGCCCCTCTACCCCCAGTAACTCCCTCTCCTCAGCAGCTCAATGATTGCTAGGGTAAAACCCTATTTTTACCTCTCTAGTCAGCCTGGACATCCCCATTTCTACCTCTCCTCTTACTTCTACCCCATCCCTCCTCTACCAGAGCATCCTAAGAGCATCTCCAGTGCCCCCAGGGACTAGTAGACAAGGCAGGGCACTCCCAGAGTTTGTGAGGCAGGCCTGGCATGCCAAAACGGCGCTCCGTAGCGCGCTACAGTGCGCTCCCGCACTATAGCCGCCCCCATTCCGAGGCTCCCGACAGCCTCGGGCTCTCCCCTCTCGCCAGCTGGTCGGCCTCGACGTCCACAATGCGCCAAACCCCTGTCCCCCTCCTCCTTCTCCCTCCTGTCGCCCCACCTCGCACGCACGCTGGCAGCCCGAGCCGGCCAATGTGCGGCCTCACACGCGCGATGCCCAGGGCCTCACCCGCTCTCTCTCCTCCCTTCCCGCGGGTCTAGACCCTACCCAGGAACGCCCCGGACTCCCCCCTTCAAGCCCCTATGGCCCCTGGCCTCAGCCACGGCCTCGCCAGTGGACCTTGTCCATGGTGGTCCATGCCCCGGCTATTTAAGGCCACCCCTGAGCCCCTCTTCTCTCCTCTGGCTCCCTCTCTCACTCAATCGCCGTATCGAGCCCCCCTGAAAAGCCCCCGGAGTTCCTAAGCTCAAAATCGACCGGAGCGCCGCCGCTCCGGGTCGCCGCTCATCTCCCGGTAGGAACCCCCTCCCGCGTTCCTTTCTTCCCAGTGGGTTTCCCTCGGTGCCCTGGCCCGTTTCCCCCCTCCTCCCGGTCGTTTTGCAGCCCGAGGCGATGGTTTGGAGCGCGTCCGAAGCCCCTCTGCCATGGCTACCTCGTCGCCGGTGACTCCCTGCTCGTCGGCGACTCATTCCACCTCCATCCGAATGGCGACTCACCCCCGAGTCCTTTCCCGTCATCCCCAACCCTCGCCATGCCCTACATCATCGACGGTGAGCCGCGCCCCCTCGCTGTCCCGAGGATAGGGATGACAGGCGGGGCCCGCCTGTCATCCTCACATGTCCCTCGCCTCCCCTTACTGTCGCTGGTGTCGGTGCACTAGGACAGGGGTATCAAGTGCCCCTGACTTATGCACATGCAGTAGTAGCAAAACCCATTAACACAAGCCACCACACCACCAAGCAAGCATTCAAGACCCATCCCCCGGCAACAACGACCTATAGAAGGCCAAGCAACGCCGGCAAGACCAACGCAACAGCCCAGGAGGGGCCCAAGGCGCGCCAGCCACATCCCCGGAGCATGCCAGGGGCCGAGGCGCGCACATCTTCAGGAAGACCCGACAAGCCGCCCCCCCGGGCAAGCGCGAGCCGATCGGCCACCGCTCCACCGCATGACAATGCCAGTCACTTGTCGATGCGGTGTCGAGCCCTCAGGTGGCTCAGTGGCTCCCGCTAAGCACGTGGCGACACACCGGAAGACAGATTATACCCAGTTGACACCCGTCCAGAAGCGTGTCAAGATCCTAAACAACAGCCAACCAAGCAGTGGCAAGAGATTGCCGGAGATGCATCCCCGGGCGCCACCTAGACTAGCAATCATGGTATTTTGTCCTAAATGCCAAAGTTAGGTATGATAGCTCTATTAGCTATCTAATCGCTAGATAAAGACTGTTTTGCCACTTTGGTTGCCCCTTGCACTATAAAAGGAGGCCCAAGGCAACCTAGCTCAAGATTCGGACCTTTGGAAACTTGTACTCACGTAGCAGCTCTCCCCGACGGCAACCCTTGCTGGGATTGAGCACTGCGTGTTCTTTGTGTTCCTCTGATCAATTCACCAAAAGCAGGAGTAGGGTTTTACGCTTCACAGCGGCCTGAACCTGGGTAAAAACACCAGTGTCCCGATCGTCGTGTTGCCTCATGGTCTCCGCTCTTTGTGCAACATGACCCCCCTTGCCGAACCACAAAGGGGCCTTTGGTCCCATAGGTGATCGTGTGCATCCGTGCCCCAACATCTGGTGGCTGGGCCCCGCCTGTCGGGTTTAAACCCTGGCAGGCGCGCACGCCAAGCTCGCCCGGGCTGTGTTAGCCGACTGGGCCGGCTCGGCCAGCTGTTTTGGCCCAGTGGCAAAGTGTCATTTATCTTTTTCTTTTTCCAATAAGATTCCAAAATTTCCACAGAATTTATTATCCCTCCAAATCCAATAATTCTTCCACCATAAATCTTGTAATATTCTGTAGTATTTAATGATGCCACTTGTCATTTTTTTTTGAAAATGTTTTATGTAGTGGTTTTATTTAAAACCTAGTTTTGAATATTTTAAACCTCTGTTAAAATAGTTTTCAAAACCTTTTTCCACTTCAAAAACCAGAGACTAATATTTTTATGTTTTAGTGTAGTGTTTTATAGAGTGATGTAAGATTTTAGAAGTGGATTATGTGATCTGTTTTTGCTGTGTTCTTATTTTTGCCCGTTATTATCGCGACGATATATTGCGTTATTGACGAGGGAGTTGGACCTGAAGACTTTGAAGACCCCGAGGACTTTGTTGAGCCAGGCAAGCAGCCCTTTGACCATGTTAAGAAACCATTTTCATTGCATGGCATAGAGCACTTTATTTTCGATATGTTTATCATGATGTTGTGGTGACCACCTTCATGGGTTGTCTCCTATACTTTTAACCGTTGATACTTGCACTGAGCATGACCCTACCTTCTTATGAGGGTTATGCGGGTGGGAAGTAGTTAGGATGCTAAGTAGTTGCTACGCAAGTGGGATAGGGATATGCATGGTGTCGAAAGGGAAATGATTTTAAAGGCTTATCGAAAAAAACCCGTCGGGTGCCACTAATGCCCGAGGGAGATGATGATGAGCTAGGTAGCCACTTGTTAAAGAAGTGGTGTACCGGAGCAAGTGAGTGTGTGTGTTTTCAAAAACGGATTAGATTTAAGATTTGTCGACCGTTCCCAGCCTTACATGTACAACCACGATACCTCTGATGGGACGGGGCTTTGTTTGATTACTTTGATGGGTACTAGCAGAGAGCCCGTATTACTAGTGGCGGGAGTGACGTGGTCACTCTCGATACGGGGTCGTGCCGGAAATGACGATCATGGGCTGCTTTTACAAACACCGGGCACACCGTTGCGTGCCCTCATGGATGATACTTGTGATGTACATCATGAGGGATGGCACGAACGAGTGGACTCCTTGTTAGTATCGTCAGGGGAAAGGCATTGTTCGGGTACTTACCTCGGATATGAACAATACCGCGAGTCGTGGCTTGACACGGAAGTTTCCCTAGTCTTGTGGGTAAAGTGTGCAACCTCTGCAGAGTGTAAAACTATTCGAATAGCCGTGTCCACAGTCAAGGACAGTTGGGTGGTGCTGCTTAAACTACGTCCAGTGTTTTTCACAACTGGTGTGTTTGTGTTGGTGACGAAGGAGATACATGAGATAAGTCAGATGACTTGGCATGATGATTGAACATGAGATGTTCAACCCCTATTCATATTTATATCTATAACCTGTTCTCATGGGTACCTGCTACCTCATGATGCATGCTTTCACAAGTTAATTGAACATGTCATTGCACTCAAATTAGCTTTCTACAAACTTACCTACTTAGTGCTATATCATTAATTGTTATTGTCAGCGTTCTGGGAACGGGAGTACCCAGACCTGCTTGCCTGCGGCCCAGGGCATGGCCCACCTCGTCAGCTAAGCACGGCCTGGCGCGACCTCCCTCAAGACAAGGCCCTCGCGAGGACCCGAGCTCGCGAGGAAGGCGGCACCAAGACCTGCAAGGAGTGAGCCTCCTCAGGCCCCCTCCGGAGTGGCGGAGATCTCTATGCAGAACCCGGCCTCAGGAGTCAAGGATGACGCAAGGAAGGATAGGCGGGCACCAGTGCGCCAGGCGGCGCAGTTTCCCCTTTGGTGCAAAGGGAGCAAGGACATACGCGGGTTCCCAAAGTGCCACCCAAAGGTTTCCATTCCGGTGCAACAAGACCACGACCACGAGCCCTGCAGGACGGATGTCATCGCCGAGCCCACCTCTGCACCATCGACAGCCACTTTGCAGGCGAAGACGACCTTTGGACAGGGCGGGGATGTACTCCTGTCCCCCTTCGAATTTGCCATTGTGGGATCCCTTCCCGCCATTGCGATAAGGGAGGAGGACCCAGGCGGCGGCGATAAATAGAGGATAGGCTGCATCGTAGAGAGGGAGGACGGAACAGACACCCAACAGAGGAGAGGCAACACCACCAGAGTACACTCACGAGGCTACTCACCACTGTACTAGTTCATCCACCACACCTCCTCGAGAGGCAATCCGCCAAAGCAGGAGTAGGGTATTACGCTTCGCAGCGGCCCGAACCTGGGTAAATCATCGTGTGCATCTGCTTCCTCGTCATCGTGCGAGTTCGTCGTAGAAATCATCGAGTAGCAAGCTAGGTAGGGCGAGGCTGCAGGGGATCTTCGCACACGCCCCTGTGTATGAACTTCTTGGGGTTTTGCGGAGCCTGAAATCCAACATTTGGCACGCCAGGTAGGGGGCGTGTCGGAGTCTTCTTCAAGCCTCGCTCTTTCCCCGCTTCACCGCTCCGATGGCCGGCGCCCAAGAAGCTTCCTCCGGCCACGGCGGATCCGCTTCCACCGATCACACCGCTGCCGCCGGAGACCCACGCCCTAGCGGCATGGTGCTGGACGGTCAGTATCAAGCCACCAGTATCGTCTCCACCGTCGCCGCCCCTCGCACCGCCCAAACACACGGCGGACGGGCGGCGCCCTCGGCACCGGCGTCGCGCCGCACCTACGTGGGAGACCTCAATGCGCACGATGCGCTGCTGCTGGCAAGCGAGATGCTCGGCCACCGCCCGACGCACGGGGGCTTCGACGCATGGGCCGACCACATCGCAGAGCTGGTCACCGTCACGCGGGGGGCCATGGCTCCTCACTCTTCTTCAAGGCCGCAGGCGCCAGGCGCCAGGGGGTTCGTTCGCCGCGCCTGTCGCCCAGCCCGCTGACGGCGTGCCCCCTCAGGCCCTGGGCGAGCCCGAGCGGGGCCCGCCGCACGCCGTGCTTCTTCTCCTCCGAATTCCAGTCACAGGTTTCAGGGCGCAGCCCGGCCCCGACGATGGAGCCTACGGAGGGAACAATGGGGCGCCCCGCGCGCGCACCGACACGCGCCATCGTGACCTTGTGGACCGTCAACAGCCTGGGTTGACCTGGCGGGAGCGCGCCATCCTGCGCAGGGAGTAGGCGGCACAGGCGTCCGGACAAGCAAGCAACCACGACGAAGGCGCATCGGATCGCCAAGGAAGCAATCCACGTCAGGAAACGCGCGGCCCACCCGACGGCGGTGGCAGAGCTACGTTGTACCTCCGGACGTTGAGATGGAACATGCGCCTACCGCAGGCGCCGACACCCCCCCAGGAGTAGGGGGCACCCTGGGCGTCCTCCCCGAGCCGGGCCTGGGGGCTCCCGTCGATGGAGCACCTGGCCTGGACAATGCGAGCGGGAGGAAGAGGGAGGACGCCCCCGGGCCCGCGGGGCACGGCGCAAGCCGTCGCCCTCGTGAGCTAGCAACACCGAGCCAAGCCCCGAGGCCTCAGGAGTAACGGCCTGGGGGAGCGGCAAGGCACAAGTAGCGCGGGCCACCCGCGACAACTGGAGCGCCGGCGCAGCCACGGGAGGCTGGGCCTCGCGAGGCCCTCAAGACACTGTCCGGCCAGCGTCCCGACAGCTCACGAGGCGGCTTCATTGACAAAACACCTCTATGGCCGCGCCGGGTGCGTTGTGCTCATGTTTGGGCCGCTGGAGCGCAATCCCGCGGCTACGCGGGGAACAATGCATCCGGGTTTGGGTCATAGGGCGCGCAACCGAGCAGAAATGCGCGGGATGGCTCTTAACGGAGTTGGGAGCACCCGGGCCATGCGCCAGGGGGCTTGCCCAGCTATCTTCGGCCATGACACTCTCACGTAATAATGAGTGGGCTGTATACGCCCGGACCCCCCCGAGGACGCGGAGGGGTTCCTTCCCACGCCCAAGTGGAAGCCCCATGCTCCGCGCTGGCGGACAACACTGCCCTCCAATGGCTATGCCCATGCAACGTGGATGCCCTACGCTCCGCGCTGGGGGAAGACAAAGACGAAGACTAGCCTAGGTGCCGGACGCGGCAGTTGCTTGCTTCTTTTTGTCGTTCGAATTGCCACCTTTTGGAATGAAGTTTGAGAATTTTGGAGCTCTATTTTTAAAAAGAAAAAGGGGTGGGCACTTTTCTCTCATCGTTCTCTCGTTTTTCTGGTCTTGGAGTCTCTTTCTCTGAATTGGTGTTTCGCAAGGGCCCGTGCACTCCGGCCCTCCCCGAGGCGCCTCAGAGCTGGATAGCAAGGCCCTGTCGCCTCAGGAACTTGCATCTTTTGGCAGTCGACCCCCACTCGGGGGCTCCGACCGCAGTGCGGCACCGCATCATGGAGCCTCGGGAGGCCCCAGTGCCTCCTGAGGCAGCAGCCGGCAGGACGGAATGGGGGTCGCTCGAGCGTCAAAGGGGGCTCCTGAGCAGCGCGCCTCAGGAGCCTTACCGGTCATATAGCCACTTGCCCCATCGATGTCGTCCTGGCGATCCGGTCGGCATCAAGGGTGTCAAGGCCTCACCTCGTAGTCGCGTCCTCATGATCCGGACGCCCCTACGGTGGTCGAGGAATGTGCGGGACTGGGACCTGCTGATGTAGAGCTGCTTGAGCGTCAAAGGGGGCTCCTGAGCAGCGCACCTCAGGAGCCTTACCGGTCATATAGCCCCTCGCCCCTTGATGTCGTCCTGGCGATCCGGTCGGTATCAGGGGTGTCGAGGCCCCCGCCCCATCGGTCTCGTCCAGGTGATCCGGACGCCCCGATGGTGGTCGGGGAATGTGCGGGACTGGGTCCAGTCGACGTAGAGCACCGCTTGAGTGTCGAGGGGGATTTCATGGGCACCGCGCCCCGGAAACCTCATCAATCACGTGGCTCCGTGCCCCCTGCTCGCGTCCGGGTGATCCGGACGCTCCAACGGTGGGCGAGGCCTGCTCGTGGTTGAGTCCCGCAGACACAGAGCACTGAAAGGGGCCCCCAAACCGTCCCACAAACAAGGAGGAAGCGTCCCAGGTGGAATCGCGGGCTATCTGGGCAAACCGGCTGCACCTCGTGACGCACGAGATCGTCACTGCCCTACAAGCTAAGTACACTACCGAACCAAGCAAGAGCCTCCTGATCTAATGGCGGCCGGAGGACGGGATAAGGGTTGTGCGCACTAATGTAATGCAGGTACTGCGAGCCAGCACGCGCGGCTACCGAGATCCCAGAGGCCTGAGGTGCCAGGAAAAACAGCGTGAGGAGAGGGACCCTGCCACGACGAGCAGCAAGGCCACGAACCCAAGGAGTGGCAGCCACGAGCAGCCCCTCAGGAGAGAACGCCTCGTGAGGGCCCAGCCTGCCGCCGTCACCGGGCCGCATCGGCATCGGCGCCAAGCCCCACGCAAGGAAACTAAGTCACGTCACGGCAAGCAGGAGACCGGCGATTTAAGAGAAGGAAGGACAGAAATGAAGGTAATACGCAAAAGACTAACGCCCACAGGGGCCGAGTTCTTCTTGAAATATTACAGGTACCAGGAAAGGAAGACAGGGGAGGCCTAGGCGGAGGAGTCGTTGTCGCCGTCCGAGTCGCCGGCCGCAACGGTGCCGGAGCTGCCCTCCCCGCCGGAGGCGGGCACCTGGACGAACCGCTCCACCAGGGACTCCACGTGCGGGCGCACCTCGTCCCGGAGGAGCCTCTGGAGCCCCACAGGCACCCGCTCCCCGACGCGCTGGAGGTCGAGCTCCGGGGCGTGGCGGCGCAAGTTGGAGAAGACGCGCGTCGATGCGAGGTCCAGGAGGTCGCGCGCGTCGGCCTCGTTGTCCGCGTTCACGCGGGAGACGCCGGTCTCCAGCGTCTCCACCACCCTGCGGAAGAAGTCGAGGTAGCCCCCGTCACCTTGCGCGCAGGGTAGCGCAGGGGCTTCCCCGACGAACCGGCTCACCGCGCCGGCCGCGCGGTGGGCGATGTCGAGGTACTGCTTGGCGCGCTGGGACTCCAGCATCTTGGCGTAAGCCGTCTCGTCCCGCGCGGCCTGCACGGCGTCAGCCGCCTCCTTGACCTGGGCCTGGAGGGACGCCAGCTCCGCCCCGGCCTCCGCTTCGCCCCTGAGGTCGGCTTGGAAGGCGGCCTCGGCGGTCGCCAGCTGGGCCCGCAATGCGTCCACCTCCTCCTGGAGTTTGCCGATCCTGCGTTTCTTGGCCGCAGGCGCCCTGGAAGAAGGAGAGGATCAGGTCCGGCGCACCGGACATGACAACTAAGAAAGAAGGAGGCGGCGGAGCACTCACTCATCGACCATGGCCCAGCGCCGACAAACTTGCGCCGACCCCGAGGGCCCCCCGCCGCTGCCTCCGGAAGAGGGCGAGGAAGCCGACGGCCCCGCGCGCTTCACCGCGCCTGCGACACTTCCTCCAGACGCCATGGGAGAAAGGGAGAAACTGAGGAGAGGAGCGGGTTTTCTCTGGAGCAACGGGGGCAGACGGGCGCTTCGAGATGGCAAGCCCCCCTGGGGAGGGCGGATTTATAGGCGTAACCGCGTCCACGAGGCGTCGTGGGAGAGCAGGCGTCGTGCACCCCTCGGGCGTCAAAGGGCCGGCTCGATCGGCGCGCAACCTTGCTTCGCGTCGCCTCACCTGCCACCGTCGGGTCGCATCCGCGTGGCCCGAAGAGTGGAGGCCCAAGGGAGCAGCAGCATTCAAGGAAGGGTAATGATGGCCAGCACAGCGCACGGCTGTCGCGTCAGTTTGACTTGGGGCGGTTCCTGACGCTCTCGGGGAACGGGGGCGTCGACGCCCAGGCACGCGACGTGTGTCGAGCCTAGCCCGCAGGCGTTTTGGGCCCACGGCGCTTCGGGCCGCCCTCAATGGCTTCGCCCGGAAGCCGGCTCGAGCGCGCCTTGGGACCGGGGGCTACTGTCGGCATTCTGGGAACAGGGGTACCCAGACCTGCCTGCCTGCGGCCCAGGGCCTGCCCACCTCGTCAGCCAAGCACGGCCTGGCGCGACCTCCCTCAAGGCAAGGCCCTCGCGAGGACCCGAGCTCGCGAGGAAAGCAACACCAAGACCAGCAAGGAGTGGGCCTCCTCAGGCCCCCTCCGGAGTGGCGGTGATCTCTATGCAGAACCCGGCCTCAGGAGTCAAGGATGACGCAAGGAAGGACAGGCGGGCGCCAGTGCGCCAGGCGGCGTAGTTTCCTCTTTGGTGCAAAGGGAGCAAGGACGTACGCGGGTTCCCAAAGCGCCACCCAAAGGTTTCCATTCCGGTGCAACAAGACCACGACCACGAGCCCTGCATGACGGATGTCATCGCCGAGCCCACCTCTGCACCATCGACAGCCACTTTGCAGGCGAAGACCACCTTTGGACAGGGCGGGGATGTACTCCTGTCCCCCTTCGAATTTGGCCGTTGTGGGATACCTTCCCGCCATTGCAATAAGGGAGGAGGACCCGGGCCACGGCTATAAATAGAGGATAGGCTGCACCGTAGAGAGGGAGGACGCAACAGACACCCAACAGAGGAGAGGCAACACCACCAGAGTACCCTCACGAGGCTGCTCACCACTGTACTAGTTCATCCACCACACCTCCTCGAGAGGCAATCCACCAAAGCAGGAGTAGGGTATTACGCTTCGCAGCGGCCCGAACCTGGGTAAATCATCATGTGCATCTGCTTCCTCGTCATCGTGCGAGTTCGTCGTAGAAATCATCGAGTAACGAGCAAGGTAGGGCGAAGCTGCAGGGGATCTTCGCACACGCCCCTGTGTACGAACTTCTTGGGGTTTTGCGGAGCCCGAAATCCGACAGTTATACCTTGTTCCAAGACATGAGTTGCTTGCGAGTACATTCAAAGTATTCATTGGCTTGCCAGTGGTTATTTAATTGGCCAGGCATGGAAGAGCGGGAATTTGGTGAAGAGTTCGTTGGTGAAGAACATGCGAACTAGGACGCTTCCTGATATGAACATGGATGGTCCTAATGATGTCGAGAAAACAATAAGGCAGAATATTTATGCTCCTAATTATTTTTAGTTGAGTGAAGATAATGTGATGGACAAAGCTCTGGTCAGTATTTTACGCAGGAAGATTCTTTACAAAATATGTGGCGTCCTGATCAAGAAAAGATTAAGGCCGAGTCAATAGTTTGTGCTATCCCAGAATATGAAATACTAGTACATGCTACGTTGTTAGCAAAGGAAGAGAAGAAGTCCCATGCATGTACGTTTGATCAAGGTGTGCAGGAATTTGGTTGTTTGTTCTGGTTATCACGTCCAGAACATGGCATGGCTATAGATATACAAGAGATATTTCTTTTTGAGACTAATCAAACAATCATAATCTGCTACTATCTCTCACCATCAAGACCGCGCGGAGGAAGAAGCGTACGTCAGCAGATTTAAATGGTGGGAGCTACTTTCATTGAGAGATACTAGGACATATGCCCGTGCGTTGCAACGGGAGGAAAAACACATGCTCTAACTGAATAAGCATGACTCAATACCTTTCACAGGCCCGCATCTTCTATTTCAACACGACACACCACCATCCCGTCGCTTATCCTCCATCTCATCCTCTTTCTTGCCCTCGCCATCGACAATGGTCGCAGTGTGCACGGGCCCTAGTGAAAAAACATATCACATTGACAAATTACTTATTGTACTGCCATCAGGTAATACAAACATTATGCATGCAACACTTCCAAAGTAATTTTACCTGGATGCAATTGTTGTTGTTTCTCCATATCATCAATGTTTAGACCAAAAGTGTTTATAAGTTGGCAGCCAAGTTCCTCCATACTATGTCCAATATGTCCATTTTAGGGACGTCATTCATGGCATTTTCTCTATCGGAAACGATAGTTTTATTGGGATCAACTAAAGACACTATTGCCATGACACATAAATGTCTGTATTTTGACGTCAATGGTTTATTATGCACTCGTATGAACCGGGATCAATAGCTTTTCTAGACAATTTATTTTATTGGATGTGCAAGCATATACGCTTTCGCGTGTATGCCCTAACCTGTATATATATTAGTCCAGTTAGTATGAGTTCATGAGGGACACAAACAAAGTCAAATTCAACCATAAAAGAAATATGTAGCACCAAATCCGACAGTATGAAAGGAGACGTTCCCGTCGACTACGGGGCTTGTGGTAACTTCGACAATCTCAAGATGATATGCCAGCTCAGTCTCTCGGAGATGTTCATAGGATAAAGTGTGTGTACGTGCTCATAAGGATGAGTGTATGGGTGTATATATGAATGTTTGTATTTGTGTTGTGTTAAAAATATATGCATAGTTAGAAGAATAAACACATGTCTATACGCTAACACATCCGCGTGACATTCTAAAAAAAAAGAAACACGCCAGCGAGACGGACTCGTAGATATTTCCGGTCCGTTAAGGATCTAAAAACAGGAAAAACGGTCAGTGTGCACGCTAGCTAGGGCACGAGATGTCTCCAGCATCACAAGCTAAGACGTAACAGGCTACACGCTAGCACGTTCCAGTCGCCTCGCTGGCGCTACAGCGTCGTATGGACATCCGCACGCTTACACGTTCTCGCCGGATAAAAAAAAACACGTTCTCGCCGGATAAATCCCGCATAAGAAAAAACAGTTAGTCCATCCCGACCTTCCCACCGCGATTTCCATGACCTCACCCCCGGACGCACCGCCGCTGCCGCTGCCGCCTGCGCCCACCGCGGCCTGCACCTGCGCGCCACGAGGATCCCCGCACCCCGCCACCGCTAGCGGCCATGGCGGTCTCCTATATATCTACGCGCCCCCTGTAATCCCACGGCGGCCATGCGCGCTCCGGTCATGCGCTTGAGGCCTGCCGTCGGTCCAGCACCGATCGACTCCATAACTGTACCTCTGCTCCGCCACCGCCAGCGGCCAAGGCGGTCTCCTATATATCTCGAGGCCTGCGGTCGCTGCAGCACCGATCGACTCCACACACACTGTATTTTTTTTTTTGGATTTCCTCCTCCTGATTTCTCAGATCGACTCTCTATTTTGGATTTCCTCCGCCTCTCTCATCTTTGATTGGTCGTGATCTGATCACTTCCGGGTCAGGGACTGCTTCAGTAGTTTTCGATTGGTGATGCGTGGTATACATATCTCATCCTCTTTTTGTTGGCTTGTTGATTTTGACAACTGAAAACGTATATAAGTTGCTAAAATTAATGTAAAGGAGCAATGTGGGACTATCAATTAGAATCTTAAATTCTGGCACAGGCATAAGAAAACTTTTTTCTGTTTGCTGCCTCCGTAAGGGAGGGGAGGGCACGTCGTGAAACATGAGGTAGGTTAGTTGGCCACGTTACTATATTATTGTTTTTGCCTCCTACCGCCGGCCGAGAAAACCTTACACGGGCCAGGGTAGATGGGTTAAAATATTTGGCCTCGATAGATCCGACTGGCACAAAGAAAAACAGATCGTTCGCTAGGAAACGTATCGTGTGTCATGAGCCGGACGTACCAAAGAAATAGAAGATAGAAAAATAATACCACCTCACGTACCGCGGGAAATAGAAAATATAGTTACGCGGGACGAAACCAAGAATATCACCTTGCTTTATTATTAGTAAAAATATATATATATATATATATAATATATATATATATATTAATATATAGGTATAGGTATATAGATAGGTTGGGGGCCACCAGATAAATTGTGTTCAATTTTTATGGGTATTTATTTGTAATGATTACCTGCTAAGATAATGCACGTGATCAGTTTTACTTTCCTTGATTGTTTCAATTGAGAGTTAGAGATAGAAAGAAAGTTTGTTCGGTCAACTTACGCAAGTCTGAGTCTGCATGTATACTAGTATATATATAGTCATGGTATTGTCAATGTAAAAGGTAGGTTATATTTTGATAATAGACACGATGTGTTTTTTAGGATAGACACCCGTATCAAGATTTGGAGGGATCTTTAGAAAACCTCTATGTTGCGATTTCTCTTTGTTGAAATTGTTTTGCGCGTGAGTACCATCATCGAGATTGGCTTTCTCGTGTTGAGCCACAAGGTTCAAACCCTCTATTTCGTGTACATCGTGTGCGCGGGCGAGAGGTTACTACTGGCGGTGGTGGAGTGTCGTGAAAGATCGGGCCGCAACAACAGACCGGATCTCGCCACGAGGCCCAGTCTACATCAGGTGGTATTCAAAGCAAAGGTTGTTCACGACACTATATTTTTCTTCGAGTTACTATTGAAGTTTTTATCATGAGAAAAGATTGTAGCTCGCAAATGATGATGACGGCGGAGAAGAATCCACTGCGTGCCTTGCCGTGGTACCAATGATTTACGCGTGTGCATGTAGGGCCTTGCGAGTAGTGCAACCTTGATGAATTGCTATTCTGGGATGAACTTAGTAAGTCAGACTATGGTTGATGCTTTGATCTTGCCGTTGATTGAACATCCAGACCCGTACGAGCTTTGGTGGAAGGACAAGTTTGTCAAGATCATTCATCGTGTTGAGGTACGGTTTATTCTATGTTGATATGATGATCTGGTCATGTGTGATGTGCTTCCTATGCACATGCATACATGTTCAATACTGCTAGGAAAATCATGGACAGATAAAAGACAATTGACATATCATTCGGCTGGCGAATTTGATGATACGAACATGGATGGTCCTAATGATGTTGAGAAAACAATAAGGCAGAATATTTATGCTCCTAATTATTTTCAGTTGAGTGAGGATAATGTGATGGACAAAGCTCTGGTGAGTATTTGTATGCAGGAAGATTCTTTACAAAATATGTGGCGTCCTGATCACGAAAAGATTAAGGCCGAGTCAATAGTTTGTGCTATGCCAGAATATGAAATACTAGTACATGCTACGTTGTTAGCAAAGGAAGAGAAGAAGTCCCATGCATGTACATTTGATCAAGGTGTGCAGGAATTTATCTCGCAAAAAAAAAAAAAAAAAAAAAAAAAGGTGTGCAGGAATTTGGTTGTTTGTTCTGGTTATCACGTCCAGAACATGGCACGGCTATATATATACAAGAGATATTTCATTTTGAGACTAATCAAACAATCCTAATTTGCTACTATCTCTCACCATCAAGACCTCCGGAGGAAGAAGCGTACGTCAGCAGATTTAAATGGTGGGAGCTACTTTCATTGAGAGATATAGGTTGGGGGCCACCAGATAAATTGTGTTCAATTTTTATGGGTATTTATTTGTAATGATTACCTGCTAAGATAAAGCACGTTATCAGTTTTACTTTCCTTGGTTGTTTAAATTGAGAGTTAGAGATAGAAAGAAAGTTTGTTCGGTCAACTTAGCCAAGTCTGAGTCCGCAGGTATACTAGTATATACGGAGTATAGTCATGATATTGTCAATGTAAAAGGTAGGTTATATTTTGATAATAGACACGATGTGTTTTTTAGGATAGACACCCGTATCAAGTTTTGGAGGGATCTTTAGAAAACCCTTGTGTTGCGATTTCTCTTTGTGGAAATTGTTTTGCGCGTGAGTATCATCGTCGAGATTGGTTTTCTCGTGTTGAGCCGCAAGGTTCAAACCTCTATTTCGTGTACATCGTGTGCGCGGGCGAGAGGTTACTACTGGCGGTGGTGGAGTGTCGTGAAAGATCGGGCCGCAACAACAGATCAGATCTCGCCACGAGGGCCAGTCTACATCACTTCCCAGTCAAAATATATGTAGGGTTAAGGCAGATGGTATGGGTCTACGCTTTCAATCAAGATTTCCACTGCTAGCTATGTTTGTTATTTGGCCTTCATGGCCCTATCTATGTAAGACTTGACGATCATGGTCTTTATTTGTATAAGACGGTATGTATGGATGTAAGACTCTTGTTATTCAGCTTCTGTGTGTTCAGTGAGCATTGATCTCTGGGATCACTGTACATGTGCATTCGATGATCACGACTTATGAGTCGGGGTCCCCACAGTCAAAGAAGGAGTTCTTGCCTGATTTGTAAGGTATGAATTTGAGTAAGACTCAAAGCTCGACCACGGCAGAAAAAAGAGAAAGGACGAAGGTCGTCCCCTATGCCTTAGCCGTAGGCTCTGTATAGTACGCCATGCTGTGTACCGCACCTGGTGTGTGCCTTGCCATGAGTCTGTCAAGGGGTACAAGAGTGATCCAGGAGTGAATCACTGGACAACGGTCAAAATTATCCTTAGTAACTCGAGGATTAAGGAAATGTTTCTCGCTTATGGAGGTGACAAAGAGTTCGTCGTAAAGGGTTACGTCGATGCAAGCTTTGACACCAATCCAAATGACTCTGAGTAGCAATCCGGATACGTATAGTGGAGCAGTCATTTGGAATAGCTCCAAGTGGAGCATGGTAGCAGCATCTACAGTATGACATAGAGATTTGCGAAGTACACACTGATCTGAATCTTGCAGACCCGTTGACTAAAACCTCTCTCACAAGCAAAACATGATAAAACCCCAGAACTCATTGGGTGTTAATCACATGGTGATCTGAACTAGATTATTGACTCTAGTGCAAGTGGGAGACTGTTGGAAATATGCCCTAGAGGCAATAATAAATTGGTTATTATCATATTTTCTTGTTCATGATAATCGTTTATTTTCCATGCTAGAATTGTATTGATTGGAAACTCAGATACATGTGTGGATACATAGATAACACCATGTCCCTAGTGAGCCTCTACTAGACTAGCTCGTTAATCAGAGATGGTCAAGGTTTCCTGACCATAGACATGAGTTGTCATCTGATAACGGGATCACATCATTAGGAGAATGATGTGATGGACAAGACCCAACCGTAAGCATAGCATTTGATCGTGTTAGTTTATTGCTACTGCTTTATCCATGTCAAGTATCTGTTCCTACGACCATGAGATTATGGAAATCCCTGACACCGGAGGAATGCCTTGTGTGTATCAAACGTCACAACGTAACTGGGTGACTATAAAGGTGATCTACAGGTATCTCCAAGGGTTTTTGTTGGGTTGGCGTGAATCGAGACTGGGATTTTTCACTCCGTATGACGGAGAGGTATCTCTGGGCCCATTCGGTATTACAGCATCACGAGAAGCTTGCAAGCAATGTGACTAAGGAGTTAGTTACGGTATCTTGTATTACGGAACGAGTAAGGAGACTTACCGGTAACGAGATTGAACTAGGTATGGAGATACCGACGATCGAATCTCGGGCAAGTAACTTATCGATGGACAAATGGAACTGCATACGGGATTGTCTGAATCCTTGACATCATGGTTCGACTGATAAAGATCTTCGTAGAATATGTGGGAACCAATATGGGCATCCAGGTCCCGCTATTGGTTATTGGCCGTAGAGGTGTCTCGGTCATGTCTGCATAGTTCTCGAACACGCAGGGTCTGCACACTTAACGTTCGATGATGATTTGGTATTGTTGAGATATATGTGTTGGCGACCGAAAGTTGTTCGGAGTCCCAGATGAGATCCCGGATGTCACGAGGAGTTCCGGAATAGTCCGGAGGTAAAGATTGATATATAGGAAGTTGGTATTTAAGTTCCGGAAAGGTTCCGGGACTTACCGGTTTTGCAACAGGGATGTCAGAAGGGTTCCGGGGGTCCACCGGGTGGGTCCACCTGCCCCGGATGGCCCCATGGGCTGTGAGAGGGTGCGCACCAGCCCCTGGAGGGCTGGCCGCACCTCCTACCAAGGCCCATCCGGCCGAAGGGCTGGGGGGAACCCTAGGGGGGCCAGCCACCAAACTTGGGGGCCAAGCCACCTCCTTGGCCGCCGCCCCCCACTAGGGGAAACCCTAATCCGCCCCACCCTCCACCCCTCCCCCTATATATACTTGAGGGGAGAGAGGGTTGCCGCACGCGAAGGCCACGGCACAGCCCTCTCTCTCCCTCTAGATCAGTTTCTCCTCTAGATTGGTTTTAGTAGTGCTTGGCGAAGCCCTGCCGGGACATCTCCACCACCGCCGCCACCACGCCGTCGTGCTGCCAGAGATCTCATCTAACTCTCCGCCCTCGCTTGCTGGATCAAGGAGGCGGAGATATCATCGAGCTGTACGTGTGCTGAACGCGGCGGTGCCGTCCGTTCGGCGCTAGATCGGAATGGAACAAGATTGGATCGCCGGACGGATCGTGATTGGATCGCAAAGACGTTCGACTACACCAACCGCATTTCTTAACGCTTCCCGCTTAGCAATCTACAAGGGTATGTAGATGCACTCCCCCTCTCGTAGCTGTTGATCTCCATAGATAGATCTTGGGTGTTCGTAGGAAATTATTGTTTCCCATGCAACGTTCCCCAACAGAACAACGACAACTGAAATGAAATGTGGAAACATGAATGTAGTGTCGGTGGGAAATACGTAACCCCCAAGCTTAGGCTTTGGCCTATCTTGGTAATCACCATCCGTAGTATCCATCGGGTCCTGGTAGGAAGTAGTTAGGTTGAGGCACTTGAGCGTCCGAAGCCCGGGCCTCGGCCTCTGCCATAGCCAAATTGTTGCGGTAAGCGATTATATCCGATGGCATGACGACATATCCATGCCTGGCATGATAGTTAAACAAAGAAGGTGCAGGCAACACAATAACATCACGGGTCCTATCGCTATATACCACATTGTAGTGAATATGGTGCGGAGGCTCAGGTTCATCTATAAAGTGATGATATATCATAGCTTGGTGATCTAGATAAACCTTAGGCAACAAGTAATCATTAGGGCGTATAGCGACATTAAAGTGTTTTGCTAAGCGAGTGGCATAAATACCACTATGGACCTTTCCCCTGATCTGGTTACTATGCAAGCGGCGTGCAAAAATAGCTCCTAAGCTGAATCGTTGTTGTTAAATAATGCACGGCGTAAGATAGCGAAGGTAGGGGCACTGAGATTGCTACCTTCCTCCATAGCAGTTAAACATTTCCCTATAAATAACGCAAAGTAGTGCACAACAGGAAAATGTAAACTGGTAGCTCTGGCTCTCGACACACCCCTGCGTTCTCCCATAGATAAGGTAAGGAGGAAGTCCTCGAACTCCTTCGGTCTAGGCTCATTTAAATCCCCATCAGAGGGAATCAAACATATTTGACAGAACTTAGTGAGTGGCATTTCATAATTTCCAGCATATAGATCAAAGCGTACCATGGGAATATCGAGCCTATTCATGAAATAAAAAATTTGCACAAAGGAATTTGTAAGGAGGTAGTATTGATCACACTCATCTGCGAGGAAGTTGGTCATCCCAACATTTGCAATAAACTGCATGAACTCTTGGTAAAAACCTACTTCGTTCATGAAGGCATTATGTGGTCATTCACACGGCCGAACTTCGATGTTACGAAAGATGTTGATATCCCGATCTTGAGCACTCCCAACAATTCCCTTGGAACTCCGGCTTGAAGAATGATACGTCTCCAACGTATCTATAATTTTTTGCTTGTTCCATGCTGTTATATTATCATTCTTGGATGTTTTACAATCATTTTATTACAACTTTATATCATTTTTTGGGACTAACCTATTGACATAGTGCCAAAGTGCTAGTTGCTGTTATTGCTTGTTTTTTACTTCGTAGAAAATCAGTACCAAACGGAGATAAAACGCTGCAGGGATTTTTGTGGATTTTTTATGGACCAGAAGAAAGAAGATGGGCCAAATAACACCAGAAGAGGGGGCCCGGGGTGGCCAGCACCCACCAGGGCGCGCCAGAAGCCCCCTGGCGCGGCCTGGTGGGGGCTGGGCACCTCGGGCACCCCTCAACCGACTATCGTGCCTATAAATTCCCTGGAAATCCAAAAACCCTAGAGGAGTCGACGAAACACAATTCCAGCCGTCGCAAGTTCCAGAACCGCGAGATCCAATCTAAACACCATCACGGAGGGGTTCATCTTCCTCATAGGAGCCTCTCCGATGATGCGTGAGTAGTCCACCATAGACCTACGGGTCCGTAGGCAGTAGCTAGATGGCTTCTTCTCTCTCTCTTATGATTCTCAATACAATGGTCTCTTGGAGATCTATTTGATGTAAACTTTTGCGGTGTGTTTGTTGGGATCCAATGAATTTTGAGTTCATGATCAGTTTCTATCCATGAATATTATTTGAGTCTTCTTTGATCTCTTATATGCATGAGTACTTATAGCCTCGTATTTCTTCTTCAAATATTTGGTTTAGTTAGGCCAACTAGATCGATTTTTCTTGCCATGGGAAGAGGTGCTTTGTGATGGGTTCGATCTTGCGGTGTTCTTTCCCAGTGACAGAAGGGGCAGCAAGACACGCATGTATCGTTGCTATTAAGGATGACAAGATGGGGTCTATTCCTACATGAATAGATCTTGTCTACATCATGTCATCGTTCTTATTGCATTACTCCATTTTTCCATGAACTTAATACACTAGATGCATGCTGGATAGCGGTCGATGTGTGGAGTAATAGAGGTAGATGTAGGCAGGAGTCGGTCTATCTATCTTGGACGTGATGCCTATATAATGATCATTGCCTTGGATATCATCATGACTATTCGATTTTCTATCAATTGCCCAACAGTAATTTGTTCACCCACCGTGCGCTATACTCATGAGAGAAGCCACTAGTGAACCCTACGGCCCCCAGGTCTACTTTTCCTATCATATTGCTTTCCGATCTACGTTTTTTGCAATCTTTATTTTCAGATCTACAAAACCAAAAACCCAAAAATATATTGCTGCATATTTACTCTTTTTATTTGTGTTCTTGAGAGATCTATCTCTCCTATCTATCACTACCTAATCTATCTATTTACCATAGAGAGATTGACAACCTCTCTTTCGCGTCGGGTTGCAAGTATTTGTTGTTTGTGTGCAGGTGCTGCTTATTGGGTGGTGGTGATCCTCCTACTGGTTCGATAACCTTGGTTTCATAACTGAGGGAAATATTTACCGTCGCTGTGCTGCATCACCCCTTCCTCTTTGGGGAAATACCGACGCAGTCCAAGCCATGTCAAAGGAATTTCTGGCGCCGTTGCCGGGGAGGAAGCATTCTCTTCTACGTGCCTATCATAGGCGCCGAGGGGACTCCACCATCATCTACCAGGTTCCTAATCACAAATCGCATCTCCTTGCAATTACATTATTTTCCATTTGCCTCTCGTTTTCCTCTCCCCCACTTCACCAATTTGCCGTTTTATTCGCCCTCTTTTTCGTTTGCACCTTTTCTTGCCGGATCTCTTCCTTGCTTGCAATATTGTTTGCGTAGTCACGATGACTCAAGAGAACACCAAGTTGTGTGATTTTTCCAATACTAATAATAATGATTTTATTAGTACGCCTATTGCTCCTCCCGCCACTAGTGAGGAGTCTTGTGATATTAATGCCGCTTTGTTGAATCTTGTCATGAAAGATCATTTGCCGGTAATCCTAATGAGGATGCCGCGTCCCATCTAAACACTTTCGTTGAATTGTGTGATATGCAAAAGAAAAAAGATATGGACAATGATATTGTCAAGTTGAAACTATTTACTTTTTTCCTTGCGAGAACGTGCAAAAATTTGGTTTTCATCTTTGCCTCGCAATAGTATCGATTCTTAGAATACGTGCAAGGATGCTTTTATCACTAAGTATTTTCCTCCCACGAAAATTATTTCCCTTAGGACGCAAATCATGAATTTTAAGCAACTTGAGCATGAACATGTTGCCCAATCTTGGGAAAGAATGAAGTTGATGATAAGAAATTGTCCTACACATGGTTTGAATCTTTGGATGATCATACAAAAAAGTTATGCGGGATTGAATTTTGTCTCTAGAAATCTTTTAGACTCCGCCGCGGGTGGTACTTTTATGGGGATTACTTTGGGTGAAGCTACTAAATTGCTAGATAATATCATGGCTAATTATTCTCAATGGCATACCGAAAGAGCGCCTACTAGTAAAAAAGTTAATTCGGTAGAGGAAATTAGTACTTTGAGTGATAAACTTGATGCTTTGATGAAATTGGTTGCTAGTAAAAATGCTCCTATTGATCTTAATGATGTGCCTTTGTCTACTTTGATTGAGCAAAATAGTGAATCCGTAGATGTGAATTTTGTCTCGCACAACAATTTCAATAACAATGCTTATAGAGGTAAATTTAATCCTAGGCCTTTTCCTGGAAATTCCTCTAATAATTATGGTAATTCCTATGGTAATTCTTCTTACAATAATAATAGGAACAACTCTGATCTTGAGAGTAATATTAAAGAATTTATCAATGCGCAAAAGGCTTTCAATACTACGATAGAAGAAAAGTTGAATAAGATTGATGATATGTCTAGAAGCATTGATAGAATTTCTCATGATGTTGAAAATCTCAAGTTGAAAGCTTTTGTGCCTAATATTGATGAATCTATTAAAGCTTTATATGTCTCTATGGATGAAAGTAAGAAAAGAACCGCTATGCTTAGAGCTAAAAGAGAAATCTTAGAAAAATCGTCTTCTAGTGATTGCCGTTACAAGAATGATGTAGATCTTAAAGTGATTGGTGTTTCTTATATTGATTCCTTGTTTGTTGATATTAAAATTGATAATGAAGGTACTGAAGTAGAGTCAACTTTATCTAGAAGGCGTCCCAATAATTTGGAGGGTGAAAATCTTGATGAAAATTTTGATGAAAGTGGGTTTGAAGAGGTCAAAACTTTAACTAGTGATGTGCCCACTATCTTGGATTGCAAAGACTTTAACTATGATAGTTGCTCCTTGGTTGAATGTATTTATTTGTTGCAATCTATGTTGAATTCACCCCATGCTTATGAGCAAAATAAAGCTTTTACTAAACATATCATTGATGCCATGATGAAATCTTTTGAAGAAAAGTTGGAGTTGGAGATTTCTATTCCTAGAAAATTACATGATGAGTGGGAATCTACCATTATGGTCAAGATTAAAAATTATGAATGCTTTGCTTTGTCTGATTTGGGTGCTAGTGTTTCCACGATTCTGAAATCTCTATGTGATGTGCTTGGTCTTACCAACATTGAAGAATGTTCTCTTAATTTGCACTTGGTGGATTCTACTATTAAAAAGCCTTTGGGAAGAATTAATGATGTTCTTATTCTTGCAAATAGGCATTATGTCCCCATTGATTTTATTGTGCTTGATATTGATTGCAATCCGTCTTGTCCCATTATACTTGGTAGACCGTTTTTACGCACTATAGGTGCCGTGATTGATATGAAAGAAGGCAATATTCGTTTTCAATTTCCCTTGAGAAAGGGTATGGAACACTTCCCTAGAAAAAGAATTAAGCCATCATATGAATCAATCATGAGGGCATCCTATGGATCCAAAACCAAAGATGACAATACTCGAATCTATCCAATATGCCTAGCTAGGGGCGTTAAACGATAGCGCTTGTTGGGAGGCAACCCAATGAATAAATAAATTTTTGCTTTTTCCTTTCTGTTTTTGGGTGTTGACACAATTATGCCTCTGTCATGATTGTGTTTTTATGTTTTATTTAGTGTTTGTGCCAAGTAGAACCGTTAGGATGATTCATAGGATGAGTAGAAGTGATGCTGAATCTGAAACAGAATTTTGCGTCCAGTATATGAATTTTCAGTTTTTGCTGGAACGTGATCTTGAGCTGAAATTTTAAAACAGTGTTTCTATGCAAATTCCTTACGTTGTCCCAAGTTTTCAGAATTTTTAGAGTTACAGAAGTATGGGTAGAGTACAGATTACTACAGACTGTTCTCTTTGAGACCGATTCTGTTTTTGTTGCATTGTGTGCTTGTTTTGATGAATCTATGGTTTGTATTGAGGGGTATAAGCCATGGTAAAGTTAAAATACAGTAGGTATAATGCAATTATAAAATTTGAATGGGTTTACAACAGTACCTAAAGTAGTGATTTGCTTTCTTATACTAACGGATCTCACGAAGATTTTGTTGAGTTTTGTGTGATTGAAGTTTTCAAGTTTTGGGTGAGATCACGATGGATGAAGGAATAAGGAGTAGCAAAAGCCTAAGCTTGGGGATGCTAACGCACCCCCAAGATATATCCAAAGAGTAACAAGCAACTAAGCTTGGGGATGCCCCCGAGTGGCATCCCCTCTTTCTTCTAACGACCATCGGTATTTTACTTGGAGCTATATTTTTATTCGTCACATATCATGTGTTTTGCTTGGAGCATCTTGTATCGTTGCTTGCTTTGTTTGTTAGTTTTTACTTTGTATCCTTGCTGTACACACCTATTTGAGAGAGCCACAATCATGCTATGATTCGTTAGAATTGCTCTATGTGCTTCACTTAAACCTTTTGAGCTATAGAATTGCTCTAGTGCTTCACTTATATATTTTTTAGCACGGTGTCCTTGGAAAATTTTGTAGAAATACTCTCATGCTTCACTTAGATTAATTTCAGAGTTAGTAAAATTTTAAAGAAATCCTCTCATGCTTAACTTATACCTTTTTGAGAGATGAAATCTTTATGCTCATGTGCTTCACTTAAATTTGTTTGAGCTTGCCAAAAAGCAATGGCAATATATGAAACTAGTCCCAAAGTGATAGATATCCAAGGAGGATATAATAAAAACTTTCATGAAGATCATTGGACAAGTTAAACTTGATTCCTTGTAATAGTTTTGAAACATGATGATAGTAATATGTGAGTCATGTTAATGAGTAATTATGCTTAGTAGGAATATTGGTGTTAAGGTTTGTGATTCCCTATGCATGCACGAAAGTTAATAGTTATACAATGAAGTTACATCCTACTTGTGGTGCATGATTCGGTGTTAGTTATGTTCAGTGCTCACTTATGTGATTTTTCGTTTCTTGGTTTGGTTTCTTCCCAATCTATTTGCTAGCCTTTATTTGTACTAAGTAGAAATACTACTTGTGCATCCAAAATCCTTAAACCAAGTTTTGCCTTATGAGTCCACCATACCTACCTATATGTGGTATTTCCATGCCGTTCCAAGCAAATTTGTATGTGCCATCTCTAAATTTTCTAAATAAATTTTCTCTTTTGTGTGCCCATACCGCTCATGAAACGGTGGGGAGTATCCAATATTTTTCCATGCTAGATATGTTATTCTCAAGATGAGTGTTTATTCACTTGTCATTGCACGAGAGTGTGGTGGTAATAGGGATGCCCATTCCCGAAATGAAAAAGAAAAAAAATATTTACTTTATGTTATCAAATAATAAATTCCTTGGAAAGTGTTGGTATGGAAGGCAACTGTGGATACGGCCCGCCATGGAAAGTGAAAGTTTGGTGGAAAAATGAATAAACTTTATTTTCTGTTTGGGAACCGCCTATGATATATCTAGCATGGAAAGTATTGTGAGCTACTTTGTCGTTTTCGTTGACAGGAAAAGCATGCCACCAAAAATATTTTTTCTCTCTCAATTTAAAACTTTAGCTCTGGCACCTCTACAAATCCCTACTTCCCTCTGTGAAGGTCCTATCTATTTACTTTATGCAATTTTTATTTTTGCTTTGAGTCTCCATCTTCTCTTATAAGCACCAACTAGGAGGCACTATCATCGTACTTGAGCATTGGGCATTGCTAATATTTGAGTGTGTTTCATGAATGGATCAATGATTGAGCATGATGGGCTAGGGATAACTTGCTTTAGTGTTGATATTTTGAAAGACATGGTTGCTTGTTGACATGCTTGAGTATTGAAGTCATTATGTTGAAACTAGACTATTGCTTTGAATCATTTACATGTCCAAATGTCCATGCTATACAAACAAGAAAAGAATATGATGAACATGTTAGGCAGCATTCCACATCAAAAATTCTGTTTTTATCATTTACCTACTCGAGGACGAGTAGGAATTAAGCTTGGGGATGCTGATACGTCTCCAACGTATCTATAATTTTTGCTTGTTCCATGCTGTTATATTATCATTCTTGGATATTTTACAATCATTTTATTACAACTTTATATCATTTTTTGGGACTAACCTATTGACATAGTGCCAAAGTGCCAGTTGCTGTTTTTGCTTGTTTTTTACTTCGTAGAAAATCAGTACCAAACGGAGATAAAACGCTGTGGGGATTTTTGTGGATTTTTTACGGACCAGAAGAAAGAAGATGGGCCAAAGAACACCAGAAGAGGGGGCCTAGGGTGGCCAGCACCCACCAGGGCGAGCCAGAGGCCCCCTGGCACGGCCTGGTGGGGGTTGGGCACCTCGGGCACCCCCTCAACCGACTATCGTGCCTATAAATTCCCTGGAAATCCAAAAACCCTAGAGGAGTCGACGAAACACAACTCCAGCCACCGCAAGTTCCAGAACCGCGAGATCCAATCTAAACACCATCACGGAGGGGTTCATCTTCCTCATAGGTGCCTCTCCGATGATGCGTGAGTAGTCCACCATAGACCTACGTGTCCGTAGGCAGTAGCTTGAAAGCACAACATGCTCCCTTGGTGGTTTTGATAATTCATGACAACATACATTGTCTCTTGGACTAATACTTTTACCTAGTGTATTTCAGATAAAAGTCCATGGAGAGATGGGTTGGCAAAAAGGATTGTGGAATACCCCAAGATGCAAGGAAATGGATTGGCAGAGCTTCAAGCAAGAGGACTCTACATTTTACTTTGTGAGAAATCACTTTGAGTCCATAGGAAAGCCAATACTATTAAAAGGGGGTAAGGTATTGTTGGTGAACAAAATGCTCATACGTGCACAAGTGATAGTCACCAAATACACCCACAAGCTCTTCCACAAAAGTCTGTCCAAAGTCAATATCCAAAATCGGTGCAACCAACACTTTCCACTCGGTGCCACCGATTCCCAAATTCAGACAGACCCATGCCAAACCCTAGCCAATCGGTGCAACCGATTCTGCATCGGTGCCACCGAGTTTAGGTTGCCTACTCTCTGTTTAGCTATTTTCAGTCTTCGGTACCACCGAGATTTGCCAGTCGGTCTCATCGAGTTCTGGACCAACTCTCTGGATAGCCATTCACAAGAATTAGTACCACAGAGAATTGTGGATCGGTGCCACCGAGTTTCTAGACCAACTCTCTGGTAAGCCATGGTCAAGAATCGGTACCACCGAGATGTGAGAATCGGCGTCACCGAGATTGCGCAATCTGATCGTTGGTCACCTGATCGGTACCACCGAGAGTTATATATCGGTCTCACCGAGATTCAAAAGTTGTCGCCTTTTGGTCACTTCGGTACCACCGAGATGCACACATCGGTGTCACCGAGTTGGTCACTTTAGGTGTAACGGTTGGATTTTTGGAGATGCCTATATATACCCCTTCACCACCACCCACTCAAAAGAGAAGCACTCAGAACTATTCCATACTTGCCCCATCTGATTTTCTGAGAGAGAGCCGCCTACTCATGTGTTGAGATCATGCCATTCCATTCCAACCATATGAATCTTGATCTCTAGCCTCCCCAAGTTGCTTTCCACCATATCAATCTCTTCCACCATAGCCAAATCTATGAGAGAGTGATTGTGTGTTGAGGAGTCTATCATCTTGAAGCACAAGAGCAAGGAGTTCATCGACATTGCCGAGCCTATTACCTTTTGGAGGGTGGTGCCTCCTAGATTGGTTAGGTGTCGCTTGGGAGCCTCCAACTTCGTGTTGTGGAGTGAACCAAGAAGTTTGTAAGGGCAAGGAGATCGCCTACTTCGTGAAGATCTACCCATAGTGAGGCTAGTCCTTTGTGGATGGAAGCCGTTATGGAATAGTCAAGGTTGCTACTTCGTGGACCCTTATGGATGGAGCCCTCCGTGGACTCTCGCGACCGTTACCCTCCGTGGGTTGAAGACTCCATAAACGTGGACGTATGATAACACCACCTATCGGAACCACGGGAAAAATCTTCGTGTCCCTCATGCGTTTGATCTCCCTATTTCAACTCTTTACTTCCATGTGCAGTGTCTTTACTTTCCGCTGCCATACTTGTTGACTTGCATATGTAGGGTGTGTTAGACTTGCTATAATTGCTAAAATCTGCCAACCAATTAACTTGGGAAAAGGCTAGGTTTTTAATTCCTGCTAGTAGTCTATTCACCCCCCCCCCCTCTAGAGACTCTTCTAGTGATCCTACAAGTGGTATCAGAGCATTGGTCTCCATTGCTTTGGTTTAATCACCGTGGAGGAAGATGGATGTGTCTAGTATAGGGAGTTCGAGTTGTAGAGTGCCTATTCTTGATGGGGAGTACTATAGTCAATGGAAACATATGATGCTTGAGCTATTTAATGAATTTCAATTGAGCAAGTATGTTAAGAGCCCCTATGTACCTCCGATTGATCCTTTACATCCCACACACGAAGAGGAAGTTGATATGCTATGCAATCTTAGAACTGTTAATCTTATCGTTAGAGGATTGCCTAGAACTGTGCTTAACCAAATGAAGAATTTTGAATGTGCTTATACTTTGTGGAATGACTTGGAGAAACGCTATCCAAGTTATTCATTAAAAAATCTTGATGAAATTCTTCATAAAACTATTGCCTTTCACAAAATGACGCCTAGTGATCCCAAGTTTGATGACTATCTATTTGAGCTTAGAGACCTCATGCGTTGTAAAGGAGATGTCATAACTATCAACAACATCATTATAGAGGCTCTTCGCATTCATAAACTTGAACATTGTCATGATCACAACACTAACGAATCTCTTGTTCCTTGTGACGAGGTTTTCCCACTTGATGATGACAATGAGGAACATGGCTACTATGAAGAAGATGAGCTGTTCGACATCGAGTATGAGAAGATCATGAAGAATCTAAGTCTCATGGCAAACTTCAAGAATTACATGTCCGGAGGAAAAGAGTGGATTCTCGATAGCGGATGCACCGATCACATGACCGGGGATAGAGAAATGTTTGAAGAGATCACACCAAACCATGGACCGCGAAGGTACGTAACATTTGGAGACAACTCCAAGGGTAAGGTACTTGGTCTTGGTAAGGTGGCCATATCCCATGACAGCTCTATTCAAAATGTTATGCTTGTTGAATCTCTTGGCTACAATCTTCTTTCCGTATCTAGACTTGCCGACTTTGGTTTTAATGTGCTATTCACGAAAGTAGATTGCCAAGTGTTTCGTCAAGATAATCATAAAATGATCTTTACCGGTTTCCGTAGAGGTGATCTATACATTATCGATTTCACTAAGAGATCCAAACCTCGTACTTGTCTAATTGCAAAATCTTCTAAAGGTTGGCTTTGGCATAGAAGACTAGGACATGTTGGCATGCGTAATCTAGACAAGCTTATCAAAGGTGATCATATACTCGGTGTTAAAGATGTTATCTTTGACAAAGATAGACTTTGTAGTGCTTGTCAAGCTGGAAAGCAAGTAGGTGGAAGTCATCCCGTTAAGAATATCATGACTACTAGGAGACCACTCGAGTTACTTCACATGGATCTTTTTGGTCCTAATGCTTACAAGAGTCTCGGTGGAAATTCCTATGGTCTAGTTATAGTTGATGATTTTTCCAGATTTACGTGGGTATTCTTTCTTGATGATAAGTCGCAGGTACAAAAGATCTTCAAGAACTTCGTTCGCAAAGCGCAAAATCAGTTTGAAGTGAAGATCAAGAAAGTTCGGAGCGATAACGGATCGGAGTTCAAGAACACCCATGTGGATACCTTTCTTGATGAAGAAGGTGTTTCACATGAGTTGTCGGCTACGTACACTCCTCAACAAAATGGAGTTGTTGAGAGGAAGAATCGGACCCTCATTGAGATGGCAAGAACGATGCTTGACGAATACAAGACGCAAGACACTTTTGGGCAGAAGCCGTGGAAACAGCATGTCATGCCACAAACCGACTCTACTTGCACAAGCTTCTCGATAAAACGGCATACGAGCTACTCGCCGGTAACAAACCCCAAGTTGGATACTTTTGGGTATTCGGCTCAAAGTGCTACATTCTTGATAAGCATCGCTGTGCTAAATTTGCTCCTAAATCTCATGAAGGTTTTCTACTTGGTTACGGATCGAACTCTCACACTTACCGTGTCTACAACAACTTCACTCGAAAAGTTGAAGAGACGGTAGATGTGAAGTTTGATGAATCTAATGGTTCGCAAGTCGAACAATTGCCAAATGATGTAGGTGACAAAGATCCTTCGGAAGCTATCCAAGACTTGCCCATCGGCAAAATTCGTCCCGTGGAGGTGAAGAAAAGTACTTCATCAACACAAGTGGAAGCTCCTACTTTGGATCAAGGCTACCGACAGAACGACATGGAAGCATCCACAAGTGGTACACGACAAGATGAAGAGGAGGAGGAAGTACATCATGAAGATCCACCACAACCTCCTTCACCACCGTCTCAAGGAGATGACCACATCGACGACAACGAAGATGAAGGAGATGATGAAGAAGAAGTTCCACCGTCCAACAAGCCAAAGCTGCCCCGAGTTCGAGCACAAGTGACCAAGAACCATCCCCTAAACCAAATCTTTGGTGATATACAAACAGGGAGGATCACTCGCTCTAAAACTCGCCTAGCTAACTTTTGTGAGCATTATTCTTTCATCTCTAGCATTGAACCTTTGAAGGTTGAACAAGCTCTTGAAGACCCGGATTGGGTGAACGCTATGCACAAAGAGCTTCACAACTTCGAGAGGAACGAAGTGTGGACACTCGTGGAGAAGCCCAAGGATGAGCAAAACATCATCGGCACGAAATGGGTATTTCGAAATAAGCAAGATGAAGACGGCCAGGTCGTACGCAACAAGGCACGTCTCGTAGCCCAAGGATATACGCAAGTCGAAGGTATGGACTACGGTGAGACCTATGCCCCCATCGCTAGACTTGAAGCTATTCGCATTCTTCTTGCTTATGCTAATCACCATGATATCACGCTTTATCAAATGGACATTAAAAGTGCATTTTTAAATGGTGAGATTTAAGAAGAAGTCTATGTTAAGCAACCACCAGGTTTTGTGAATCCTAAGAAACCTAATCATGTCTACAAGCTTCGTAAAGCACTTTATGGTCTTAAACAAGCTCCACGTGCTTGGTACAAATGCTTAACGAAGTTTTCCATTGAAACTGGTTTTGAAATTGGTAAAATTGATGCAACCTTATCTACTAAGAGAGTTAATGGTGAACTATTTGTGTGCCAAATCTATGTGGATGATATTATCTTTGGATCTACTAACCCACAATTTAGTGAAAGATTTGGAAGGTTGATGTCCGAGAAGTATGAGATGTCCATGATGTGTGAGCTGAAATTCTTTCTTGGTTTGCAAATCAAGCAAACTAGAGAAGGAACTTTCATCTCTCAAACTAAGTATACCAAGGACTTGATCAAGAAGTTCAACATGCAAGAGTGTAAAGGTATGAAAACTTCTATGCCTACTAGTGGACATGTTGATCTTACCAAGGAGAATGAACCGGTTGATCAAAAGGTTTATCGATCTATGATTGGTTCATTGCTATATCTATGTGCCTCCCGTCCCGATATTATGCTTAGTGTTTGCATGTGTGCTAGATATCAAGCTGCACCTAAGGAGTGTCATCTTTTGGCCGTGAAACGTATTGTGAGATATTTGATACAAACACCAAACTTTGGCATCTGGTATCCCAAGGGATCTTCTTTTAATCTTGTTGGCTACTCCGATTCGGATTATGCCGGTGACAAGGTTGATAGAAAATCTACCTCGGGTACATGTCAATTTCTTGGTAGATCTCTTGTGTCTTGGTCCTCCAAGAAACAAAACTCGGTATCTTTATCTACCGCCAAAGCTGAATATATTGCTGCCGGATCATGTTGCGCACAATTACTATGGATGACACAAACGCTTAAGGATTATGGAATCCATGTTAAAAATGTTCCATTACTTTGTGACAATGAAAGTGCTATTAAAATTGGTCATAATCCTGTGCAACATTCTCGAACTAAACATATTCAAGTTAGACATCATTTCATTCGTGATCATGTTGCCAAAGGAGATATTAATCTTAAGCATGTTTGCACTAACAAGCAACTGGCCGATATCTTTACTAAGCCACTTGATGAGAAAACGTTTTGTCACTTGAGGAGTGAGTTGAACATCATTGATGCTTCAAACTTGAGCTAGACTCACTCGGTTGCATGCAAGGGCATGAGCTTTCTTGATATTTCCATGACACTCTTAAAATGTTATCTTATACCATGGAATTCTATGCTCCCTTGTATTGCATCTAAGCTTTTGTAGGTACTTGGAAGAACTTCATTCCACAAGATTGCCATCAACTCCAATCATAAGCAATCTTTTCATGACCAAGTATCCGCAACCCCTCTTGATGATGGAAGGAAGAAGACAACAAAACATATCCTTGACACATATTTATACTTCACACTTGGAATTGTGTCATATCATGTTCTTCCTTGCATGACTAACCTATGTAGGTGACAAGTGTACTAAAACAAGAAGGATTGCTCCCAACTCAAGATGATCTTCATCAACCTCGAGCATCCTCAACAAGTTCATCTTCATGCCACGTCATCAACATCACACAAAGGTATGTACTCATATCCTTGAAAAAGCTTTACTCCAAGTCATGAGATAAAGCAACTCAAGTGATATGAAGACATTAAAATGCTTAATCGAAAAATGGTAACCCCATTTTGAGCTTAACATTGAGTATGACCTATGACCAAGTAATCTTGCTTGGCTCCTAAGTCAATATACTCTAATATAGGTGACCTAGTCACCGCCCATCATCTAGTTAAGAATTTTGTTTGGTTCATTCTCTATTTGCATGATTTCTTGGAACCACTCAAATCTTCTCTAGTTGATATCTCTTTGTAAAATCTTTTGTAGTCTTCCTTGAAAATTTCTTTTGACACTTTGTTACAAGTTTTCTAAATTTATTTGCAAGTTTCTCAAACATTGCCAAGTTACTGTTTTAGCCTCGGAGCCGCCGATACAAATAACTCGGTTCTACCGGATTAGCAGAAGAGCTGCAAAACATCATCTCGGTATCACCGACTTGTTTGTCTCGGAGCTACCGATTTGATATCTTCTCCAGTATGTATTCATATTAGTGAATCTTTGTTTCCTTAGAGATCCTATTGTGATATTTTCAATTCTTCTATGATCCCTTCTTAAAAAAATTAGGGGGAGAAACTTTATTCAAGGATCCCTAACTCAAAGAAGGAGAAGTCTTACAAGCCATCAGTTTAGACAAAGGGAGAGAAATTATCTTCAATGATTCCCTTAATTCTCATTTCTATGAACCCTACATTCAATGAACCTTGTTTTCAAGGATCCCTTCTTATCCATGATCCCTGTATCTGACCCTATGTTTGACCTTTTTGGAAATTAATGTCAAAGGGGGAGAAATATCAAAGCTTCATAGCTAAAGGGGGAGATACATGCCTATGCAAAGGGGGAGATGTAATCAAGGGGGAGAGGAGAATATTAAAGTTTATACCTATATAGACAAGGTGAGAATACCAAAGTAGGGGGAGAAAAATTTATTTGGGAGAAAAATGTGTTTATTTCATTTGACTACTCATCTTAGAATTTTCTCACCCTATCCAATCCCAATATCTACATGCTAAGATTCAGGGGTAGAGGATGATCTACTACTTTCATACCTAAGGGAGAAAGTTCTAAATGATCTTGGAGACATATCAATCTCAAGGAATAATATCTTCCATATATTCTCCATATCTTGGTACCTTTGATCTCTACTGCTATTTGTTTGGTAGAATACTCTTGTGTTTCCTAACATTGTTTTCTCAAGTGTAGCTCTACTACTAGAATGCTCAAGCACTCAAGGTAAGTATATGCATCATATCTTTGATCAAGATGATCTCTTGCTTCTTGCAGATATTGTTTGCAAGGGTGAAGTCTTGAACAAGGATACATCTCATTCATATATATTTGATGCATATAGCCAAGATACACATGACTCATTATATCCCTTCTACTACATGTGTGTCCATGCATTCCAAAGCAACTATCCTTTAAAAGGATTGCACACATTTAGGGGGAGCAAGTTTAAGTCATGTGTCTCTCAAAGTCTTTATTATATCCATGCATATCTTTATTTGAAGCTTTGATTGTATGTTGTCATCAATTACCAAAAAGGGGGAGATTGAAAGCACAACATGCTCCCTTGGTGGTTTTGATAATTCATGACAACATACATTGTCTCTTGGACTAATACTTTTACCTAGTGTATTTCAGATAAAAGTCCATGGAGAGATGGGTTGGCAAAAAGGATTGTGGAATACCCCAAGATGCAAGGAAATGGATTGGCAAAGCTTCAAGCAAGAGGACTCTACATTTTACTTTGTGAGAAATCACTTTGAGTCCATAGGAAAGCCAATACTATTAAAAGGGGGTAAGGTACTATTGGTGAACAAAATGCTGATACGTCCACAAGTGATAGTCACCAAATACACCCACAAGCTCTTCCACAAAAGTCTGTCCAAAGTCAATATCCAAAATTGGTGCAACCAACACTTTCCACTCGGTGCCACCGATTCCCAAATTCAGACTGACCCATGCCAAACCCTAGCCAGTCGGTGCAACCGATTCTGCATCGGTGCCACCGAGTTTAGGTTGCCAACTATCTGTTTAGCTATTTTCAGTCTTCGGTACCACCGAGATTTGCCAGTCGGTCTCACCGAGTTCTGGACCAACTCTCTAGATAGCCATTCACAAGAATCGGTACCACCGAGAATTGTGGATCGGTGCCACCGAGTTTCTGGACCAACTCTCTGGTAAGCCATGGTCAAGAATTGGTACCACCGAGATGTGAGAATCCGCGTCATCGAGATTGCGCAATCTGACCGTTGGTCACCTGATCAGTACCACCGAGAGTTATATATCGGTCTCACCGAGATATAAAAGTTGTCACCTTTTGGTGACTTCGGTACCACCGAGATTCACACATCGGTGTCACCGAGTTGGTCACTTTAGGTGTAACGGTTGGATTTTTGGAGATGCCTATATATACCCCTTCACCACCACCCGCTCAAAAGAGAAGCACTCAGAGCTATTCCATACTTGCCCTATCTGATTTTCTGAGAGAGAGCCGCCTACTCATGTGTTGAGATCATGCCATTCCATTCCAACCATATGAATCTTGATCTCTAGCCTCCCCCAAGTTGCTTTCCACCATATCAATCTCTTCCACCATAGCCAAATCTATGAGAGAGTGATTGTGTGTTGAGGAGTCTATCATATTGAAGCACAAGAGCAAGGAGTTCATCGACATTGCCGAGCCTATTACCTTTTGGAGGGTGGTGCCTCCTAGATTGGTTAGGTGTCGCTTGGGAGCCTCCAACTTCGTGTTGTGGAGTGAACCAAGAAGTTTGTAAGGGCAAGGAGATCGCCTACTTCGTGAAGATCTACCCATAGTGAGGCTAGTCCTTCGTGGACGGAAGCTGTTATGGAATAGTCAAGGTTGCTACTTCGTGGACCCTTATGGGTGGAGCCCTCTGTGGACTCTCGCGACCGTTACCCTCCGTGGGTTGAAGACTCCATAAACGTGCACGTACGATAGCACCACCTATCAGAACCACGGGAAAAATCTTCGTGTCCCTCATGCGTTTGATCTCCCTATTTCAACTCTTTACTTCCATGTGCAATGTCTTTACTTTCCGCTGCCATACTTGTTGACTTGCATATGTAGGGTGTGTTAGACTTGCTATAATTGCTAAAATCTGCCAACCAATTAACTTGGGAAAAGGCTAGGTTTTTAATTCCTGCTAGTAGTCTATTCACCACCCCCTCTAGACACTCTTCTAATGATCCTACATAGCTAGATGGCTTCTTCTCTCTCTCTCTTATGATTCTCAATACAATGGTCTCTTGGAGATCTATTTGATGTAAACTTTTGCGGTGTGTTTGTTGGGATCCGATGAATTTTGAGTTCATGATCAGTTTCTATCCATGAATATTATTTGAGTCTTCTTTGATCTCTTATATGCATGATTACTTATAGCCTCGTATTTCTTCTTCGAATCTTTGGTTTAGTTAGGCCAACTAGATCGATTTTTCTTGCCATGGGAAGAGGTGCTTTGTGATGGGTTCAATCTTGCGGTGTTCTTTCCCAGTGATAGAAGGGGCAGCAAGAAACGCATGTATCGTTGCTATTAAGGATAACAAGATGGGGTCTATTCCTACATGAATAGATCTTGTCTACATCATGTCATCATTCTTATTGCACTACTCCGTTTTTCCATGAACTTAATACACTAGATGCATGCTGGATATCGGTCGATGTGTGGAGTAATAGAGGTAGATGCAGGCAGGAGTCGGTCTATCTATCTTGGACGTGATGCCTATATAATGATCATCGCCTTGGATATCGTCATGATTATTTGATCTTCTATCAATTGCCCAATAGTAATTTGTTCACCCACCGTGCGCTATACTCATGAGAGAAGCCACTAGTGAACCCTACGCCCCCCGGGTCTACTTTTCCTATCATATTGCTTTCCGATCTACGTTTTTTGCAATCTTTATTTTCAGATCTACAAAACAAAAAACCCAAAAATATATTGCTGCATATTTACTCTTTTTATTTGTGTTCTTGAGAGATCTATCTCTCCTATCTATCACTACCTAATCTATCTATTTACCGTAGAGAGATTGACAACCTCTCTTTCGCGTCGGGTTGCAAGTATTTGTTGTTTGTGTGCAGGTGCTGCTTATTGGGTGGTGGTGATCCTCCTACTGGTTTGATAGCCTTGGTTTCATAACTGAGGGAAATACTTACTGTCGCTGTGTTGCATCATACCTTCCTCTTTGGGGAATGCCGACGCAGTCCAAGCCACATCAAAGAACCTCTCCTACAGATATTCATTTTCCTAGGAACAAATTTCTAAAATTTTTGCACCACAAAATTACGTCAACAAAACTATTTAAGATTGATAGGAGCTACTCATATAGATTCCTATAGGCCATATTAAGCATTCAAACTACTTGGAACTCAATGAATTAAACATGCAAGTTCATTTTCAGTAGCATGAAGAGAAGCTAAATATGGAAAATATAATCCACTAAAGGAAAAAACTAATTGGAGCAATGGAGGAGTCACATACCAAGGGTCAGTCCCTAAAAAAATAATTTCAGAAACAGAGTTCCAAGCGAAGAGATTGAAAATCTCAGGTTTGGGAGCAAGAACACGAGGGAGAGAGCAACCAAGATTTTTTTCTAGAGGTAAGAGATGAAGTGGGCTGAATGGATAAGTGAGGAGGTCCTTGTGGGCCCTCCAAGGCATCTAGGCGCCCCTGGGGTGTTTTCAGCTCCAGAAATTCTTAAATATTCCAGAAAAAATCATGTAGAACTTTTGCGATATTCTGAGCACTTTTATTTTTGGGCCATATTTTATTGCACGGATAATTCAGAAAACAGGATAATCATGGCATTTTATTTTATTAAACTATAAATAACAGATTTAAAAATATGGATACAGAAGGTTTTGCTTACTAAATTCATCGACCACATGCCTCTCAAAAAGGATCCATTAATAAGGTTGATCAAGTCTTATTAACAACCATTTTCGATTGACATGAAACCCAAGAATCTTCATATAACACTAAGTTACCTCAATGGGGATTTGCATCTCCCCAACAATAAGAATATCATATTTCTTCTTTGTAGTAGGAAGAGGAAATTTAAACTCCCCAATAGTAATTGTGGAAACTCACTCAATGGTATTAATACTATTCACCGAAGCTTGTTTCTTCAGGTAGTGCACTGTATGTTGTTTACCATTGACATGGAAAGTAACCTTGCTTTTGTTGCAATCAATAACAGCCCCTGCAATATTTATAAAGGGTCTACCAAGGATAATCGACATGTTGTTGTCCTCGGCCATATCAAGAATAACAAAGTTTGTTAATATGGTAACATTTGCAACCACAACAGGAACATTCTCATAATTCCAATAGGTATAGCAATCGATTTATTAGCCATTTGCAAAGATATTTCAGTAGGTGTAAGCTTATTCAAATCAAGTCTTTTATATAAGGAGAAAGGCATCACACTAACACCAGCTCCTAGATCACATAAAGCAGTTTTAACATAACTTCGTTTAATGGAGCAAGGTATCGTGGGTATACCCAGATCTCCCAACTTCTTAGGCACTCCACCCTCAAAAGTGTAGTTAGCAAGCATGGTGGAAATCTTAGTTTCAGGTATCTTTCTTTTATTAGTGATAATATCTTTCATGTACTTAGCATATGGAGGCATTTTCAACATATCAGTCAAGCGAGTGCGCAAAAAGATAGGTCTAAGCATTTCAGCAAAGCGCTCAAAATCTTCATCATCCTTATTTTTCGAAGGCTTGGCGGGAAAAGGCATGGGTTTCTGTTTTCTGAACCCATGGTTCTCTTTCTTTACCATGTTTTCTAGCAATGAAATCTCTTTTATCACATCTTTTATTCGTAGGAGGTGGGTTATCAAGATCAACAACAGGTTATATTTCTACATCATTATCGGGTTCCTTATCATTATGTAGATGAATGTTCATTACCAGATTGTGTCTCAACATCAGAAATAGAAACATCATTATGATTCTCACGAGGTTTTTCTATCAAAGGCTCACTAGAAACAGGCAAAGTCCTATCATTTTTCTTTTTCTTCTTAGATGGACTAGGTGTATCCTTATTAATAATCTAAGAATCTAGTTCAATTATTTTAGGGTGTCCTTCAGGATAGAGGGGTTCTTATGTCATTCCACCCCCTTTAGTCACAACTCTAATAGCATGATCATTCAGTTTATTATTCATTTCAGTAAGCAAATCATTTTGAGACTTATCCACTTGTTGTAGTTGAGTACAGACCATGGATGAATATTTACCTAAACCCTTAACATCATTAGCAATTCTAAACATCAAGTCACTCAAGTGATCAATCATCGTAGCATTCTGTTATAATTGATCCTTAACATAATTACTAAAATATTCTTGCTTAACAATGTAATTATCAAATTCATGCATGCGCTAACTAGGAGTCTTAGTATAAGGTATATCACTTTCATCTGATCTACGGAGAGATTTACCTCTACTACCTGTGTAGGGATATCATGTCCATGTACTTCTTCAATAGGTGGCAAATTCTTGACATTTTCAGATTTAATACCCTTTTCTTTCATACATCTCTTGGCTTCTTGCATATCTTCTGGACCAAGGAATAGAATACCTATATTCTTCTGAATAGGTTCTGGCGGTGGTTCGGGAAGTGTCCAATCATTAACATTATTCAAAATATTATTAAATAGTTCTTAAGACTGACCAATGGTTCGATCCCTGAAAACACAAACAACACAACTATCTAGGTAGTCCCTAGAAGCATTGGTTAGTCCATTATAGAAGATATCATGTGTCGGTGTACTAAGAAACGGGGCCCTTAGCGCCCTGACTTGTGCACCAGACACCCACAGCCTCCAGACCGGCAAGATCTTGTCGGGCAGAAGCATTCCTCCAACTACACCAAGCAAAGGACCAACTAACCTGGCAAGATGCCTTGTCGGGGGCTCAAGGGCGAGCGCACCCGCCAAGGACTCTGCCTGCCAAAGCCTAGCTCCACGTCACCAAGCTGGTTGTCTACATCGGCTAGGTGGCGAGCAAGCAGACGGTTAGGTGGAGCCGGTCGGGGCGTGATAGTTGTGATCTGCGTTGGGTTTTCTGTGAATAGGAACGGGTAATTATAGCACAAAGCGGATAAGTATTTCCCTCAGTTATGAAACCAAGGTTTATCGAACCAATAGGAATATCAATCCTCAACCGTCTTCACCGGCTGCACACAAATGAACAAACGACTTGCACCCAACGTGGGCAAGAGGGTTGTCAATCCCCTTGATCTCAATGAACACACAAATAGGTGTAGGCAGCATACGGTGGGTAAACAAATTACTGTTGGGCAATTGATAGAAAAGCGGATAGTTATGCAATGTTCACGGCAATGATCATGTATATATAGGCATCACATCCATAAGAAAATAGGCCGACTCCTGCCTGCACCTATCACTATTACTCCATCATCGACCACTATCCAGCATGCATCTAGAGTATTAAGTAAAACAGAGTAATGCTTGGAGAACGATGACATGATGTAGACAAAGTAAACTCAAACAATATGAATGAACCCCATCGTTTTATCCTTAGTAGCAACAACACAAAGACGCATCTTGTCCCCTACTTTGTCACTGGGATATAGAAACTCGCCAGGTTGAACCTACCACAACACACCACTCCCACCGATGAAATATCATTCTACTAGGCCAAATCATATCAATAGATCGGAGAGCATTACGAAGCTATAATGATCATGCACTTAAGAGATAATATAATTCAGAGGCATCTCAAATACTTTTTATGAATAATCTGAACATAAACCCACAATTCATTGGATCCCAACAAACACATCGCACAATAGGATTACATCGGATAGATCAAAGCGAAGATGCGATGACCATTGTATTGAAGATCATAAGAGAGAGAGAAAGATTGCCATCTATGTATTGGCGATGGACCCATAGGTCTATGGTGAACTACTCACACATCATCATGAGGGCAGCAAGGTTCATGAAGAGGCCCTCCGTGATCGATCCCCCCTCCGGCAGAGTGCCGGAACGGAGCTCCAGCTGGCCTCGCGACGGAACAGAGACTTGCGGCGGAGGAAAAAGGGTTTCAGGACTGCCTTCAGGGTTTTTAGAATATTAAACAATTTATAGGCCGGAGGGACGTCGGGAGGTGCACGAGGGGGCCACCACATATCAGGGCGTGGCCCCCCCAGGGCGCGCCCTGATGTGTGGTGGGGCCCCTCGGGCACCTCTCGGCTTCCTTCCGAAGCTTCTAGGTCTTCATATTGTCCAGAAAAAATCATCAAAAAGTTTCATGGAGATTGGACTTCGTTTGGTACAGTAAACCTGCAAAGGCAAAAACACGCAGAAAACAACAACTGGCACTGGGCACTGGGTCAATAGGTTAGTGCTCAAAAATATTTTAAATTGGTAAATAACGACCCAAAAAGTATCCAAATTGTAGATAGGTTGGAGACGTATCAAGCATCCCCAAGCTTAATTCCTGCTCGTCCTCGAGTAGGTAAATGATAAAAATAGAATTTTTGATGTGACATGCTATCCACTATGTAATCTTATTCAGGTATGCTCATTGAGAAAAGATGAATCAACAAATATTAATATAGCAATATTCAACGTGTAAGAAACATAATTGTTAATTCTTAAAAGTATACGATTCTTAAGAAATGTTTACCCCCCCCCCATTCATCTTATTGTATTAGCAAGGCATGGCTCCATCTTCACCACATTAATACAAATGTTAAGCACCACGGTGTCCAAGTCAGGCAATTGGTTCGTACTTTTTCAACATGCATCAACTTTTTATTCTTCACGCAATACATGAGCGTGAGCCATTGGACATAGCATTTATGTGGAATAGAGTATGGTGGTAGATATCAAAGGGGTAGGAAGTGGAGAAGATAGTCTCACATCAACTAGGCGTACCAACGGGCTATGGAGATGCCCATCGGTAGATGTCAATGCAAGGAGTAGGGATTGCCATGCAAATGATGCAATAGAGCTATAAGTGTATGAAAGCTCAAATGAAGCTAAGTGGGGGTGTGCATCCAACTTGCTTGCTCATGAAGACCTCAGGCATTTGAGGAAGTCCGTCGTAGGAATATACAAGCCAAGTTTGAAATAATGAATAGGTAATTCCCACTAGCATATGAAAGTGATATATCATTAGACTCTCTACATGAGGAACATGTTGCCACTTTGAGGCACAAGTGTGGTAAAGGATAGTAGCAAAGTCCCTTCTCTCATTTTCTCTCATTTTTTTGAATGGATGGTGGGCTCATTTGGCCTTCGCCATCTTTATTTTCGTCAGGAGTCTCATATTGACTTATGGGAGAATCATCGTCTCCATCATTCTTTCCTCACTGGGACAATTCTCTAACAATGATGATCATCACACTTTTATTTACTTACAACTCGACATGGAGAACTGATATGAAGATATGACTCTGTATGAATGCCTCTGCCAGTGTACCAAGATGTGCAATGATCTAGCGTGACATGTATCAAAAAAATTATGAAGGTGGCTTTTCCATAAATACTATGTCAGCTCTATATGATCATGCAAAGCAATATGACAATGAATGAACTAGTCATGTGAAGTGACGATGGAATTTGCATGGCAATATATCTCGGAATGGCTATGGAAATGCCATGATAGGTAGGTATGGTGGCTGTTTCGAGGAAGATATAATAAGGTTTATGTCCAACAGAGCGTATCATGTCACGGGGTTTGGATGCACCGACGAAAAGTTGCACCGGTCCTCGAGGTGAGAATGGGCTATGCACGGTACCGAAGAGGCTAGCAAATTATGAAAAGATGAGATTGTGTATGTCCATAGTTTCACATTAGTCATAAAGAACTCATATACTTATTGCAAAGTTTTATTAGTTTATCATAAATCAAAGTACTAATCGCATGCCCCGAGGGAAGAGGTTGGTAGGAGTTAACCATCGCGCGCTTCCGACCCGAAACAACACTAGGATTTCAATGAGGAATAGAAATGCTCACACATCATCACCATGCATCTTTAATTTTTAGATGAACAAAAAGGTCAACCCCTCTTAATATCGACACTTCTACGGTTTAACAATTATGAACTCACACCTATTTCACATTACTACATCAATATCATTAACCCACAATTTCTTCATATGTGCTACATGATGGTTTTGATTATCACTCTTTGAATACCTAATATTTTTGGACTAGTCTGTATGACCCATGCAAATTACCATCACTATTTATTAACTCTCAAACAAATATAAATGAAGAACAAGAGTGAAATCATTTCTTTACAATCTACACACCACCGTGCTCAAAAAGATATAAGTGAAGTACTAGAGCAACTGCTAAGCTGAAAAAGATATAAGTGAAGCACATAGAGTATTCTAACAAATTGTGATGAAGGTGTGTCTCTCTTAAATAGGTGTGTCCAGCAAACAATGATTGTGGAAAACTGAAAGTAAAATAAAACAAAAGCAGACGACGCTCCAAGCAAAACTCATATCATGTGGCGAATAAACATATAGCTTCAAGTGACATACTGATGGATTTGAGACGAAAGAGGGGATGCCTTCCGGGGCATCCCCAAGCTTAGATGCTTGAGTCTCCTTTAAAATATTACCTTGGGGTGCCTTCGGCATCCCCAAGCTTAGGCTCTTGCTACTCCTTATTTCTTTGTCCATCAAGATAACACCCAGAACTTGAAAACTTCAATCACACAAAACTCAACAAAACTTCGTGAGATCCGTTAGTATAAGAAACATATTGCATACTTTAAGTACTGTTGTAAATTGATTCAAATTTCATAAATGCATAATAGGTACCGTATTCCAACTTCTCCATGGCTTATACCCCCCCCCCCCCCGATACAATCCATAGTTTAATCAAAATAAGCAACTATGCAAGCAAAAACAGATTCTGTCTAAAACAGAGCAGTCTGTAGCAATCTGTAGAGACCCTATACTTCTGTAACTCTAAAAATTCTTAAAACTTAGGAAAACCTCGAAAATTTGTATAGAAACACCGTGCAAAAATTGCAGATAATTATCACGCTCCAGCCAAAAATGAAAATTCCTGTACTGGAGTCAAAAGTTTATGTTTTGTTTCAGCATCGATTCTACTCATCTTGTGAGTCATCCCAAAGGCTTTACTTGACACAAACACTAATTTAAACACAAAAACATAATCATTACAGAGGCAATAATCATGCTATTAAAAATAAACATAAATTTTAAAGCAAAAAATTTAAAGATAACTAGTGGGTTGCCTCCCAACAAGCACTATTGTTTTATGCCCCTAGCTAGGCATAATGCGTAGTTTCAAATATTGTCATCTTTGACCACAAGGGATCCACTCCCTTTCATGTCCTTTAAAACTAGCTCTTCTAAGATCTTAATTAATAAATCTCCTTTCTCAAATTTAGTGGAAGGGCTCAAGTGGTCAAAAGAATTCATAATATCATCACTAACATCATTATCATCATAGGGATCTTCAGATAAAACGTGAATTTCATCATTGATAGGTTCCCTAATAGTGTTTTCATGCCAATATTTACTAAACCCTTCATTTATTCCTTTAGCAATCCATTAAAATTTATCACAAGTATGAAGGAATAAAGCTTGCGTTAATTCTTCGGGAGAAACATTTCTCCTCATATTCTCACTAAACCCTTGGCAATTATTGGATTCCATCATACGCAAAGCATTTGTATTATGTAGGATAACTTCTATAGGGGGACTTTCAGATTTAACTCTATAAAAAAAATATCTCTTGCTTCCCGCACTATATAACCAAATTCATGCATAAGGATGATGGTAACAATTTTCTTTATCTTAGGATTACGAATACTCGGAAATCCCATAAATATCTTTTGGAGCATAGGATGGAGATGCACAAATTTTCTTTCTAGTTTCAAAATTAACATGGTAATAGCATCCACATAACAACTTGTCTCCTCAACTATGGTCCCATTAGTAAAAGGGATAGCTCCCTAGCACTCAAAAAATTCTTATATAACATGTTTCCCAATGATGTTTCCACTACCCACTTCATAGATTTTTTATTTTAAAACCGTGTGGGTATTACTACTAGGAACTTGATTAGGAGGTTCATGAGTAGCATCATCAATATTTATTCTCTCCTTTTCCGTGTCAGTAGCACTATCTTCACTAGCGCTTTCAACAATAACTTTCTCAAACTCAGACATGATAGCTACTTCAAACAAAAAGAGTAAACTAGCAAGCAAAAAAGTAAACTAGTAACAAGCAAAGGTATATATTTTTGTATTTTTGATTTTTATGAGACAAGCTAAATATAACAACAAACAAAAAGAAGAGCAAGTGAATGAAAATTTGTGTGAAGTTACTTGGTAGTTGATGATGATATTCCCCGGCAACGGCGCCGGAAATCCTTCCTGATACTTGTGATCTGCGTTGGATTTTCCATGAAGAGGAACGGGTATTTGCAGCACAAAGAGGATAAGTATTTCCCTCAGTTATGAAACAAATGTTTATCGAACCAATAGGAATATCAATCCTCAACCGTCTTCAGCGGCTGCACACAAATGAACAAATGACTTGCACCCAACGCGGGCAAGAGGGTTGTCAATCCCCTTGATCTCGTTATTTGCAAGCAGATGAGTTGTGTAGATAATTGTTGTTAAATATAAATTGCAAAATAAATAAAAAGTAAATAAAGGCAGCAAGGTAAATATAGCGTTTGCGAATATATAAGTGAATAGACCCGGGGGCCATAGTGTTCCCTAGCGACATCCCTCGTGTAGGCAGCATACAGTGGGTAAACAAATTACTGTTGTGCAATTGATAGAAAAGTGGATAGTTATGTGATGTTCATGACAATGATCATGTATATATAGGCATCACGCGCATAAGCAAATAGGTCGACTCCTGCCTGCATCTATTACTATTACTCCACTCATCGACCGCTATCCAGCATGCATCTAGAGTATTAAGTAAAACAGAGTAATGCTTGGAGAACGATGACATGATGTAGACAAAGTAAACTCAAACAATATAAATGAACCCCATCGTTTTATCCTTAGTAGCAACAACACAAAGACGCATCTTGTCCCCTACTTTGTCACTGGGATATAGAAACTCGTCAGGTTGAACCTACCACAACGCACCGCTCCCACCGATGAAATATCAATCTACTTGGCCAAAGCATATCAATAGATCAGAGAGCATTACGAAGCTATAATGATCATGCACTTAAGAGATAATATAATTCAGAGGCATCTCAAATACTTTTCATGAATAATCTGAAGATAACCCCACAATTCATCGGATCCCAAAAAACACACCGCACAATAGGATTACATCGGATAGATCAAAGCGAAGATGCGATGACCATTCTATTGAAGATCAAGAGAGAGAGATTGCCATCTAGGTACTAGCTATGGACCCGTAGGTCTGTGGTGAAATACTCACACATCATCATGAGGGCAGCAAGGTTGATGAAGAGGCCTTCCGTGATCGATCCCCCCTCCGGCAGGGTGCCGAAACGGAGCTCCAGATGGCCTCGCGATGGATCAGAGACTTGCGGTGGCGGAAAAAGGGTTTCAGGACTGCCTTCAGGGTTTTCAGAATATTAGAGAATTTATAGGCTGAAGAGGGACGTCGGGAGGTGCCCGACGGGGCCACCACATATCAGGGCGCCCCCCAGGGCGCGCCCTGATGTGTGGTGGGGCCCTCGTGCGCCTCTCGGCTTCCTTCTGAAGCTTCTAGGTCTTCATATTGTCCAGAAAAAATCATCCAAAAGTTTCGTGGCGATTGGACTTCGTTTGGTACAGTAAACCTGCAAAGGCAAAAACATGGAGAAAACAACAACTGACACTGAGAAATGGGTCAATAGGTTAGTGCTCAAAAATATTATAAATTGGTAAATAATGACCCAAAAATTATCCTAGAATGATAATATATCAGCATGGAACAATAAAAAATTATAGATACGTTGGAGACGTATCAGGGCGCGTGGCAACATGGAGGGATTTACAGCAGCTTTAACGACACCCGTCCCACGGCGTGGCGAAAGAATAGAAGGTAGCTGGGTGGACGACACAGAAAGAGATGCCGTCCTTGCCAGGAGACGTCGCCAGCTTGACACCTCACTACGCATTCAATGCACCTGTCCTAGTCCGTCAAGGTTAGGTATTTCCCACTACCACCTCTGCTAACACCTTGACAGAGGGCAGTATCCACTGTTTACCAGATGTAAAGACCATTTTGCCTTTGTGGTAATCCCTTGTCTATAAAAGGAGGCACATGGCTACCTTTACAAAGGTCGACACTCTATTCATTCTACACGTGTAGCTGCACTCCCGAGGCAGCTCTTGTCGGGGTTGTTGCGCCCTGTACTGTGAACACTCATAAACCACCAGAACACAGGACATAGGGTTTTACGCTCCGGCGGCCTGAACATGTGTAAACCCTCGCGTACGCAGGAATCAATGATGCTCTTTGCCCGTTAGAGCCCTCACTACCGAACCACAAAGGGGCCATGCCGGTTCCATAGATCATCGTACCACGACATCAAGTATTTTATTTTTCTTAAGAGGATGATTAGGCAAAGCTCTAAGTAGCTGGAGAAGCCTCCCCCAAGCTTGAGGGATATTCTCTTCTTAAATTTGCACAAAGTTAAATATTTCCTGTAAAGCAGCTTGTTTCTTATGAGCAGAAACATATTTTTCAATGAAGTAATATATCATATCCTAGGGGCTACGCACATAACCAGGAGCAAGTGAAAGGAACCAATTCTTAGCATCACCTTTTAGTGAGAAAGGAAAAAAGCTTAAGTATGTAAAAGTAGCGAATCTTTTCCTCATGAGCAAACAAGGTGGCAATATCATGCAATTTAGTAAGATGTTCCACAACAGTTTCAGTTTCATATCCATGAAATTGGATCAGATTCTACTATAGTAATCAGCTCAAGATCAATAGAGATTTCATAATCCTCATCAGTAACACATATAGGAGAAGTAGCAAATTTAGGATCATGTTTCATTTTCTCCATCATAGATTTTTCTTTCAGCTTACATAGCAATTTGTTTAAATCATCCCTATCATTACAAGCAAGAACGTCTCTAGCTATCTCCCCATCCATAAAATAACCATCAGGTACGTCAGGCATATCATATCTATTAGGAGAGATAGACATAATAGGTGAATCAAGGTTTTCATCGATTTCAGCATTTTCAATTTCTCTAGACTTAGCAATATGAGCATCAAGCAAATCACCTAGGGGCACATGTTCAGTTTCATCTAGCATGGTAGTAGCGTCATCATAATTTTCATTCAAAGCATAAGTAGCATCATCAATTACTTGCGACCTATCAGATTGGATAGCAGGTGATGGTGTTGCAAGCTTACTTAAAATAGAAGGTGAATCAAGTGCAGAGCTAGATGGACTTTCCTTACCTGCCCTCGTTCGAGAGGGTACGATCTTGGTTTTAGCGTCTGTTAGTTTCTTCATAATAACAATAGAAATCCTTGGTGAACACAATAAATAGAGCTATGCTCCCTGGCAATGGCGCCAGAAAATAGTCTTGATAACCCACAAGTATAGGGGATCGCAACAGTGTTCGAGGGTAGTATTTCACCCAAATTTATTGATTCGACATAAGGGGAGCTGATGACCCACAAGTATAGGGGATCAATCGTAGTCCTTTCGATAAGTAAGAGTGTCGAACCCAACGAGGAGCAGAAGGAAATGACAAGCAGTTTCCAGCAAGGTAATCTCTGCAAGTGCTATAAGTAACAGTGATAGATAGTTTTGTAGCAAGACAATTCGTAACAAGTGATAAGTAACAAAAGTAGCAATTGTGCAGCAAGGTAGCCCAATCCTTTTTTTAGCAAAGTGCATGCCTGAAAGGTCTCTTATCTGAAGCAAGGTGCTCTCGAGTACACATGGGAATTTCTGTCTAGTCACTTTCATCATGTTGAGTTGATCCACGTTCGTTACTTTGAAAATTTGATATGTGGGTGGACCGGTGCTTAGGTGTTGTTCTTACTTGAACTAAAAACCTACTTATGATTACCCCCTCTTGCAAGCATCCGCTACTACGAAAGAATAATTAAGGTAAATCTAACCATAGCTTGAAACATATGGATCCAAATCAGCCCCTTACGGAATAACGCATAAACTAGGGTTTAAGATTCTACCACTCTCGCAACTGATCATCTACTTAATACTCCACAATGCCTTCCCTTAGGACCAAAATATGGTGAAGTGTCATGTAGTCGACGTTCACATGACACCACTAAAGGAAGCAACAACATACATATCATCAAAATATCGAACGAATACCAACTTCACATGATTACTTATAACAAGACTTCTCACATGTCCTCGAGAACAAAAGTAACTACTCAAAAATCATCACCATGTTCAAGATCAGAGGTGTAATGAATATGATAAAGGATATGAACATATTATCTTCCACCAAGTAAACCAAGCATCAACTACAAGATGTAATCAACACTACTAGCACCCTAGGTACCAATATGAGGTTTTGAGACAAAGATTGAATAAAAGAGATGAACTAGGGTTTGAGATGAGATGGTGCTGGTGAAGATGTTGATGAAGATTGGTCCTTCCATGAAGGAGAAAGCATTGGTGATGTGATGGCTTCGATTTCCCCTCCCGAAGGGAAGTTTCCCAGTTAGAATCTCTCTGCCGGAGAGCAAAAGGGCCTTTGCCCAGGTTTCCCCCTCGAGACGGCGGCGTTTCGTCCCGAAAGTATCCTCTTCATTTTTTCTAGGTCAAAACCCATCATATAGCCGAAGAGGGGGGCAGAGCCTGCCTGTGGGCCTCCCGAGCCATCAGGGCGCGCACAGGGGGTGGTCGTGCCCTATTGGCTTGGGAGCCACAGGTGGCCCCTGTCTGGTTGTTCTTTGCTTCAAAAACTCATATATATTCCACAAAAAATCCTCGTGAAGTTTCAGGTCATTTGGAGTCCAGAAGATTTTCAGCCTTTTCATGGCTTTCGGGTCTAGAATTCCAGTTTCTGGTAATTTCCTCTTTGTGTTGGATCATGCAAATAAAGAGAAAAAAAGCATTAGAATTGCATCATAGAATGGAATAGTGACCAAGAATAATATAAATATTAATAAGAAATCATGATGCAAAATGGACGTATCAACTCCCCCAAGCTTAGACCTCGCTTGTCCTCAAGCGAAAGCTGAACTCGATAATAATGGCCACATGTTTTAGCGAGAGAGGTGTCGATAATAAAAATACGAACATGAAAGCATGATGATTATTAACATAGCAGCAAGTTTTCATCATATAGCTTCTCATAAACAAGTAACAATCTATCCACAACTATTAAATTATAAAGCATAAACTTTATTGACAACCAACAGACTATGTTCTTAGTCATTGAGACAATCACAATTCATCATATTTTAGAGAAGAGTCTATGTAGGAGCTTTCATTTTAGCAAGTTCACGTATTCAACTATCATTTAGTCTTCTATGATTGCTGACACTCAATGCATATTTTTAGAGCAAACGTTTCTATCACACACCTAAGAAGATAGGGGCTTTATTATTTTCGCCACCCAACTTATTTACCTCGAGGATAATGTCAACAATAATGACTCATGATTATCTACATCCAACTGGATATATATGCGTGGATCTTTCCCCCAACACATGATGCTTGCCACTAAAGAGTTAATAAGACGGAATAGAGATGAACATTATTGACTCTTGCATGAAAGTAAATACTGAAAAGTAAAAGATAGGCCCTTCGCAGAGGAAAGCAGAGGTTGTCATGCGCTTTTTATATTTGGATGCACAAGCTCTTAATGTAAAGGAATGTCACCTTATATATCCCCTTGTGATAGCAACCTTTATTATGCAGTTTGTTGCTTTTATTTCTTTGCCATCACAAGATCATACAAATCTTGTTTTCCCTTACAATAACAGATATACATATTTAGGAGAAATTTCTATTGCTTTATGCGCTGATGACAACTTACTTGAAGGATCTTATTCAATCCATAGGTAGATATGGTGGACTCTCACGGCAAGAAACTGGGTTTTAAGGGTTATGGATGCACAAGTAGTATCTCTACTTAGTGCGAATTTTGGGCTAGCAAAAGATGCTAGACAAGCACCGCATGTTAGAGGATCCATGACAATATAACTTCTATTGGCATGTAAACAAACACAACTCATTACATTGTCTTCCTTGTCCAACATTAACTATTCGATCATGTAGAAAATATTTGATGGGGGCTCACAATCATAAAAGATGTCCAAGATAGTATATTTGCATGTGAATCTCCTCTCCTCTTTCCTAATTTTGCATGGATTGTATCAATTAATAACACTATGTTTGTTAACTCCCAACAACTTTTACCAAGCACACTTCTTTTTTATGTGAAGTCATTACTCCCCATGGGATTATCATATGATCTTTTTGTTTCTTTTATTTCACTGCTATGATTGATGCATGAGAGTGAAGCAGCAAACTCAAACTAATCTTTATTATATAACCCTCACACTCAGTTATAGAGATAGGTAGATCACAAAGCAAGCATTCTAAGCAAAGAAATACTAAACTTTTATTCCTCTAGATCACGAAATAGCTAAGGATCGAACTAAGATAGATGGTAATGGTAAAGGTGATGGTGATACGATACCGGGGCACCTCACCCAAGCTTGGAACAAGCTAAGGGTGGTGCCCATACCCATGTACTCAAGTGTCCTTCTTGGTTGGTGATGGTGATGAAGTAGTAGGCTTGTCCTCCACAATGGATAGCAGGGCAGCTTTTAGATCTCTCATTTCATGAAGCAACTGCTGAATCATTGCGGTGTTCTTTTGCACCTCCACCATAATATGTTTATTCTCTGGCCACCAAGAGCTTTTGCCTGCATCACTTTCACTTGGACGAGAGATGTCCCAATTGGACGGTATATGCGAGCAAGAAATATTCTCAACGCCATAGTTATGAATCAAATTGTGGAAGTTATTTGCATGTAAACTGCCGAGGGGTCTACTCGAAGTGGATTCGTCTTGTGCTTCTTGAGCTAGATGGGCTCTCCTTCCCATTGGTGGATATGGGTTCGGAGAGGTGGAGATTCCTGCTAGCGTACCACGTTCTGAGGCAGGGGGATGCACTTCCATAGAGTCCATAGGTTCCTCCTTCGTGATGACTTCCTCAGCTCCCTCTCGTTCGACCTCCATATGTAGCAGCCAAGCCTCATCCTCAATGTTGTTGAAGGAGGACGATGATGTAAGAGCATAATTTTCACCAAGTAGTTTTGGTGGTTGATGACAATGCCCTTGCGGACTAATCGTGTGCATTGAGCTTTTAGATATTATCAGGTGGCATGAGACGGTTATTCATTCCCTCGGTGGTTAAAAGAGAAGACGGTGTTTCCTACTGATTTAGTGTTGGTGGACTTGAGTCGTAGGAAAATCCGTACTATCAAGAGGGGATCCGCATTTGGAAAGGTTGGGTGGAATCAACACATACACATTTTCTCCACTCTCCTTTCCTAGCACTCTGGAGCTCCTGACCTTCTTCTTATTCTATTTGTCCTGTATAAGCGGAAGTACCGCTCTGATGGGCGGTAGTACCGTCCCAGCGGTACTGCCGCCCTAAAGTACTAAGGGAACTTCCGCTTATGGTTTTCTTCTCGCATTCTGGTTTCTAGTGAGTAGAAGTACCGCTCCACCCGGAGCGGTAGTACCACTCTGTTGGTCCAGACTCTCTCGCAGGGGACTAGACATGTGTCTGGTACCCCGTGCCACTATGGGCGGAAGTAGGGTGGCCGCATTAGCAGAAGTACCGCTCCTCTAACCTGTACTACCATGCTGTCCCCCGGTACTTCCGTCCGGTCTGCCTCTCCTACAGCGCCAAGCAGAAGTACCGTTGGTAGGAGTGGTAGTACTGCTCCGACGGCACTACCGCCTCCCTGACCATGTCAGCTGTGTGGGGACGGCAGGATCTTCTGTGCAAGTGGAAGTACCTCTCCCCTGAGCGGTACTACCGCTTATACACATATTGTGGGCAGAAAACGGTCAGATTCTCTCCACTATATAAGTGGGTTTTATTCTCCAAGGAGACTCACCTCTTTTCCCAAAAAGCTCCATTGTTGTTCCTAAGCTCATTCTTGCCCGATCTCTCTCCCTAGCCATTGAATCTTGTTGATGCTCTAGGGATTGGAAGAGAGGGCCTTGATCTACACTTCCACCAAGAGAAATTTGATTCCCCCCACTAATCCCTTGCGAATCTTGTTATTGTTGGGTGTTTGAGCACCCTAGACAGAAGAGGTCACCTCGAAGCCATATTCCATTGTGGTCAAACTTTGTGGTGGTGTTGGGAGCCTCCAATTAAGTTGTGGAGATTAACCCAACCTTGTTTGTAAAGGTCCAGTCGCCGCCTTCAAGAGCACCACTAGTGGAATCACGGCATCTCGCGTTGTGTGAGGGCGTGAGGAGAATACAGTATCCTTAGTGGCATCTTGGGGAGCATTGTGCCTCCACACTACTCTAACGGACACGTACTTCCCCTTAAAGGGAAGGAACTTCGGTAACACATCGTCGTCTCCATCAATTCCACTTGTGGTTACTTCTTACCTTTACTTTGAGCAAGGTTTACTTATCTTGTATCCTTTCCTTACTTGTGTTGTTATTGTTGTTGGCATCATATAGGTTACTCACCTAGTTGCATATCTAGACAACCTATTTGTTGCTAAACCTAATTTGCTAAAGAAAAGTTAAAATCTGGTAGTTGCCTATTCACCCCCCCCCCCCTCTAGTCAACCATATCGATCCTTTCAGATGACATAGCTTCCATACCTTGAAAATTCTGTCAGAAAAACAACCGAAACAAGAATATATGAGAAAATTGTGATGCGGTGCTCAAAACATATGGGAGTATATATAATGAATTTTTCCAGGTCGGGATACGTGTTCGGGAAGAAAACGGAGCCGGGGGGCACACGAGGGGCTCCCAAGCCATCAGGGCGCGCCCATGGGGGGTGGCCGCGCCCTATTGTCTTGGGACTCCCTCATGGGTCCCCTCGGCTGATTTTTATTTTTGTAATTTTTCTAATATTCCAAAACTCACAGAAATATTTTTATGGAATTTTGGAGTCGGTTTGCTTACCGTATCAGATGCCTACCCCTTTTCAGGGTTTTGGAGTGTTTCAGAGGGTCTCTCTTCTGTGTTCTTCCGGTGTCATCACTTGAATAATATTAGTTTCAACATTAATGGTCGTACCTGAGATATAATGTTTAATTCTTTACCCATTAACCACTCTCGGATTTGTGCCCTCGCCATTTTTGATCTTAATGGCTTCGGAGCGATAAACTTCTTCGGCGATATAGGGTCCTTCCATTTGGAGAGAAGTTTTCCTGCAAAAAAACTGAAACGAGAATTGTACAAAAAAACTAGATCACCAATTTTAAATTCTCGTTTTTGGATTCTTTTGTCATGCCATCTTTAACTTTTTTCTTGAACAACTTGGCATTTTCATAGGCTTGTGTCCTCCATTCATCTAGAGAGCTAATGTCAAATAACCTCTTCTCACCAACAAGTTCGAAATCATAGTTAAGTTCTTTAATTGCCAAATAAGGTTTATGCTCCAACTCAAGAGGTAAATGACATGCTTTTCCATAGACCATTTTATAATGGGACATTCCCATAGGATTTTTATAAGCAGTTATATAAGCCCATAATGCATCGTCAAGTTTCTTAGACCAATTCATCCTAGATCTATATATTAACAGTCTTTTGCACAATCAATTTTATTTCTCGGTTACTCAATTCAACTTGACCGCTAGAGTGAGGATGATAATGTGATGCAATCCTATGGTTAACATCATATTTAGCTTGAAGTTTACGGAAACCTCCATGAATAAAGTGTGAACCACCACCAGTCATTAAATATCTAGGGACTCAAAATCCTGGGAAGATAATTTCTTTAAGCATTTTAATTGAAGTGTTGTGATCAACACTACTATATGGAATAGATTTCTACCCACTTAGTAACGTCATCAACAACAACTAACATATGAGTGTACCCATTAGAGGAAGGAAAAGGTCCCACATAATCAAAACCCCAAACATCAAATGGTTCAATGGCAAGTGAATAATTCATAGGCATTTCCTGACGTCTACCAATGTTACCAATCCTTTGACATTCATTACAAGAAAGTACAAACTTACGTGCATCTTTGAAAATAGTAGGCTAATAAAAACGAGACTGTAGTACCTTGTGTGCAGTTTGTGACCAACGTGGTGCCCTCCGTAAGCCTCGGAATGACACTTCCGTAGGATTTATTCCTGTTCATGCTCAAGTACACAACATCTAATAATACCATCTAATCCCTATTTATATAGATGTGGGTCATCCCAAAAGTAATGTCATAAATCAAACGAGAACTTTTTCTTTTGTTGGTAGGTGAAACTAGGTGGTATATATTTAGCAACAATGTAATTAGCATAATTTGCATACCAAGTAGTATTACGAGAAGCATTTATAACAGCTAATTGCTCATCAGGAAAATTATCATCAATAGGCAGTGGGTCATCAAGAACATTTTTCCATCCTAGACAAGTTATCTGCTACAGGATTCTCAGCTCCTTCCCTATCAACAATATGCAAATCGAACTCTTGAAGTAAAAGCACCCACCTAATTAGTCTAGGCTTAGCATCTTTTTTTGCCATCAGATATTTAATAGCAGCATGATCTGTGTGAATAGTAACTTTGGAATCAACAATATATGGTCTAAACTTGTCACATGCAAACACAGCTGCTAAAAATTATTTCTCAGTAGTAGCACAATTTCTTTGAGCAATATCTAGAGTCTTACTAGCATAATGAATAACATTCAATTTCTTGTCTAATCTTTGCCCTAGAACAGCACCAACAACATAATCACTAGCATCACACATAATTTCAAAAGGTAAATTTCAATCAGGTGGTTGAACAATAGGTGCAGAAATCAAGGCTTTCTTAAGTATTCCAAAGGCTTCTACACAATCATCATCAAAAACAAACGGCATATCTTTTTGAAGAAGATTAGTTAATGGCCTAGAAATATTTGAGAAATCTTTAATGAAACGCCTATATAAACCAACATGACCAAGGAAGCTCCTTACCTCTAACATCTTTAGGACATGTCATTTTCTCTATTGCATCAACCTTGGCTTTGTCTACTTCAATACCTCATTCAGAAATTTTATGCCCAAGTACTATACCTTCATTCTCCATAAAGTGGCACTTCTCCCAATTCAAGACAAGATTAGTTTCTTCACATCTCTGTAAAACTCAATCAAGGTTGCTTAAGAAATCATCAAAAGAAGTCCCGTAAATGGAAAAATCATCCATGAATACCTCAACAATCTTTTCACAAAAATCAGAGAATATAGCAGTCATACATCTTTGAAAAGTAGCAGGTGCATTACATAAACCGAAAGACATACGTCTATAAGCATAAGTTCCAAACAGACAAGTAAAAGTAGTTTTATCTTGATCTTCTTTTGACACAGTTATTTGAGAAAAAATAGAATATCCATCAAGTTTTAAAAGATGTATAAAAGGCAAGGGGTAATGATCTTTTCTAGTAGCTGTGTTTAATTTCCTGTAATCAATTACCATCCTATAACCAGTTACTATCCTTTGTGGAATAAGTTCATTTCTATCATTAGGAACAATAATTATACCTCCTTTCTTAGGAACACAATGAACATGACTTACCCATCTACTATCAGCTATGGGATAGATTATATTTGCCTCCGGAAGCTTTCATATTTTAGTTCTTACCACTTCCTTCATTTTAGGATTCAGACGGCGTTGATGATCAACGACAGGTTTAGCATTCAGTTCCATGTTAATCTTATGTTGACATAGAGTGGGACTAATGCCCTTAAGATCATCAAGAGTATATCCAATAGCAGCTCGGTGCTTCTTCAGAGTGTTAAATAATCTCTTTTCTTCATGCTCTGAAACATTAGCACTAATAATAACACGATATATCTTCTTTTCATCAAGATAAGCATATTTCAATGTATCAGGTAATTTCTTCAACTAACACACGGGATCTCCCTTCGGTGGGGGAGGATCACCTAGAATGTCAACATGCAAATTGTGTTTAAGAATATGTATTTTCTTAAAGAATATTTCATCTATTTCATTCCTCTCATTTATATTCATATCATTTTCATGGTCTAGCAAATATTGTTCTAAAGGATCAGTAGGAGGCACAACAATAGAAGCAAGACCAATAATTTCATATTTATTATATAAATCTTTCTCACATGGTTTTCTAACAAACTTAGAGAAATTAAATTCATGATACAAATCACCAAAACTTACATTAACCTTTTCTTTAACAAAATCAATTTTAGCATTAATGACATTCAAGAAAGGTCTACCGAATATAATGGGACAAAAATTATCTTGTAGTGAACCAAGTACTAAGAAATCAGTGGGGTACTTAATTTTTCCACACAATACTTCAACATCTCTATCAATCCCAAGTGGTGAAATAGTATCTCTATTTGCAAGCTACACTGTAACATTGATGTCTTTCATCTCAGATGGTGCTATATCATTCATAATTTCTTGATATAAGGTAAAAGGAATAGCACTCATGCTAGCACCCATGTCACACAAACCATGATAGCAATGATCTCCAATTTTAACATAAACAACATGCATGCCAATAATGAGTTTATTCTTATCTAGCACATCATGTTCGTTTCTAGCAGGTTTTGCGATTCTAGCAGCTTCATTGCAGAAGTAAATAACCTACCCATCAATGATATCAAATAAGAGATCTTTAACCATAGAAACATTAGGTTATACATTTATTTGTTCAAAAGGTTTGGGTGCTCTAACATTGCTTTTACTAACCATAGTTGTAGCCTTAGCATGTTCCTTAATCTTAATAGGAAAGGTGGTTTCTCAATGTAAGTAGTGGGCACAACTGGATCAATATTATAGATAATAGTTTCTTCTTTAGCAATAATAGGTTCCTCTAACAATTCAATGGGTGGATGATATTTAAACCACTTCTCCTTAGGGAGATCAACATGAGTAGCAAATGATTCACAGAAAGAAACTACTATCTCAGAGTCAAGCCATTATTTATTGTAAACTTATGAAAGGTATCAGTTTCCATAAAAGATTTAACACAATCAAACTCAAGTTTTATACCTGACTCTTTACCTTCGTCGATCTCCCAATCTTCATATTTGGGTTTATTCTTTCTAGAAGATCCCATTTTAATTCAATAGTTCTCTTCATGAAGGAACCAACAGAAGAAGAATCAAGCATTGATTGATCATCATGAGAAAGTCGAGCATAAAAGTTTTGTAGAATTATTTCTCTTGAGAGCTCATGATTGGGGAAAGTGTGCATCATAGATTTAAACCTCACTCAAGCTTGAGAGATGCTTTCTCTTTCACAAGGCCAAAAATTATATATATAATTCCGATGATAAAATTTCTGGTGAAATTCCAGCTTCAATCGGTTCCAGTCCCATGTTCCAGCATCATCCAATAGCATGTACCAAATCAATGCCTTTCCCTCCAAAGATATAGGTAAAAAATTCTTCTTGACTTTATCCTCGGATAAACCTGCAAGCTTAAATAATCCACAAATCTCATCTATATATATCAAGTGCAAATCCGGATGAGTTGTTACGTCTCCTGCATAAGGATTAGCTAGCAGTTTCTATTACATACCCGAAGGAATCTCATAATAAATATTTTCAGAAAGTTCAGTAGGTTGGGGAGTGGCCTTTGCCACTTCCATTCGAGGCGAAGATACCTCGAACAAACCTCTCAAAGGATTATCATCAAAGTAACAAGCAGTAATAAATTTCAGCACGTATCGAAAATGTTTCCTTACCAAATTCCACTCACCAAAGGTGCTTCACTCCCCGGCAATGGCGTCAGAAAAGAGTATTGATGACCCACAAGTATAGGGGATCAATCGTAGTCCTTTCGATAAGTAAGAATGTCGAACCCAACGAGGAGCAGAAGGAAATGACAAGCGGTTTTCACCAAGGTATTCTCTGCAAGTGCTATAAGTAACATTGATAGATAGTTTTGTAGAAAGATAATTCATAACAAGTGATAAGTAACAAAAGTAGCAAGTATGCACCAAGGTAGCCCAATCCTTTTTATAGAAAAGGACATGCCTGAAAGTTATCTTATATGAAGCAAGGTGCTCTCGAGGACACATGGGAATTTCCGTCTAGTCACTTTCATCATGTTGAGTTGATTCGCGTTCGTTACTTTGATAATTTCATATGTGGGTGGACCGGTGCTTAGGTGATGTTATTACTTGAACTAACAACCTACTTATGATTACCCCCTCTCGCAAGCATCCACAACTACGAAACAAGAATTAATATAAATCTAACCATAGCATGAAACATATGGATCCAAATCAGCCCCTTACGGAATAACGCATAAACTAGGTTTTAAGCTTCTGTCACTCTCGCAACCCATAATCTACTTATTACTCCACAATGCCTTCCCTTAGGCCCAAAATATGGTGAAGTGCATGTAGTCGACGTTCTCATGACACCACTAAAGGGAGCAACAACATACATATCATCAAAATATCAAACGAATACCAACTTCACATGATTACTTATAACAAGACTTCTCCCATGTCCTCGAGAACAAAAGTAACTACTGACAAATCATCACCATGTTCAAGATCAGAGGTGTAATGAACATGATAAAGGATCTGAACATATTATCTTCCACCAAGTAAACCAACAAGCATCAACTACAAGATGTAATCAACACTACTAGCTACCCCCAGGTACCAATCTGAGGTTTTGAGACAAAGATTGAATACAAGAGATGAACTAGGGTTTCAGATAAGATGGTGTTGGTGAAGATGTTGATGAAGATTGGTCCTCGCACGAAGGAGGAAGCGTTGGTGATGATGATGGCTTCGATTTCCCCCTCCCGAAGGGAAGTTTCCACGGCAGAATCTCTCTGCGGAGAGCAAAAGGGCCTTTGCCCAGGTTTCCACCTCGAGATGGCGGCGCTTCGTCCCAAAAGTACCCTATTCATTTTTTTCTAGGTCAAAACCCATCATATAGCAGAAGAGGGGGTCGGGGCCTGCCTATGGGCCTCCCAAGCCATCAGGGCGCGCCCATGGGGGTGGCCGCACCCTATTGGCTAAGGAGCCACAGGTGGCCCCCCTCTAGTTGTTCGTTACTTCAAAAATTCAGATATATTCCACAAAAATTCCTCGTGAAGTTTTAGGTCATTTGGACTCCAGAAGATTTGCAGCCCTTTTTCATGGCTTTCGGGTCCAGAATTCCAGTTTCCGGTAATTTCTGTCTTTGTGTTGGATCATGCAAATAAACAGAGAAAAAACATTAGAATTGCATCATAGAATGGAATAATGACCAAGAATAATATAAATATTAATAAGAAATCATGATGCAAAATGGACGTATCAGGAGCCAAAGAATATTTATTGGTCTTAGTAGTTGAGTTGTCAATTTAACCACACCGGGGATATCTTTCTACAGCAAAGTTTTTTGTAGCGTAGTAACAATAGCAATGGATATAGCGGAACGTAGCAGTTTGTAGTGATTGTAACAGTAGCAGTAGCGAAAGTAACTTAACGGGAACCAATAAGCAAAAAGCGTAGGCCATGGATAAGTGATGGGTTGATATGGATGACATTCATCATGCAACATTTACACACTAGAGCGACACAGAACTAGCTCCAATTCATTAATATAATACATGCATGTATTCCGTATATAGTCATATGTGCTTATAATAATAACTTGCATGATATCTTTTGTCCTACCCTCCCATGGCAGCGGGGTCCATATGGAAACTAAGAGATATTAAGGCCTCCTTTTGATAGAAAACCAGAGCAAAACATTAACACATGTTGAATACATGAACTCCTCAAACTACGGTCATCACTGGAAAGAATCCCAATTGTTGTCACCTTGGGGGATGCAGATTATAACACGTAATAGGTGCATACAACTTGCAAGATAGGATCTAAAATACTCTTATATTCATGGAAACATAATAGGTTCAGATATGAAATCATGACACTCGATCCCTAGTGACAAGCATTAAGCATAACAAAGTCATAGTAACATCAATCTCAGAACATAGTGGATACTAGGGATCAAGCCCTATCAAAATACCTCAATTACATGATCAATATCATCCAATGCCATCACCATCCAGCATGCCTACAAAGGAATTACTCACTCCCGGCGGTGAGCATCATGGAATTGTTGATGGAGAAGGGTTGGTGATGACGATGGCGACAATCTCCACTCTCTGGAGCCCCAAACAGACTCCAGATCAGCCCTCCCAAGGAAGAAGAGGAGGTAGCAACGGCTCCATCTCGTGAAACATGATGAAAACTTCTCTCCTATTTTTTTCTCGGAAAATAGGAATTTATAGGACTAGAATTAGGGTCTGCGGGGCCACATGGGCTTCCCAAGGAAAGAGGGCACGCCCTAGGGGGGTCATGCCCGGTTGCCTTGGCAGCAACTGGTGGGCCCCCTCCGGTGGTTCTTCGCTCCAATATTCATTATATATTCTAGAAAAATCTCCAAAAAGTTTCGTCCAATTACGAGAACTTTTATTTCTGCACAAAAATAACACCATAGTAGTTCTGCTGAAAACAGCGTTACTTCGGGTTAGTTTTATTCAAATTATGCAAAATAGAGTTCAAAACAAGAGCGAAAGTGTTTGGAAAAGTAGATACGTTGTAGCCATATCACATGTCATCCACACGCATACAATCGCAACGGTAGGGCTGCACCACCCCTCAGGTATGAGATCATGACCATGTCCCTAAATTAAAATTGAATATTCTGCCATTTGAGAGTATTTACATTCTTGATGTATATCTTACTTGGTAATTAGAAACTAAACAACGTTTTACATGTTTACAATATCTCGAGGATAGACGTGTTGCTGCTGCTGTTTGTGCTTTCACTAGTTTTGCTTGTGTTTGGTGGTCTGAACATTGCAGAATATATCATGATAATATCCCTACTACTTGGGCTGCTTTGAAAATTGCTATGCGTACTCGTTGGGTTTCACCATATTAGACGTGAATTACTTCAAAATTTGCAGCGTTTACGACAAGGGGAAAACTCTGTATAGGAATATTATCAGGAATTACAAACTTATATGATTAGATGTGGTATTGTTGAATAATGAAGCTATGGTTGCATGTTTTATGGGTGGGTTAAATAGAGATATTCAGACCATTCTAGAGTATAAGGAGTATAACACTATCACTCATTTATTCCATCTTGCTTGCAAAGTTGAACGTGAAGTGCAGGATTGACAGTCATTGGAGCGAACTAATTTTTCTATAGGACGATCTTCATCATGGACGCCACGTATGACATCTACTTCCACACGTCCTACCATAGCATCACCTACACCAGCCGCCAACTCCAACCGAGATAGCAAAAAACAGACACCACCAATACCCTCCGCCAAAGGCACAACTTCGTGTCCCACACACAACCCTTCTTCATCCATGGCATCAACAGGGCAAACACATGAGTTTATATGTCATCGTTGCAAGGGTGGAGGTCACTATGCGAGAGAATGCATATCCAAGCGTGTAATGCTCATTACTGAGGATGGTGGATATGAGTCTGCTAGTGATTATGATGAGGAGACTTTAGCTCTTATTGCAAGTGAAGAATAGGGTGTTTATGATCATGAACAAGAGACACAATATATGGCTGCTGACTATGCTGACAAGTATGAAATTTTAGTTGCTCAACGTGTTTTGAGTGTGCATGTAACACAGGCTGAGCAAAATCAGAGGCACAATTTGTTCCATACAAAGGGAGTTGTGAAGGAACATTATATTCGTGTCATCATTGATGGAGGGAGTTACAAAAACTTAGCTAGCATGGAGATGGTGGAGAATCTGTCTCTCACCACCAGACTACATGCTCATCCTTACTACATACAAGTTCAACAATAGTGGCAAGGTTAAGGTAACACGTACTGTTCGCGTGCATTTTAGTATTGCTACATATGTTGATTATGTTGATTGTGATGGGGTACCCATGCAAGCATGCTCCGTTTTACTTGGTAGACCATGGCAATTTGATAAAAAATCTATACACCATGATAGGAAAAATCAGTATACTCTTGTTCATAAGGATAAAAAAATTACTTTGCTTCCTATGTCTCCTGAACAAATTTTGATAGATGATATTGCTAGAGCTAGTAAAGCAAAACAGGAGCAAAATAAGAGTGAAAATAAGATTGTAGCTAAAGAGTTTGAGCAACACAATAAGCCTAATAAACTGTCATCTAGTGTTGCATCTGAAATAAAATTGAAAAGTGCATGTTACTTGCCACCAAGTCTGATATTACTGATCTGGATTTTACTAAATCTGTTTGCTATGCTTTTGTGTGCAAAGAGGTATTATTTCATTCAAGGACATGCCTCCCTCTTTGACTCCTGCTGCCACTAACATTTTGCATGAGTTTGCTGACGTCTTTCCACAAGACGTGCCACCGGGATTACCACCTATTTGAGGGACCGAGCATCAGATTGATTTAATTCCCGGTGTATCGCTACCCAACCATGTGCCATGCCGTACCAATCCAGAGGAGACGAAGGAGATTATGCGTCAAGTATGGGAGCTTCTCGACAAAGGTTATATACGCGAATCCCTAAGTCTTTGTGTTGTTCCAATTATTCTAGTGCCGAAAAAGGATGGTACATTGTGTATGTGTGTTGATTCTAGAGGCATTGATAATATTACTATTCGTTATCATCATTTTATTCCTAGGCTAGATGATATGCTTGATGAATTAAGTGGCTCTACCATTTTCTTCAAAGTTGATTTGCGTAGTGGATACCATCAAATTCATATGAATTTGGGAGATGAATGTAAAATATAATTTAAAACTAAGTTTGGATTATATGAGTGGTTAGTCATGCCTTTTGGGTTAACTAATGCACCTAACACTTTCATGAGATTAACGAACGAAGTTTTACGTGATTTCATTGGGCGATTTGTGGTAGTCTACTTTGATGATATACTGATTTATAACAGATCTTTGGAGGAACATTTGGAACATTTACGTGCTGTTTTTAATGCTCTACATGATGCACGTTTGTTTGGTAACCTTGGGAAGTGCATATTTTGCACCGACCGAGTATCTTTTCTTGGTTATGTTGTTACTCCACAAGGAATTGAAGTTGATAAAGACAAGATTGAAGCTATTGAGAGCTTGCCGCAGCCCAAAACAATCACACAAGTGAGGAGTTTTCTTTGCATTGCTCATTTCTATACGCGTTTTGTGTGGATTTCAGCACCATTGTTGCACCTCTCAATGAGCTTACAAAGAAGGATGTGCCTTTCGTTTGGGGTACTGCACAGGAAGAAGCCTTCATGGTATTGAAAGATAAGTTAACACATGCCCTTTACTCCAACTTCCTGATTTTAATAAGACTTTTGAGCTTGAATGTGATGCTAGTGGAATTGGATTAGGAGGTGTGTTGTTACAAGATGGTAAACCTGTTGCATACTTTTCTGAAAAATTAAGTGGGCCTAGTCTGAATTATTCTACTTATGATAGGGAATTATATGCTCTTGTTCGGACTTTAGAAACATGGCAACATTATTTATGGCCCAAAGAATTTGTTATACATTCTGATCATGAATCATTGAAAGACATTAAAAGTCAAGCGAAATTGAACCATAGACATGCTAAATGGTTTGAATTCATTGAGACTTTCCCTTGTGTCATTAAACACAAGAAGTGTAAAGAAAATGTTATTGCTGATGCATTGTCTCGTCGTTATACTATGTTTTCACAACTTGACTTTAAAATATTTGGATTGGAGACCATCAAAGATAAATATGTGCATGATGCTGAATTTAAAGATGTGATGCAGAATTGTAAAGAAGGGAGAACATGAAACAAGTTCATCATTAATGATAGATTTATGTTTCGTGCTAACAAGCTATGCATTCCAGCTAGCTCCGTTCGTCTTTTGTTGTTGCGGGAGGCACACGGAGGATGGTTAATGGGACACTTTGGCATGAAGAAGACGGGGACGTACTTGTTACACATTTCTTTTGGCTAAAGATGAGACGGGATGTTGACCGTTTTGTTGCTCGATGCACTACATCTCAAAAAAGCTAAGTCACAACTCAATCCTCATGGTTTATATATGCCTTTGCTAGTACATAGTGTTCCATGGGAGGATATATATATATATGTGTGTGTGTGTGTGTGTGTGTGTGTGTGTGTGTGTGTGTGTGTGTGTGTGTGTGTGTGTGTGTGTGTGGACTTTGTTTTAGGTTTACCTCAAACAATGAAGGGGATGGATAGCATATTTATTGTCGTGGATAGATTTTCAAAAATGGCACACTTTATACCATGTCATAAAAGTGATGATGCTGTTAATATTGGTTATTTTTTCTTTCGTTAAATTATTCGCTTTCATGGTGTGTCAAATACAATTGTTTTGGATCGTGATACTAAATTTCTTAGCTACTTTTGGAGATGTTTATGGGCTAACTTGGGGACTAAACTGTTTTTTAGTACTACATGTCACCCCCAAACTGATGGACAAACTGAAGAAGTCAATAGAACTTTGTCTACTATGCTTAGAGTTGTTTTGAAGAATAACTGAAAATGTGGGAAGAATGCTTGCCTCATATTGAATTTGCTTATAATCGTTCGCTGCATTCTACTACTAAGATGTGCCATTTTGAAGTTGTGTATGGTTTCCTACCTCGTGCACCTATTGATTTGTTGCCTCTTTCATATTCGGAAAAGGTTAATTTTGATGCTAAACAACATGCTGAATTGATCTTAAAAATGCATGAGTTAACTAAGGAAAGCATTGAGTGTATGAATGCTAAATGTAAACTTGCTGGAGATAAGGGTAGAAAACATGTTGTCTTTGCACCTAGAGATCTTGTTTGGTTACATTTGCGTAAGGATAGATTTCCTGATTTGCGCAAATCAAAGCTAATGTCACATGCTGATGGTCCTTTTAAGGTGTTAGAGAAAATAAATGATAATGCATATAAACATGAGCTACCTGCAAATTTTGGGGTTAGTCCCACTTTTAACATTGTGGATTTGAAGCCTTATTTGGGTGAGGAAGATGAGATTCCATCGAGGACGACTTCAGTTCAAGAAGGGGAGGATGATGAGGACATCAATACCATAGTTACGCCCACATCCCCTGCTACTATACATACTGGACCAATTACTAGAGCTCACGCATGCCAATTAAATTATCAGGTACTTTCATTTCTTGGCAATGATTGTAATGTTCATGAGAATATGATGTTGTCTAAAATAGATACATTTGTGTTAATTACTAATGAAGGGACAAACATGGACAAGAGGGATGAACACTGGAGTAGGATCAAACATGGAGATGAAGGCGCGCGCGAAGGGAACCAGAACGGCGTTTCTAGTGGAGTTTTCAGCATTTTGAAGCCCCCATGATGACATACAAGGACATGGACGAAATATACCCCTTTCATAAATTTTGTCCATAGCTTATTATAGGTGATGCGCCACCTTATTTTTGGGCCAGGCCCATGTAATTTCAAAATATTACTTCATAGGCTGGTTTTAGAGTCAGTGTTGTTGGGGAAGCGACTCAGGAGGTGTTTTAGTCCCACGTGCCAAGGGTAGACGAAATCCCCTCCCTTCTTCCCTATAAATACAACCCTTAAGGTACCGTTTAGACTTGGTTTTTGTTTAGATTAAAAGTTCGCCATAGCTGCAACTTCGCTTCCTTCGTTTGTGTTCTACGACCAGACCAAGACGGCACAGAACCTCACTTTCATTAATAAACCTTTCCTCTTATATTCGCAATATCCACATTGCAATTTCAGTTTCTTACTTGTTCTTCGTTTGCGTGCAGGAAACCGACCCTCGTGGTCAGGTTGATCGTGCTCCGGCGTAGTCAATAACCTCTCGGAGTTGGTTTAGCGATTGGTAAGGCACGACGTCCTCGCACGTTCGTAGTCGGATCATCAAATTCTACTCCACCGAAAACGATAGTCGCCATCTCATCGAAAGAGGGGACACCTTTTCCTTTATCAGGTTCCAGCAGCAACGGACGAGAGAAAAGAAAGGGAATTTTTGTTAAGGAGTGGAGGAGTAAATATAGGAGAGTTGGGAGCTGGAGTAAACTTGGTGTAAAATTATACTCCTTCAATCGTTTGAGGGATCAGAGGTGCGGTTAGCCTTCTATTTTCCTTCTCTAAGTCTCGGAACCGCTGCTTGCGGCAGCCCGGTTCATCGGCTCAAAAAGCATCTTTGTGCGCGATGGTGCTCTCTCAGATCTCGCTATAGAGGTTGTTCTCCTCTTTTTCTGGTGTTGCCATGGTGGCGCGGAGGACGTTTGTGGATTACATTTCGGCGAGGCACAAATTTCTTCAAGGGTGGAATAGTAATTTTACTTCTTGCGGTATTCTTTGTGCAAAGTTGCTTGACAAGCATGTTTATCTCTTATGATGACCATATGCGTAATCTCTATGAACAGATTGTCTAATGAAATATGTGGTTGCTACAAAATAAAAATAAATAAATAAAGGTTTTTAGAGGATCAGTTAGATATGCCTAAGTAAACCTCAATGTAACACTCTGGTCCATATGGCGTTTTGCCCTTTTTATGAAAATTCGTTTGCTTTATATATTATTAGTGCACAACAAATGTCTGCGTGCTTATTAAATACACACAAGATAAATAGCTGCTGCAGCCTGCAAGCAGTCGTATCTCTCAACTATCCTTCTTCCCGTTGGAGTTGGGAACATTGTGACCCTTCTAATAATAACATGACATCTTGGTAGCAATTGGCAGAATGCTAGTATCATCGATAGCAGTAGCACTACATCTCTCCAGGAAGCATTGTATCCCCAGGAAGATCACAAAATGCATTACCCTACATTGCAACAACACAACAGATGCGACATTAGTAATTTCTGTAGCACCATTTGCCCTTCATTGCAACAAGAGCCCAAGTACTTCTCAACATCACTTACCTCCCCTGTAAGATGGGCAACACATCTTTTCTCAGCGATCAGTTCAGCTTCACTCTGAAGGAATTATTACATGATAGGTTATGCCATCATTATACTGCATATTATCAACAATTATTCCTACAACTCGGTAGTACCTTTTTGATCCGGCCCCAGAGAAAATCGTCCATTGCGACATCTTTAACTAGTTCATAGTCGCCATCGCCCTGTATGAATAATGTCATAGTGCAAATTGCCATCCTGTATAAACTCCTACCAGGAAGAAAAGTAATGGGGATTTCAGTTTGAAATCTTACCTTTGATCTGCACGGCATGCTGAATACGATGTCTTCTGCTATGCCATAAGGATTTCCGGTCGTATAAACCTATGGTTTGGCATCGCCTTTGCTTCAGTGGTACATCAAAACAAAAGAAACAATGCACAATCCTAGAGTAGAAAACATTACCCCTGTAGAGAACCAGTCTCCTTCTGGGGTAGGAGTTACGAGGGACCTCATGGCATCGACGATGGAAACAGCGGTTGATGCAGCTGAAGATCTGCCCCACTTTTGGATGAGCACACCTCCACGCTGCATAGCCATTGGAATAAATACGCAATATTCTCTTAGTTGTCCCAAATGATCGATGAATTGCAGATAAATGTGGAACAGCATGTACCTTTTGAACAGTTATAGTGAAATCCTCTTCTAGCCACTTTGTATCTTCGATGACTTCTTTTACTGGCCTCCCATTAATTTTGGCATTCAAGAAATCAGGAACCTACTCAGGTGGAAATCATCAAATCAGTACTCCAAGGCACTACCAACAGAGTAGCCATGTTTGTAATCATATCTTCACCTGAGTTGTTGAATGGTTTCCCCAAATAGTCATATTTGATATTTTGTCATAGAACACACCAGCTTTTAATGCTAGCTGCAGAAGCATTGTGAATGACAGATTAGTCTGCCATTTGTTGAAATAAAATAACAGAAACATATCAGAAATAATTAAGATTCAACATCAAGTACCTGACACTTGGCTCTATTTTCATCCAACCTTGTCAATGCATGAAAGTTCTTTGCTGGTAGGTTGGGAGCATTTTTCAAGCAGATCAAAGCACTAGAAGAATCATATACTAGTCAGACATGATAATAGCATAAATCAATAACACACTTAGCAACCACAAAACCTGTCCATACTTAGTGTTACAGGGGTTCCCAACAACTATGACTTTCACATTCCGAGATGCCACAGCGTTAAGTGCTTTCCCCTGAGACAATTCAAAATTTCAGCCAATAACAAACAACTATTCTGTGATCATTTGTGTACTCACATATCTGTTAAAATCAGATTTCTGTTCAAGTTTTTATCAGCTTTCATGCTAATGAATCCCATAGTTTCCCCTCCCTCAAATATGCAAGAGGACAGGGAACATTTTGTATCTAGGGAATCACATAGTTAAATGTCAAAGTTTGAGATATACTTTCCCACAAAGAAAAATAATCTGTCTCTTTTACAGAATGGGTTCTTACAATTTTATGACAGTATACTTGACAGTTAATAAGGAAAAGAATGCAAAAGGAAACCTGTTCAGCGAAGATTTGACCATTGATATCTAGTAAGGCAGCTCGCTCCACTCCAGGTCCTCTGGGTTTGGCCCCAACTAGAAGGGCCCAATCTGCATCTTCGAAGATCACATAAGGATCTATGCCGATGCTGACTTCCCTTAGCAATGGATACAATGAATCCTCCAGTTCCATAGCAACACCTGCAGTTGTAATTATAAGAAAGCATTAGGAAGAAGGCGATATTGCTCTGTCTCGGTAATTCATTTATACCTGGGAGTACAGCAATATTGGAATTGGTTGTGCAGTTTAAAATGTGTATTATGTACTCCCACCGTTCCAAAATAAGTGTCGCTGATTTAGTACAAAGTTGTACTAAATCAGCGACACTTATTTTGGGACGGTAGGAGTAGCAAATTACGATGGATCGGAGTTGCTTCTCAAATGTCAAGGAAAATAAGTTAGTCAAGCTACCTTCTAGTGCTTGTAATGATCTTTCCGAGCCCAATAACTTAAGTGCTATTGGTTGGTCCTGTCCAAAAACCTCACCGGAGGCAAGCTGCAAAAATTTAGAGGAATAAATGGTCAATACTACTGTATGTTTCTACTGCAAAAATTTCAAGACAAGAACATGGTCACTCGCATTGTAATTAAGCACAAAGATGATACATCAGCAGAAAGGAAAGTACTAATCAGTTATGTGCATAGCAGGTAGATTCTGTACTCCTAGTGGCAACAGTAGAATTATCACTAGGCAGTACTTGGCACTATCAATATACTGCACTTGCATCTGGTAAATTAGAATATTGTGACTGTTACTGCGCCATTCTTGTCTATGCATTTTCAATAAAATGAGGAGAATTGTTGACAGGGTCAACACCTCTACATAGACAAAATTTGAATAAATTGGATGAAGACAATGTTTTTATTACGGTCGGTGCAACTTACTTTGAACATCAGATGGTTCGATATCATCCCGGCCGCACCAGACACAGAAACGTTCACTAATTTTTTCCAGGACTTGATCTTTTCATCCTGCGTTCCGTTTGACAGGAGGAGCACAGATTAGTACGAGCAGCTCTGTATTAGTTAAGCACATTCAATTCTGAATATCCACTGATCAATCGAGTCAGGGAGTGTAAATCATCAAGTAATGATACGGCTTCATCGCATATCAATAGATCAACATCAGGCGCAGTGTTCATTCAACGCTGTAGCGTCAAAAAATTAACAAGCCTCTTTCTTCTCTCAGTTCAAAAGCCATGCCCAAATCCCAGCCACGATCGAGAAGATGGATTCAGGCGTAACATCGCAGTCCCGGTACCAGCAACGCTTCCAGCCGAATCCTCCGAGCGCGCACCAACCCAGCCAGACACTAGCCCATCATTTCAACAAACACGTAGAGGAGAGAGCAGCGAGGACGACTCACCGCCTCGAGATCGTAGGTGGTGCAGAAGACCCCGAAGCATTCCTTGCGCGCCGCCTCCGCCGCCTCCGCCGCAGCTAATGTCCCCTGCACCTGCTGCCTGGCGGTGCAGACGCATGAAAACAAAAGCGCGCTCCTCAGACCCATGCTCGTTGCAGCTCGCGGGGAGGATCGATCAGGCTGGGTAGCGGTACTGGGTTTGGCGTGCACTCACTTGGCTGCTTCGACGGAGCAGCGGAATGTGGGCCGGCGCGGGCGGAGCAGCTGGGCGGAGCGGCGTCGAGCGGCGTGGGCGCCGAGAGCGCCCGTGGAGCCACCGCTGAGCGCTTGCGGCCTCGCTAGGGAGGAGAAATCCATGGCGGTGGAGCTGGAGATGGAGCAGAGTGGATAGGCAGGGGATGGAGTCCGTGGAGGAGATTATTTAGAGCGCCAACGATTTGGATTAGCCCTTGGGTGCCCGGTACTTATACCCTGCGTTCAACGGCCGCCAAGCGTGATACGTGGCGCGACAGCGACAGTACGACCGTACTGGGTGGATGGATGGTGTACCACGTGTCCGTGGTTCGGGACCGGTGCGCTTGTCTGGCGCGGCCATGTCAGCGTCCAATCAGCAACTCTGGTTAACGATGCTTTGTATTTCGTTATTATTTCTCAGGTTGAATTTCAGCCGTTTCTGTTACTAGTAGGAGCATCTACAAACAAGATTGGCTAATTTTGATCCTCAAGCGACGTGCCTGGTGACCGTCTTAAACCTCCATTTTATGCATGTATGCAATCACGCCCTCTACATCCTTCTTAAATTGTCCGATCAAATGGATGTAATTGATAAAAATGGAGAGAGGAAGATAGAAGAAAGAACAAAGAAAGATAAAAGGTGATCAGGGTGGGCCGCATCCTACGTGAAGGACTGCTTGGAGATGCTCAGACATTCTCATATCCTTCCCATATTTGGTGTGGATATAAGAATTTGTGAACAACCCTATCATACGAGGATAAAGTGGGGGTTCGGTTGGGTGACTTTTTTTTCTTTTTCCTGTCCGAACAGTGACCAGACTGTCCGATGCGACATTGAAGGGGGGTAGGGGGTCCGGTTGTAGATGCTCTAAATGCGTACGTGCATATATGTTGATATTAGGGAGAAAATTAATTGCACGTTGATATTAGACAGAATATCAATTACATGTTTATTACGTGGGTCGTGTAGATGTTAATATTTGAGTGGATATTAATTCTACGCTAAACATGTCGAACATTTGAGTGGATATTAATTCCACGCTAAACATGTTGAACGCTTGCCATTGAAGCAATATAGGTCGTTGGATTGACATGTGTTGATGACTGAGATTTGTTGATATGACGCTTACTTTCCTTAACCACACACCATAATGTCCGTTCCCCTCTCTTTTCATATTGAGTGGGGCACTACAACAAGTTCGAACAATACTAGACCCTCGTCACTGACCGGCCATTGCCCATGTACCAGTGACATCCATTAAAACCGACCGACCACTGATCAGATGTGAGTGATGAGCATTACAACTGCCCATCACTTGCCATGTGTCACCTCGAGGTTGGCACTTGTGCGCCTCCTACTCCTTTTCGGTGTGAATTAAACGCGTGCCACCACTGCCACCACCACCACCACCCCATATCTCGTCCAGGTGCTCCTCGACCACTTACATGCGATCGATGAGCTTGTCGTGGTGATCGCGCACAGTTCCAAATGAATTTCAATGGAACTCACGACATGAGCAAACCTATAAGGGACGACACGAAGGAACTTTTGCACGATCTTGTCGTCGTTGACCGTGTCACTGAGGGAGCACAGGGAGTTCACCAAGCCGGTGATGCGCATAGTGAAATCATCAATCGACTTGCCATCCTTAAAGGTGATCGACTCGAAGTCTCACCGAAGCCGCTATGCATTGGCCTCACACACGGTCTCTCCCGAGACGTTGTGTCCAAATCGTCGCCCACACCTCCTTCAATATCGCTTTGCCGGCGAGGATGCGATGCATCTCTGGCGGGACATTCCAAAGGACGGCTTGCGTTGCGGAACATCGTCATCCTTGATGGTGTCCCGCAAACACGCAGCCTGCATGTTCACCTAGATCACCAAGGGCCAAGTAGTGTAATTGGTCATGGTGATTATGGGGAAGGAGAGCCCTGCGCCGCCGCCGCCCTGACAACCTGCTACACCACCATATCCCCCATTGCCACATTCTATTGCAGTCGTGGCTCATGTCCCGTGGACTTGGTGGCGGTGACTGGAAGCCATGGGAGGGAGAGCACGTCTTCCCTTCGGCGCTCAACATGTCTGCCGTCCACCGGCTAATGAGGCTCTGATGTCAATCGTCAACCGGAAACCTCGTCGGATTGAGCTCATGGAGAATAGACTCACACACACGGGAGTCAAAAGCCTTTTCTGTCGCGAACAACCTGCTATAACGTGCGAGCCCACAATCCAATTGTTCGTGCCATCCCACAAACAGATCATGCCCAACCAGAGGATTTGCTCAAAGTTGTTCTTCGAAAAACCTGAAGGGGCATCCACTTACAGGTAGCAGTGGTGGATAATTCCCTCCAACTCCACGAGGTCTCTTCGAACTAGAGTTTTTGAAGCACCTCTTGAAGAGGGTCACGGAAAATAGGAAGTTAGACCCGAGATTCTAGTATAATTTGAAGATTTGTTGTAAAACGGTATGGGAACATTTTTGGGTCTTGAAATTAAAGAACTCAACACGAACGCCTCATAATCGATGAGAATACCCTCTCACATTGAAAGAATATTTCGTCTTTATGAAACATCAAAACATCAAACTTGATATTTGATTCCTCATGGGGTGCCCTCCTAACCATCTAAACACGTGTTGGTTCTTAACAGTTTGGAAACTTTAAGGTGCAAAACCATGCTATAAGGTCAGATTAAGTATGGAGGTTGATTTTTTCTTCCAAAGTTCCCCAAAAATCTGAAAGCAATTGAGGAGTGAAAGAGCGGAGAATATATGATTCGCGTGAATGTAGAAACACTGCCCCCAAGCTTTACTTAATTTTTTTGAGTGTGTTTTGTTTTTGTAGACCGTTTTTTTTCTGGGCAGCGCTTTGCGCCAGCGCGCCGGCCCAATCTTTTCGGCCGGTCAGCCCAGATCCGTCCGATTTAAACACGCGTAGCCGTCAGATCTCCTCCCTCCTCTTTCGCATCCCATCTTCAACCTCCCACACGGGAGAGAAAAAAAGGAGGGCGCCGCCCCCGCACACGCCGCACCCCACGCCTCGCCTCCTCATCTTCTCTCGCCGCCGGTCATCCCCGGTCGCCGCCCCCTCGCCGTCGGTCGCGGCCCTCGCCGTCGCTCCCAGCTCTGCCATGATGCATGTAGCAAAAACGAGTGCCTGGTTGAAGCTTTCTCTATTGCCGGTTGAAACATTTTTCATATACCGTTGAAGCTTTTTCTGTCAACGGTTGCAACAAACGCCAGCATGGTTCCCCAGCTGGCCATGGTGACCGTCAAAGCTCTACGCTGTCCGAGATGCAGCTCAGCCGTGCCAGTTGTAGCAAAACGTTATGCCGGTTGTAGCAAAATGAAACACCGCATGTAGCAAAAATCGCGACCCAATGTGCGATGTAGCAAAATGCGACACCGGTGATAGCAAAATGCGGTGCCGGTTGTAGCAAATTTTGATGCCGGTTGAAGCATGTAGTAAATTACTGAGCTGCAACTTTGCCGGCCATGTCCGTTGCAGCTCCGGTCGCCATGGAGCAGTTGAGAGAGGGGAAATCGAGGGGAGTTCGAAGGTGCTCGCCGGAGAAGAAGACGGGGCTCGTTGGAGGAGATCGCCGGGGTAGGATTCCCATGGCAACCGGGAGATTGGAAAAAAGGAAGGAGAAGGACGCAGGATGAGGAAGAAGATAACGTGGTGGACCCTTCCAATTTAATTCGCTGCCGCGAGCGAGTGGACAGACCGGCCGAAGCGTTCGGCCGGCGCACCGGCCCCAAACGTTTTCCTTTTTTTTTGCGGGTGAAAAACTTTAAAATAACCCCAAAAAAAAAACTTAAAAATAAATAGCGACGGTAGTGGAGAGAGGAGAGTCCCAAGCAGAATTTATTTTCTCAAGGAAAGACAAATGAATAGCGACGTGTTTGTGTGGAGCAGAGGCATTACCAAGATTGGCGGTGTACCTCCATTGGCGCCGCGGCAAGCATGTCCACAAGCTGCGCGGGAAGGAGGATCACGGATGAAGGGCGCGTCTTGCGACTGCAGGGTCAACATCGAATCGTGGAGGAAAGGAAAGCTTCCCCGGAGAAGGGAGGGGGGGGGGGGGGGGGTCTTTGTTGTTGATAATGAAGTTGTGTGCGTCCAACTCCAACGTTACGGGACGTCCCGTTCTGTGCCACCACCTTGCCCGGCCGTGTCTTTCTTGTTCCTTTCTGGGTGCAGCATGAAAGTGCCCAGCCCTAACGTTGGACACAAGTCTTGTTTCTTTCATTCATTCATTCATTCTTTCTTTCTTGTCATTTGCGAGAGGGAATCTCGTTTCTTGATGCACGTATGTCCAGTTGGACATGCATACTCCGAGGGACACAACACAAGAGATTCGATGGTTTTACACCGGCTAGCTAGTAGGGTTTTACAGGGCGGCTCGATCGGTGCGGTGCCGTGCGGTTAGAAGTTCTTGGGTGCCTGGTAGGTGACGCCGAACTGCCAGTCGCGCGGGAGGACGTGCCAGGACGTGTGCTTGCGGTGGTCGCCGGTCATGACGCGGAACGTGAGCGACTCGCCGGTGAGGTCCTCGGAGGTCTGCCACACCTGGCCCCAGTTGCGCTGCAGCGGCGTCCACTTGACGCGCTTGTTCCCCTTCACCTTGAGCGCCGCCACGTCCCCCGCCCCGCCCACGTTCGTCACCGCCACCATGTTGAAGTACTTGTTCCCCGTGATCGTGTACCGGATCCCGCCCTGCTTCACGCAAGGCACACTGCATCGCACGCACGCACACGCACACGTACACATTGTTCAACCAGCTGACTTATAATAACAGAAGAGAAATCTTATCTTATTGGTACCGTACGTACCGGCGGTACGAGATGGGCACAATGCCGGCCTTCTCCTCGGCGATCTGCAGGAAGGCCGGCATGGTGAGGTCCAGGTGCTCGCGCGGTGGGTTGCACCACCCGCCGTTGTCGCCGGGCAGCTGGTAGTTGGGCGGGCACAGGTTCGTCGCCGTCACCGTCAAAGGCGCCGTGCTGGCCTTGCACCACCCCGGGCTGTCAATGCACTGCACCTCGTAGCACGCCCCGCAAGTCTCGCCGTCGTTGAACATCGCCGTGCTCACGGCCGCCGTCTGCAGGCCGTACCCCTCCGCCACCGTGTCCTTGTAGCCGCACGCGCCGGCTCGGGTGTCAGACCCATCGCGGCCGCCGTAGAAGGTGGCGTGCGCCGGCTTCCACGGGCCCGCCATGAACCTGCCGTGTTTGTGGTGCACCTTCGCGCCGACGGCACTATCGCCCGCCGAGGCGAGTAGCGCCAGGACGACGAGAGGCGCCCACGGAGACATGAATGGACAACAACTAATTACAATTACGACGGCGACTACACTAACAATATTACTAGCTATAATAGTTTCTGATGCACTGATCCTCTTTTTTTTTTCTGATTAAAATACGCGATGACAACTGCGAGGCTGTGGCTATTTTTAGCTTGTGATGAGTGCGCATGCAATGCAGTTAGACGTTGGAGCAATTTGAGGATGGCCACCCAGGACAAACAGACTGCAGCAACAACGACAATATGTGGTATTGGCAGCTTAGACAGATTCAGAGCAAACGCTGACCTGGAATAATTTATTTTTGGAAGGAACACCGTTGTATTCCATTAAACTGATGCACATGTCACCAGCACTCCAGATTGTATTCTGCACATTATTTCGGCAGAGATCCCTGCCTACTTGAATAAATAGAGAGAGGGTGGTGAATTTCCAAAAAAAAAAAAGTACAAGCCGCGGTGGATGGCCAACCCACAACTCACGGTTGCCAGCCCCAATTCTCCGGATAAAAAAGTTACAGACGTTTGAAATTAGGTATGTCGGTGCAGTTTGAATCCGAGTCCGAAACACGAAGGACTTGATCTCTAAGTTCTGTTGCCCTGAAGTGATGTTAGAGGACTTCTGGTATAGCACCTAAGCATATCCCTTTGCTTTATGGTCACACGTTGTTTGTATAAGTGTCAAATACTCCTGCAATTAGACATGACATAAAAGTCGGTAAAGTATTTTTGTCTTGCATAACAAAAATAAATTATTGCATAGTTTTTATTAGAAATCACCTCATAAATATATATGCATGTGATGTTTGTAGTCGTGTTCAAGGTAGCCATGTCTTTATCATCCACCCTTTCTTGAAAATAAAGTCATCCTCCGCGTTGTTTAATCTAAAATATGGCCAACAAAAAAGACAAGGTGTACATATTGTATATGTACTAGCAAAAGATCCCGTGCGTTGCAACGGGAGATTTTTTTTTCATAATCTTCAATCCATGATCATATTTTGCTGCATCACCTGGATACACTATCACTCTCAACTTCTTATAATCATGAACATTTTTTTAAAACTTGTGAACATTTTAAATTCATGAACACCTTTACAAATTTTCGAACATTTTCTAAATCAAGACATTTTTTGAATTCATGAACATTTTATACTGTTTGCAAACATTTTTTAAAAAAATTCAATTTTTTTTAACAATTTTATTGAACCAGCGAACATTTCTAGAATGGACGAACATTGTTTAAAAAAATTGGTGGAACAATTTTTGACATTCACGAACATTTTATGATTTAAAGATTTTATTCTTAATTTATCAAACATTTTTTGAAATGTATGATCATTTTTTGAATCAACGAATATTTTATGAATGAATAAATTATTTTGTAAATCACGCACAATTTTAGAATTTTTAGGATATTTTACATTCATGAACATTTTTTGAATTGGCAAAATTTTGTTCAGTTTCATTAACATTTTTTAATGCAAGAACTTTGTAAAAAATCATGAACATTTTTTGATTTTCCGAACATCTGTTTTTCAAATTATCAAACATTTTCTGAATAACAACCATTTTTTAATTGGCAAAAATTTTATGATTTATTAAACATTTATTTCATAATTTTCATTTCTTTTATTTTTGGAATTTTGTGAAGTCCCAAATTATTTGAAATAGAAAAAACGGAAACGGAAAAGAAAATAAGTTAGAAACGAAATTTAAAAAAAAGGCTGCCCGGACATGGACTGGACCAAACGGGCACACTGCATCTTGTCCCAACGCGCAGAGCGCAGTATAGAAGGTCCCTAGTGCATGGGCTGCCGAGGTGGGGGATTCTCGTGTGTGAAACGTTTTTTATTACTTATATGTGGCATTGGTGGATAATATTTTGCAACTTTGTGGATAATTTTCATGACGTACCGAATAGCCCCTTTATTATTTGGTATACATATGTCATCTATTTTTACTAATAGAACGTTCGTGCCTTGCTACGGGCTATGATGCATATAAATGAATGATAAATGATTAAGGTTGTCTTCAAGGTCGGAGCTCATTTCTCCCTCATACGTTCATGAGTGTTTGTACATCAAACAATGCCCAACGGGCTCCATAAAATTGAACCATCGAAAGTACGGGCTATCCATGATTTTATCTTCAACACCTGGTCCAAACACAAAAACCCCACCTCATGACACAACCTTCCCTTTTCTTGCTGGACCTTCTCCTCCCCGCTCGGTTATCCTCCGTAGCGGGACATTTCTCGTTGGAGCCCTCTCATTTAAAACAGGATGACTCCCACCTCACCTTCGCCATGGCGTCGTCCCTCCTTCACACCTTACTTACCAATGAACCACCAAAGAGGAGTCCCCGCCAACTGCCTGTTCTCCGCCCTAATCCCCTACCCTCGTGTCCGTGCCGATCCACCACCCCCATCAAGGGGGAGAAGGCGTGCGCCGCCCGTGATGCCTCTGAAGCCAAGAAGGAAAATCCAATGTCTCCTGAGCCATTGCCATGTTGTAACATATAGTTGATTGTCGTGCATTACCACGAAACAAAAATTATGATATATGTTGTTGGGCATGCAACGGATACATCATGTCCGTTATTAACTCTTGAACCAACCGACCAATGCATTTACTCTTCTATCCTAACCCAAAAAATTGTAATGACATGCTGAAAAAATTATAAACCACCCGCTCATGCAATTTACTGCAAAGTCATCTCTAATCAAATACAATATGCCATATTTTCAAAAGTAGAAAAAATATTCCACTCAAACAGCCATACCTAAAAAGGGACTCTTCGCCGGCAAGTAATCTTCCAAATGGGACCATGTCAATTTAGTGAGGCAGAGCAAAAGCGCAACCAATGTCAGGGCAAATAGTTGCTCGACGCTAGCACCCCACGGCCACCCCCACTGCGACCACCCGTGTGATGTCTACATGCACCTCCAACACCTCACCTATCCGCACGACCACGCCCACGGCCAACGCCATGGACATGGCCTTGGGCATCCCCATGGCCACGGCCAGCGCCATGTAAGAACGCGTCCATGGCGTGCTTATATTCGTCCTCAAGCTCCGCTAACTCATGGGCAAGCTCCTCTATAGTCAGCTCCATCTGTGCAATCTTAACATTTTTTGTTAATCTTGTGTAGCTGAAATTCAAATAGCTTTCAGCTATGTATCAACATGTATCAATATAGAGCCAAGATTAACATTCAACTATGTATTAGTACAGCTATATTTCGGTAGAAATGCATCAGACATTCTGCTATGTTGAGTATAGCTCCGATTGTTTTTGTTCTGCTTGATGAGTGGATTACTGCCACATTCGGTTTGAAGCGTACAGATATAGGTTCGTATATACGTGAACCAGGTGTAGGATTGTCAGCTGGATTTCCCTATGTGACCCTTGTTAGGATTCTCACATGCTGGATTTTGGTTGCCTTAGATCTCTCTACTTCTTAGGTTGTCCCCTCGAAATGACAAGCGAAGTTAATTACAGATATGAGAATAGGATAGCAACCAAGTAAATTTAGTATGCCCATTTCTTAGTACTCAATCGGACTCTCAAAATTTAGTATTTAATCATTTGAGCAACTCATCTCAGCAGCCATATAACGATGGATTAGTGCTCACTCACCTTTGCCAGTGCAGTTTCTGATTAAACTATTTGGATGGACGTTCGAGACTCTCATCTGCTGAGAAAAAAAATCATCTATCAACATTGACATTGTACTACGTCTGAGGGCATCCAATATCCGGATCAACAACCAAAATGAAGAAAACGAGCATGAATCGAGAGGGAGAAGAAGGGCATGAGGAGTTGGGAGTGTGACCTGACCGGAAGATGAGGACAAAGATGACAACATTGAACCCTGTAGCGGCATGGTTGACATCCTCGGAAGTGCGTCACACCACAGAGTCATGGAGATCCATGACTCGAGCGACACAGGTTGATAACGAAAGCATGTGCTGCAGCTTGCATCGACTCACAGGTAATTTGAAGCCGGGAAAGTACTCCTCTTGCCCGGCGGCATGGTCGTCGGCGAAGCGGCGACGGATGGAGCCCAGGAGGCACCTTGCCTCGGCGCGCATGGCGGGTACCCGGAGGCGCCCGAGCACGACCGTGGTGGCACCGTTCGCCTCGTCGCCGGTGGTTTGCGGCCTCTTCTCCACCCTATCTGATAGGGCTGCTAGGTGTGCCTTACAGGGCTGGGGGATGCAGCATGAACCATCGCATCAAGCGATTGGGTAGGAGAGGCGTACGACGATGGAGCCCATTGCGACGACGCTTGAGAAACAAATATGGCGGAGGGAACACACGGCTTCCGAGGAGGAGGGGTTTGGGAACCCTAGGCGGGTTGGGAGGAAGAGATAAGGGTGTGGGAGGCGTGGGTAGCGATCAATTCACCTCTCCGTGCGTCCGAGCGAACGGTTCGTACGGGCAAGGGGCGGAGTCGCACCAACATGGGTTGCCAATTTATTTTCTTGTAAAGAAAACCGCGATACTAAAAATCGGTGTGAGGGGAGATTGATGGGGAGTCCTAATGAAACTACATACGGACTCACCTTTTAGGAGTAGAGATAATGAGATTTGTTTATCATGATTTATATGTTAATTTCCTTAAAATATGTTATTTGTTTCGTGAAAATATGTTATTTGTTTCGTAAAACAAATTGTACCACTGAGAGGGATCGGTTGATTTGGATAAGTTAGGATAGTTAGATTAAAAATCTGTTATTTGTTTCCAGAAAATCAGTTATTTGTTTCCTAAAATAAATTGCACTAATGGGAGGGATCAAATGATTTGGATAACTTAAGAAAGTTAGATCCGTGATTTGTTATACATTAGGAAAGTGCTGGTTTGTAATAAAAGAGTGGAGAGAAAACTAAACCGATGGACCAAGGTGGGAGGGGGTGGTGGAAGGAGAGACGAAAAAAACAGACGAATGTGGGAGGAGAGACGAAAAAAACCGTGGAACGCCGGCTACCAAGTATTTTCCAAAAGTCGTATAAATCCAAAGTATTATCATAAGAAACAATCCTCGTGAAAATATTGCAACTTAGTTTGCATATATATATAGTAGCACTATTCTGATCCTAGGATCAGAATAACTATTCTGATCCCATGCGGCCCTATATAGGCGAGGCCATGTGTTCCCGAACTCAGAAAGCCGGCCCTAAAAAAAGCCCATTGTTCCACCGATGTCCCGCATCGCTTGACACCGCCTCGCTTCAGCCGCCGATCGCGGGTTCGGGCACCGCCATCGTCCGGAGCTCGGGCGCTGCCGCCGACCCGAAGCTTGTGCGCCGCAGCCGACCCAAAGCTCGTGCGCCGCCGCCGACCCGTCGTCGGCCCTGACCTCGCGACCCTCTGCCGTGCTCAGGCGGCTCACCCGACGACTCCGACGAGCAATTCACTCCACCCTGTGCGTCGTCACGCCATCCTCCCTCATCCGGCACATCGCCACTCTCCACCGTGGATCCCATGGAGAACCATGCCGCCTCCACATCATGGACTTCCATCTGCCGTCTCTCCCCATGGCTCATCTCCTCCCTCGTTCCCACTAGATCGTGGCTATCTCCGGTCTAAAACCTGCTCCCATAACAACCTGCTGCGGTGCCTCCGGCCCCCGTGCTTCCATAGCTCGTCGCTGATTCAATCTTCTGAGCCCAGCAAACGGAGGAGGTGACCTTGTAGCCCCGCCGCTCTGAACTTCAGCAATCCTTGCCTTGCCCCTCCGCTCTAAACTTCAGCAATCCTTGCCATGCCCCTCCGCTCTGAACTTCAGCCCCGTCTTTACGCCAGCGCCCCTACCCCTCGCGCCGCAACTGCAACCCAGTTCTTGCGACAGCAGCGTGCCTTGCAATCGCTACCTCCTTCCCATGAAAATCCCACTACCCTCGTGTATTATTCCGTACCCGCACATCTATCAAAGCTGGTGAGACTAGCAGTTGCCGTGTCAGAGCACCATGGGCAGAGGAGCTCTGTCACTGAGCATTCTCCAAGACATCTGCAGGTTGGTCCGTGCTACTCATGGCAAAAAACTGGCTTGGTCCGTGCCCAATCTCCGCTGCAGGTTGTGTGAAACACTGACATGCTGCTCGCTCGTGACGCTAAGCTGCTGTTGTGGATGTAGGTGAGTGCAGAAGAAAGCAAAAAGCAAAAACGAGAGAGAGAGAGAGAAAAGTTCAACGTGCTATTGTGGATTTCGTTTTTTTATTCCTAGCAAACAGTACTACTTGTACGTGTGTGTGTTCTTCCACTGAGAGCATGTGCTTGTGGTTTGATACAACCCAGTGTTACATATAGCATGTGCTTGTGCGTGTGTTCTTCCATAGAGCTCATGAAAAGTTCACATATGAATTCATGTGAGAAGTTCAAATATAAAATAAGCATAAGTTCATATATAGTAAAAATGATGCAATTAAATTTTTCTTTGTGAAGCATACATTCTAAAATTTGGAGAGCTCATGAAAAACAAAAATGGCCACCAGAAAAATACCATCAACAGTTCAAAAAAAAAGCGGCTCTTATGGCTATGTGCCCACACGCGCGCGCGCGCGCGCACACACACACACACACACACACACACACTTTCTTGTTGATTCTCATATTCTCTAAAACAAAAACAAAGAAGAACTTAAAAATTGATTTTTTTTCTAAGAATAAAACTAACAAGTTCAAATTTTAAAAGTAGGGAAGTTCAATTACGTGTAATTCGATGTATACACAAAAACATGACAGAAGTTCATAGTGAAAACAACGAGAAGTTCAAGTACTACAAGGAATACGTTTCAGGTGAGAATAAAAGAATAGAAAAATAAAAGCTTAAAAGGTTTGTTGAAAAAAGTTCACGTGCTCTGCCCGGGAAAGTATGATGTGTATAAAAAACTTAAATTATATAACGAACGGTCCAATATTTCTTAAATAAATGATTTTTAAGTAAACATCGAAGTACTTTCAAAAAAATTGAACTTCTCTACTTTTAAAAAAATAACAGAGAAGTTCGAAGTATATAAACTACTCAGATTTTTTTCTCGTTACTAAATAATAAAATGAAGAAGTTCAAATTAAAACAGAAAAGAAGTTCGAAGTTTATGAAAAACTCAGATTTTTTTCTCGTTACTAGAATTCTTTACTCAAAAATAGAAAACGTGAAGTTCAAATTAAAATAACACAGAAGTTCAAAGTGAAAACAGCCAAAAGTTCACGTGTTGCATGGTGTGTGTTTTCATATGAGAAAAAGGAATAAAAAGACAAAGTATACAAAATTTATTGCTAGAAGTTCAGGTGCTCGACACGGGAAGGTTCAAAACTTCTTGTGAGTGTGGTTCACTATGTATTTCTCACCCATTCTTGTGAGTGAGAAAAATGAATAAAAAGGCAAGGTCTAATTTTTTTCTTGCTATAAGTTCAAGTTCTCGGTCGGAGAAAGTTAGAAAAATATTGTGACAGAGGTTTGTATAAAAAGGAATATCATTTGTGTAACACCGACGAATGAGTGAGAAATTACAAACAAAAAATACGCGACAGAAGTTCAACGTGGAAACAACAGGAAGTTCAACTACTATGCTAAATGAATTTCAGATGAAAATCTTTTAAACTGTCGCGAGTATGAAAAAAATGATCAAGACAGAAAAGTTGCGTGTTTACAGCAGCTTTCCATCGGTATATCACTTGCTCAATTCCGGTGAGTGGATGGAGAGCTACGAGCAAAAAATAGCACATGATGAAACAAAGTGAAGTTCAGGTAGACGTGCTGATGAAGTTCAAGTTCTTCACACGGTGCATTTTCGAAGACTCTGTTTCGCGATAAAAGGCACAACGCATGATCTTGCTGTTTTCAAAATTGCTTGAAAATGGCTAGGAATCATAGAAAACCATCTACATAAAAAAGTTTCGCATTTTCCGTAGCATTTCAACGGTATATTATTTGCCCCATTCCGATAAATTTTGTAGAAATTACAGCCAAAAAACGTTTTCGCCATTTTCGAAATTGACTTAAAACCGTAACGAATTGGAAAAAACAATCTACATAAAAAAGTTTCGCATTTCTTCAAGCTTTCCAACGCCGTATCATTTGCTCCATTCCGTAAAACTGTTGAGAAAATAATGCGAAAATACGAACTCTGTGGGACTTCGGCCATTTTCAAAATTATGTTTAAATAGTTTAAAATTGGAAAAAACATTCTGTACGAAAAAGAAGCGGATTTGCAGCAGCTATCCAACGCCATCTCATTTGCCTCATTCCGATAAACGGTTTAGAAATAGACTTGAAAATACGATTCACGTTTTTTTGTATGAAGAAAAACGGTTTTCAAAACTGCTCTTAAACCATTTAGATTTTGACAAAAATTCAACTTAGGTCGTGACCGTCGTGTCCACAGCTTTCCAACGGTATATTGCAAGACTCATTTGGACAATGTTACGGGAAGTTCAACCTCTCACCAAGGGAAGTTCAGGTCGAACAACTCGGGCAGTAAAATTGCAACAGACGCAAGTTCATCACGTCCCGAGAGCAAATCCGCCAACGAGCGAGATTCCTATTTAAAATGGACATTTAGTTGCTAAAAACCGTTTTCAGATTAAACTTACATCACATAGAACACGACTGACCAGAATAATTCACGCGGGGAGACACGGTTGCGAAGATAGCCCAAAGGTCGGGTTCCTACAGAGGGAAGTTCAGGTTGTGTAACTTAGGATGTTCAACCCGTGATCAGAATAATATTTTTATCCCGTGATCAGAATAGTGTTTATGTATAAACCATCTCAATAAAAGTGATGCCCTTATTCAGATCCAAAGATTAACAATGCTAATCACTAAACCATCTCAATAATATAATGGTGAATAAACTTTAATTGTTTCAGAGTTACATGCAACATGTTTAAATAAGAAAACATGCAACAAGTCATTGACACATAATCATCACCAAGATTAGAGCTCATATCAAAATGAGTAAACATTGACTCAATTATTTTATTTTCCTTCAAGGTAGCACAGTCATCACTCGTGATGCAAATTATGTGCACCCAAAATTCATGATCGATGTCGAACTCTCAAATCAAGTTAAAAGTACACTTTGCAAAGATTTTGAACAGAGGTGATGTCATTTATTTTGTTTTGCGCATGTGACAAAGACATGGGTGAATTCAACATGATGGAATACAAAGTACTATAATGCAAATTTTTAGATAACATGTTATCATGTATAATTAATTTTATTTGATCAAAATCATATTTAGTCACCAAGTCACAAGGATCTTGCTCATCAAAGATTATTTCAAATGGTGCACTCAAAAAGGATGTTCTTTCAGTGATTTGATCACATGAAAAAGTCAAATCAACAACATAATACTCTAAAATACGTGGTGTGATCAAAGTATTTGATAGCCCATCACATGGTGCATTTAAATAAAAAAGGCATTCAAATTATCACGCGGAGGGAGAAGATTTGTATTTTTCCCACTACATGTTATGCTCGACTCAGATGATGTAGGCACTCTCCATGGTGATGGGTCACAAAATGGAGGTGGTGTAGTGCTCCCAACGAGGGATGTTGTTGTCATAGTAGGTGCAGTGGTGGAAGGAACAATTGTCACCTCTCTTGGAATTTGCACCTTGCACTTGTTTGTTTTTGGGCAACACGTCTTGTTATCTCCTGTTCAACTTTACAAGAAAGACGATACAAACAGTTCATAGGATAACACTTTTCACAAATTAGTATCTCCTGAATATCACGGTTTAACCCCCCCAAAATTCTATCCATATAATCTTCTTCAGTTTCTTCTAAAGAGGAATGCAACTAGGTAGTTTTTAAATCATCATAATATTTTGTTATAGTGTCACTACCTTGTTTTAGATGTTGTAGGTTTTTAATCATGTCATGAGCATAATAAGTGGGGACAAATGTATGTCTGATGGCAAGTTTTTAATCATCCCAAGTAGTAGGTATATAATCAGGGTATAACCGATGATGTTCACTCCACCAAATAAAAGCAAAACCAGTGAAAGAACCAACCACGACCTTAACTTTCCAATGCTCGACAAAATTATGGAAAGCAAATATATCATTTATTTTGAACTCCCCTTTTGTGACGCCCCCATTTTGATCGTACGCTAATCATACATGCAAATGCGCATGATCAAGATTAGGGACTCACGGGAAGATATCACAACACAACTCTAGACACAAATTAAAGTCATACAAGCTTCATATTACAAGCCAGGGGCCTCAAGGGCTCGAATACATAAGCTCGAATACAAACAAGTCAGCGGAAGCAACAATATCAGAGTACAGACATAAGTAAACAAGTTTGCCTTAAGAAGGCTAGCACAAACATAAGCAGCGGATCGAAAAGGCAATGCCTCCTGCCTGGGAGCCTCCTAACTACTCAACAACCTCCAAGTAGTAGTACACTCCGTCCTGGTAGTAGTAGTCGTCGGCGGGATCAACTAGCTCCTGGGTTCCGTCATCTGGTCGTAGCAATCGTATCAAGGGGAAAAGGGGAGCAAAGCAGCGGTGAGTACTCATCCAAAGTACTCGCAAGACTTACATCAAATCTATACTAAGTATGCATCAGTATCAAAGGAATGGGGCTATATCTTTGGACTGAACTGCAGAAATGCCAGAAGAGAGAGAGAGAGAAGGCCTAGTCCTATCGAAGACTAGCATCTTCAGTGTCTTGCAGCATTAGAAGAGTGTAGATTAGCATATTCAAATAAGTTGTAACTGTTACACCCAGAGATCCCTTCTAGACTCCCTGCGAGAAAGCAATCCCGGAGCCATCATTTCCATTTCATTCACAAGTATCCAGTTCGAGTTGTATAGATCAGGATACAACTCCGAGCGTCCGTTACCATGGACACGGCTATTCGAATAGATATAGTTCCCTACAGGGGTGCACAAAATTACCCAACACACTCGATTAACTCCGTCCGGACACACTTTACAGGTCATGCCCGACCTCGGCTGATCAACACACCATAGTCCTACCTAGGCTCAATAGAGAGGTCAGCACGCCGGTCTATATCCTAATCGCGAAGGAATCATTGGCCAATCGTCCTTTTAATCATGCGCATTACGTGGACGGCCAGTGTCAGTCCTGGCACCTCTTTATACAAAGACGGTGCTTACGCAGGCCACCCGGGCGCGTGCCGCTCAACTGTGACGTCTAAAGAGCTTTCGGGCGAATGTATGACGTAGAGTGCCCATACTGATTCTCGTGTGATCGTTAGTGTGAAAAAGGCCAAAGTCCCACTCAGATCACATATCCAAACCCGTTAGTGTCTTGGTAGCGCGCGGTGACGATCAATGATCCATGATATGTGGTCCCGTCACCCCGTCTCTAGGAATTACGGCAAGGGCTAAGAATGCCCGACACTGCCGCGTAGTTATCTCACGGGCATCTTCCTGGTCAACCCGACTACACATCACTCGCGGGTACCCTTGGGGCCAACCCGTCTTTCACATTCCCTCGCGGGTACCCTTGGGGCTCACCCGTCTTTCACATGGTTCTATAGTTAAAGTTAAAGTAACCGTGTGTCCGTACCTCAAGGGGGAATCCGAGTAATCAACCTCGATGGATTCCACTCGATGTAACCGTCAAGGTGACCTGGGAGGAATCACCCTCGAGGGTTCACAATTGAGGTGTTGCATGACCGAGTCGTTATTGGGAGTTGTGAAGGAGGAATCACCCTCCAAAATCCACGACCGACTAGCTTCGCTACAGAGTTATCATCATGAGTGCATTACGAGGTATCACCCTCGACACTCGATATTAACTATGCAGAGTCGTACAAGTAAGGGGTGTGAGGTGATGCGTCGGGCTCCGGGCTTGTCGATCATGTTGATCGAGTCTTCGGGTCTCCGATGATGAAGCAGGGGCAACGGGGACAAGGTGAGGGGTCATTGGTGGATCATTATGCAACCTATACTAAGCATATAAAATACCAGGTAAAGTAACAACAGCCAGTTACAAAAGCAGACTATGCATCAGAATAGGAGCTATCAACAGCAGTAGCAAAATCTAATGCAAGCATGAGAGAGAAGGAATGGGCGATATTGGAATGATCAAGGGGTTTTTCTTGCCTGGATACTCTGCTGAAATGGGCTGGTCGTCAGGTGTGTAGTCGTACCTGGCAGTAGCGTCAGTCTCGATGTCTACCGGATAGAAGAGGGGGGAAGAAACAATAAATATAAAGCAAACAGATGCGTCATGATGCATGACATGGCAATATGCAGTGCTAGGGGTCACCTAACGCAGTGCTAAGTGTTATAGACAGAGCGGGAGAATATCTGGGGATATTTCCCGGGTCTTTGGCCTTTACCGGATAGATGAATCGGGAGGGAAAGTTCCATGTTCATCATGTTAGAGGCATGTGACAGATGAACAAACAGTGTATTCGGATTCTTTATATTTTCCTGAGCAACTTTCATATATAAATTATTTACATTCGAGTTATAAATTAATTTATATGATTTTTCAAAGTTTTAATAATATTCTGGAATTAACAGATTTATTTTAATTCGAAAAATACATTTAATACATCAGCATGACATCAGGGTGATGTCAGTAGTCAACCGGGCTGGCTTAGGTCAAACTTGACAGCTGGGCCCCACCCGTCACAAACAGTGGGTCTAACCAGGGGTTTATTTTAAACTAATCTAAATAATTAGTGGACTGGGCCCACATGTCAGTGACTTATTAATTCAAATTAATTATTTTAATTAACTTAACAACTTAATTAGGGGCTAATGACCCGGGGCCCACATGTCAGTGGCCCAGGGGGGTATGGCCCACCAGTCAGTGACTGGGCTGCACAGTCAACACGTTGACCAGAGTCAACCTAGTCAACGGACCCACCGAGGCCACTGGCAATGACCCTGGGGGTGGCCCCAGTCTAGCCACGTCGGCGGTGGCTGGCAGTTCGCCGCCGGTGATGCCAAACGCGGCGGAGGGGCGCGGAAGGTTGTTGGGTTAGCGCTACAGGGGGCCATTCGAGGCGCGGCTGGTCGTGTTGGAATGGGGGCTCGATGCCGAGTCGATCTGCGGCGGTGTCACGTGCTGAGGTGGCAAGGAACGCCGCCGATGACGAGCTTTGCAGCGGCGGTGTTCGGGCATCTACGATGACAGCGCTACGGGGCACTAAAGGGAGCGTGCGTGGGCGCGTTCGCTAGCTGGGGATGCGCTGAGCACGTTCCCGTGCTTAGCCGAGCATGACCGCGGCAGCAGCGACGGCGGCGAGCAGCGCGGCGGCGGCGAGCTACATCCATGGCGGAGGCGAGCGAGAGGGGGAGTTACGGTGGCGGATCTGCACGGGAGAGAGAGGGGAAGAGGAGCTAGGGCTCACCGGGCCTTGTAGGTGTGCAACGCGGGCTCGGGGGAGGCTCGGGGACAATGAATCGTGGCGGCGCCTGAGGAGGAAGAAGAGGTCGGGGACGGTGCTGCAGCACTCCCCGGCTCGATCTCGTGGCCGGAGAGGAAGCAGCGGATGGCGGAGGAGCTTCTGGCGCAGTTCTAGGCGTCGGGGAGGTCGGAGAGCACGTGGGCGACGGCGGCTCGGGCGTTTGCGGGGGAGACGAGAGCGTGCGCAGGAGAGGGGAAAGGGGGCGCTAGGGTTAGGGTTCGGCAGCCAGGGGGTCAGGACGGCCTTGTAGGCGCGGCGACACCGGCGGATGGCTGCCACGACATTGGGCGCGGCCGATGGCGCGCATCGGTTATGTCCACGCCTCCTCTGATGAACAGAGGAGGACAATGGGGGTCCAGGTGGGCTGAGCCTCACTGTGCACTTGAGGCCCAAGTGCACAGTGGGGCCTTTTCCTTTATCTTTCCTTTTATAAACTTTTCTGTTTTCTTTTATTAGTTTCTGTTTTATTTTATTTTCAAAACCGAATGACTTTTGTAAAATTTTGAATTTGTCCCATTATTCATATTGCATTTTTAGGCACTACCACAAGAAGTTTGGGATTTATTTAAAGTAGTTTGGCATTTTCATAAATTAAAAGGCATTTAATTTATTGTTTGGCCTCTGGTATAATTGTTTTAGGGCCCTTAATTATTCCAAATAATGTTGGTTTCACCTTGACCATTACTTAGGGAATATTTGCAACCCAACAATGATTTTAGTTTTCATGTTTGCCAAATTATTTAATCCACTTATTAATTGAATTTGAATTTGAATGGAATTTTAAATGAGATATGATTTCAAAGATGATCAAGCACTATTTAGCAAAATTATTAGCTTAATCATGGTGATCACTGTAGCTTAATTACATGGGCTACTGTAGCTGATAACCAGGGGTGTTATAAATCTCCTCCTCTACAAGAAATTCTCGTCCTGAGAATTAAGAGGTAGAAGGGAGAAGATCAGGGTATTCTGCCCGAAGGTTATCCTCGCGTTCCCAAGTGGCTTCATCTTCAGTATGATTTGACTACTATACTTTGAAGAACTTGGTAACCTTCTGACGGGTCCGACGTTCAGCTTCTTCAAGAACCCGGATCGGATGCTCTTTGTAAGTGAGATCATCTTGCACTTCGATCAGTTTAGGATCCACTTCACGGTGCGGGTCCTTGAAGCAACGACGAAGTTGCGACACATGAAAGACATCATGGACATGGGAGAATTTCGGTGGCAGCTCCAATTTGTAAACCACATGTCCACGTCTTTCGAGAATGCAGAAAGGACCAACGTAGCGAGGAGCTAGCTTGCCATTGGCTTCGAACCGGTGAGTGCGTATCAAAGGAGTGACACGCAGATAAGCTTGATCACCGGGTTGATAGGTTGAACCCCAGTGTTTATGATCCTAATTGCTCTTGTGGCGGGACTGGGCCGCCTTGAGATTATCCCGGACAATGCGGACTTTCTCTTTAGCTTGTTGGATAATCTGGACCAATGAGCGCACGGTCCTCAGTTTCTGACCAGTTCCGAGGGGTTCGGCACTTACGTCCATATAATACCTCAAAGGGAGCCATCTTCAAGATGGCTTGATAGCTGTTATTATAAGAGAATTCAACATAGGGGAGGGATTCTTCCCATTCTTGTCGAAAGAGATAACACAAGCCCGAAGCATGTCTTCAAGAATTTGATTGACTCGCTCGACTTGGCCTTGGGATTGGGATGATAAGCAGTGCTCCAAGTTATATGAGTTCCAATTGCCTCTTGGAAACTATCCTAGAACTTAGAAGTGAAAATATTGCCACAGTCTGAACTGATTTCCTTCGGAATGCCGTGGAGTGACACAATCCTGGACGTATACAAGTTTGCTAATTGACTAGCGATGATTGTCTCCTTGACTGGCAGAAAGTGTGCGACTTTCGAGAATTGGTCAATGACGACAAAAATAGCATCGTTACCTTTCTGTGACTTGGGGAAGCTAGTGACAAAGTCCATCTGAATATTATCCCATTTCCATTCAGGAATAGAGACTGGTTGCAGAAGTCCAGCCGGTTTCTGATGTTCTGCTTTGATGCGATGACAAACGTCACATTCTTCGATATATCGAGCAATGTCTTGCTTCATCTTAGACCACCAGTACTTCTGACGGATGTCCAAATACATCTTGGTACTTCTCGGATGGATAGAGAGAGGGGTATGATGTGCTTCTTTTATCACCTTCTCTGTCATTAGCTCGAATTGGGGGACCACAATGCGATCCTTGAAGTACAAGGTTCCATCTTCAGCAAGCGAGAAATCCCTGGATTTCTCTAAGTCAAGATCCCTTTTCATCTGATCAACGTGAGCATCTTTGGCTTGCAGAGACTTGATAGCTCTCCGAAGAGTCGGTTGCAAGACAAGGTCATTCAGAGAACCCTGTGGAACTATTTGAAGGTTCAATTTGGGAAGTTCTTCATGAATCGGGGTTGAGATTTTTGAACCATGTGATTGTTGCAATAAGCTTTACGACTCAAGGCATCGGCCATGACATTAGCCTTTCCAGGGGTATAAGATATGCTGAAGTCATACTCTGTAACTACTTCCATCCATCGCCTCTGACGGAGATTCAGATCTGGTTGAGTAAACAAATACTTCATGCTTTGATGGTCGGTGTAGACCTCACAACGATTACCGAGAAGGTAATGTCGCCATAGCAACAATGCATAGATAACTGCAGCATGTTCGACGTCATGCACCGGATAGTTCTCTTCATGAGGGCGCAACTGTCATGAAGCATAAGCAATCACCCTGCGCTCTTGCATTAGGACACAGCCTAATCCTTGACGGGATGCATCGCAATAGATGACGAAGTCCTTATGAGAATCTGGAGGAGCAAGCAACAGAGCAGATGTCAGCTAGTCCTTGAGTGCCTGAAAACTTTCCTGACATTTTTCTGCCCACTTATACTTAACGCCTTTGTGAAGCAGATTGGTTAAAGGCTTGGCAATCTAGGAGAAGTTCTCGACAAAACGATGGCAATAGCTAGCGAGTCCAAGGAAACTTCTGACTTGCTTGACATTCTCCGGGGGAGTCTAGTCGAGAATAGCTTGAACTCGTTCAGGGTTGACAGCAATACCATCCTTGGAAGTCACATGACCAAGATAAGTTACTTCGGGTAACCAGAACTCACACTTGGAGTATTTGGCATATAGTTGATGCTCTCGAAGCTTCTCCAGTACAAGGCGAAGATGTTCAGCATGTTCTTCTTTATTCTTTGAATACACTAGGATATCATCCAGATAAACCACGACAAACTTGTCAATGTATTCCATGAAGATATAATTCATCAGACGAGAGAATGTTGCTGGAGCATTGGTTAAGCCGAAAGACATGACAGTGTACTTGTATGAACCATAGCGAGTAACGAATGCAGTCTTTGGAATATCCTCTTCACGAACTCAGATCCGGTGGTAACCCAACCTCAAGTCGAGTTTGGAAAACACAGAGGAACCAACAAGTTGATCATACAGATCGTTGATCCGAGGAAGCAGATATTTGTTGTGAATGGTTGCTTGGTTGATGGGACGGTAGTCTTGGACCAAACGATTTGTACCATCTTTCTTCTTGACAAAGAGAGAAGGTGCTCCCCAGGCAAAGTAACTTGGATGAATGAATCCTTGACGAAGTGAATTGTCGATTTCTTCCTTAAGATCAAGGAGTTCATGGGGAGGCATCTTATAAGGTCGTTTGGCGATAGGGGTGGTGCCTGGTACTAAGTCCACGACAAACTCGACAACTCTAACAGGGGGAATTCCTGGATGTTCTTCTGGAAAGACATCTTGGAATTCATGAACAAGTGGAATGTTTTCAATTCCCTCAAGAGGTGACGCATTCATTGCATTTAATAAGTAAATTCGGGCTTCGGCATCTCGAACAAGATGAGCATGGTAGCTTACTATCTCATTCGAAGGATGAAGGAGATGGACAGTTTTTGTGGCACAAACGATTGAAGCAGATTGTGTTTTCAACCAATCGTTTCCTAGAATGAGGTCAATATTGGAAGACTTCAACATAATGGGAGAACCATGGAATTCCAACCCTTCAATTTCAATGGTGACGTCGTGGCTAACCAGGGAGGTTCGACATTGGCACGCGGGGGTGTTTACCACTAGTGGAGTGTTTATTTCCTCATATTTAATGTCATGCATGTATGCAAAATCTGCTGACATAAAAGAATGCGATGCTCCTATATCAAACAATACAGAAGCTAATACTAAGTTAATAAGAAGAGTACCCATCACAGTAGCAGGCTGGTCTTGAGCTCGATTCATTTCAATGTTGTTAGCCTGACCACGGCCATAAGAAGGCCTGTCATTGTTGTTGCGGTTCTAGTTGTTACCACTGCCAGTTGAAGGCAGTGCAAGCTGATTCTGATTCTACCTGCATTCTCTGGCACGGTGACCTGGATGACCACACTTGAAGCATAGCCCGTCATTGGGATAGGAATCAGGAGCTCAGGGTGGTGGAGCTGGAAGTCTCGACTGCCTAGGTGGTGGAGGAGGCAGACGAGGCGCACCATGGGACAACCTTGGAGAAGGAGCAGGTGCATGGTACATGTTGTGGGGAATCCAGATCTTCCGCTTCTGTGAGGATGAGCCGGAAGATTGGCCCATGTCACGAGTGCACTTGACGCCATCCTTGTATTCCTGCAGACTAGTCTCAACCTGAATGGCCTTGTTCACCAAGGTGGCGAAGTCAACATAGTCCTGGACAAGGAGCGCGATCTTGATATCAGGGTGAAGTCCTTCACGGAACTTCTCCTGTCTGCGAGCATCAGTAGAGATGTCTTCTTCAGCATAGCGAGACAAGTCAAGGAACTCCCACTGATAAGCATCTACAGTCTTGTTGCCCTAGGTAAGGTTGCGGAACTCTCGCTTCTTTCTATCCATAATTCCTTGAGGAATGTGGCGAGCACGGAAAGCAACTTGGAACTCCGGCCAGGTGATGATGGTTCCAACAGGCTGTGAATGCTGGTGACTGTCCCACCATTGAGCAACGGGGCCCTTCAGGAAGTAGGCTGCAACGGTGACATAGTTGACAAGGGCGGCGTTGGCAGACTCCAATTCATAGGTGATGTCGCGGAGCCAGTCATCAGCATCAAGGGGCTGAGTTGAGCTGTGGTAGACAGCAGGGTTGAGGCGCACAAAGTCTTGTAGAGTTATTGGGACTGGTTGCTGATTCATGTTCGGCCACGGGAATTGATCCATGAGCCCTTGCATAAACTGGAGGTTCAGCTCAAACTGCTGTATCATTCCAGCCATATATTCAGGCGGTGGTGGCGGAGCGTTGGCTCCACGGCCACGTCCAACTGGCCTAACCATTCTGTCAATTTTTTAGCAGTGGTAGTTTAGCATTGAGTAAAAGCAAAGACAATGAATCATTCAAGAGGTAACATGCACAAAGGAAGAAGTGCGATAGATACATCATAGTAGTCAAACATGACATACATATCCATGCATAGGTCCATTACAAACAAGCGGCACAAGTTCGGAAGGGGAAATAACCTAGACAAACTAGGCGACACGCAGGCACGCGGTAGAGGGATACAACAACGTGACATAGTGATATGCTACATCAACATCGGGGACCACTGAAGCCAGGTAACTGCAGGTGAGGACGCATGGCACCCTTGATGTAAGGGTCCTGCATTCCGTGAAGACTCTGATGCAGAACCTGGTCCCGTACGGGGAGCAGAGGCCCACATGGAGGAATACGACCTCCAACAGCCGGCCACTCAAGGCCTGGTGGAAACTTTGTCCTGTGTGGGTAAACGATGTGCTCGGAATTCATCCCCGCATGGACTGCTGGCAGCAAATGTGTCAGAGCATCCTGAAGACGAGCACGAGTGGCATACAACTCGAGACAAGAGCTCGACCAGTACGATCCAGAGCCTCGGTGTACTAAACCAGAACCTGTCAGTCGTAGCAACGTTGCACGTAAGGGATGCAAACATCGGTGTAGTTTCCAGTTTGATCCCCAGCAGAGACATACGATATGTATCCGAATGCAGTCTCCTCTAAGCTAGGGTACTCTCCACGGAGATGGACGATAGCAACATAGGCATCATCATGGACTGCCATCTCAACAGTCACTCCATCACTGTGAAAGGTGTGCAGCTCAGTGATGGAGAGGTTCCGCCGATCAAAGATAACAACCACAATGTGGTACTGCTCCTGGTTGAACTCACGGTAGTCCTCGTAAACAGTGTACTCAAGGTACCAGCGATATCCCAATCTAGTCAAGAGGTCGACCAAAATGGCCGGGAACCCAGTCGCATCGACATCCATAGTCTGGCGTATGAGCTGCCTTGCGGGACGCATCTGAAACGAGGAGGTTCAAAGATGTCAAATGACAGTGTGTGCATCATATCTTCAAAAGGTAACAGTTATCGATAAAGCGGCTCTCCAGATGGATGTGATCACAAGAACCTAATGTTAGAGTTAGCCAAATCTTTAACCCGAATAGTAGAGAGATCAGAACCTAGAGTAAAGAAGAGTAATAAAAGATCCTAATCCCAACCATTCGAGATGTGGGCCCGTAAGCCACACAACAATGTTAGTAAAAGTTTTTCAAAGACTAGACTCAACTTTGGCCAAGGAGTTGGAAAAGGGCTTCCTACAGGCAGTCGGCTGATACGTCTCCAATGTATCTATAATTTTTGATTCTTCCATGCTGATATATTATCATTCTAGGATACTTTTTGCGTCTTTATTTACCAATTTATAATATTTTTGAGCACTAACCTATTGACCCAGTGCCTAGTGCCAGTTGCTGTTTTTTGCATGTTTTTGCCTTTTCAGGTTTAAATTACCAAACGAAGTCCAATTGCCACGAAACTTTTTGATGATTTTTTCTAGACCAAAAGAAGACCTAGAAGCTTCGGAAGGAGGTTAGGAGGCGCACGAGGGCCCCACCACACATCAGGGCATGCCCTGGGGGGCCACGCCCTGATATGTGGTGGCCCCCTCGTGGCTCTCCCGACGTCCCTCTTCGGCCTATAAATTCTCTAATATTGCAAAAACCCTAAAGGCAGTCCCGAAACCCTTTTTCCGCTGCCGCAAATCTCTGTTCCGACGCGAGGCCATCTGGAGCTCAATTCCGGCACCCTGCCGGAGGGGGGATCGATCACAGAGGGCCTCTTCATCAATCTTGCTGCCCTCATGATGATGTGTGAGTAGTAGACCATAGACCTACGGGTCCACAGCTAGTACCTAGATGGCAATCTCTCTCTCTCTCTCTCTCTCTCTCTCTCTTATGATCTTCAATACAATGATCATCGCATCTTCGCGTTGATCTATACGATGTAAGCCTAGTGTGCGGTGTGTTTGTTGGGATCCGATGAATTGTGGGTTTATGTTCAGATTATTCATGAAAAGTATTTGAGATACCTCTGATATATATTGTCTCTTAATTGCATGATCATTATAGCTTCGTAATGCTCTCCGATCTATTGATGTGCTTTGGCCAAGTAAATTGATATTTCATCGGTGGGAGTGGTGCGTTGTGGTAGGTTCAACCTGGCGAATTTCTATATCCCAGTGACAAAGTAGGGGACAAGATGCATCTTTGTGTTGTTGCTACTAAGGATAAAACGATGGGGTTCATTCATATTGATTGAGTTTACTTTGTCTACATGATGTCATCGTTCTCCAACCATTACTCTGTTTTACTTAATACTCTAGATGCATGCTGGATAGCGGTCGATGAGTGGAGTAATAGTAATAGGTGCAGGCAGGAGTCGGTCTATTTGTTTATGGACGTGATGCCTATGTACACATGATCATTGCCATGAATATCGCATAACTATCCGCTTTTCTATCAAGTGCCTGATACGTCCATTTTGCATCATGATTTCCTACTGTTATTTACTTTGTTTTTTTGAATAATAATGCTTTGGGGAGTGATTCTAATGCCTTTTATCTCATAATATGCAAGGTTTACACAAAGAGGGAGAATACCGGCGGCTGGAATTCTGGACCTAAGAAAAGCACACCAGAGATACCTATTCTGCAGAACTCCAATGAAGCTGAAATTTTACGGAGATTATTTTGGTATTTAATAAAAAATACTGGAGATGAAAACTACCGGAGGGGGTCAGCCAGGTGGGCACAACCCAACTGGGCGCGCCAAACCCCCTGGGCGCGCCCTGGTGTATCGTGGCCACCTCGGCCCACCTCCGGAGCCCATCTTCTGGTATATAGTCACATTTGACCTAGAAAAAATTAGAGGAGGACTTTCGGGACAAAGCGCCGCCGCCTCAAGGCGGAACTTGGGCAGGAGCACTTTTGCCCTCCGGCGGAGCGATTCCGCCGGGGGAACTTCCCTCCCGGAGGGGGAAATCGAAGCCATCGTCATCACCGACACCCCTCTCATCTTTGGGAGGCCAATCTTCATCAACATCTTCAACAGCACCATCTCCTCTCAAACCCTAGTTCATCTCTTGTGTTCAATCTTTGTACCGGAACCTCAGATTGGTACCTGTGGGTGACTAGTAGTGTTGATTACCTTGCATAGTTGATTACTATATGGTTTATTTGGTGGAAAATTATATGTTCAGATCCATTATGCTATTTAACACCCCTTTGATATTGAGCATGATTATTATTTCTGAGTAGTTACCTTTGTTCTTGAGGTCACGGGAGAAGTCATGTTGCGAGTAATCATGTGAATTTGATATGTGTTCAATATTTTGATGATATGTATGTTGTAATTCCCTTAGTGGTGTCATGTGAATGTCGACTACATGACACTTCACCATTCATGGGCCTAAGGGAATGCATTGTGGAGTAGTTATTAGATGATGGGTTGCTAGAGTGACAGAAGCTTAAACCCTAGTTTATGCGCTACTTCATAAGGGGCTGATTTGGATCCAAACGTTTAATGCTATGGTTCGATTTTATCTTAATACTTTTCTTGTGGTTGCGGATGCTTGCGAGGGGGTTAATCATAAGTGGGAGGTTGTTCAAGTAAGAACAGCACCCAAGCACCGGTCCACCCACATATCAAATTATCAAAGTAGCGAACACGAATCAAACCAACATGATAAAAGTGACTAGATGAAATTCCCGTGTACCCTCAAGAACACTTTGCCTATTACTAGAGATTGTTCTAGCCTGTCCTTTGCCACAAAAGGATTGGGCTACCTTGCTGCACCTTGTTTACTGTTACCGTTAATTTCTTGTTACCAATTATCTTGCTATCAAACTATCTGTTACCTACAATTTCAGTGCTTGCAGAAATTACCTTGCTGAAAACCGCTTGTCATTTCCTTCTGCTCCTCGTTGGGTTTGACACTCTTACTTATCGAAAGGACTACGATTGATGCCCTATACTTGTGGGTCATCAAGACTCTTTTCTGGCGCCGTTGCCGGGGAGTGAAGCGCTCTTGGTAAGTGGAAATCGTTAAGGAAAAACTTATACTACGTGCTGAAATTTATTGCTACTTGCTACTATAGAAACAATCCTTTGAGGGGTTTGTTCGGGGTATCTTCACCTCGACTGGAACCACAATTAGTTGCCCCTCAACCTACAACACCTACTGAAAATGTTGGCTATGAAATTCCTTCGGGTATGGTAGAACAACTGCTTGCTAAACCTTATGCAAGAGATGGAACTGAACATCCTGATATGCACCTCTTAAATGTGAACAAAATTTGTGAATTATTTAAGCTTGCAGGTTTACCCGGAGATGAAGTTAAGAAGAAGGTTTTCCCTTTATCTTTGGAGGGAAAAGCATTGACATGGTATAGGCTATGTGATGATCTTGGATCGTGGGACTGGAATCGTTTGCAATTGGAATTCCATCAAAAGTTTAATCCTATGCATCTAGTTCATCGTGATCGGAATTATATATATAATTTTTGGCCTCGTGAAGGAGAAAGTATCGCTCTAGCTTGGGGGAGGCTTAAGTCAATGTTATATTCATGCCCCAATCATGACATTCCGAGAGAAGTTATCATTCAGAATTTTTATGCTCGGCTTTCTCATAATGATCAATCCATGCTCGATACTTCTTGTGCTGGTTCTTATATGAAGAAGACTATTGAATTCAAGTGGGATCTCTTAGAAAGAATTAAATGAAACTCTGAAGATTGGGAACTCGACGAAGGTAATAAGTCAGGTATAAAGCTTGAAATTGATTGTGTTAAATCTTTTATGAATACCGATACTTTTCACAAGTTTAGCACTAAATATGGACTTGACTCTGAGATAGTAGCCTCTTTCTGCGAAGCATTTGCTACTCACGTTGCCTCCCTAAGGAGAAGTGGTTTAAATATCATCCCCCTAGTAAAGAAGAAATTAAAGAACCGGTCATAGCTAAAGAAGAAACCATCTTTTACAATGTTGTTCCAGTTGTGCCTACCGCTTATATTGAAAAACCACCTTTCCCTGTTAGGATAAAGGAACATGCTAAGGTATCAACTGTGGTTCGTAAAAGTTATATAAGAGCACCTAAACCCCCTGAGAAAATTAAAGTAGAACCTAGTGTTGCTATGGTTAAAGATCTCTTGGTAGAAAATATTGATGGGCATGTTATCTACTTTGGTGATGAAGCTGCTAGAATTGCTAAACCCGATGAAAAAGATAAACATAGACCCATAGAAGGCATGCCTGTTGTCTCAGTCAAAATAGGAGATCATTGCTATCATGGTTTATGTGATTTGGGTGCTAGTGTGAGTGCTATCCCTTTTAATCTTTACCAAGAAATTATGGATGAGATAGCACCTGCTGAAATGGAAGACATTGACGTTACTATTAAACTTGCTAATAGAGACACTATCACACCACTTGGGATTGTTAGATATGTTGAAGTCTTGTGTGGGAAAGTAAAATACCCTACTGATTTTCTAGTTCTTGGTTCCCCACAAGATGACTTTTGTCCCGATATCTTTGGTAGACCTTTCTTGAGCACCGTCAATGCTAAGATAGATTGTGAAAAACAAACTATCGGTGTTAGCTTTGGTAATGTGTCTCATGAGTTTAATTTTTCCAAGTTTAGTAGACAACCTCGTGATAAAGCGCTATCAAGTAAGGATGAAATAATTGGTCTTGCTTCTATTGCTGTGCCTCCTACTGATCCATTAGAACAATATTTGCTTGACCATGAAAATGATATGCATTTGCGTGAAAGAAATGAAATAGATAAAATTTTCTTTGAACAACAACCTCTCTTGAAACACAATTTGCCTATTGAAACTCTTGGAGGTCCTCCTCCACGTAAAGGTGATCCTGTGTTTGAATTGAAACAATTGCCTGACACTCTGAAGTATGCTTATCTTGATGAGAAAAAGATATATCCTGTTATTATTAGTGCTAACCTTTCAGAACATGAAGAAGAGAGATTATTGAAAGTTCCGAGGAAGCACCGGGCTGCTATTGGATATACTCTTGATGATCTTAAGGGCATTAGTCCCACTCTATGTCAGCACAAGATTAATATGGAACCTGATGCTAAACCCGTTGTTGATCACCAACGGCGTTTGAATCCTAAGATGAAGGAAGTGGTAAGAACTATAATACAAAAGCTTCTGGAAGAAGGTATAATCTATCCCATTGCTGATAGTTGATGAGTAAGTCCCGTTCATTGTGTCCCTAAGAAATGAGTTATTACCGTTGTTCCCAATGATAAGAATGAACTCATTCCACAAAGAATTGTCACTGGCTATAGAATGGTAATTGATTTTAGAAAATTAAATAAAGCTACTAGGAAAGATCATTACCCTCTGCCGTTCATTGATCAAATGCTAGAAAGACTATCTAAGCACACACACTTTTGTTTCCTAGATGGATATTCTGGTTTCTCTCAAATACCTGTGTCACAATCCGATCAAGAGAAAACCACCTTTACTTGCCCTTTTGGAATGTATGCTTATAGACGTATACCTTTTGGTTTATGCAATGCACCTGCTACCTTTCAAAGATGTATGACTGCTATATTATCTGATTTTTGTGAAAAGATTGTGGAGGTTTTCATGGATGATTTTTCCGTTTAAGCAACCTTGATCGAGTTTTGCAAAGATGTGAACAAACTAATCTTGTCTTGAATTGGGAGAAGTGCCACTTTATGGTTAATGAAGGCATTGCCTTGGGGCATAAAATATCTGAACGAGGTATTGAGGTGGATAAAGCTAAAGTTGATGCAATTGAGAAAATGCCATGTCCTAAAGATATAAAAGTTATTCGAAGTTTCCTTGGTCATGCTGGTTTTTACAAGAGGTTCATTAAAGACTTCTCTAGAATTTCTAGGCCTCTTACTAATCTTTTGCAAAAGGATATTCTTTTTGTTTTTGATGATGATTGTGTTGGAAATATGCCCTAGAGGCAATAATAAATTGGTTATTATTATTATATTTCCTTGTTCATGATAATCGTTTATTATCCATGCTATAATTGTATTGATTGGAAACTCAAATACATGTGTGGGTACATAGACAACACTGTGTCCCTAGTATGCCTCTAGTTGACTAGCTCGTTGATCAAAGATGGTTAAGGTTTCCTAGCCATTGACATGAGATGTCATTTGATAACGGGATCACATCATTAGGAGAATGATGTGATGGACAAGACCCAAACTGTAAACGTAGCATTTGATCGTGTCAGTTTATTGCTATTGTTTTCTGCATGTCAAGTATCTGTTCCTTTGACCATGAGATCATGCAACTCACTGACACCGGAGGAATACCTTGTGTGTATCAAACGTCGCAACGTAACTGGGTGACTATAAAGGTGCTCTACAGGTATCTCCGAGGGTGTGTGTTGGGTTGGCATGGATCAAGACTGGGATTTGTTACTCCGTGTGACGGAGAGGTATCTCAGGGCCCACTCGGTAATACAACATCACATTGAGCCTTGCAAGCAAAGTGACTAAAGAGTTAGCCACAGGATCTTGTATTACAGAACGAGTAAAGAGACTTGCCGGTAACGAGATTGAACTAGGTATAGTGATACCGACGATCGAATCTCGGGCAAGTAACATACCGAAGAACAAAGGGAACAGCATACGGGATTAACTGAATCCTTGACATAGAGGTTCGACCGATAAAGATCTTCGTAGAATATGTAGGAGCCAATATGGGCATCCAGGTCCCGCTATTGGTTATTGATCGTAGAAGTGTCTCGGTCATGTCTACATAGTTCTCGAACCCGCAGGGTCTACACACTTAACGTTTGGTGACGATTAGTATAATTGAGTTATTATGTTGGTGACCGAAAGTTGTTCGGAGTCTCGGATAAGATCCCGGACATGACGAGGATCTCCGGAAGAGTCCGGAGGTAAAGATTGATATATGTGATAATAGTGTTTTGATCTCCGGAAGAATTCCGGAGTTCACCGGAATGGGTTCCGGATGTTTACCGAAGTGTTCGGGTGCAGCAACACTTTATATGGGCCAAAGGGATAAAGCCCACGAGGTATTGGAAAGTGCAAAAAGTAGTTTTGCTGCCGCGTAAGCGGTACTACCGTTTTGTGAAGCGGTACTACCGCCCAAGCGGTACTACCGCTTGTGTGAAGCGGTACTACCGCCCAAGCGGTACTACCGCTTGTGTTAAGCGGTACTACCGCTTGTGCGCGGTACTGCAGGGATCCGAGTTGGACTCTTTCCCTGCGGGCCAAACCGACCTTGTGCGGGCAAAACCGACCTGGAGGAGGCTTTTACTCCAAGTTTAGACCCCAAGGCTCAACATATAAATAGAGGGGCAGGGCTAGCACACGGGACACATCAAGATTTCCCCAAGCCGTGTGCGGCAACCCTAACCCTCTAGTTCCTCCGTCATAATCTCCGTAGCGCTTGGCGAAGCCCTGCAGAGATTGTTCCTCACCACCATCACCACGCCGTCGTGCTGCTGGAACTCAACCACTACTTCACCATCGCTCGCTGGATCGAGGAGGTGAAGGCGTCATCAAGCTGTACGTGTGTTGAACGCGGAGGTGCCGTCCGTTCGGCACTAGTTCGTGATCGGATCGAGGGACGACTTGCGATTTGGATCGCGGAGACGTTCGACTACATCAACCGCGTTTCTTAAACGCTTCCGCTTAGCGATCTACAAGGGTATGTAGATTTACTCTCCCTCTCGTAGATGCTCATCACCATGGATAGATCTTGTGTGTGTGTAGGAAAATTTTGTTTCCCATGCAACATTCCCCAACAGTGGCATCATGAGCTAGGTCTATGCGTAGATGAGATCTCGAGTAGAACACAAACGAGTTGTGGGCGTGGGTGTATACATATTGCTTGCCGTTACTAGTTGATATTTGATTCGGCGGTACTGTGAGATGAAGCGGCCCGGACCGACATTACGCGTACACTTACGCGAGACAGGTTCCTTCAACTGACATGTAACTTCGTTGCATAAAGATGGCTAGCGGGTGTCTGTCTCTCTCACTTTAGTTGAATCGATTTCAATGAAGAGGGTTCTTTTAGAAGATCAAAAAGCAATCACTACACCACGTTGTGGTTTTGCGTAGGTAAGAACGGTTCTTGCAAACCCGTAGCAGCCACGTAAAATTTGCAACAACAATTAGAGGACGTCTAACTTGTTTTTGCAGGGTATGATGTGATATGATATGGCCAATTACATGATGAGATATATGTGATGTATGAGATGATCATGTGTTGTATAGAATATCACGACTTGCATGTCGATGAGTACGGCAACTGGCAGGAGCCATAGAGTTGTCTTTAATTATTGTATGACCTGCGTGTCAATCATTAAGCGCTATGTAATGCTTTACTTTATCGCTAAACGTTAGCTATAGTCGTGGAAGCAACAGTCGGCGCGACAACCTTATGGCGACATGTTGATGGAGATCAAGATGATGGAGATCATGGTGTCATGCCGGTGACGATGGAGATCATGCCGGTGCTTTGGAGATGGAGATCAAAAGCACAAGTTCATGGCCATATCATGTCACTTATGATTTGCATGTGATGTTAATCCTTTTATGCATCTTATTTTGCTTAGGACGACGGTAGCATTATAAGGTGATCCCTCACTTAAATTTCAAGATAAATTGTGTTCTCCCCAAGTGTGCACCGTTGCGAAAGTTCGTCGTTTCGAGACACGCCGTGATGATCGGGTGTGATAGACTCTACATTCACATACAACGGGTGTAAGCCATGTTGCACGTGCGGAAACACTCGGGTTAAACTTGACGAGCCTAGCATGTACAGACATGGCCTCGGAACACAAGAGACCGAAAGGTCGAACATGAGTCATATAGTAGATATGATCAACATGAAGATGTTCACCATTGAAACCACCTCAACTCACGTGATGATCGGACTTGAGTTGGTGGATTTGGATCATGTTACACTCGAATGACCGGAGGGATGTCAATTTGAGTGGGAGTTTTTTAAATAATATGATTAACTAAACTCATTATCTAGAACAATAGTCTAAGTTGTCTTTGCTATATTTATGTTGTAGATCATGGCTCGCGCAGTAGCACCCCTGAATTTTAATGCGTTCCTAGAGAAAGCTAAGTTGAAAGATGATGGAAGTAACTTTGTGGACTGGGCCCGTAATCTAAGGATTATCCTTACGGCTTCCCAGAAAGCTTATGTCCTTGATGCACCGCTTGGTGATCCACCCGCTCCAGTTGAGTCTCTAGACGTTGTGAACGCCTGGCAGACTCGTTCTGATGATTACTCAATAGTTCAATGTGCAATGTTGTATGGCTTAGAACTGGGACTTCAAAGACGTTTTGAACGTCATGGAGCATATGAGATGTTCCAGGAGTTGAAGTTTATCTTTCAGAAGAATGCCCGGATCGAGAGATATGAGATCTCCGATAAGTTCTATGCTTGCAAGATGGAGGAGAACGGGTCTATCAGTGATCACGTGCTCAGAATGTCTGGGTACTCCACCCGTCTGGCTGAGTTAGGGATGCCCCTTCCGCCAGAGGCTATCACCGACAGAGTTCTTCAATCATTGCCACCTAGCTACAAGAGCTTCGTGTTGAACTATAACATGCACGGGATGAACAAGTCAGTCGCCGAGCTGTTTGCGATGCTGAAAGCCGCTGAGTCTGAAATTCAGAAGGAGCATCAAGTGTTGATGGTCAATAAAACCACTAGTTTCAAGAAAAATGGCAAGGGTAAGAAGGGTAACTCCAAGAAGAGTGGCAAAACAGTTGCTCCTCTCGTGAAGAAACCCAAGGCTGGACCCAAACCAGAAACTGTGTGTTTTCATTGCAAGGGAACTGGACACTGGAAGCGGAACTGCCCCAAGTATTTGGCTGACAAGAAGGCGGCCAACAACAAACAAGGTATATATGATATACATGTTATTGATGTGTACCTTACCAACCCTCGTTGTAGTGCCTGGGTATTTGATACCGGTGCGGTTGCTCATATTTGCAACTCAAAACAGGAACTACGGAATAGACGGAGGCTGGCAAAGGACGAAGTGACGATGCGCGTGGGAAATGGTTCCAAGGTTGATGTGATCGCCGTCGGCACGCTCGCTCTTCGATTACCGTCGGGATTAGTGATGAACCTAAATAAGTGTTATTTGGTGCCTGCGTTAAGCATGAACATTATATCTGGATCTTGTTTATTGCGAGACGGTTACTCATTTAAATCAGAGAATAATGGTTGTTCTATTTATATGAGTAATATCTTTTATGGTCATGCACCCAATGTAAGGGGTTTATTCTTATTGAATCTCGATAGTAATGATACACATGTTCGTAACATTGATGCCAAAAGATGTAGAATTGATAATGATAATACCACTTTCTTGTGGCACTGCCGTTTAGGTCATATTGGCGTAAAACGCATGAGGAAGCTCCATGCTGATGGACTTTTGGAGTCACTTGATTTTGAATCACTTGACACATGTGAGCCATGCCTCATGGGCAAGATGACTAAAACGCCGTTCTCTGGAACAATGGAACGGGCAAGTGACTTATTGGAAATCATACATACTGATGTGTGTGGTCCGATGAGTATTGAGGCGCGCGGTGGTTATCGTTACTTTCTCACCTTCACTGATGACTTAAGTAGATATGGGTATATTTACTTAATGGAACACAAGTCTGAAACATTTGAAAAGTTCAAACAATTTCAGAGTGAAGTTGAGAATCATCGTAACAAGAAGATTAAATTCCTATGATCTGATCGAGGAGGAGAATATCTGAGTTATGAGTTTGGCAGTCACTTAAGACAGTGTGGAATTGTTTCACAATTGACACCGCCTGGAACACCACAGCGTAATGGTGTGTCCGAACGTCGTAATCGAACCTTATTGGATATGGTGCGATCTATGATGTCTCTTGCCGATTTGCCACTATCGTTTTGGGGTTATGCATTAGAGACAGCTGCATTCACTTTAAATAGGGCACCATCGAAATCCGTTGAGACGACGCCATATGAACTTTGGTTTGGCAAGAAGCCAAAGCTGTCGTTTCTTAAAATTTGGGGATGTGATGTTTATGTCAAAAAGCTTCAGCCTGAAAAGCTGGAACCCAAAGCGGAGAAATGCGTCTTCATAGGATACCCAAAAGAGACAGTTGGGTATACCTTCTATCTCAGATCTGAAGGCAAAGTGTTTGTCGCTAAAAACGGAACATTTTTTGAGAAAGAGTTTCTCTCGAAAGAATTGAGTGGGAGGAAGATAGAACTTGATGAGGTTATTGAACCTTTACTTCAACCTGAGAGTAGCGCAGTGTAGAAAGTTGTTTCTGTGGAGCCTACATTAGCTGAAGAGGAAGTTAATGATGATGATCATGAAGCTTTGGATCAAGTTGCTATCGAACCTCGTAGGTCGACAAGGACGCGTACTGCTCCCGAGTGGTACGGCAACCCTGTCTTAGAGGTCATGTTGTTAGACAACGATGAACCTACGAGCTATGGAGAAGCGATGATGGGCCCGGATTCCGAGAAGTGGTTAGAGGCCATGAAAACCGAGATGGGATCCATGTATGAAAACAAAGTATGGACTTTGGAAGTATTACCTGAAGGGCGTAAAGCCATTCAGAACAAATGGATCTTTAAGAGGAAGACGGACGCGGACGGTAATGTCACCGTCTATAAAGCTCGACTTGTGGCAAAGGGTTTTTCACAAGTTCAAGGAGTTGACTACGATGAGACCTTCTCACCCGTAGCGATGCTTAAGTCCGTCAGAATCATGTTAGCAATAGCTGCCTTTTTCGATTATGAAATTTGGCAGATGGATGTCAAAACAGCGTTCCTTAACGGTTACCTTAAGGAAGAGTTGTATATGATGCAACCAGAAGGTTTTGTCGATCCAGAGAATGCTGACAAAGTTTGCAAACTCCAGCGATCCATTTATGGACTGGTGCAAGCATCTCGGAGTTGGAATCTTCGTTTTGATGAGGTGATCAAAGCGTTCGAGTTTATACAAGTTTACGGAGAAGCTTGTATTTACAGGAAAGTGAGTGGGAGCTCTATAGCGTTTCTAATATTATATGTGGATGACATATTACTGATTGGAAACAATATAGAAATGCTGGAAAGCGTAAAGGAATATTTGAACAAGAGTTTTTCAATGAAGGACCTAGGAGAAGCTGCTTTCATATTAGGCATCAAGATCTATAGAGATAGATCGAGACGCTTAATAGGACTTTCACAAAGCACATACCTTGACAAAGTTTTGAAGAAGTTCAAAATGGATCAGTCCAAGAAGGGGTTCTTGCCTGTATTGCAAGGTGTGAAGTTGAGTAAGACTCAATGCCCAGTGACTGCAGAAGATAGAGAAAAGATGAGTGTCATCCCCTATGCTTCGGCCATAGGCTCTATCATGTATGCAATGCTGTGCACAAGACCCGATGTCAGCCTTGCCATAAGTATGGTCGGAAGGTTTCAAGGTGATCCAGGAATGGAACACTGGATGGCGGTCAAGAATATCCTGAAGTACCTGAAAAGGACTAAGGACATGTTTCTCGTTTATGGAGGTGATCAAGAGCTCGTCGTAAAGGGTTACGTCGATGCAAGCTTTGACACTGATCCGGATGACTCAAAGTCGCAAACCGGATACGTATTTATTCTAAATGGGGGTGCGGTTAGCTGGTGCAGTTCCAAGCAAAGCGTGGTAGCAGATTCTACATGCGAAGCGGAGTACATCGCTGCCTCGGAGGCGGCGAAGGAAGGTGTCTGGATGAAGGAGTTCATGACAGATCTTGGAGTAGTGCCTAGTGCACTTAACCCAATGACTCTGTTTTGTGATAATACTGGTGCCATTGCTCTAGCCAAGGAACCAAGATTTCACAAGAGGACCAGACACATAAAGCGACGTTTCAATTCCATCCGCGATTACATCAAGGAGGACGACATAAATATTTGCAAAGTACACACGGATCTAAATGTTGCAGATCCGATGACTAAACCTCTTCCAAGGGCTAAACATGAACAACACCAGAACTGCATGGGTGTTCGATTCATTACAATGTAAATCACATAGTGATGTGAACTAGATTATTGACTCTAGTGCAAGTGGGAGACTGTTGGAAATATGCCCTAGAGGCAATAATAAATTGGTTATTATTATTATATTTCTTTGTTCATGATAATTGTTTATTATCCATGCTATAATTGTATTGATTGGAAACTCAAATACATGTGTGGGTACATAGACAACACTGTGTCCCTAGTATGCCTCTAGTTGACTAGCTCGTTGATCAAAGATGGTTAAGGTTTCCTAGCCATTGACATGAGATGTCATTTGATAACGGGATCACATCATTAGGAGAATGATGTGATGGACAAGACCCAAACTGTAAACGTAGCATTTGATCGTGTCAGTTTATTGCTATTGTTTTCTGCATGTCAAGTATCTGTTCCTTTGACCATGAGATCATGCAACTCACTGACACCGGAGGAATACCTTGTGTGTATCAAACGTCGCAACGTAACTGGGTGACTATAAAGGTGCTCTACAGGTATCTCCGAGGGTGTCTGTTGGGTTGGCATGGATCAAGACTGGGATTTGTTACTCCGTGTGACGGAGAGGTATCTCAGGGCCCACTCGGTAATACAACATCACATTGAGCCTTGCAAGCAAAGTGACTAAAGAGTTAGCCACAGGATCTTGTATTACGGAACGAGTAAAGAGACTTGCCAGTAACGAGATTGAACTAGGTATAGTGATACCGACGATCGAATCTCGGGCAAGTAACATACCGAAGAACAAAGGGAACAGCATACGGGATTAACTGAATCCTTGACATAGAGGTTCGACCGATAAAGATCTTCGTAGAATATGTAGGAGCCAATATGGGCATCCAAGTCCCGCTATTGGTTATTGATCGTAGAAGTGTCTCGGTCATGTCTACATAGTTCTCGAACCCGCAGGGTCTACACACTTAACGTTTGGTGACGATTAGTATAATTGAGTTATTATGTTGGTGACCGAAAGTTGTTCGGAGTCTCGGATAAGATCCCGGACATGACGAGGATCTCCGGAAGAGTCCGGAGGTAAAGATTGATATATGTGATAATAGTGTTTTGATCTCCGGAAGAATTCCGGAGTTCACCGGAATGGGTTCCGGATGTTTACCGAAGTGTTCGGGTGCAGCAACACTTTATATGGGCCAAAAGGATAAAGCCCACGAGGTATTGGAAAGTGCAAAAAGTAGTTTTGCTGCCGCGTAAGCGGTACTACCGTTTTGTGAAGCGGTACTACCGCCCAAGCGGTACTACCGCTTGTGTGAAGCGGTACTACCGCCCAAGAGGTACTACCGCTTGTGTTAAGCGGTACTACCACTTGTGCGCGGTACTACAGGGATCCGAGTTGGACTCTTTCCCTGCGGGCCAAACCGACCTTGTGCGGGCAAAACCGACCTGGAGGAGGCTTTTACTCCAAGTTTAGACCCCAAGGCTCAACATATAAATAGAGGGGCAGGGCTAGCACACGGGACACATCAAGATTTCCCCAAGCCGTGTGCGGCAACCCTAACCCTCTAGTTCCTCCGTCATAATCTCCGTAGCGCTTGGCGAAGCCCTGCAGAGATTGTTCCTCACCACCATCACCACGCCGTCGTGCTGCTGGAACTCAACCACTACTTCACCATCGCTCGCTGGATCGAGGAGGTGAAGGCGTCATCAAGCCGTACGTGTGTTGAACGCGGAGGTGCCGTCCGTTCGGCACTAGTTCGTGATCGGATCGAGGGACGACTTGCGATTTGGATCGCGGAGACGTTCGACTACATCAACCGCGTTTCTTAAACGCTTCCGCTTAGCGATCTACAAGGGTATGTAGATTTACTCTCCCTCTCGTAGATGCTCATCACCATGGATAGATCTTGTGTGTGCGTAGGAAAATTTTGTTTCCCATGCAACGTTCCCCAACAGATTGCATGGAAGCCTTTGAAACACTCATGAAATGCTTAACCTCTGCACCTATCGTACAACCACCTGATTGGAACTTGCCTTTTGGAATTATGTGTGATGCTAGTGATTATGCTGTTGGTGTTGTTCTAGGACAGAGAGTTGATAAGAAATTGAATGTTATCCATTATGCTAGTAAAACTCTAGACAGTTCCCAACGAAACTATGCTACCACTGAAAAAGAATTTTTAGCAGTTGTGTTTGCTTGTGATAAATTTAGATCCTATATTGTTGATTCCAAAGTTATTGTTCACAGCGATCATGCTGCTATAAAATATCTTATGGAAAAGAAAGATGCTAAACCTAGACTCATTAGGTGGGTTCTCTTGCTTCAAGAATTTGACTTACACATTGTTGATAGGAAGGGAGCTGAGAACCCAGTAGCTGATAAATTGTCTAGGTTAGAAAATATTCTTGATGACCCACCACCTATTGATGATAGTTTCCCTGACGAACAGTTAGCTGCAATAAATGTTTCTCAAAACACACCGTGGTATGCTGATTATGCTAACTACATTGTCACTAAATATATACCACCTAGCTTCACATACCAAGAAAAGAGAAAAAAATTCTATGCCTTGAGACATTACTTTTGGGATGACCCACACCTTTATAAAGAAGGAGTAGATGGTATTATTAGATGTTGTGTACCTGAGCATGAACAGGAACAAATCCTACGGAAATGTCATTTCGAAGCTTATGGAGGACATCATGCGGGAGATAGAACTACTCATAAGGTATTGCAATCTGGTTTTTATTGGCCTACTCTCTTCAAGGATGCCCGTAAGTTTGTCTTGTCTTGTGATGAATGTCAAAGAATTGGTAATATTGGTAAGCGTCAGGAAATGCCTATGAATTATTCACTTGTTGTTGAACCATTTGACGTTTGGGGTTTTGATTATATGGGGCCTTTTCCTTCCTCCAACGGGTACACTCATATTTTGGTTGCTGTTGATTATGTCACTAAGTGGGTAGAAGCTATTCCAACTAGTAGTGCAGATCACCACACCTCCATCAAAATGGTTAAAGAGGTTATCTTCCCGAGGTTTGGAGTCCCTAGATATTTAATGACCGATGGTGGTTCACACTTTATCCATGGTGCTTTCCTTAAGTTGCTTGCTAAATATGATGTTAACCATAGAATTGCATCACCCTATCATCCTCAATACAGTGGTCAAGTTGAACTTAGCAATAGAGAATTAAAATTAATATTACAAAAAACTGTCAATAGGTCTCGTAAGAATTGGTCTAAGAAATTAGATGATGCACTTTGGGCCTATAGAACAGCTTATAAAAATCCTATGGTATGTCTCCATACAAAATGGTATATGGGAAAGCTTGTCATTTGCCTCTAGAATTAGAACACAAAGCATTTTGGGCAATTAAAGAACTTAACTATGATTTCAAACTTGCCGGTGAGAAGTGGCGATTTGATATTAGGTCACTAGATGCATGGAGAACCCAAGCCTATGAAAATGCCAAGCTATTCAAAGAAAAAGTAAAAAGATGGCATGACAAAAGAATCCAAAAGCGGGAATTCAAAATAGGAGATTATATTCTTTTGTTCAACTCTCGTTTAAGATTTTTTGCAGGAAAGCTTCTTTCCAAATGGGAAGGACCATATATTATCGAAGAGGTTTATCGTTCTGGAGCTATCAAGATTAATAACGCCGAAGGTACTAACCCGAAGGTGGTCAATGGACAAAGAATTAAGCATTATATCTCAGGTACGCCTATTAACATTGAAAGCAATGTTATCCAAACCATGACACCGGAGGAACACATAAAAGAGACCATCCGGGACACTCCAGAATTCCGAAAAATAGGAGGTACGTGATATGGTAAGTAAACGGACTCCGAAAAATCCGCAAAAATATTTTTTGTTAGTTTTGGAATATTAGAAAATTTTGGAAATAAAGAAATAAACCGGAAGGTGATCGAGGTGAGCACGATACACCAGGACACGCCAGGCATCCCTAGGCGCACCCTGGTGGGTTGTGCCCACCTCGGATGCCTTCCCGACTCCGTTTTCCTTCCATATGCTTGTTTCCCAAGAATAAAAATTCTCTATATATACCCCCGACTGTTGTGACGACCGGATCGCAGAGAAATCCTCTGTTCTTGTTTCTTGCTGTTTTCTCATCAGATCTAGATCTCCATGGCTCCACCAAGCTCCTCCAAGGACAAGTTCTTCGAGAAGGTCATCAACCCGTACTTGCCGGAGGTGATGAAGCACCCTCAAGCCATTGAGATGCGTGAGGGGGTGCTCCACATCTGCGATGTTCAGGGACCCAAGAAGACCGGAAGCATGGAGGCTAGGCTCGAGGTGGTGGAACAGGCAATCTTCAGGTGCCAGAAGATGGTGGAGCGTGGACTTAGTGCCAATCACTCCATGATTACGGAATTCACCTGTGATCAGATGGTGGATGGCCGGTCTATGAAGGACATCATCTCCACCCTCAACGAGCAAATTAATTTTCTGCAGAGCCTAGTTTATGATCTTCAAAACCAAGTCTTCGAATATGATGTGAGATTTAAAGGTATGAGTTTAGCTGCCAGTTGCAGGACTCAGGGGACTCTCGCGTCAACTTTTGATGGGGAGCCCTTGCCCTGGAAGATGGAGGACAAGCTTACTACATCATCACCACCACCTTCTTCATCACCACCACCAAAGGAGACTTGAGCACACGGGTATGTGCACTCCCCTTGGCTTGAGCCAAGCTTGTGGGAGGTGCCCCAGTATCGTATCACCATCACTTTTATTCACCTTTACCTATTCTAGTCCGATCTTTTGTTTCCTTTTGCTTTAGTTGAATAAAAGTTTAGCATGATCTATTTTCGTGTGTTAGTTTTGTGGCTTATCTATCTATGTAATCGAGCGAGAGTTATACAATAAAGTTTAGTTTGAGTTTTTGCCTCTCTACTTTCTTGTTGCAACCAAAATAAAGAAAAGAAGAAACAATTGAAAAGAATCATATGCTAATCTTATGGTGAGTAATGACATCACATAAGGGAAAGTATAAGTATAGTAAAATTTATTGGAGATTGATAAACATAGCATTGGTCAATGATGCAATTCATGAAAGAATTAATAAGGGAAGAGAAGATTCACATGCAAATACACCATCTTGGACATCTTTTATGATTGTGAGCCCCCATCAAATATTACATGTCAAAATTGTTGACGTTGGACAAGGAAGACAACGTAATGATTTATGTTTGTTCATATCCACATAGAAGTTATATGGTCATAGATCCTTCAACATGTGGTGCTTGCTCAATATCTTTGCTAGCCAAAATTCCGCACTAAGTAGAAATACTACTTGTGCATCCAAAAACCCAAACCCAAATTCATTCTTTGAGTGTCCACCATACCTACCTATGGATCGAGAAAGATCCTTCGAGTAAGTTGTCATCGGTGCAATAAGGCAATACAAATTGCTTCTAAAAGTGTTTGATCAATTAGTGTAAGAGAAAGTTGAGTGCTATACGAACTTATGATGGCAAAGTAATAAAAGAGACGGACTACATAATAAAGGTTGCTATCATAGGGGGCACTATATCGTGATGTTCTTTTACATTAAGGGATTGGGCATACAAACCAATAAGCGCATGGCAACCTCTGCTTCCCTCTGCGAAGGGCCTATCTTTTACTTTTATGTATTTACTTTTATGCAAGAGTCAAAGTATTCTTCCCTATTCCTTTTTCCTTTTTCTTTTGCAAGCATCATGTGGTGAGGAAAGATCTAGGCACATATATCCAGTTGGATGTGAGTGGGCATGAGTTATTATTGTTGACATTACCCTTGGGGTGAGTACGTTGGGAGGCGAAACTATAAGCCCCTATCTTTCTATGTGTCCGGTTGAAACTTTTTCCTCATAGGTATGCTGTGAGTGTTAGCAATCGTAGAAGACTAAATGATGGTTGAGTATGTGGACTTGCCAAAAGGCTCCGACATGAGACCCTTCCTGGAAATATGATGAATTGTAGTTGCAAAGTTGACTGAGAACATCGTTTGTTAGTTTTCAATGAGGTTTATGCTTTATACTTCTATGTTGTGATGAATTGTTACTTGTTCATGAGAGGTTATATGATAAAAGTATATAAATAAGTTTTATGATAGATTTTGTTGCTGTTATGATAATAAGCATGATGCTAGTATGTCCATAAATGTTTTTATCGACACCTCTCTCTCAAACCATGTGGAGATGCTTTTCAATATCGGCTTTTCGCTTGAGGACGAGCGAGGTCTAAGGTTGGGGGAGTTGATACGTCCATTTTGCATCATGATTTCCTACTGTTATTTACTTTGTTTTGTTGAATAATAATTCTTTGGAGAGTGATTATAATGCCTTTTCTCTCATAATATGCAAGGTTTACACAAAGAGGGAGAATACCGGCAGCTGGAATTCTGGACCTAAGAAAAGCACATCAGAGATACCTATTCTACACAACTCCAATGAAGCTGAAATTTTGCGGAGATTATTTTTGTATTTAATAAAAAATACTGGAGCAGAAAACTACCGGAGGGGGTCAGCCAGGTGGGCACAACCCACCAGGGCGCGCCAGGCCCCCTAGGCACGCCCTGGTGTATCGTGGCCACCTCGGCCCACCTACAGAGCCCATCTTCTGGTATATAGTCACATTTGACCTAGAAAAAATCAGAGGAGGACTTTCGGGATGAAGCGCAGCCGCCTCGAGGCGGAACTTGGGCAGGAGCACTTCTGCCCTCCGGCGGAGCGATTCCGCCAGGGGAACTTCCCTCCCGGAGGGGGAAATCAAAGCCATCGTCATCACCAACACCCCTCTCATCTTTGGGAGGCCAATCTTCATCAACATCTTCAATAGCACCATCTCCTGTCAAACCCTAGTTCATCTCTTGTGTTCAATCTTTGTACCGGAACCTCAGATTGGTACTTGTGGGTGACTAGTAGTGTTGATTACCTTGCATAGTTGATTACTATATGGTTTATTTGGTGGAAGATTATATGTTCAGATCCATTATGCTATTTAATACCCCTCTGATCTTGAGCATGATTATTATTTCTGAGTAGTTACCTTTGTTCTTGAGGTCACGGGAGAAGTCATGTTGCGAGTAATCATGTGAATTTGATATGTGTTCGATATTTTGATGATATGCATGTTGTGATTCCCTTAGTGGTGTCATGTGAACGTCGACTATATGAAACTTCACCATTCATGGGCCTAAGGGAATGCATTGTGGAGTAGTTATTAGATGATGGGTTTATACGCTAGTTTATACGCTACTTCGTAAGGGGCTGATATGGATACAAACGTTTAATGCTATGGTTAGATTTTATCTTAATACTTTTCTCGTAGTTGCGGATGCCTGCAAGGGGGTTAATCATAAGTGGGAGGTTGTTCAAGTAAGAACAGCACCCAAGCACCGGTCCACCCACATATCAAATTATCAAAGTAGCGAACACGAATCAAACCAACATGATAAAAGTGACTAGATGAAATTCCCGTGTACCCTCAAGAACACTTTGCCTATTACTAGAGATTGTTCTGGCCTGTCCTTTGCCACAAAAGGATTGGGCTACCTTGCTGCACCTTGTTTACTGTTACCGTTAATTTCTTGTTACCAATTATCTTGCTATCAAACTATCTGTTACCTACAATTTCAGTGCTTGCAGAAATTACCTTGCTGAAAACCGCTTGTCATTTTCTTCTGCTCCTCGTTGGGTTCGACACTCTTACTTATCGAAAGGACTACGATTGATCCCCTATACTTGCGGGTCATCAGTGCCGAACAGTAATTTCTTTACCCATCGTATACTGCCTACATGAGAGATGCCGCTAGGGAAAACTATGGCCCCCGGGTCTATTCACTTATATATTTACAAACGCTACAATTACGTTGCTGCCTTTATTTATCTTTTATTTTATTTTGCAATTTATATTTATCAACAATTATCTACACAACTCATTTGCTTGCAAATGACAAGATCAAGGGGATTGGCAACCCTCTTGCCCGCTTTGGGTGCAAGTTGTTTGTTCATTTGTGTGCAGCCGCTGAAGATGATTGAGGATTGATATTCCTATTGGTTTGATAAATCTTGGTTTCATAACTGAGGGAAATACTTACCCGCTTTGTGCTGCAATTACCCGTTCCTCTTCACGAAAAACCCAACGCAGATCACAAGTATCACGAAGGATTTCTGGCGCCGTTGCCGGGGAATATCATCATCAACTATCAAGTAACTTCACACAAATTTTCATTCACTTGTTCTTATTTTTATTTGCTATTATATTTAGCTTGTCTCATAAAAATCAAAAATACAAAAATATTTATCTTTGCTTCTTACTAGTTTACTTATTCGCTTGCTAGTTTACTTGTCTTGCTTGTCACTTTGCTTGTTCGGTCACCATGTCTCAAGATAGATTCCATAATATTTCCTATTGCCAAAGAATGTTGGAGATAGAGAATTCTATTAAAACCTTCATTACTTCACAATATGAGCATAACGGATCCCTTGCTTCTGAAATTAAGGAACATTCAATGTTGCTTGACGCTATTAGTATGCAACTTGATGAGGGTAATAAGGAAGTGTCTAATCTCCAATCAAAATTTTATCAAACTGAAGAGTTGTTAGGAAATATCTCCGATAAGCAAACCACTCTAGTTAATAGGATGGCCGCTAAACCAGAATCTCCTCCCATCCGGAATCATGATGAAGATCTTAAAATGATTGGTATTTCTCCTATTGAATCTTTATATACCTCTCTAAATATAAATGATAAAGGGACTGGAGATGAGTCAACTCTAGTTGAGAAGCGTCCCGTTTGCTTGGAGGGTGATGATTTTGATGCCAAAACTGAAAAACGTGGGTTTGGAGAGGTCAAAATTTTAACTAGTGATGTGACCACTATTTTGGATTACAAGGACTTTAATTATGATAATTGATCTTTAGTAGAATGTATTTCCTTGTTGCAATCCGTTATTAGCTCACCCAATGCTTATGAACAAAACAAAGCTTTTACCGAACATATAGTAGAAGATAAGATAAAAGCTTATGATGAGAAACTTGAGCTTGAAGTTTCTATTCTTAGAAAATTGCATGATGAGTGGGAACATACTATCAAAATAAATATAAATAAATATGAATGCAGTGCCTTGTGTGACCTTGGTGCTAGTGTTTCAACTATTCCTAAAACTCTTGGTGATGTGCTTGGTCTCACTAATATTGAAGATTGTTCCCTCAACTTGCATCTTGCGGATTCTACCATTAAGAAACCTTTAGGTAGAATTAATGATGTGCTTATTATTGTAAATAAAAATTATGTGCCTATAGATTTCATTGTGCTTGATATTGATTGCAATCCTTCTTGTCCCATAATACTTGGAAGACCTTTCTTACGAACTATAGGTGCAATCATTGACATGAAAGAGGGAAACACAAGATTCAAATTACTATTAAAGAAAAGGATGGAGCACTTCCCTAGAAAGAGAATAAAACCACATTATGAATCAATCATGGGAGCTACTTATGGGTGGAGTGTCAAGGATTACAATACTTGAAACTATGCATTATGCCTAGCTAGGGGCATAAAACAATAGCGCTTGTTGGGAGGCAACCCGATATCTATCTTTAAATTTTTGTTTTAAACTTTCTCTTTATTTTTAATAGAATTATTATTTCCTCTATAATTATTATGTTTTTGTGTTTAAATTAGTGTTTGTGCCAAGTAGAGCCTTTGGGATGACTCACAAGATGAGTAGAATCGATGCTGAAACAAAACAGAAACTTTTGACTCTAGTACAGGAATTTTGATTTTTTACTGGAGCGTGATAATGATCTGAATATTTTACACAGTGCTTCTACACAAATTGTTTCGAGGTTGTCCTAATGTTTAAGAATTTTTAGATTTACATAAGTATAGGTTCTCTACAGATTTCTACAGACTTTTCTGTTTTAAACAGATTCTGTTTTTGCTTGCATAGTTGCTTGTTTTGATTATGCTATGGATTGTATCGGGGGGTATAAGCCATGGAGAAGTTAGAATACAATACCTATTATGCATTTATGAAATTGGAATCAATTTATAACAGTAATTAAAGTATGCAATATGTTTCTTATACTAACGGATCTCACGAAGTTTTGTTGAGTTTTGTGTGATTGAAATTTTCAAGTTTTGGGTGTTATCGTGATGGACAAAGGAATAAGGAGTAGCAAGATCCTAAGCTTGGGGATGCCCAAGGCACCCCAAGGTAATATTTTAAAGGATACTCAAGCGTCTAAGATTGGGGATGCCCCGGAAGGCATCCCCTGTTTCGTCTCAAATCCATCGGTATGTCACTTGAAGCTATATTTTTATTCGTCACATGATATGAGTTTTGCTTGGAGCGTCATTTGCTTTTGTTTGCTTTTACTTTCAGTTTGCCACAATCATTGTTTGCTGGACACACCTATTTAAGAGATACACGCCTTCATCATAACTTGTTAGAATACTCTATGTGCTTCACTTATATCTTTTGAGCTTAGCAGTTGCTCTAGTACTTCACTTATATCTTTTTGAGAACGGTGGCGTGTAGATTTTATAGAAATAATTTCACTCTTGTTCTTCACTTATATTTGTTTGAGAGTTAATAAATAGTGCTGGTAAATTGCATGGGTCATAAAGACTAGTCGAAAAATATTAGGTATTCAAGGAGTGATAATCAAAACCATCATTTAGCACATATAGAGAAATTTTGGGTCAATGATATTGATGTAGTAATATGAAATATGTGTGAGTTCATAATTGTTAAACCGTAGAAGTGTTGATATTAAGAAAGGTTGACCCTTTTGTTCATCTAAAATGAAAGAGGCATGGTGATGATGTGTGAGCATTTCTATTCCTCGTTGAAATCCTAGTGTTGTTTCGGGTCGGAAGCGCGTGATGGTTAACTCCTACAAACCTCTTCCCTCGGGAAATGCGAGTAGTACTTGAATTTATGATAAACTAATTAAAATTTGCAATAAGTATATGAGTTCTTTATGACTAATGTGAAACCATGGACATACGCAATCTCACCTTTTCATAATTTTCTAGCCTCTTCGGTACCGTGCATAGCCCGTTCTCACCTCGAGGATCGGTGCAACTTTCGCCGGTGCATCCAAACCCTATGACATGGTACGCTCTATTGCACGTAAGCCTTATTATATCTTCCTCAAAATAGCCACCATACCTACCTATCATGGCATTTCCATAGCCATTCCGAGATATATTGCCATGCAAATTCCATCATCACTTCACTTGACTAGTTCGTTCATCATCGTATTGCTTTGCATGATCATATAGAGCCGACATAGTATTTGTGGCAAAGCCACCGTTCATCATAGTTTTGATACATGTCACGCTAGATCATTGCACATCCTGGTACACTGCCAGAGGCATTCGTACAGATTCATATCTTCATATTAATTCTCCATATCGAGTTGCAAGTAAATAAAAGTGTGATGATCATCATTATTAGAGCATTGTCCCAGTGAGGAAAGAATGACGGAGACGATAATTCTCCCAAAAGTCGAGATGAGACTCTGGACGAAAAAATAAAGATGGGGGAGGCCAAATGAGCCGACCATCCATTCAAAAAAATGATGAGAGAAAATGAGAGAAGGGACTTTGCTACTATCTTTTACCACACTTGTGCCTCAAAGTGGCACCATGCTCGTCATGTAGAGAGTCTCATGATATATCACTTTCATATGCTAGTGGGAATTACCTATTCATTATTACAAACTTGGCTTCCAATGATGGGCTTCCTCAAATGCCCAAGGTCTTCATGAGGAAGCAAGTTGGATGCACACCCCACTTAGCTTCATTTGAGCTTTCATACACTTATAGCTCTAGTGCATCATTTCCATGGCAATCCCTACTCCTTGCATTGACATCTATCGATGGGCATCTCCATAGCCCGTTGGTACGCCTAGTTGATGTGAGACTATCTTCTCCACTTCCTACCCCTTTGATATCTACCACCATACTCTATTCCACTTAAATTCTATGTCCAATGGCTCACGCTCATGTATTGCGTGAAGAATAAAAAGTTGATGCATATTGAAAAAGTATGATCCAATTGCCTGACTTGGACACCGTGGTGCTTGACATTTGTATTAATGTGGTGAAGATGGAGCCATGCCTTGCTAATAGAATAAGATGAATGGGGGGGGGTAAATATTTCTTAAGGATCTTATAATTTTAAGGATTAATGATTCTGTTTCTTACATTTTAATTATTGCTATGTTAATAGTTGTTGATTCATCTTTTATCAATAAGCATACATGCATAAGATTACATAGTGGATAGTGTTGGAGATATGCCCTAGAGGCAATCATGTATGATGATATTTCCTATGTGTTTATGAATAAAGATAGTCCTTGGACATTATCAATGATGTGTATTAACAAGTACGTGACTTGTTTGTGAGACTATGCATTATATGATGACTGTCCTAAATGGTCCCTAGTCGTAAAGTTTGTGTGGACGCTCAGCCAGTTAGACTAGCATATGACACGGTGGATGGTCCGGTCTCACTGGCCATGTAGCATTGGATGCTAACCAGATAATATGGACTCAGAAAGATCTGGTCGGATTCGACGTAGTCGGATCCGAGTCAAGATAAGGTCTGAGTTGGACAGACTCGACTATGAGACGCAGCGATAGGTCATCTGTGAGTCTCTAGTACAACATATTTTCTATGTCCTAAGACCTGAGCTAACACATGTACTCGAGATGGTGATAGACCTGCTTTGGGCCGACCAAACACTACTCCGTAACTGGGTAGTTATAAAGGTGGGCTTCGGGCTTGTCCTGACCCATGCTATGAGACATGGTTGAGCAAGATGGGATTTGCCTCTCCGATCAGGAAAGATATACTCTGGGCCCCTCGAGTGATTCGAACTGGATAAGCATGGCCATGCGATGAGGATTATGAGATAATTCGAAGTGTTGGTCGGATTCACCGGAACGAGAAAGAGGTCGTGCTGCAACAAGGATGACCATGTCGCCTTGAGCATGACAACATAAATCGTGTGGCAAAGGGAACAGAAGTGTGAAGTACATGTTTGCCTAACCAGCTTCATCGGACACTTGGAGTCGGCACGCTTTGCTAGAGGCCTCTACCGACTAGTCGAGCCGGATATGATCTGACTCACGACCAAGTGAATGAGAACCTAAGGGGTCGCGCGCTTAAGGGAAGGAACACGTGGGCTTTAGGATCCGTGCGAGGCCCAAGAGTTGAGCCTACGACGGATGCCTATATATAGTGGAGGTGCGGCACATCCATCTGGTTGATCGCTTCGGCGCCGTCATTAGGGCTTTGCATGTGTTGTAACTAGCCACCTCCACTCGCCGCCGAACTATGTGATCGGACCTAGCAGTTAGGCGGTGCACTTTCGCCGCTTCGGTGAACCTGCACGTGGGATCCGGCGACCGGCTGTTTGAGGGAGATCGGACCGGCTGTTTGAGGGAGATCGGACAAGGAGGAGACGGACCTCGTGGACGTGCTACCCCAACTCTACTTCCGCTGCACGGCACTACGCGTCTAGTGGTAACGATCTGTGATCCATCTTCGTAGCATGTTCTTGGTTGTTCTGCGCATAGGAATTTTTTTAATTTGCATGCGATGCACCTACGGTAGAACCCAACAGATAGTATGTCACATCAAAAATTCTTTTTTTATCATTTACCTACTCAAGGACGAACAGGAATTAAGCTTGGGGATGCTTGATACGTCTCCAACGTATCTGTAATTTTTGATTGTTCCATGCTGTTATATTATCATTCTAGGATACTTTTTGGGTCTTTATTTACCAATTTATAATATTTTTGAGCACTGACCTATTGACCCAGTGCCCAGTGCCAGTTGTTGTTTTCTGCATGTTTTTGCCTTTTCAGGTTTATAGTACCAAACGAAGTCCAATTGCCACGAAATTTTTTGATGATTTTTCTGGACCAAAAGAAGACCTAGAAGCTTCGGAAGGAGGTCGGGAGGCGCACGAGGGCCCCACCACACATCAGGGCGCGCCCTGGCGGGGGTGCCCTAATATGTTGTGGCCCCCTCGTGGCTCCCCCGACGTCCCTCTTTGGCCTATAAATTCTCTAATATTGCAAGAATCCTAAAGGCAGTCACGAAACCCTTTTTCCGCCGCCGCAAGTCTCTGTTTCGTCACGAGGCCATCATGAGCTCCGTTTCGGCACCCTGCCAGAGGGGGGATCGATCATGGAGGGCCTCTTCATCAACCTTGCTGCCCTCATGATGATGTGTGAATAGTTCACCACAGACCAACGGGTCCATAGCTAGTACCTAGATGGCAACCTCTCTCTCTTATGATTTTCAATACAATGATCATCTCATCTTCGCTTTGATCGATCCGATGTAATCCTATTGTGCGGTGGGTTTGTTGGGATCCGATGAATTGTGGGTTTATGTTCAGATTATTCATGAAAAGTATTTGAGATACCTCTGATATATATTGTCTCTTAATTGCATGACATTATAGCTTCGTAATGCTTGATACGTCTCCGTCGTATCTATAATTTTTGATTGTTTCATGCCATTATTATACAACTTTCACATATTTTTGGCAACATTTTATATGATTTATTGGACTAACCTATTGATCCAGTGCCCAGTGCCAGTTCCTGTTTGTTGCATGTTTTTTATTTCGCAGAATATCCATATCAAACGAAGTCCAAACGCGATAAAAATTTACGGAGATTTTTTTGGAATATTTGTGAATTTTGAGAAGTGGAATCAACACAAACGGAGGCCCACAGCCCCCACGAGACACCAGGGCGCGCCCCTAGGGCCCAGGCGCGCCCTTGTGGGTTGTGCCCAGCTTGTAAGTCGGTTGGAGCTCTCCTTCGAACGCAAGGAAGCTAATTTTTGGATAAAAATCCCCTCACAAATTCAGCCCAATCGGAGTTATGGATCTCCGGGAATATAAGAAACGGTTTTCGGCTAGAAAACAGGAACGTGAAACAGAAGAGAACAGAGAGGGAGATCCAATCTAGGAGGGGCTCCTGCGTCTCCGCCGCCATGGAGGCCATGGACCAGAGGGGGAACTCTCCTCCCATCTAGGGGGGGAGGCCATGGAAGAATAAGAAGGAGGGGGCTCTCTCCCCCTCTCCCCCGGTGGCACCGGAATGCCGCCGGGGCAATCATCGTGAGGGCGATCTACACCAACAACTTCGCCGCCGTCAACACCAACTCTCTCCCCCTCTATGCAGTGGTGTAACACCTCTCTTCCCCGCTGTAATCTCTACTTAAACATGGTGCTCAACTCCATATATTATTTCCCAATGATATTTGGCTATCCTATGATGTTTGAGTAGATCTCGTTTGTCCTATGGGTTAATTGTGGTATGATGTTATGGATGTGAGTTGTATGTTGATGTGGTGCTGTCCTATGGTGCCCTCCGTGTCGCGCAAATGTGAGGGATCCCCGCTGTAGGGTGTTGCAATGTGTTCATGATTTGCCTATGGTGGGTTGCGTGAGTGACAGAAGCACAAACCCGAGTAGGTGGGTTGTTGCGTATGGGAGTAATTGGGACTTGATACTTAATGCTATGGTTGGGTTTTACCTTAATGAGTTGCGGATGCTTGCTAGAGTTCCAATCATAAGTGCATATGATCCAAGTACCGAAAGTGTGTTAGCGTATGCCTCTCCCTCATTGCATATAACAAGTATCTATCATATTATATTCAATTGCCTAGGGACAATCTTTCTCTTGCGTTACACAAAAATCTTTCTACTAAGCTATTTACTTTTATTGTTCTTTTATTAAAACAACACCTAACTTTTATTTCCACATTCTTTATTATCTTGCAAAGTACTTCTAGTTTGATTCCTGCAAAGTAGGTTCATACTTGTTCTAGGTAAAGCAAACGTTAAAGTGTGCGTAGAGTTGTATCGGTGGTCGATAGAACTTGAGGGAATATTTGTTCTACCTTTAGCTCCTCATTGGGTTCGACACCCTTACTTATCGAAAAAGGCTACAAATGATCCCCTACACTTGTGGGTTATCAATGCTCTCCGATCTATTGATGTGCTTTGGCCAAGTAGATTGATATTTCATCGGTGGGAGTGGTGCATTGTGGTAGGTTCAACCTGGCGAGTTTCTATATCCCAGTGACAAAGTAGGGGACAAGATGCGTCTTTTTGTTTTTGCTACTAAGGTTAAAATGATGGGGTTCATTCATACTGATTGAGTTTACTTTGTCTACATCATGTCGTCGTTCTCCAAGCATTACTCTATTTTACTTAATACTCTAGATGCATGCTGGATAGCGGTCGATGAGTGGAGTAATAGTAATAGGTGTAGGATGGAGTCGGCCTATTTCTTTATGGACGTGATGCCTATATACACATGATCATTGCCGTGAAAATCGCATAACTATCCGCTTTTCTATCAATTGCCCAACAGTAATTTGTTTACCCACCGTATGCTGCCTACATGAGAGATGCCGCTAGGGAAAACTATGCCCCCGGGTCTATTCACTTATATATTTACAAATGCTACAATTACCTTGATTCCATTATTTATATTTTGTTTTATTTTTCAATTTATATTTATCAACAATTATCTACACAACTCATTTGCTTGCCAATAACGAGATCAAGGGGATTGACAACCCTCTTGCCCGCGTTGGGTGCAAGTTATTTGTTCATTTGTGTGCAGCCGCTGAAGACGGTTGAGGATTGATATTCCTATTGGTTCGATAAACATTGGTTTCATAACTGTGGGAAATACTTACCCGCTTTGTGCTGCAATTACCCGTTCCTCTTCACGAAAAACCCAACGCAGATCACAAGTATCATCGGCTCTGTTACCAACTTATGACGCCCCCATTTTGATCGTACGCTAATCATAGACGCAAATGCGCACGATCAAGATTAGGGACTCACGGGAAGATATCACAATACAACTCTAGACACAAATTAAAGTCATACAAGCTTCATATTACAAGCCAGGGGCCTCGAGGGCAAGAATACATAAGCTCGAATACAAACGAGTCAGCGTAAGAAACAATACATGAGTACAAACATAAGTAAACAAGTTTATCTTAAGAAGGCTAGCACAAACATAAGTGATACGTCTCCAATGTATCTATAATTTTTGATTGTTCCATGCTATTATATTATCTGTTTTGGATGTTTTATATGCATTAATATGCTATTTTATATTATTTTTGGGACTAACCTATTAATCTAGAGCCTAGTGCCAGTTTCTGTTTTTTCCATGTTTTTGAGTATTGCAGATAAGGAATATTAAACGGAGTCCAAACGGAATAAATCTTCGGAATGATTTTTCTTGGACCAGAAGAAACCTGCCAGACTTGGAGATGAAGGCAGGAGACCTGCCGTGGCGTCACAAGCCACCAGGGCGCGCCCTAGGGTGGGGGGGCGCCCTCCTAGCTTGTGGCCCCACGGCAGCCCTCCTAACCCTATTCTTCGGCCTATAAATTCCCAAATATTCCCTGGATACAAAAGAGAGCCACGAAAATACTTTTCCGCCGCCGGAACCCTCTGTTCCCGTGAGATCCAATCTTGGAGCCTTTTCCGGTAATCTGCCGGAGGGGGATTCGATCACGGAGGGCATCTACATCAACTCCATTGCCCCTCCGATGATGCGTGAGTAGTCCACCACAGACCTTCGGGTCCATAGCTAGTAGCTAGATGGCTTCTTCTCTCTCTTTGTTCTTCAATACCATGTTCTTCATGATCTTCATGGAGATCTATCCGATGTAATACTCTTTTGCGGTGTGTTTGTCGAGATCCGATGAATTGTGGGTTTATGTTCAGATTATCTATGAATATTATTTGAATCTTCTCTGAATTCTTATATGCATGATTTCATATCTTTGCAAGTCTCTTCGAGTTATTGGTTTGGTTTGGCCAACTAGATTGGTAATTCTTGCAATGGGAGAAGTGCTTAGTTTTGGGTTCAATCTTGCGGTGTCCTCACCCAGTGACAAAGTAGGGGTAGCGAGGCACGTATTGTATTGTTGCCATCGAGGATAAAAAGATGGAGTTTTCATCATATTGCTTGAGTTTATCCCTCTACATCATGTCATCTTACCTAATGCGTTACTCTGTTCTTCATGAACTTAATACTCTAGATGCAGGCAGGAGTCGGTCGATGTGTGGAGTAATAGTAGTAGACGCAGAATCGTTTTGGTCTACTTGACACGGACGTGATGCCTATTTGCATAATCATTGCCTTGGATATCTTCAAAATTATTCGCTTTTCTATCAATTGCTCGACAGTAATTTGTTCACCCACCGTATTATTTGCCTTCATGAGAGAAGCCTCTAGTGAAACCTATGGCCCCCGGGTCTATTTTCCATAATATATTTTCAGATCTATAAACCAAAAATACCAACAATATCTTGCTGCAATCTTTTTACTTTTAGTTTACTTTCCGTTCTAGCAATCCTATCTATCTATCTCTATCAGATCTCATCCTTGCAAGTAACCGTGAAGGGATTGACAACCCCTTTATAGCGTTGGGTGCAAGTGTTTGATTATTTGTGTAGGTACATCAATTGGGGACTTGCTTGTATCTCCTACTGGATTGATACCTTGGTTCTCAACAACTGAGGGAAATACTTATCTACTTTGCCGCATCACCCTTTCCTCTTCAAGGGAAACCAACGCATGCTCAAGAAGTAGCAAGAAGGATTTCTGGCGCCGTTGCCGGGGAGATCTACATCAAGCCTACCAAGTACCCATCACAAACTCATCTCTTGCATTTACATTATTTGCCATTTGCCTCTCGTTTTCCTCTCCCCCACTTCTAAAACGATTTTCGAAAAAGATTTGCCTTTTTATTCGCCCTTCTTCCGTTCGCCTTTTCGTTTGCTTTTTGCTTGCTTGTGTGCTTGATTGCTTGCTTTGTCACGATGACTCAAGAGAATACCAAGTTGTGTGACTTTTCCAACACTAATAATAATGATTTTATTAGTACTCCGATTGCTCCTGCCGCTAGTGCGGAATCTTATGAAATTAATGCTGCTTTGCTTAATCTTGTTATGAAAGAACAATTTTCTGGCCTTGCTAATGAAGATGCCGCATCCCATCTAAATACTTTCGTTGAGTTGTGTGATATGCAAAAGAAGAAAGATGTGGATAATGATATTGTTAAATTGAAGCTATTTCCGTTCTCACTACGAGATCGTGCTAAAACTTGGTTTTCATCTTTGCCTAAAAATAGTATTGATTCATGGAATAAGTGTAAAGATGCTTTTATTTCCAAGTACTTTCCGCCCGCTAAGATCATCTCCCTTAGGAACGATATAATGAATTTTAAGCAACTTGATCATGAGCATGTTGCACAATCTTGGGAGAGGATGAAACTAATGATTAGAAATTGCCCCGCGCATGGTTTGAGTTTATGGATGATTATACAAATTTTCTATGTGGGATTGAATTTTGCATCTAGGAATCTCTTAGATTCCGCCGCGGGTGGTACTTTTATGGAAATCACATTAGGAGAAGCTACTAAACTCCTAGATAATATTATGGCAAATTACTCTCAATGGCATACCGAAAGATCTCCTACTAGTAAAAAAGTGCATGCTATTAAAGAAATAAATACTTTGAGTGAAAAGATGGATGAATTGATAAAATTGTTTGCTAGTAAGAGTGCTCCTATTGATCCTAATGGTATGCCTTTGTCTTCTTTGATTGGAAATAATAATGAATCTATGGATGTGAACTTTGTTGGTAGGAACAATTTTGGTAATAACGCGTATAGAGGTAATTTCAATCCTAGGCCGTTTCCTAGTAATTCCTCTAATAATTATGGTAATTCCTACAACAATTCTTATGGAAATTATAATAAGATGCCCTCTGATCTTGAGAATAATATTAAAGAATTTATTAGTTCGCAAAAGGGTTTGAATGCTATGATTGAAGAAAAATTGCTCAAGATTGATGATTTGGCTAGGAACGTTGATAGAATTTCTCTTGAGATTAATTCTTTGAAAATTAGATCTATTCCACCCAAGCATGATATTAATGAGTCTTTAAAAGCTATGAGGATCTCTATTGATGAGTGTAAGGAAAGAACTGCTAGAATACGTGCTAAGCGTGAATGGCTTGAAAAAGTGTGTTCTCGAGATAATATTGATGAAGATCTTAAAGTGATTGATGCGACTCCTATTGAATCTTTGTTTTCTAAAACAAATCTTGATAAAGATGGGACTGGAGATGAGTCAACTTTAGTTAAAAGGCGTCCCAATGATTCGGAGTTTATAGATCTTAATGCTAAGATTGATAAAAGTGGGATTGAAGAGGTCAAAACTTTAATTAGCAATGAACCCACTCTTTTGGATTTCAAGGACTTTAATTATGATAGTTGTTCTTTGATTGATTGTATTTCCTTGTTACAATCCATGTTGAATTCTCCTCATGCTTATAATCAAAATAAAGCTTTTACTAAACATATCGTTGATGCTATGATGAAATCTTTTGAAGAAAAACTTAAGTTGGAAGTTTCTATAGCTAGGAAGCTTTATGATGAGTGGGAACCTACTATTAAGATTAAAATTAAATATTATGAGTGCCATGCTTTGTGTGATTTGGGTGCTAGCGTTTCCACGATTCCGAAAACTTTATGTGATGTGCTAGGTTTCCATGATCTTGATGATTACTCTTTAAATTTGCATCTAGCGGATTCCACTATAAATAAACCTATGGGAAGGATTAATGATGTTCTTATTGTTGCAAATAGGAATTATGTTCCCATAGATTTCATTGTTCTTGATATAGATTGCAATCCTAGATGTCCTATTATTCTTGGTAGACCTTTCCTTAGAACGATTGGTGCAATTATTGATATGAAGGAAGGAAATATTAGATTTCAATTTCCATTAAGGAAAGGCATGGAACACTTTCCTAGAAATAAAATAAAATTACCTTATGAATCTATTATGAGAGCTACTTATGGATTGCATACCAAAGATGACAATACCTAGATCTATTGCGTTATGCCTAGCTAGGGGCGTTAAACAATAGCGCTTGTTGGGAGGCAACCCAATTTTATTTTTATGCTTTTGTTTTTTGCTTCTGTTTTTGAGTTTTCCACACATTATTACCTCTGTAGTAATTGTGTTTTCTTGTTTAAATTAGTGTTTGAGCCAAGTAGGACCTTTGGGATGGTCTACGGTGATTGTTGATTTGATTTTGCTGAAAAACAGAAACTTTTGCTCTCAGTACAGGAATTTTGTAAATTCACTGGAACGTGCTTTTGATCTGAAATTTTTACACAAGATTGATATACAAATTTCCCTGATTTTCCTAATTTTTCAGAATTTTTGGAGTTACATAAGTATTCGAAGTCTATAGATTGCTACAGACTGTTCTGTTTTAGACAGATTCTGTTTTCTTTGTGTTGTTTGCTTATTTTGATGTATCTATGGGTTGTATCGGGGGGTATGAACCATGGAGAAGTTGGAATACAGTATATATTACATCAATATAAATAAATAATGAGTTCACAATAGTACCTAAAGTGGTGATTTTTTTTATACTAACGGATCTCATGAGTTTTCTGTTGAGTTTTGTGTTGTGAAGTTTTCAAGTTTTGGGTAAAGATTTGATGTACTATGGAATAAGGAGTGGCAAGAGCCTAAGCCTGGGGATTCCCAAGGCACCCCAAGACATATTCAAGGATACCAAAAAGCCTAAGCTTGGGGATGCCCCAGAAGTCATCCCCTCTTTCGTCTTCAATCCATTGGTAAATTTACTTGAGGCTATAATTTTATTCACCACATGATATGTGTTTTGCTTGGAGCGTCTTGTATGATATGAGTCTTTGCTTTTTAGTTTGCCACAATCATCCTTGCTGCACACATTCTTTTTGAGAGAGACACGCTGAATCGTGAATTTATTAGAATAATCTATGTGCTTCACTTATATTTTTTGAGCTAGGCAATGTTGCTCTAGTGCTTCACTTATATCTTTTTAGAGCACGGTGGTGTTATTTTTTATAGAAATTGTTGAACTCTCATACCTCACTTATATTATTTTGAGAGTCTCTTTAAAACAGCATGGTAATTGGTTTAGGTTATGAATTTGGTCCTAATATAATGGGCATCCAAGAGGGATATAATAAAAACTTTCATATAAAGTGCATTGAATACTATGAGAAGTTTGATTCCTTGCATATAGTTTTGAGATATAGAGATGGTAATATGAGAGTCATGCTAGTGAGTAGTTGTGAATTGGAGAAATACTTGTGTTGAAGTTTGTGATTCCCGTAGCATGCACGTATGGTGAACCGTTATGTAACGAAGTCGGAGCATGATTTGTTTAATGATTGTCAACCTTTGTGTGAGGGTCAGGAGCGTGCGATGGTTAACTCCTACCAACCTCTCCCCTAGGAGAATGCGTCTAATACTTTGCTTCGATAACTAATAGACTTTTGCAATAAGTATGTGAGTTCTTTATGACTAATGTTGAGTCCATGGATTATACGCACTCTCACCCTTCCACCTTTGCTAGCCTCTCTAGTACCGTGCAACTTTCGCCGGTGCATCAAACCCACCTTCCTCAAAACAGCCACCAATTATTTTCCTCAAAACAGCCACCATACCTACCTATTATGGCATTTCCATAGCCATTCCGAGATATATTGCCATGCAACTTCCACCGTTCCATTTTTTATGACATGCACCATCACTTTCATATTGCATATAGAGTCATGTTTTGTTCTAAGTATCGAGTTGTAAGTAAATAAAAGTGTGATGATTTTCATTATTAGAGCATTTGTCCCGTGTGAGAAAAGGATGATGGAACTATGAATCCCTCACAAGTTGGGATGAGTCTCCGGACTTTATAAATAATAAAAGAGTCCAGCGAAGCCCAAATAAAAAAAAAGAGGCCAAAGATGCCCACCAAAAAAAAAGAATGAGAGAAAGAGAGAAGGGACAATGCTGCTATCTTTTTCCACACTTGTGCTTCAAAGTAGCACCATGATCTTCATGATAGAGAGTCTCCTATTTTGTCACTTTGATATAGCTAGTGGAATTTTTCATCATATGCACAACCACTTAGTTTCTTTTTGATCTTTCATACACTTATAGCTCTAGTGCACCTGTTGCATGGCAATCCCTACTCACTCACATTGATATCTATTGATGGGCATCTCCATAGCCCGTTGATACGCCTAGTTGATGTGAGACTATCTTCTCCTTTTTCCTTGCACCTCCACCATATTCTATTCCACCCATAGTGATATATCCATGGCTCACACTCATGTATTGCGTGAGAGTTGAAAAGGTTTGAGAACATAAAAAGTGTGAAACAATTGCTTGACTTGTCATCGGGGTTGTGCATGATTTAGATACTTTGTGTGGGGAAGATGGAGCATAGCCAGACCATATGATTTAGTAGGGATAACTTTCTAAGGCCATGTTATTTCGAAAGGACACAATTGCCTTGTTGGTGTGCTCAAAGTATTACCGTTTTTATGTCAATATTAGACTTTTGTTTTGAATCTTATGGATCTGAATATTCATGCCACAATAAAGAATATTACGTGGATAAATATGTTAGGTAGCATTCCACATCAAAAATTCTGTTTTAATCATTTACCTACTCGAGGACGAGCATGAATTAAGCTTGGGGATGCTTGATACGTCTCCAACGTATCTATAATTTTTGATTGTTCCATGCTATTATATTATCTGTTTTGGATGTTTTATATGCATTAATATGCTATTTTATATTATTTTTGGGACTAACCTATTAATTTAGAGCCTAGTGCCAGTTTCTGTTTTTTCCATGTTTTTGAGTATTGCAGATAAGGAATATTAAACGGAGTCCAAACGGAATAAAATCTTCGGAATGATTTTTCTTGGACCAGAAGAAACCTGCCAGACTTGGAGATGAAGGCAGGAGACCTGCCGTGGCGTCACAAGCCACCAGGGCGCGCCCTAGGGGGGGCGCCCTCCTAGCTTGTGGCCCCATGGCAGCCCTCCTAACCCTATTCTTCGGCCTATAAATTCCCAAATATTCCCTGGATACAAAAGAGAGCCACGAAAATACTTTTCCACCGCCGGAACCCTCTGTTGCCGTGAGATCCAATCTTGGAGCCTTTTCCGGTAATCTGCCGGAGGGGGATTTGATCACGGAGGGCATCTACATCAACTCCATTGCCCCTCCGATGATGCGTGAGTAGTCCACCACAGACCTTCGGGTCCATAGCTAGTAGCTAGATGGCTTCTTCTCTCTCTTTGTTCTTCAATACCATGTTCTTCATGATCTTCATGGAGATCTATCCGATGTAATACTCTTTTGCGGTGTGTTTGTCGAGATCCGATGAATTGTGGGTTTATGTTCAGATTATCTATGAATATTATTTGAATCTTCTCTGAATTCTTATATGCATGATTTCATATCTTTGCAAGTCTCTTCGAGTTATTGGTTTGGTTTGGCCAACTAGATTGGTAATTCTTGCAATGGGAGAAGTGCTTAGTTTTGGGTTCAATCTTACGCGGGCCACCCGAGAGCGTGCCGCTCAACTGTGATGTCTGAGGAGCTTTCGGGCGAATGTACGACGTAGAGTGCCCATACTGATTCACGCATGGTGGTTAGTGCGAAAAAGGCCAGAGGCCTACTCAAATAACATATCCAAACCCGTTAGTGTCTTGGTAGCGTGCGGTGACGATCCATGATCCACGATATGTGTTCCCGTCGCCCCGTCTCCCGAAATGCCTGGCCATGCCGCGTAGTTATCTCGCGAGCACCTTCCCGGTCAACCCGACTACACATCACTTGTTGGTACCCTTGGGGCCTCCCCGTCTTTCACATTCCCTCGTGGGTACCCTTGGGGCCTACCCGTCTTTCACATGCTTCTGTAGTTAAAGACAAAGTAACCGTGTGTCCGTACCTCAAGGGGGAATCCGAGGAATCAACCTCGATGAATTCCACTCGATGTAACCGTCAAGGTGACCTGCTAGGAATCATCCTCGAGGGTTCACACTTGAGGTGTTACACGACAGAGTTGTTATCGGGAGTGGTGAAGGAGGAATCACCCTCCGAAATCCACGACCGACTAGCTTCGCTACAGAGTTATCATCATGAGTGTGTTACGAGTTATCGCTGTCAGCACTCGATATTAACTATGCAGAGTCATACAAGTAAGGGGTGTGAGGTGATGTGTCGGGCTCCGGGATTGTCGATCATGTTGATCGAGTCTTCGAGTCTTCGGGTCTCCGATGATGAAGCAGGGGCAATAGGGACAAGGTGAGGGGTCATTGGTGGAACACTATTCAACCTATACTAAGCATATAGGATAACAGGTAAAGTAACAAAAGCCGGTTACAAATAGCAGGCTATGCATCAGAATAGGAGCTATCAACAACAGTAGCAAAATCTAATGCAAGCATGAGAGAGAAGGAATGGACGATATATGAATGATCAAGGGGTTTTTCTTGCCTGGATACTCTGCTGAAAGGGGTTGGTCGTCAGGTGTGTAGTTGTACCCGATAGTAGCGTCAGTATCGGTGTCTACTGGAGAGAAGAGGGGGGAGAAACAATAAATATAAAGCAAACAGATGCAACATGATGCATGACATGGCAATATGCAGTGCTAGGGGTGACCTAACGCAGTGCTAAGTGTTATAGACGGAGCGGGAGAATATCTGGGGATATTTCCCGGGTCTTTGGCCTTTACCGGACAGATTAATCGGGAGGGAATGTTCCATGTTAATCATGTTAGAGGCATGTGACAGATGAACGGACAGCGTATTCGGATTCGTTATATTTATGTGAGCAACTTTCATATATAAATTATTTTCATCCGAGTTATAAATTAATTTATATGATTTTTCAAAGTTTTAATAATATTCTGGAATTAACAGATTTATTTTAATTCAAAAAATACATCTAATGCGTCAGCATGACATCAGGGTGATGTCAGTAGTCAAACCAGCCGGCTCAGTTCAAACCTGACAGCTGGCCCCACCTGTCATAGACTGTGTGTCTAACGAGGGGTTTATTTTAAAATAATCTAATTAATTAGGGGACTAGGCCCACATGTGAGTGACTTATTAATGCAATTAAATATTTTCATTAACTTAACAACTTAATTAGGGGCAAATGACCCTAGGCCCACATGTTAGTGGCCCAGGGGGTATGGCCCACCAGTCAGTGACTGGGGCTGCCCAGTCAGCACGTTGACCGGGATCAACCTAGTCAATGGACCCATTGGGGCCACTGGCAGTGACCCTGGGCTGGCCCCGATCCAGGCACGTCGGCGGTGGCCGTCGGTTCACCGCCGAGGACGCCAAACGCGGCGGAGGGGCTCGGGAGGTCGCCGGGTTGGCTCTACAGGGGGCCATTCAAGGCGCGTCTGGTCGCGTTGGAACGAGGGCTTGACGCCGAGTCGATTTACAGCGGTGGCGTGGGCTGAGGTGGCTGGGAACGTCACCGACAACGAGCTTTTCGTGGCGACGTTCGGGCATCTATGGCGACAACGCTACGGGGCACTAGAGGGAGCGTGCGTGGGCGCGTTCACTAGCTGGGGACGTGATGAGCACGTTCCCGTGCTCAGCCGAGCATGACTGCGACGACAACGATGACGTTGAACTATAGTCATGGCGAGGCGAGCGAGAGGGGGAGCTACGATGGTGGATCCGCACGGGAGAGAGAGCGGAAGAGGAGTTGGGGCTCGCCGGGCCCTGTAGGTGTGCAAAGCGGGCTCGGGGGAGGCTCGGGGACAACGAATCGTGGCGGCGGGCGGCGGCGTCTGAGGAGGAAGAAGAGGTCGGGGACGGCGCTGCAGTGCTCCCCGGCTCGATCTCGTGGCCGGTGATACGTCTCCAACGTATCTATAATTTTTGATTGTGCCATGCTATTATATTATCATTCTAGGATACTTTTTGAGTAATTATTTACCAAATTTTATTATTTTTGAGCACTAACCTATTGACCCAGTGCCCAGTGTCAGTTCCTATTTTTTGTGTGTTTTTTGTTTCGCAGAAATTCCATATCAAATGAAGTCCAAACACGATAAAAATTTACGGAGATTTTTTTGGAATGTATGTGAATTTTGGGAGTCGGAATCAACACATAATAGGGCGCGACCTGGGGGGGGGGGCGCCCTGATGGCTGGTGGCCAGCCCTTAGGTCGGTTGAGGCCCTCCTTCCGTCGCAAGAAAGATATTTTCGCGATAAAAATCCCCTCAAAATTTCAGCCCGATCGGAGTTATGGATCTCCGGATATTTAAGAAACGGTGAAGGGGCCAGAAACCAGCCGCGAAAGCAGAAGAGAAACAGAGAGAGAGAGAGAGAGATCCAATCTTGGAGGGGCTCCTGCCCTCCGGGAGGCATGGCGGCCATGGACCAGAGGGGAAACTCTCCTCCCACCTAGGGAGGAGGCCAAGGAAGAAGAAGAAGGAGGGGGGACTCTCTCCCCTCTCTCCCGGTGGCGCCGGAGCGCCGCCGGGGCATCCATCGTGATGGCAATCTACACCAAAAACTTCATCGCCGTCACCACCAACTCTCTCCCCCTCTATGCAGCGGTGTAAACCATCTTCTCCCCGCTGTAATATCTACTTAAACATGGTGCTTAATGCTATATATTATTATCCAATGATGTGTGGCTATCCTATGATGTTTGAGTAGATTTCTTTTGTCCTATGGGTTGATTGATGATCGTGATTGGTTTGAGATGTATGTTCTATTTTGGTGCTGTCCTATGGTGCCCGCCGTGTGTCGGAGAAACGACACCTATGGGATCTAGAGGATCCCTTTACGGTTCGGCAAGGAGAAAGGTTTGCACAAAGAGCAGATCTAACGATTAACATGGGGGATTTTTACCCAGGTTCGGGCCGCTGAGAAGCGTAAAACCCTAATCCTGCTTTAGTTGTGTTGGATGTGTTTGAACTCTAGCCCAGGAGCGCTTGTGATGAATAGTACACAGCCGCTACGCATGCAGAATGGGCCAGAAGGTCCTCCTCCCTCCTGTAGCTACGCCTTGGGCCTCCTTTTATACGTCGAAGGGGTCACCAACAGTGGCGAAGTACAAGAGGTGTAAAGTTGCTACAGTGTTATCATACCTAATACTGATGGCTTAGGACAAACGCATTTAATGCTCCGTTGAGGTGTCCCTTAGCTTCTTGGGGACGGAAAAAGGGGCCGTCCCATCAGCACCTCTTTAGCCCATCCGTCGTTAGCGTCTGACACGCATCCAGGGGGACAACAGCTAAAAGACAAGCCGGTCGCTGCGCTGGAGCGGTGACAGGGTGGTGAGGTCTTGCCGGGTGCGAGCCTTGCCGGGGCTACGAGCCATCCCGGCAAGATCTTGCCGGGGCTTCAGCCTTGGGTCCTCTGTCTTCTGATTATTGGCTCAAATACTCCTTGATAATCTTGAGCTTGCATCCAGCTATCCCCTGACAGACCTTGCCGCTGGTATGGCTTCGACTGCCCGTGCACAAGTATGGGGTACTAAAGACCCAAACTTTAGTACACCGACAGGAGCCCCCGGGCCTAGGCCATACACGGTGCGAGGCGTTGTTGGGCTAGGCCCAAATAGTGCACGGACACGCGTGGCAAGAATTAATTGTTGTAATCATCCCGTTTACTGCGCCCCCCACTACGCGCGTTGAATGCACGACGTGGGAAATGTGGGCAGAGCGGCCGTTACAGCAGCGCGCTCGCAAAAGCGTTTTCATATTAGCTAGTAAAGGGACAGCCTCGCGCCTTCCCCATAAAAAGGAATCCGCAGAGGCGCTGCTCATTTACCTCCTGTCCTTTCCAATCTGGGAACCGCCGTCGTCTCCTTCCTCGAGCCCGAAACAGAGTCTCTCCCACTCATCCGCCGCCACCACGCCCTCACCGTTCTCAGCCTCCGCTTCCACAGCCGCCATGGCGCCCAAGGCGAGCAAGGGCAATGGTGTGAAAGCCGCCATTACGGAGAGCGAGCTGGTGAAGATGCGGAAGAAGCACGCCGTCTTCTCTTCTGTGCTCGATGCGAGCGCTCTGAAGGACCGGTACCTCTGCATGTGGGCGAAGGAGATGAAGGCTCATCCTGCTACTCGCGTGAGTCCAGGTTCCTTCAAGGGTGGCCCAGATAAATACCCATTCTTTGTTGACTATTTCTACTGCGGGCTCTGTCCCCCTTTCTCTGATTTCTTCAACGACATCATGTACACATACGGCTTCCAACTCTTAGATTTTACGCCGAATGCCGTGACATGTATGTCAGTGTTTGCGCATCTTTGCGAAAACTTTGCCGGAGTAGTCCCCAATACAACCCTCTTCTGCCACTTCTTCATTCCCCGTATCCAAGCAGGAGAAGCCCTTTCTGGTTCCATCACCTGGATTCCGAGGACATAGAACAAGGAGGTATATCCAGACGGGGTCTACCGCGAGAAGTGGGAAGAATGGCGGGGCAAGTGGTGCTGGATTCAAGAGACAGATCCCCAGCCTTTCTGCTCGCCTCGGCAAACAAAGATGACGCGCGGCAAGGATTGGAGCGACCTCGATCCTCAAGATGAGAAGCTCACAATCGCAATCACTAGGATCCATCGCCTCAAAGCTGCCGGGCTCAAAATAGAGATGATTGGTGCTGACTTCCTTCGCCGGCGCATCGCCCCTATGATGAACAAAGGGAGACCAGCCTGGGAGTTCCAGAATGCGGCAGACATCATGAGGCTGTGCCCCGGCTTGAACAACAACCTGACGGTCATGCAACACACAGCCCTCTGCCACAGGCTGTTCAGGACTGACGCCAGATTTAAGTTGCAGGCGGGCGTAATTCCTCTGTGCAACAACTCCGCTCTGGCCTCCATCATCGCCATGATGCCGGCGTGCAATGCTCACGGCCTCGACGGTACTTCGGAAGAGCCATCCATAGAGCAGGCATAGATATTCTTTGATAATCTATTAGAGAAGGCCATCCGGGAAGAAGCAATCCTCATCCGCCCCACTCTTGAGGAAGAGGTGGCGTACATCGCCAGCAGAGCAGAAGAGGCGGATCTTGCCGGGGAGGCCAGTAGCGTTGGCTTCGCGGAAGAGGAAGCTAATGAAGAAGAAGTGTTGTCGGAGGAAAAGCTTGCCGGGCAGGGTGAGGTTGCCGGAGAGCAGAGTGGCACATCTGTCGGGGGCCCTTCTGCCGAAGGTACAGCCGAGGAACAACTGCAGGAGGAGCCCCCAGCTCCCGAGAAAAAGAAGAAGCGCGTTCTTCAGAAAGCCACCTCTGGTGCCCCAACCCAGCAACCCTCTTCCTCTGCCGCAGCCAAATGACCCAGGACCACTCCCTCACCTCCTCGAACGAGCACCATGGCGGAAGTCGACTTCGACCTCTGTGCCTTCAGCTCGGAAGAAGAAGAGTAAGGATCCCGTCACCTCTTTGCCTTCTGAATTTCCGGTTTTGCTTACTAATTTGCCTTGCTTTGGCCCATCTCCGCAGGGATACGGAAACCTTGGCGCAAAGGATGGCGAAGAGAGCGAAGACTTCAACGGGCGATGAGCCACCGGCAAGCACTTCAGGTGCGCCAGAGCTAATTAACATCAGCCCAGAGTCCAGCCCACGACGCATCCCCCGACGTAGCCCCCGGCGTGAGACCACTACTCACTTTCCGCTGGCAAGTGCCGGGGTGTGTATCTTCACTGCTAACATCACCAGGCATGTAGGAGAAGAGCGGCAACAAGGAGCACCATCAGAAGCCACCTCTAACGTGCTGGCTCCGTCAACCACGCCGCCCAGGGACGAATCTTCAGCCAGCGAGCTCTATCGCGATGAAGAGGAGCCGGCAAGCGCAGGCTCTGGTGGTCCTACTTCGGCAACTAGCGTTGCCGGGAAAGGAAAAGCCACCTCTCAACAGCTTGACGAAGGTAAACTGTTTGCCTCAGAGTACTTGTTACCCTATCTTTCTTTTTTGTCTTCTTGAACTTCCTCCTCAGCTGTATCTTGTTTGCTTTCTTGGCCTTCAGATCTTCCCTCGACAGAACACATGGATGTTGATGCTGTTATCGAGGAGACCGCCAGGGATGCTGCCGCCGAGGCCGACAGGGTTGCCACTGAGGAGGCCGCCAAGAATGCTGCCGCCGAGGCCGTTGCCGCCGAGGCCGCCAAGGCCGCGCAGGAAGAGGCCACCAAGAAGCCTGCTGAGGGGGCCGGCGAGGACACCAGTGACCGTACTGACGGCATTCCTGCCGCAGGAGCGCCAGGCGCTACGCCGGTCACGGAGCCCCCAGCTGCCGGTGAGGCAGCTGTCGAGGATCAGCCGTCAACATCCGAAGCCCCCTCGTCGAGCAAGTACCTCAAGGTCAGTGACAACTTGTTCATCAATATACCAGGAACGGCTATCACTGGAGTGCCAGCCGAAGGGGAAATCTTCGATGAGGAAATCATCGCCGCTGCTGGGCTCAAGATTGTTGATGAGGCATGCGCCAGCAGCAGCAAATCCGAAGAAGAAGCGCTCCTCCAGGCCATGAGCAACAACTTCCAGAAGCTTCAAGTGCTTCACCACGCCCGGCGAGAGAAGCTGGAGTCTAGGGCAGCAGTCGTCGAAGCAGCGGAAGTAGACCTCCAGAAGCGCGTCGAGGAGACACGCCTAGTATGCTGAGGCCTTTCAGGAGCTGAAGACGAGACAAGAGCGGCTGAGCCAAAGCTGGAACGAGCTCCTCATGAAGCAGTCCGATGTTGAGAAGGCACAGGAGGAGGCCCAACAACGGGCCGCTGCAGAGGAAGCTCGCTTGACAGAGCTCCGTGTTGGGCTTGATGCTTATGCCGAGGACCTCGATGCTCGTGAGAAGGCGCTTGCCGACAAGCTTCGTGGCAAGGATGAAGAAATTGAGAAGCTTGTCACGCAGCGGACCCAGGAGCTGGAGCAGAAGCACAATGAAGCCCTCGAGGCTCTGGTCACAGATCATGCCGGCAAGCTGAAGGAGGCCGTCAATGCTACCGAAGCTGTAGAGGCCACCAAGAACGAGCTGGTGGAGAAGGTGAAGATGCTGGAAGCAGATCTTGAAGGTCATGGCAAGGAGCTCTCGACACTCAAAACCGAAAGAGAGAAGACTCTCCACAGCTTGATGGAGATGCAAGTCACCATATCCGACAAGACCAAGCAGCTCTCCTCAGCCACTGACTCCATTGACGATCTGAAAGTGAAGTTGTCCACGTTGGAGGAGACTCTTGAGGGCAGCAGGGCTCGCGAGAAAGCCTTGATAAGAGATCTCCAGAATGAGAAGGACTTGCTCAAGAGTGCCGCCGTCACCCATAACGACTATGTGACAGGTGCGTAAATCTAGACTGAGCGCCTCATCGATGTCGCGGAGAGGCTTGCTGCACAACTGTCCACCATGGGCTTGCAAGGCTTCAACTATTCTTCCGACGAGAGAGTGTCTATGAGCGCCAAGCTGACCATGTTCTTTGACGGCATGGTTGACGCCCTGATGCTGCTCCAGTCTGACCGAGCAACCCATCTGGCCACCGAGTCCCGCAAGCTCTACCGGGCCGTCCTCCTCAAGGTGCTGACCAAAGTGGCGTACAGGAACCCTGGCATTAACTTCGCCAACGTCCTCGACCGCTTGCCGAAGGACGTGGACCTCAAGGCACTTGAAGAACTCGTCGTGCCCATCGTCGACAAGGTGAACCAAGTCAAGAGGATCGAAGGTCAGCGCAGGGACTAGTTGCTTCATTTCTTGTCGCCGCCACCATTCCATGCCAAAGACAATTCGTCTTATGTTAGAAACGCGGCAACTATTATTGTAATATAACTTGCTATGCTCTGGATGAATGTATGCAATTTCCCTTGTCTGATTTCTTTTCGTATGGTACATGCCCTACGCTTACTGGGAACTTGCCGACGCGCGCACCATTGCCGCGAGCGCTAGGTGCGGGACTTTAGCGGCCTGCTGGCGGTGCCGCTACCGGCAAGAAACCCTGACATTCTCAGTGTAGCCACTTAGACTGTTGAGCGGACTCGAAACAGAGTAAGGGCGCAACCGATCATGACAAGGTTCCTTCGCGTGCAGGTTTTCCATACAAAAGTTGAAATCGTTCAAGGAGAATAACCTTACAAACAAAAATTGTTCAAAGTTTTAGCAACTTAGCTTTTTGTTGCTGTACTCCTTCCGGCAAGATGTCAACCTTGAACGTCGCCTGTCGGTATCCATACCACCATTCCCCCCGGCAAACTTGCATGCGAGGGAACCTTCTGTCCTTTGAGAAAAAGAAAGAAGAGAAAATAGAGATATGGAACCTTGGCGGTTCGTTAATGCTTACCGGAAGCAAGTGTAATACAATATCTTAGATAAGCATGCATATAAATAAACATGGAAATCGACAAGAATTGTAAAACCCGTAGTCTTATTCAACTATGCACAGGGTCTTCGCCTGGCTTTGTACAAAGGATTACATGCTTCACCGACAAGACTTGTACAAAAGGTGGTTGCCGGGGGACCCGGCAGCCACGCCTTATGGATAGAACTTACGAAGATGTTCGATATTCTAGGAGTTGCTCACTGGAACGCCATCTTCGGTCTCCAGGCGGACTGCGCCAGGCCTGGTGACTCGTACTACCCGATAAGGGCCTTCCCACTTCGGCGTCAACTTGTTGGAATTCTTGGCCGACTGAACATGCCGAAGAACAAGGTCGCCTTACTCAAGACTTCAGGCATGAACCTTGCGGCTATGATAGCGGCGCAAGGCTTGCTGGTAGCGTGCAGCTCGCACAGCAGCCTGAAGACGATCTTCCTCAAGGAGCACAACGTCATCTTGCCGCAGCTGCTCTTGCTCGAGCTCATCATAGGCGAGCACTCGAGGTGACCCGTATATGAGTTCCGTGGGGAGAACTGCTTCCGCCCCGTAAACTAGGGAGAAGGGTGTCTGGCCGGTGGCTCGATTTGGTGTCGTTCTGATTGACCAAAGAACCACCGGCAACTCATCAATCCAGCGCCTTCCGCACTTGCGCAGCTTGTCGAAAGTCCTGGTCTTGAGGCCTCGCAACACTTCAGCATTTGCCCTTTCCGCCTGGCCGTTGCTCCTTGGATGAGCAATAGAAGGAAAACAGATCTTGCCACCAAGGTCTTGGACATACTGCATGAAGACGTGGCTCGTGAACTGTGTACCGTTGTCGGTGATGATCCTGTTAGGCACACCAAAACGACAAACTAGTCCCTTGAAGAACTTGACGGCTCACTGTGCTGTCACCTTTCTCAATGCTTCCACTTCCGGCCACTTTGTGAACTTGTCGATTGTGACGTACAAGTACTCAAAGCCCCCGGTAGCAAGGGGAAAAGGGCCCAGGATGTCGAGCCCCTAGACTGAAAATGGCCAGGAAAGAGGGATTGTCTGAAGAGCCTGAACTAGTTGATGTAATTTCTTCGAATGGAACTGGCATGCTTCACACTTGGTTACTAGTGGAGTTGCATCCTGGAGAGCAGTGGGCCAAAATAAACCTTGCCGGAATGCCTTACCAATAAGAGCTCTTGATCCTATGTGGGAACCACATATGCCTCCATGTATCTCTGCCAACAGCTCCAGTCCATCCTCCTGAGGAATACACTTTAATTTCACACCGTTGGGTCTCTTTCTGTATAGGACATTGTCCACAAACTGGTACATACTAGACGGACGGGCTACTTTCTCCGCTTCTTCCTGCTCTTCGGGGAGTTCTCCCGTTTGAAGGAAATGGACAATGTGCTGTGCCCATGCTGGAGCCTGGGGCTCGACAACAAGGACTAAAGGCATGTCCTCTGCCTTGGGAGCATTTGTCTCTACAGCAAAGGCTCGAGGCCCTGCCGGAGCCTGTTGCTCCCCGACAAGCTTGGCGGGAGCGTTTGTCTCTACGGCAAGAGCCCGAGGCCCTGCCGGAGCCTGTCGCTCACCGGCAAGCTTGGCGGGAGTGTTGTTCCCGGCAATCTCTTTGCCGGCGGCCTCTGGGAGCTCTGCCGGAAAATACTTGCTGGAACTCAACTTCCTCCTTTTCTCTTGTCCCATCGATGGTGTTACGGATGGTTGCGTCAATCGGTGCACAAAAGTTCCCGGTTCCACAGGTAACTTAAGGGCAACGCACTTTGACAGGTCATCAGCAATGCTATTTTCCGCACGAGGAATGTGCTCCATTTGCAGACCGTCAAAACGCTCTTCCAATTTCCTCACCTCATCGACATATGCTTCCATCAATGGACTCTGATAATCTTTATTCACCTGCTTGACGACGAGCTGCGAATCGCCTCTAACGATGAGCTTCTTAATTCCAAGGTCTGCCGTGATCCTGAGACCGGCAAGCAGCCCTTCATACTCTGCGGTGTTATTCGTTGATCTCTCCCGGGGAAAGTGCATCTGAATCACGTATTTGAGGTGCTCTCCGGTGGGTGCGACAAGCAGCACGCCGGCACCGGCGCCTTGCAGTGAGAAAGCCTCATCAAAATACATAATCCACTCTTGATTCGTTTCCTTGCCGGGGAGAGTTGTTTCCGGAATCTCTTCGTCTGGCGTTGGGGTCCATTCCGCAATGAACTCCGCCAAAGATCTGCTCTGAATGGTTGAAGTACTTTCAAACTTGAGACCAAAGCTTGACAGTTCCAAAGCCCACTCCACAATCCTGCCGGTTGCATCTGGATTCCTCAAAATTCGCTGCAACAGAAAGCGAGTGACGACGGTGATCTCATGTGCCTAAAAATAATGGCGCAGCTTCCTCGAGGCCATAAGGAGGCCGAAGAGCAACTTCTGCACACCAGAATATCTTGACCTAGCCCCTTGCAAAAGGGAGCTGACAAAATAAACTGGGCGCTGCACCATCTTCTTCTGCTGTGTTACTTCATTAGACTGCGCAGATCATGTCTTGTCGGTACCAGACTCTGTCGGGGAAGATCCCAGCTCGTCTCTTGGCGGTCTTGTCACTGCCGCTGCTTCTTCGTCGACTTCTCTCTTTGCCACTAACGCAGCACTCACCACTTGATTCGTTGCCGCTAGATATAACAGCAACGGCTCTTGTGGCTTTGGTGCGACTAGTACTGACGGAGAGGAGAGGTACCTCTTCAAATCCTGCAGCGCTGCCTCTGCTTCCGGAGTCCACTTCATTGGACCTACCTTCTTCAAGATTTTGAAAAAGGGTAGGGCGCGCTCAGCAGACTTGGAGATGAACCTACTCAGGGCAGCAACGCAGCCGGCAAGACGACGCACATCTTTGACTCGTCTTGGCGCTTCAATTTGCTCAATTGCCTTGATCTTGTCGGGATTCGCTTTGATTCCACGTTGAGATACAAAGAACCCGAGAAGCTTGCCTGATGGAACGCCAAACACACACTTCTCAGGATTGAGCTTCAAATTGATCTTGTGCAGATTTGCAAATGTCTCTTCTAAATCTTGTATGAGCGTTGCTTTGTCCTTGGTCTTGACCACTATGTCATCCATATAAGCTTCCATATTTATATGTAGCTGGGGTTCAAAACCAATCTGGAACGCTCTCGCAAATGTTGAACCAGCACTTTTCAACCCGAAAGGCATACGCAAAAAGCAATACGTACCACATGGGGTGATAAATGCGGTCTTCTCTTCATCTTCCTTTGCCATGAAGATCTGGTGATATCCTGAATAGGCGTCAAGAAATGAAAGCAAATCGCAGCCGGCAGTGGAGTCTACAATCTGGTCGATGCGCGGCAAGGGTAAGGGATCTTTTGGACAGGCTTTATTGATGTCTATATAATCAATACATAGCCTCCATTTTCCATTCCCCTTGCGCACTACAACTGGATTGGCCAACCATGTTGGATGGAGCACTCCTCTTACCAAACCTGCCGCTTCCAATTTCTTGATCTCCTCGGCAATAAATTGTTGCCGCTCCAAAGCCTGCTTCCTAACCTTCTGCTTGACGGGCCACGCGTGAGGACAAACAGCAAGGTGGTGCTCAATTACTTCCCTGGGAACACCGGGGATATCAGATGGTTGCCACGCAAACACATCGATATTCTCCCGCAGGAAAGCAACGAGCGCGCTTTCCTATTTGTCATCGAGGGTGGAACTTATGGTGAAAGTTCCTCCCGTACCATCCTCCTTGGCGGGCACCTTCTTGGTTTCTGGTGGAGCTGCCTTGACTTCTTGCTCTTGCCGGTGGAGCTCTCTGGCACATCCTCAACGGGAGCGCAGCACTCCGAGGAGGTTCTGGTGGAGCTGCCTTGGACTTCTTGCTCTTGCCAGTGGAGCTCTCTGGCACATCCTCAACGGGAGTGCAGCACTTCGAGGAGGTGCGCTTGCCGGAGTGTGTGCGAGAGGTTTTGCCGGTCTTCTTCCCCCCGGGAGCTTCTGCGGCAGGAGCAAGTGCCTTAGCGGCAGATGCTGCAACTGCTTCCCGGTAAAGCTGGTCGGTGCAGATAAGCGCGTCCTTCTTGTCGGAGTTGACAGTGATGACGCTCATCGGCCCAGGCATCTTCAACACATTGTAAGCAAAGTGCGATGCCGCCATGAACTTGGCCAGCGCTGGGCGGCCAAGGATCCCATTATATGGCAATGGAATCTTGGCGACATCAAAGACAATCTTCTCTGTCCTGAAGTTCAGGTCACTACCAAATGTTACCGGTAGTGTGATCTTACCCTTGGGTTGGCTCCTTCCTGGATTGACCCCTTGAAACGTGCCCGTTTCCTCGAGATCTTCATCAGGAATCTGTAACCTTTTGATCACCTCAGGTGAGATCAAGTTCAAACCGGCCCCACCGTCAACTAACATTTTTGTCACTTTGAGATTGCGAATCGTTGGCGAAACCAACAACGGCAAACACCCGACCGCAGTTATGCGATCAGGGTGATCCTCAGCGTCAAAAATGATAGGCGTGTTGGACCACTTTAATGGCTTCCGTGCACCGACAGATGGCTCAGTCGCATTAACCTCGCGCGCCCACTGTTTAAGTTGGCGGTGAGAAGAATGCAATGAAGCACCTCCATCAATGCACATGGCATCTGTAGCTTTCTGGAATTCTTGCTCGCTGGACTCGTCGTCCTCGTCATTGTCATCGTCACCCCCCTCTTGCTTGTCGCGGCCTCGAGCGGGCCTCTCCTTTTGTTGCTTGGCGTTGCCGCGGCGGCCTCCTCGGCCACCGCGTTTCTTGCTGGACCCCCCTGCACCATCTTGGCCCTTCTCCTTGTCTCGCCTTTCGTACTCAGCTTTCTGTTTCTCGACAAGCTGCTCAACTTGCCGGCAGTCTTGGAGGTCATGGCCCTTGGTGCGATGGATCTTGCAGTACTACTTGTCGGAGCCCTCTGGCTTGTCGGCAGCCGCCAAGGCCTGACAGGAGGCACACCCGGCAACATCCTTGCCGGGGCCATCAACCTTGGCCTTCTTGGCGGTGTCGGGGTTGCCAGATCCCTCGACGGCAAGCACGGCCTTGCCCTTGCGCTTCCTGTTACGCCATCGGCCCTTCTTTGCCGGGGCGGCGGCGTCTTCGTCTTCGGAGTCGACTCCCACACCGACATCCTCGCCGGGGAGTCTCCTTCCCTCTTCAGCTCGAGCACACTTGTCGGCCAGGGCATAAAGCTCGACAACATCCCTGACTTTGTTCATCGCCAGCTCTTCACGCATCCTGCGGTTGCGCACGTTCTGATGGAACGCGCTGACAACAGCGGCAGGATGAACGTCTGGGATGTTATGATGTACATGGCTGAATCTCTGTATGTACTTGCGCAAAGTTTCGCCCTCTTTCTGGGGGATGAGATGCAAATCACTTTCCTGGCTAGGAGCTTGATGGCCTCCGGTAAAGGCGCCAACAAACTCATGCACAGGTCTGCCTAGGAAGAAATGGAACCTTCCGGCAGATGCATCAACCACGACCTGACGTTGGGCTTAAGCACCAACGGGAAGTAGTTGGCGAGTATCTTATTGTCGCGAGCTCCGGCAGCCTGCACCACAATGGTGTAGATGCTCAGGAACTCCGACGGGTGGGTCTTGGCATCGTACTTCTCCGGGACCTCTGGTTTGAATGTGCGGGAATTGGGCCACTGGACTCGTCGCAGCTCACGGGTAAAAGCTGGACAACCCACCTCATAAGGTTGGTCACCAGGATACCCTAGCGCAGGCTTGTCTACAGTGGGCCCTGCGTGCTTATCAGATTGATGGCGTGCTTCCCGACGCCGCTCGATGGTAGTCCGAGCATCTTCTTTGCGTCGTTCCCGAAGAACTTGACGTTGATCGCGGCGAGTCCGCGGATCAGACGACGCCGTTGAATCGTCATCACAGGCGTCGGTCCGCCGAGTCAGCGACTGCTGCTGCCGCCGTGGAGGAGAGTGCACCGTGGTCGTACCACCTCTAGTCTTTTCGCCACCGGCGCGCACCGGCTCGATGGACTGTCGCCGTGAAGGCTCTGCCGGCTGCGGCCTATCATCGTTGGTGAGGCCGACGAGACTCTGAATAGCAGCTCTCCATTCATTGAGCTTGTCCGCAGCAGGTGGAAAATTCAGGAGCAGCTGTGCTCGCGCCAAAGCTTCTGCTGGTGTAGGCGGCGGTGACAGGTGCGAGGAACGTGAGGTGCTCTGACTCCTAACCGTGTTAGAAGGAGCTCCATCACGGTCCCGCGACTGAACGCCGCTTCCACCAACATGTTGGCGTGCATGCTGGTCCCGTGCATCTTGAGGGTGATGCTCAGGAGACTTTCTCTGGGGATGCCTAGTACCACCAACGTCGCGGCGCTGTTCATCGCGCGCGACCTGAGAAGGCCACGGCGCATGCGCCGGCGTGGGTGTCTTGGAAGGCGCCCTTCCATCCCTGGAGTTCGCTACGCCGCCTGTAGGCAGCACAACTCCGTCCTTAGATCTTGCGGCGCGAACGACGCCGCTCGCCTGGCTATGATCACCAGAACGTCGTGGAAGCTCTGGACCTCCACCTCCTCCACCCGTGTCCACACCATCGCCCGTTTGTGTGGCTACAGGCGCAGCGGACGCGGATGGACCAACCGCCGTGAAACCCTTCTTCTTGGGGGCCATGGCGATGAAGATGATGAAGAAACTGACGCGCTGACCGTTAGGTCAGGTTCACGCAACGCCTTCCCCTACCTGGCGCGCCAAAGATGTCGGAGAAATGACACCTATGGGATCTAGAGGATCCCTTTATGGTTCGCAGGGAGAAAGGTTTGCACAAAGAGCAGATCTAACGATCAACACGGGGGATTTTTACCTAGGTTCGGGCCGCTGAGAAGCGTAAAACCCTAATCTTGCTTTAGTTGTATTGGATGTGTTTGAACTCTAGCCCAGGAGCGCTTGTGATGAACAGTACACAGCCGCTACGCATGCAGAATGGGCCAGAAGGTCCTCCTCCCTCCTGTAGCTACGCCTTGGGCCTCCTTTTATACGTCGAAGGGGTCACCAACAGTGGCAAAGTACAAGAGGTGTAAAGTTGCTACAGTGTTATCATACCTAATACTGACGGCTTAGGACAAACACATTTAATGCTCCGTTGAGGTGTCCCTTAGCTTCTTGGGGACGGAAAAAGGGGCCATCCCATCAGCACCGCTTAAGCGTCTGACACGCATCCAGGGGGACAATAGCTAAAAGACAAGCCGGTCGCTGCGCTGGAGCGGTGACAGGGTGGCGAGGTCTTGCCGGGTGCGAGCCTTGCCGGGGCTACGAGCCATCCCGGCAAAATCTTGCTGGGGCTTCAGCCTTCGGTCCTCTGTCTTCTGATTATGGGCTCAAATACTCCTTGATAATCTTGAGCTTACATCCAGCTATCCCCTGACAGACCTTGCCGCTCGTATGGCTTCGACTGCCCGTGCACAAGTATGGGGTACTAAAGATCCAAACTTTAGTACACCGACACCGTGTCACGCAAGCGTGTGGGATCCCCATTGTAGGGTGGTGCAATATGTTTATGATTCACTTATAGTGGGTGGCTAGAGTGACAGAAGCTTACACCCGAGTAAGGGGATTGTTTACGTATGGGATAAAGGGGACTTGATGTTTAATGCTATGGTTGGGTTTACCTTAATGATTTCTAGTAGTTGTGGATGCTTGCTAGAATTCCAATCATAAGTGCATATGATCCACGTATGGAAAGTATGTTAGCGTATACCTCTCCCTCATATAAAACTGCAACAATGATACTGGTCTAGTTATCGATTGCCTAGGGACAAATCTTTCTCTTATGCTACAAAAAGCTTTCTACTAAAAAATTAAACTATTTAATATTTATCTAAACAACACCTAACTTTTATTTCTACGTTCTTTATTACCTTGCAAAACAATCTTTACACCTACTAAGTAGTTTCATACTTGTTCTAGTTAAAGTAAGCATTAGCGTGCGTAGAGTTGTATCGGTGGACGATAGAACTTGAGAGAATATTAATTCTACCTTTAGCTCGTCGTTGGGTTCGACACTCTTACTTATCGAAAAAGGCTACAAACGATCGCCTACACTTGTGGGTTATCAAGACCTTTTTCTGGCGCCGTTGCCGGGGAGCAATAGCGTAGTGGTTGATATTCTCGTGTGTGCTTGTTTGCTTTATCACTAAGTAATTTTTATTTTCTGTTATAAGTTGTTTTCTATCTTTAGATATGGGTAGGAAACGCAAAATACCAAAAAAATAGATGTACTTGCTGCTCCAAAAGTTGAGGAACCACTAGTGTTCCGTACTACCGAAGAATATTACTTGGATCATCTTCGATCCCTTTGTGCTCATGCTGAAAACCCAACTAGCTTAGTTGAGAGAAAATCTTTAAATGAGTATGCTTATTATGTGCGACATCGCATATCTCAAAAAGGGAAACTCTTGTGGCATCAAATTAATACTTTGTATTGCTATGCTTGGAATTTATGCGAAATATATGATTTTACTTGTTGTTCTGAAGAAACTAAAAAACACCTTCCCTACCAATGTGTGTTTAATGATAATCAAATACTATCTTTTTATGCCAAGGAGGCCTATTGTTATTATGACGTTGAGCAAATTGAAGAATTTGTTGCTTTTAAGGGTGCATATGAAATTGCTTCTTTGATTGAAAAGTGTGATGCTACTCTTTACAAATCTGAAAATTTTGTCGTACTTAAATATTGCTATGAAAACTATGCTTCTAATGCTTATGTTAAAGAATTTATTGAAAGAATGACCGCTACCTTGGAAGAGACTAATATTTTGCAGGAATCTATGGAAGAAGAAATTGCTGAAACTGTGAGCTCATTAGATGAAAAAGATGAGGAGGAGAGCCAAGAACAAAAGGAGGAAGATCGGATTAGCTACCTGTGCCCACCTTCCAATGAGAGTAACTCTTCAACTCATACATTGTTTAATTTCCCTTTGCACATATCGAAGGATGAATGCTATGAAGATTTCTATGATCCCTTGGATTCGTTTGAAATATCCCTTTTTGATGAACTTGATTCTTGCTATGCTTGTGGCCATGATGCTAATATGAATTATGCTTATGGACATGAACTTGCTATAGTTCCTTATGTTAAGCAAGAAATTGTTGCTATTGCACCCACACAAGATCGTCCTATTATCTTTTTGAATTCTCCCAACTACACTATATCTGAGAAGTTTGCACTTATTAAGGATTATATTGATCGGTTGCGTTTTACTATCACACATGATGAATTTGATGAATAGAATATGCATGTGCTTGCTGCTCCTACTTTTAATTATTATGAGAGAGGAACCAAATCTTCACCTCTCTATGTTTCCAATACGATAAAATTGCAAGAAACTACTTATGCTATGAATTGGCCTTTACTTTGTGTGAATGAATTGTTCTTGTATGACATGCCAATGCATAGGAAGAGAGTTAGACTTCATTGTCACATGATATGTATCACTTTGTGCTCACTACTAAATTACAAATCATTGTTAATTAAAATTGGCTTTGATATACCTTGGGATCCGAGTGGATCAATTACTTGAGCACTATATGCCTAGCTTAATGGCTTTAAAGAAAGCGCCGCCAGGGAGACAACCCGGAAGTTTTAGAGAGTCATTTATTTCTGTTGTGTGCTTTTAAAATAATTAAAAACAAAAAAATAAATAAAGTGGGGAACTTAAAACCTTTTCAAAAAGAGAAGTGAAAGTGAGAAAGATGAGCACCGTTGAAGTGGGGGCTAGCCTCGAACTTTTTCATGCCCATGGAAACTTTGTGAATCTTGATTACAGAAACTTTACAATAAAAATAATTATCCCTTTGTACAAATCCATTGTATTAAAAAATAATGTGCCAAGAATTACCTTTAGGATGTTTGAATTGTTTGTTTGATATGTGCTGTGTAAGAACATAAATTTTTTCTGTAGTGTTTGAATTTTCATATTTTACTGGAGCGTGAAAAATTCTGAAATTTTTACACAATGCTGTTATGTATTTTTTTTATTAATTCCTAATTTTTCAGAATTGTTTGAGTTACAGAAGTATATTTTATCTATAGATCTTTATAGACTGTCCTGTTTTTCACAAATTGTTGTTATAGTTGCTTTGCGTGCTTATGTTGGAGCCATAAATTTGAGATAGTATACTATGGGTAATGTTAGATTATAATTATGCAATAATGCTATGGCAGGACATGACGAGACTTGATGATTATGTACTAACATTTCTAATGAAAGTTCTGTTAAGTTTTGTGTGGATGAAGTGTTCGAAGATTGAGGAGGTGTCGATATGAGAAGAATAAGGAGAGAAAAGAGTTCAAGATTGGGGATGCCCAAGGCACCCCAAGTAAATATTCAAGGAGACTCAAGCGTCTAAGCTTGGGGATGCCCCGGAAGGCATCCCATCTTTCTTGTTCAACAACTATCGGTATGTTTTTTTGTTTTGTTCACATGATATGCGTAAATTCTTGGAGCGTCGTGTGCCTTTTATTTTCCTTTTAGCAATGCACCATGCTGGTATGGGAAAGTCCATGGTTGATTTATAGAATGCTCTTTGCACTTCACTTAGATATTTTGAGTATGGCTTTATAGAATGCTTCATGTGCTTCACTTATATCATTTGAAGTTGGATGCCTATTTCTCTACATATAGAAAACCGTTATTTGTAGAATGCTCTTTTGATTCACTTATATTTATTAGAGCATGTCCAGGTCTTTTGTAGAAATAATTAAACTCCCGTTCTTCAATTATATTTGTTTGAGAGTTAATAAATAGTGACGGCAATTTGCATGGGTTATAAGACTAGTTCGAAAATAATAGGTATTCCAGGAGTGATAATCAAAACCTTCATGTAGCACTTTAAACAGAAATTGTGGGTTAATGATATTGATGTGGTAATGCAAAAGAGTGGGAGTGCATCATTGTTGATTCGTAGAAGTGTCGATATTAAGAGGTGTTAACTTCTTGTTTGTCTAAATATTAAAAAGGCATGGTGAGGATGTCCGAGCATTTCTATTTCTCGTTAAAATCCTAGTGTTGTTTCGGGTCGGAGCTGCGCGATGGTTAACTCCTCCCAACCTCCTCCCTCGGGGCATGCGAGTAGTACTTTGATTTGTAATAAAATTAATACAACTTTGTAATAAGTATATGAGTTCTTTATGACTAATGTGAAACCATGGACATACGCAATCTCACCTATTCATATTTTGCTAGCCTCTTCGGTACCGTGCCTTGCCCATTCTCACCTTGAGGATCGGTGCAAATATTGCCGGTGCATCCAAACCCCGTGACATGATATAGTCTATTGCACATAAGCCTCATTATATCTTCCTCAAAACAGCCACCATACCAACCTATCTTGGCATTTCCATAGCCATTCCGAGATATATTGCCATGCAACTTCCACCGTCACTTCATATGATTTGTAATTTCATTGTCATATTGCTTTGCATGATCGTAAGATAGCTAGCATGATATTTACATGGCTTGTCCGTTTTTTGATATCTTTCGCTATGCTAGATCATTGCACATCCTGGTACACTGCCAGAGGCATTCATGTAGAGTCATATCATCCTATCAGTTTTTCATATCGAGTTGTAAGTAAATAAAAGTGTGATGATCATCATTATTAGAGCATTGTCCATGTGAGTAAAGGATGATGGAGACTATTATTCCCCCACAAGTCGGGATGAGACTTCGGATGAAAAATACAAATGGGGGAGGCCAAATGAGCCCACCATAAAAAAATGGGGGAGGCAAAAAAAGAAAAGAAAAAAGGCCCACCATGAAAATAATAATAATAAAACAATAATAAATGAGAGAAAAAGATAGAAGGGACTTTGCTACTATCCTTTACCACACTTGTGCCTCAAAGTGGCACCATGTTCTTCATATAGAGAGTCTCTTGTTATGTCACTTCCATATGCTAGTGGGAATTTTTCATTATAGAACTTGGCTTGTATATTCCGATGACGAGCGTCCTCAAATGCCCGAGGTCTTCATGAGCAAGCAAGTTGGATGCACACCCACTTAGCTTCAGTTGAGCTTTCATACACTTATAGCTCTAGTGCATCCGTTGCATGGCAATCCCTACTCCTCGCATTGATATGTATTGATGGGCATCTCCATAGCCCGTTGATACGCCGAGGTGATGCGAGACTTTCTTCTCCACTTTTACCCCTTTGAAACCTACCACCACATTCTATTCCACCTATATGCTATGTACATGGTTCACGCTCATGTAATGCGTGAAGAATAAAAAGTTGATGCATACTGAAAAAGTACGATCCAATTGCCTGACTTGGACACCGTGGTGCTTAACATTTGTATTAATGTTGTGAAGACGGAACCATGCCTTGCTAATATAATAAGATGAACAGGGGTAAACATTCTTTGAGGATCGTATACCTAGTCGAGGACGAGCAGGAATTAAGCTTGGGGATGATTGATACGTCTCCAACGTATCTATAATTTTTGATTGTTCCATGCTATTATATTATCATTCTAGGATACTTTTTGAGTAATTATTTACCAATTTCTATTATTTTTGAGAACTAACCTATTGACCCAGTGCCCAGTGCCAGTTCCTGTTTTTTGTGTATTTTTTGTTTCGCAGAAATTCCATATCAAACAAAGTCCAAACGAGATAAAAATTTACGGAGATTTTTTTGGAATATATGTGAATTTTGGGAGTTGGAGTCGACGCAAGACGATGCCTGAGGGCCCCACCACATAACAGGGCGCGACTTGGGGGGGGGGTGGCGCCCTGATGGCTGGTGGCCAGTCCTTAGGTTGGTTGAGGCTCTCCTTCCTTCGCAAGAAAGATATTTTTGCGATAAAAATCCCCTCAAAATTTCAGCCCGATCGGAGTTATGGATCTCCGGATAATTAAGAAATGGTGAAGGGGTTAGAAACAAGTCTCGAAAACAGAAGAGAAACAGAGAGAGAGAGAAAGAGAGAGAGAGAGAGAGAGAGAGAGAGAGAGATCCAATCTCGGAGGGGCTCCTGCCCTCCGGGAGCCATGGAGGCCATGGACCAGGGGGGAACTCTCCTCCCACCTAGGGAGAAGGCCAAGGAAGAAGAAGAAGGAGGGGGGATCTATTCCCCTCTCTCCCGGTGGCGCCGGAGCACCGCTGGGGCATCCATCGTGACGACGATCCACACCAAAAACTTCGCCGCCGTCACCACCAACTCGTTCCCCCTCTATGCAACGGTGTAAACCCTCTTATCCCCGCTGTAATATGTAATTAAACATGGTTCTTAATGCTATATATTATTATCCAATGATGTGTGGCTATCCTATGATGTTTTAGTAGATTTATTTTGTCCTATGGGTTGATTGATGATCGTGATTGGTTTGAGATGTATGCTCTATTTTTGTGCCATCCTATAGTGCCTGCCGTGTCGCGCAAGCGTGTGAGATCCCCGCTGTAGGGTGTTGCAATATGTTTATGATTCACTTATAGTGGGTGGCTAGAGTGACAGAAGCTTACACCCAAGTAAGGGGATTGTTTACATATGGGATAAAGGGGACTTGATGTTTAATGCTATGGTTGGGTTTACCTTAATGATTTCTAGTAGTTGCAGATGCTTGCTAGAATTCCAATCATAAGTGCATATGATCCAAGTACGGAAAGTACGTTAGCGTATGCCTCTCCCTCATATAAAACTGCAACAATGATACCGGTCTAGTTATCGATTGCCTAGGGACAAATCTTTCTCTTGTGCTACAAAAAGCTTTCTACTAAACAATTAACCTATTTAATATTTGTATAAACATCACATAACTTTTATTTCTATGTTCTTTATTACCTTGCAAAACTATCTTTACACCTACTAAGTAGTTTCATACTTGTTCTAGTTAAAGTAAGCGTTAGCGTGCGTAGTGTTGTATCGGTGGACGAAAGAACTTGAGAGAATATTAATTCTACCTTTAGCTCCTCGTTGGGTTCGACACTCTTATCGAAAAAGGCTACAAACGATCCCCTACACTTGTGGGTTCTCAGCCGGAGAGGAAGCAACGAACGACGGCGGAGCTTCTGGCGCAGTTCTAGGCGGCAGGGAGGTCGGAGAGCACGCGGGCGACGGCGGCCATGGCGACGGTGGCTCGGGCATTTGCAGGGAAGAAGAGAGCGAGCGCGGGAGAGGGGAAAGGGGGGCGCTAGGGTTAGGGTTCGGCGGCCAGGGGGTCGGGGGCGGCCTTGTAGGCGCGGCGGCGCCGGCGGATGGCCGCCACGGCGTTGGGCATGGCCGGTGGCGCGCATCGGGCGTGTCCACGCCTCCTGTGATGAAGAGAGGAGGACGATGGGGTCTAGGTAGCCTGGGCCTCACTGTGCACTTGAGGCCCAAGTGCATAGTGGTGCCTTTTCCTTTTTCTTTCTTTTTTAAAACTTTTTTGTTTTCTTTTATTAGTTTCTTTTTTATTTAGTTTCAAAACCAAATGACTTTTGTAAAATATGGAATTTGGCCCATTATTCATATTGCATTTTTAGGCGCTGCCACAAAAAGTTTGGGATTTATTTAAAGTAGTTTGGCATTTTGATAAATTAAAAGGCATTTAATTTATTGTTTTGGCCTGTGGTATAATTGTTTTAGGGCCCTTAATTATTCCAAATAATGTTGGTTTCACCTTGACAATTACTTAGAGAATATTTGCAACTCAACCATGATTTGGGTTTTCATGTTTGCCAAATTATTTAATCCACTTATTAATTGAATTTGAATTTGAATGGAATTTGAAATGAGGTATGATTTCAAAGATGATCAAGCACTGTTTAGCAAAATGAGTAGGTTAATCATGGTGATCACTGTAGCTTAATTACATGGATTACTGTAGCTTATAACCAGGGGTGTTACACCTTCAATATACAAATCAGGTGTAAAACGGCCATTAAATGGTGGCATAGAAACATTAAGCTGATTGTCTCCTACGACCGACAAAGCCAATGAATTGATAACTGTGGATCCTGCCATGATTAGTAGAAAACAATAAAACCCCAAGAATAATGTTCCTATGAACTACTAGGATGTGATAGTAAAACACTGACAATATAGAAAATATTAGTGTCTTACAAGTTCTTACCATGCAACTAGTGGTGACCGTCAACCAGCGGTGTCAAATAACTCCAAAGATTGATAAAGCGATTGTTAGGTGAACGTAAATATACATGGTATAGAAATTTGTTGAGTTTAGAAGGCTTGGATACATGATAGCAATGAATTACCAATAATATATTCGGGGATGCACTATTGAATACGCACTCAATGACAATATTGAGCTATTCCTAGGCTAGACCGAACTAGAGACATGAGCCTAGAACACTAATGGGGTCACGACATAGCACAACTAGCAACAACATATGATATCAAGTAGCTCTTGACAGCAAGATATAAGTGAAGGTCACAATGGTAGTAAACATAATGAGGCGAACTAACCGCCAAGAAGGATATACAAAACTCTCTCCACAACTTTCCTTTATGAACTTTTACTCCATTTTTTTGATATTTTTGTGGAAACTTAATCTTTTGACACAGAAAGAATCACTCAATTCCGAGTTCGGATGAGGAGGCAAAAAATTTGCCTGAAAACTTATGACAAGCTTTGTTCGTGAACTTCAGAGTAAAGTTCTATTTAGAAGACGAACTCGAGGTGCCCAACATTGAACTTGCTTTTGCGACTATCCACATGCGGCTCTTCGATAGCTTTAATTTGAGTACTCGTGGAGGCATGCCTTCAAAATTCAGGTACGAGTTTCAGTCTAGACCTCGAAAATTTATTTTCTCTCTCTTCCTCTCTCTATTTTTCAGCCTTTTTACCTCTCTCTTTTCTCCTTGACCTTTTTCTCTCTTTTCTTTTCCTCCTTTTTTCTCTTTCTCTTTTTCTCACTTTTTTCTGAAACAAGACGAGACAAGATGAAAGTGGGTCGAGCCAAGACGTGGACAACCTCAAGTATGATTATGACAATGGCCGATGGGGGCACTTGGTGGAAATTGGTGGATGGTGGTGGTTGGCAGCGGAGGGTATGACCGTGCAATGGTGGCGTGACTAATGTGAAAAGAACTAGAAACTCTAAAGGAACTAGAACTAAGACCAGCAACTCGATATGACGATGCAACCGATAATTAAACTATGCAATGCAATGAAAGGAAATTGTAAAGGCTTAGACTGCTTTGGACAAAGGATGATCATATCTGACTTTTTTGTGGCTTTTTTGGACAATAGTTAAGAAAATAAATCTAATATAGGGATAACAGCAAATTCTCCATGAGCAACCTGAAAACTGATACCACTTGATAGAAGCGAAGGTGTTCCGCTCTTTCGATGAAGGGTAGCTCTCGATTTTATGGAGAACGACTTTGACGATTTGACTACAAACATGCACGATGTTGCGCCTTAGCAATCGCTAAACTAATCTCCAGGAGATTATTGACTATGCCAGAAGTACGATCACCAGCCACGAAGGTTTATTCTTGTAAGAAATCGAAGAATGAGCAAGAATTTGATAAAGCAATCTGAATATTAAAATATATATGAATTATTAATAAAAGTGGGGTTCCGAAAGCAGCCTTGTCCTGGTCGTTAGACATAAACAAAGTACCCAAAGCTGAAATGGCTAAATTTTAACTAAAAAAAACCCAACAAAAAAGCTAGGGGATTGATCTACGTATATAGTACTAAGAGGTGGTGGCCAAGGAGGAGGAAGGACATCCCAAGACAGCCTAACACTAACCCTACGATGTATAAGGCCATGGGCCCAAGTGGAGGTGATGCAACACCTTTTGACTTATAGTTTGACACGGATTCTGTCGGGGATATAACTCCACGATGTAACCCGCCATACTGGGCCGGGTTAACACATCAACAACTCTACATCCAAGTTTAAGTGGGCCGTGTCCTGAGTACAAAATAAGTAAGGTGGCGGCTAACCAAGACACCGGGCGGCCAAACACTTGAAGACGGCGGCTCAAAGCCCATGAAGCTAGAGATGCCAGTCAAGTTTCTTTAAGATACAAGACAAGTTAGCGATGTCATAGGACACGGGTCATGATATGACCCGGACTCTATTGTAAACCATAGGGCTTGACCTGTATATAAAGGCAGGCCCCTAGGGCCGAAAGACTCAAGTCACAATCTCTCGATAGCTAGGTTAGCGATTCCGCACCCTTGTAATCGAGATCTATCCATCAAATACACACAAAGCAGGACGTAGGCTATTACCTCCATAGGAGGGGCCGAACCTGGGTAAACCCGACTCTCTCTCTCATTTAAACCCCTTTGAGTCGCCACCAAGCGGGGATGGCCTCACACCTAAGTCCCGTTACGAGGACATCTGCCGGGTTGACAAAACCACGACAGTTGGCGCCCACCGTGGGGCTCTCGCCTGGTGGAGTTGAGTTTTCGAAGGGGATCCGATCAGGATTCGGGAAGTTTTCGGTGAACCAGATGGTCAAGAGTCACCGTGACAAGATCTACGAGCCGGCTTGGGGCATCAAGGATGACCCGATCGGACATGGGCTTCGAGATCCCGCGGGAGAGATCGGTTTAGTGACTTCCGAGTCGGACATCTGCATCGACATCGACGAGCCGTCTCAGAGTACCCGATACGATCAATGCAAGGGCGGTCTTCATCATGTGTTCGTCGGATTCATGCAAGGGGTCAGCCTTTCAGATGAGCCGGCCTCCAGTGGAGACGTCCTCGTCAACTCCGATGACACATCATCTACAGGAGATACGGAGTCGATCTGTCCCCTTTATGATGGCGGACTTGGGGGCTCATTGGAGACCGAAGTCCCTGAAGAATACAATGAGTCACCTCGACAAGTCACCGTCTACATGGCGGGGGCACGGCGGTTCCAGATCCATCCGCAGCTGGAGGTTCTGGCTAGTCAACTAAAACGCCGGCTCAAGCCATGACTGATTTCATGGCCGAGATGGCAAAACTCGTGGATACTCCAGTCACTGTGGAAAATCAGGAAGAGCGCAATGTGGAGCTAACCAAATTGCATAGTCAAATAATTGAGGTATAGAAGGAAATTGATGCTGAAAAACGCACGGATGGCAGATCTGCAGACTCGTATACACCAAGAGACGGAGTGCCTTAAAGCCGAGGCCTTGCGATTAGGAGTTCAGAGAGAGGCATCGGAGGTGGTTTACGAGAGAAGACGCCACCGTGGGCTCCTCCGAATCTTGAGCCACAACATCTTTTTGACACCCCACAACAGACACCAGGAACTGTTCAGCAACCCAAGAATCGGCAAGAGGAACCGGCTCAACCCCCGCCTGCTCAATCCCCGCCAAGGCAATTTCAGACGCTGCGGGGCCACTTTTCCAATCCTGTTGACAACATGTTGGCTGCAACCCGGAATTTGGAACCATTGCCCATTAATGGAAACTCTCCTCTTGAGGTTGAAGCTAGGAACTCCATCGAGATGCTAAAAACTGCTGTGGTACAACAGGCACATTATTCATACATCCGGGATCAGATGCATTCCACTCCCTACACTAGCAAAGGCCGTCATATGGAGTCCCCGACTGTCTCTAGCAGTGGGTGAAGACATCAGCTTCAAGTTTCTCCAACCCGCCTCATGCCATCAGACACCGAGGCAGTTGTTGATGCTGCGAGAGGTGCATGACAGGCAGAAGCAGAAGCAGCAGCACGGGCGATCCAGCAGCTTCACCCTCAACTGGCAAGTTTGGGGGCTGGGTCGAACAGCAGGACGATTGGTATACCATGCTTATCCCCGACGCTCCACGCAGAGCGCATGCCCAAAGATTTCAAGGGGCCTCGTAAAGTGCCAAACTACACGGCAAATCTTGAGCCGGCGTCTTGGATTGAGATTTATGAGTTGGCAATGGACATGTTTGATGTCAGCAACGCTGTGTGTGCTAAATACTTAACCATGATGTTGGAAGGACCAGCTCGGACATGGCGGGTCAGACTTTGTGACCAACACTAATACAGGTTTCAACAACCAGCACCGGAACGGTCGACCCGGAGGAACTTACAATGGGAATAAACCTCACAATTATGAGGAGGCGCTTAAAGCGCCTTGCCCTAAGCACAACACCCAAGATAAGTCGGCTAGCCACTCTGTGGGGACCCCGACTCATAAGTCGTGATCACCGAATGCACGTGTACAGTGATCCCAGAGATCAATGCTCACTGAACACACAGAAGCTGAATAACAAGAGTCTTACATCCATACTTAGCGTCTTACACAAATAATAGACCATGAAGGTCAAGTCTTACATAGATAGGGCCATGTAGGCCAAATAACAACACAACTAGCAGCAGAAATTCTTGAACGAAAGCGTGAACCCATGCCATCTGCCTTAACCCTACAGGCATTCTGACTGGGAAACGTCCTAGTTCGCATGTTCGTCACCATCGAACTCTTCACCATATTCCTGCTCTTCCATGCCTGGCCAATTAAATAACCAGTGGCAAGCCAATGAGTACTTTGAATGTATTCGCAAGCAACCCATGTTTGGAACAAGGCAATAACAATGCATGATATAGCACTAAGTAGGTAAGTTTTGCGAGAAGGTAATTTTGAGTGCAATGTCATGTTCAAAATTATTTGTGATAGCATGCATCAACAAGCAACAGGTATCCGTATGAATAGGTTACAGATATCAATATGAATCAAGGTTTGAACATCTCATGTTCGATCAACATGTCAAGTCATCTGACCTAACTTACGTATCATCTCTGTGTCATCCTCACACCCACACACACACACCAAGTTTAGTGAACACTGGACGTAGCACAAGAGCGGTCATCCAACTGTCCTTAACCGTGGACACGGCTATTCGAATAGTTTTACACTCTGCAGAGGTTGCACACTTTACCCACAAGACTCATGGAACTTTCGTGTCATCCACAACTCGCGGTATATTACATACCCGAGGTAAGCACATGAACATTGCCTTTCCCCTAGCGATACTAGACAAAGAGCCCACTCGATTGGTACCCAGCCCACATGATGTACATCACAAGTAACATCCATGCAGGGACCAACGGTGTGCCCGGTGCCTGTGAAGACAGCGCATGATCGTCCTTACCGGCACGACCCCGTATCGAGAGTGACCACGTCACTCGCGCCACTAGTAATGCGGGCTCTATGCTAGTACCCACCAAGGTAGTCAACAAAGCCCCGTCTCATAAGGGTTATCGTGGTTGTACATGTAAGGTTGGAATAGCGGTCGCAACTTACACCAATCCGTTTTCGAAAACCACCCACACTCACTTGATCCGGTACACCACTTCTTTATCAAGTGGTTACCTAGCTCAACATGATCTCCCTCGGGCATTAGTGGCACTCGACGGGGTTTTCGAAAGGTCTTTAAAAACATTCCTGTTTCCATCACCATGCACATTCCCGTCCCACTTTGCGTAGCATCTACTAAGCATCCTATCTACTCCCACCCGCACAACCCTCATAAGGAGGTAGGGTCATGCACGATGCAAGTATCAACGGTAAAAGTATCGGAGGCACCCCACTGATGTGGTCACCACATCAACATGATCAACATCACGAAATAAAGTGCTATATGCCATGCAATAAAAGGGTTTCATAGTCATGGTCAAAGGGCTGCTTGCCTGGCTCAACAAAGTCTTCGGGGTCTTCAAAGTCTTCTGGTCCAACTCCCTCGTCAATAGCGCAGTCTATCGTCGTGATAATAACGGCAATAATAAGAATCATCACAAAAACAAAGCACAAAACTTACTTCTAAAATGTTACCCTACTCTGTAAAATACTACAACATAAACTAAAAATATTTGCCTAAAGTTTTGTTGTGAAAAAGATTTTCAAAACTATTTTTAACAGAGGTTAAAAATATTTAAAACTAGGATTTAGATAAAGCTACTACATAAAACATTTTCAAAAATTTACACAAGTGTCACTGTTAAATTCTACACATTACTGCAAGATTTGTGGTGGAGAAAATTTTGGATTTGGAGGAATATTGCGGTCTGTGGAGTTTTTGGCAAATGTCAAAAAATTAAAAAATAAAAGGGCCATAGTGCCCCTGGGCCAGACAAGGCTAGCAGCTGGGCCGGCCCAGCCAGCCTGCCAGCCCAGGCGCGCACGCGCCCGCCGGTTCAAACCCGACAGGCGGGCCACTGGCGTCAGCGGCAGAGAGAGGAGGGAGAGGTGAGGCGGAAGCCGACAGGTGGGGTCCCCCTGTCGGGACCGTCTTCCACCTCAGGACTGAGGGGGGGAGGAGCTCACCGGTGACGACTGGGGCCATGGCGAGGGCGGCTAGGAGCGGGAATGGACCCAGCGTCGAGCCGCGGTTCCTCTGGAGGTCGAAGGAGCGACTGGGGTGGCCGGAGTTTCCGGCGGTGAGGAGGCCGTGGCGGAGAGGATTAGGGCGAGCTCCAATCCGTCACCTCGAGCTGCAAACCGCACAGGAGAGAGAGGGGATCGCGTCAGAGGAGCACGGGAGGGTCAGAGGGAGAAGAAAGAGGGCCGGAGGGGCTCTGTACACAGAGATCACCGGAGTCCCGACGCGGCGGAGCTTCGGGTCGATCTGCGTGCATGGGCTCTGGGGGCTTGCTTGGGTGGTGCTGGTGCACAATTGGAAGGAGGAGGGGGTCAGCAGAGGGGAGAGAGAGAGAGTCTTGGGAGGCCTTTATATAGGCGGGGCGAGGTCCACCGAGCTCGGGTGCGCCGATGAGGTCGTGGCCGAGGCCAGAGGGAGAGAGAGCTCGCGGGCTGCTTGGGGGGTGTTCCTGTGGTTGGTCTAGGTCCGTGGAAAGGAAGAGGGAGAGCGGGAGGGGGTCAGGGACGTTGCGCGTGCGAGCTCAGCGGTTGGCCCAACCGGGCGGCGTCAGGCGCGTGCGAGAGGAGCCGTTGGAGGGAGAGAGAGGAGGGGGACATGGGCGTGGCGTGTTGCGGACGTCAAGGCGCATCGACTGGCGTGAGGTGGGAGCTCGAGGTGGTCGGGTATGGGCAGGAGAGGGAGGTCAACCCTCTAGAGTGCGGCCGCGCGCTCCAGAGCGCGACTTTGGCCGGCATGATGACCCCTTTGGCACGCTCTGGCGCGTCCACTAGTGTCAGGGAGCTGCAGAAGGGAGTAAACAAGTGGGAAAGGGGCATGGGATGCTCTGGAGTGGCCAGGAGTGAGAGGGGAAAGTGAGAAGAGAGAGAAATGGGCTGTCCAGAGAGGGAAATGGGGCTTCCACCCCATGCAATCATGGACTTGGGCGCCAGGAATCTTACTGGAGGTGCTGGGGGACTAGGAGGAGCTGTGGTAAAAAACTTATGTGAAGGAGAGTGGTGGAAGGGGCTCAATTATTGGTTTTAGTATTCTGGCAGAAGGTGTTTGATCACTGGTTTGGTTACCTCTGTTTCTTCACCGGAAATTAAACTTAAGAAGATCAAATGGGTGGTAAATGTAAGAGTGTTCACAAGTTTTGAGCTCAATTGAAGGAAATTTCCAATGTAAACTTGGTAAACCCTAGAAATCAACAGAATCAGGTTTCTGTAGATCTAGCCATGCAATTCTATTCTCCCAAATCCACCACTTGGTGTGATTTCATTATTTGGGGGTTAGAACATGCCCACAAAATTTGGGGTCAATAGGAGATACTTCACAATGTAAAGTTTCTCAAACTTGACTCTGGACAAGAATGGTTTTGGATTATTTTGGTGGATCAAATCAATTGGGATTGAGATGAAACTTTGCAAGATCACCACATATAGCATGTGTGACTTGCTGGAATTTTCCTGGATTTTATTGAGAATATTTTTGTAGAAATATTTCAAATTTTTGAAACAGACAGAAAGGGTTTTGATGCGGTTTGTCCAATATTTTGAACATAACCATGTGTTGAAATTCTTGTATATGGAAAATATATGTCCACTCAGTTTTCCTAAATTTTCTTAAATATTTTTAAAGGATTTAAATAATTTTTCCTTATGAAAAAACATTTCTGGCCTTAAGAAAAAGCCTTTAAATAAAATAGTAAAATAATATTTAAAAATAATATTTTGTGGTTTTGGGAAGTCTTATATATAGTAGGTTCCAAGTAGAGTCTTTGGAAAAAAGGATCCACCCACTTTGAGGACTTGTAGTGCTAACCTCAATTCAGGGGTTTATGAAAACCTAATTTGAATAAGTCCCTTTTGGCCAAAATAATATTTGATAAAAATAGTTTTAGGTACCATACACATGGTATGATCATTGGGCAAGATGTTTGGGTCAACGAAGATGAGTATGGAGAGGAGTAGAATCTATGAGTGACATACACAATCAACCAAGCAAGCAAGCATCAAACAAATTCAGTAAGCTCATGCACTCAAAAGTTTTAGTTGGTTCCAAATTTTGTAAATCCATAGCATAGCAGAGTGATACAAACACAGAGTGTGACAGACCTACCCCCCTTACAAGAATCTCGTCCCCGAGATTCCTAGGCTAAGCATTAAAAAGATAAGGGAACTCTGATCTAAGGTAGTCTTCACGCTCCCAGGTTGCTTCTGCTTCAGTGTGTTTGCTCCATTGGACCTTGAAGTACTTGATGGTGTGGCTTTGGGTGCAACGCTCCGCTTCATGCAAAATACGAACGGGCCTCTCACGATAAGTGAGGTCTGGCTGAAGGTCGATGGCTTGATGGTCGATGTCCTGGTAGAGGTCGGGGCGGTTAGGAACTTGGAGACACTTCCGGAGTTGTGACACGTGAAACACGTTGTGCACATCAGATAGCTCGGAAGGTAGCTCTAGCTGGTAGGCAACTTCTCCTCGTCTGTGAGTGATCTTGAAGGGGCCGATGTATCTTGGTGCAAGTTTTCCCTTGACGTGGAAACGCTTGGTTCCTTTGAGAGGCGTGACTCAGAGATAAACATGGTCCCCAACACGAAAACTCATGTCCCTACGGTGGGTGTTAGCGTAGCTCTTCTGTCTGGTCTTGGCGGTCTTGAGACGCTCTCGGACGAGTTGAACTTGCTCTTCTGCTCCGCGGAGGATGTCTGGGCCAAAGACTAGTCCTTCTCCGGTTTCCGACCAATTGAGGGGAGTGCGGCACTTGCATCCGTACAACACCTCAAATGGTGCCATCTGAAGACTCGACTGGTAGCTGTTGTTGTAGGAGAACTCGGCAAATGGTAAGCAATCTTCCCACTTGGCTCCATACGCCAGAACACAAGCACGGAGCATATCCTCGAGTATCTGATTTACTCGTTCCGTCTGTCCGCCAGTCTGGGGGTGAAAGGCAGTGCTGAAGGATAACTTGGTTCCCAAGGCTTCTTGGAATCTATTCCAGAACCTTGAGGTAAACTGGGTGCCTCGGTCCGATACAATCTCCTTAGGAACTCCGTGGAGGCTCACGATCCGGTCGATGTAGAGGTTGGCCAATTGGTTTCCATTGTAGGCCGTCTTGACGGGAATGAAATGGGCTACCTTGGTCAGGTGATCGACAATGACCCAAATAGAGTCATGTCCCTTGCTTGACCTAGGCAATCCGGTGATGAAGTCCATCCCAACTTTGTCCCATTTCCATTCAGGCACCTTGAGAGGTTGCAATAGTCCAGCGGGTCGCTGATGCTCAACTTTGACTCTCTGGCATATGTCACACTTAGCTACAAAGGTGCCTATCTCCCGTTTCATGCCATCCCACCAGAATCTTGCTTTGAGGTCTTGGTACATCTTGGTTGCTCCAGGGTGCTTGGAATACGGAGTGTCGTGGGCTTCTTGCAAGATCAAATTCTTGAGCTCCATCTTGTTGGGTACGCAGATGCGCTTCCCGAACCATACAACTCCTTGTTCATCCACGGAGAATCCTGGGGCCTTGCCTACCTTGATCTTCCTCTTGATGACTTCAATGCTCTCGTGTCCCTTTTGAGCTTCCTTAATGTCATCCATCAAGGTAGGCTTTGCTTCGAGGTTTGCTAAGAATCCAAGTGCAACTAGTTCCAGGCCGAAGCTTTCAAGTTCTTCATACAAGGTGGGTAGCCTTTCCTTAATCATAGCATTCAAGTAACAAGCCTTTCTGCTTAAGACGTCTGCTACCACATTAGCCTTCGTAGGGTGGTATTGAACACTGAGGTCATAATCCTTGATCAACTCCAACCATCTTCACTGCCTCATGTTCAATTCATTTTGAGTGAAAATATACTTCAAACTCTTGTGGTCTGTGTATATCTCACATCGCTTCCCCAGGAGGTAATGTCGCCATGTTTTCAAGGCATGAACTACGGCTGCGAACTCGAGATCATGAGTGGCGTAGTTTCCTTCGTGAGGACGTAGCTGCCTGGATAGATATGCTACGACTCTGCCTTCTTGCATCATAACAACTCTAAGCCCGATTCTCGATGCATCACAATATATCACAAACTCCTTGTGAACATCGGAGGTGTCCAAAACTAGGGTTGTGGTCAATCTCTTCTTGAGCTCTTGGAAGCTTTCTTCGCACTTTGGCGTCCATTCGAACTTCTTGTCCTTCTTCAAAAGCTGGGTCATGGGGCGGGCAATGCTCGAAAATCCTTCGACGAACTTGCGGTAATATCCCGTGAGTCCGAGGAAGCTTCTGACCTTTTTCACATTGGTTGGGGATTGCCAATCAGTCATGGCTTCAATCTTGGCAGGATCCACTGACAATCCTTCTGCAGTCAACACATGACCCAAGAATCCAACTTCATTCAGCCAGAATTCACACTTGCTGAACTTGGCATAAAGCTGGTGCTCTCGAAGCTTGTCTAGGACCAATCTCAAGTGTTGCTCATGCTCTTCCTCAGACTTGGAGAAGACGAGTATGTCGTCAATGAAGATGACAACAAACTTGTCCAAGTACTCCATGAAAACTTTGTTCATGAGGTACATGAAGTAGGCAGGGGCATTGGTCAACCAAATGACATGACCGTGTATTCATACAGGCCATACCGGGTCACAAATACTGTCTTCGGGATGTCTTGGGTTCTGATCTTCAGCTGGTAGTACCCAGACCTGAGATCGATCTTGGAAAACACCTTAGCCCCATTTAGCTGATCGAACAGGTCTTCAATCTTGGGGAGTGGGTACTTGTTCTTTATTGTGACCTCATTGAGAGAATGGTAATCGACACAGAGTCTGATAGTTCCATCTCTCTTTGACACAAATAGAATAGGTGATCCCCAAGGAGAGGCACTAGGGCGAATGAATCCTTTTCTGAGTTGCTCTGCTAGTTGCTTCTTCAATTCAGCCAACTCTTCGGATCCCATTCTATAGTGCTTCTTATAGATGGGTCCGGCTCCGGGCATTAGCTCAATGATGAACTCAATGTCGCGGTCAGGAGGCATTCCGGGCAGCTCATCAGGAAATACATCAGGGTATTCACATACCACTGGCACTTGATCCAACTCAATTCCCGACAGACAGTTAGCCTGAGGGGCTTGAGCGGAGACTAGGTTGGGAACATACTTGACTTCCACTCCTTGGCTATTGGTCATGGTGACAATCCTCTTGGCAAAGTCTAACAAGCCTCTGTGCTTGGTTAACCAGTCCATGCCTAGGATTACGTCCAAGCCTTCCGACTTCTGGACGATAAGGTCTGCTAGGAAGTCTACCCCGTTGATGTTAATCTCAACTCCTTTACATCCTATCCTGGACTTCATAACAGATCCCGAGTTTTGTATCAACATACGACTACCCAGGGGTGTAGGCTTCATACCACTTGCTAGTGCAAACTTTTGGGTGACAAAGAATGCGAAGCTCCACAATCAAACAGTACGGTTGCTGGGGTTGAGTTTACGAGGAACGTGCCCAGTATGATTTTCGGGTCTTCCTGGGCTTCCTCGGCGGTGACGTGATTCACACGGCCCTTGCTATTGTTGGGCTGGTTGCGGGGGGCTGGGTTCCTTGGCGGTGGTCCACGGCCTTGACCTTGGTTTGGCGCATTGGGGCGCGGTGCATCTGGCTTCTTGTTGGGGCACTACCTAGAGTTGTGTCCAGGCTGACCACACCCAAAGCAAGTGACCTGGCCATAGTTGCTATTGTTGTTGTTTCTGCCGCCGTTGTTGTTATTGGGGTTGTTGTAGGCTGGCCTAGGATTGGCATACTGCTGAGGCTGGTAGCTCGGACGAGGTGCAGGAGGTCTAGCCTGCTGCGGCTGATAGCTTGGCTTAGCTGGGGCGAGGCTTCTGGTTGCTGGAACTACCCTTGCTGATCATCTTGCGCTTGTGAGTGTCGTCCATGGCACGACGCTTGTCTTCAAGCATGAGGGCCTTGTTCACTAGGTCAAAGAAGGTCCGACAGTCGCATACAATGAGCTGATATGCAAGGTCTGCTGAAGTCCTTCCATGAAGCGTTCCATCCTAGCAGCTTCCGTGTTGACATCTTTAGGTGCATACCTTGAGAGCAGGTTGCACTTCTGCATATACTCCTTGACAGAGCCACTTCCTTGCTTCAACGCTCGGAATTCTCTCTTCTTGATAGCCATGATCCCAGAAGGAATGTGGGCGGTGCAGAATCCTTCCTTGAAGTTATCCCAGGTGATCACACGATCGCCTTGCATGACCTTGAATCCATCCCACCAAGCTCGGGCGTTACCTCCGAGGCAGTGAGAGGCGTACAACACCTTCTCACGATCCTCATTGCAATTGACCAGTGCAAGGAGGTCCTCGATGGTGCGGATCCAGTCATCGGCATCCAGTGGTTCAGCAGTCTCAGTGAAGGCTGGGGGTGAATTCCTCATGAACTCAGATAGAGTGGAGTGGTCATTGTCGTTCCTGCCTTGCTGCTGGTTGTTCACAAGGACTTGAGCCATCTGCTGGATAGCACCAGTGTTGGCCTGGTGTTCCTCCCGGAGAACTTGGAGAAACTGAGCTATGGTCATGTTCTCCGGTGGAGGTGGTGGCGGGGGAATGTCGCCTTGTGGCTGCTCCGGGTGATTCCCAGCTTGAGCAGCCCCACCATCGCCCTGCTGCTGGCTGGAGTTGCCGGCTTGAGGGTTGGTGAAGGAGCTGTTGCGGGTTGCAGTCACCATCCTGTTTGGAGCAGCCATGTCAAATAACTGGGATATACGTGAGGAAAAGCAACAATAGAGAGAGCACGCCTAAGGGGGTTGGTATAGTGCAAGTGTGGTAAAACAAAAGGTTGAAGGACCAACACATATATTATGATAAGATAGATGATGTAGTCACTTACATGTTGCCTAAGGCAAAAGCGCGACTAGCATCGGAACATGAACAACAAAAACAAACAACAAGCACACATGGTTTCATATGAACCATTACATGGACTCGACTTCGCATGAGGGTTACATGACTGGTTCTACCCTAGGGTTCTCGGACTCAGGTGGTGGAGTGCTCGGTCTCGTAGTCACGCTCCTCACGATCTTCCTCCTGATCATCATCCGTACGGGCGTCGTCTTCGGTTGAGGGGGTCGGAGAACGAGGAGGTCAATCCTGACGGCGCTTCGCCGGTGGTGCGGTGAAGAGCTCATGGTACTCCTTCGCACTCATGCGATGACGACGTGTGGGTGCATCCCTAGCTGGGGGTACTCCTCCTCAGTAAGCGACATCTGGTCTTCCCTCGGGGGCTCCATCCTTCTTGATCCTGTCTGGCTTTGTATTGGCTTGACGAAGTAGCTCTCGGGTGTGGTGAAGTTCCTCGCGGAGCTTCACGGACTCCTTAATCAAGTGGTGAGCTAGACTGTTGGTGGAGAGGCTGAAGTAGGTCTAGAACCTGAGTGGTGTCCCATCCTCCTTGGATGGAACCAACGTCCAACTCTCGCCAATATCATCCCTCCTGAAGGGTAGATAGCGAGTAGCTGGCTCGTCAGCCATCTCTGGGATGATGCCTCGAAGGTGGGTGAGTGCCTTGCGTGCAGCTGTCTCGACTGCGAGTGCCAAGGTCTCCATCTATGGTCCTTCACAGAACCAACTGGTTGGAGAGTCGTTTGCCTTCACGACCACATCAACGTGGTACTCCTTCATGATGGCATCGACCCAGTGCTCGTGGTAGAGGAAAATGGGTGATCGGTGATACTTGCACTTCTCCAGGCTATCCTCAAGGAGTAGGGGAAAGCCGGATGCTAGGAGGGCTTCAGGTACGACGACCATCTACAAGGTTCGAAGGGAGGAGAGTCAGTATAGTGCTGTGAGAAAACTTGAAGAGGTAAGAAGTGCAGAACTCCCAAGTATATGTGTAGTTTTGAAAACGGTTTTTTATCCTAGCTAACGTCCATGCTAACTAAGGGCTTCCTACAGTCAGGATGGCTCTGATACCAGCTCTGTGGGGACCCCGACTCATAAGTCGTGATCACCGAATGCACGTGTACAGTGATCCCAGAGATCAATGCTCACTGAACACACAGAAGCTGAATAACAAGAGTCTTACATCCATACTTAGCGTCTTACACAAATAATAGACCATGAAGGTCAAGTCTTACATAGATAGGGCCATGTAGGCCATATAACAACACAACTAGCAGTGGAAATTCTTGAACGAAAGCATGAACCCATGCCATCTGCCTTAACCCTACAGGCATTCTGACTGGGAAGTGTCCTAGTTCGCATGTTCGTCACCATCGAACTCTTCACCATATTCCTGCTCTTCCATGTCTGGCCAATTAAATAACCAGTGGCAAGCCAATGAGTACTTTGAATGTACTCGCAAGCAACCCATGTTTGGAACAAGGTAATAACAATGCATGATATAGCACTAAGTAGGTAAGTTTTGCGAAAAGCTAATTTTGAGTGCAATGTCATGTTCAAAATAATTTGTGATATCATGCACAAGTAACACGTATCCGTATGAACAGGTTACAGATATCAATATGAATCAAGGTTGGAACATCTCATGTTCGATCAATATGTCAAGTCATCTGACCTAACTTACGTATCATCTCTGTGTCATCCTCACACCCACACACTCACACCAAGTTTAGTGAACACTGAACATAGCACAAGAGCGGTCATCCAACTATCCTTGACCGTGGACACGGCTATTCGAATAGTTTTACACTCTGCAGAGGTTGCACACTTTACCCACAAGACTCGGGGAACTTCCATGTCATCCACGACTCGCGGTATATTACATACCCGAGGTAAGCTCCCGAACACTGCCTTTCCCCTAGCGATTCTAGACAAAGAGTCCACTCGATTGGTACCCAGCCCACATGATGTACATCACAAGTAACATCCATGCAGGGACCAACGGTGTGCCCGGTGCCTGTGAAGATAGCGCATGATCGTCCTTACCGGCACGACCCCGTATCGAGAGTGACCACGTCACTCCCGCCACTAGTAATACGGGCTCTATGCTAGTACCCACCAATGTAGTCAACAAAGCCTCGTCCCGTAAGGGGTATCGTGGTTGTACATGTAAGGTTGGAATAACGGTCGCAACTTACACCAATCTGTTTTTGAAAACCACCCACACTCACTTGGTCCGGTACACCACTTCTTTATCAAGCGGTTACCTAGCTCAACATCATCTCCCTCGGGCATTAGTGGCACCCGACAGGGTTTTCGAAAGGTCTTTAAAAACATTCCTGTTTCCATCACCATGCACATTCCCGTCCCACTTTGCATAGCATCTACTAAGCATCCTATCTACTCCCACCCGCACAACCCTCATAAGGAGGTAGGGTCATGCACGATGCAACTATCAATGGTAAAAGTATCGGAGGCATCCCACCTATGTGGTCACCACATCAACATGATCAACATCACGAAATAAAGTGCTATATGCCATGCAATAAAAGGGTTTCATAGTCATGGTCAACGGGCTGCTTGCCTGGCTCAACAAAGTCTTCGGGGTCTTCAAAGTCTTCTGGCCCAACTCCCTCATCAACAGCGCAATCTATCGTCGCGATAATAACGGCAATAATAAGAATCATCACAAAAACAAAGCACAAAACTCACTTCTAAAATGTTACCCTACTCTGTAAAATACTACAATATAAACTAAAAATATTTGCCTAAGGTTTTGTTGTGAAAAAGATTTTCAAAACTATTTTTAATAGAGGTTAAAAATATTTAAAACTAGGTTTTAGATAAAGCTACTACATAAAACATTTTCAAAAATTTACACAAGTGGCACTGTTAAATTCTACACATTATTGCAAGATTTGTGGTGGAGGAAATTTTGGATTTGGAGGAATATTGGGGTATGTGGAGTTTTTGGCAAATACCAGAAAATTAAAAAAATAAAAGGGCCACAGTGCCCCTGGGCCATACTCGGCCAGCATCTAGGCCGGCCCAGCTAGCCAGCCAGCCCAGGCGCGCGCGCCCGCTGGTTCAAACCCAACAGGCGGGCCCCTGGCGTCAGCGGCAGAGAGAGGAGGGAGAGGCGAGGCGGAAGCCGACAGGTGGGGTCCCCCTGTCGGGACCGTCTTCCACCTCGGGACCTAGGGGGGGGAGGAGCTCACCAGTGACGACTGGGGCCACGGCGAGGGCGGCTAGGAGCGGGAATGGACCTAGTGTCGAGCCGCCGTTCCTCTAGAGGTCGAAGGAGCGGCTCGGGTGGCCGGAGTTGCCGGCGGCGAGGAGGCCGCGGCGGAGAGGATTCGGGCGAGCTCCAATCCGTCGCCTCGAGCTGCAAAACGCACGGGAGAAAGAGGGGATCACGTCAGAGGAGCACGGGAGGGTCAGAGGGAGAAGAAAGAGGGCCGGAGGGGCTCTGTACCCAGAGATCACCGGAGTCCCGACGCGGTGGAGCTCCGGGTCGATCTGTGTGCAGGGGCTCCGGGGGCTTGCTTGGGTGGTGCTGGTGCATGATTGTAAGGAGGAGGGGGTCAGCAGAGGGGAGAGAGAGGCTCGGGGCGGCCTTTATATAGGCGGGGCGAGGTCCACTGAGCTCGGGTGAGCCGGTGAGGTCGTGGCCGAGGCCAGAGGGAGAGAGTGCTCGCGGGGCTGCTCGGGGGGTGTTCCTGGGGTTGGTCTAGGTCCGTGGAAAGGAAGAGAGAGAGCGTGAGGGGGTCAGGGACGTCGCGCGGGCGAGCTCAGCGGTTGGCCGAACCGGGCGGCGTTGGAGGGAGAGAGAGGAGGGGGACATGGGTGTGGCGTGTTGCGGACGTCGAGGCGCATCGACTAGCGCGAGGGGGGAGCTCGAGGTGGTCGGGTATGGGCAGGAGAGGGAGGTCAACCCTCTGGAGTGCGGTCGCGCGCTCCAGAGCACGACTTTGGCCGGCATGATGACCCCTTTGGCGCGCTCTGGCGCATCCACTAGTGTCGGGGAGCTGCAGGGGGGAGTAAACAAGTGGGAAAGGGGCATGGGATGCTCTGGAGTGGCCAGGAGTGACAGGGGAAAGTGAGAAGAGAGAGAAATGGGCTGTCCAGAGAGGAAAATGGGGCTTCCACCCCATGCAATCATGGACTTTGGCTCCAGGAATCTTACTGGAGGTGCTGGGGGACTAGGAGGAGCTGTGGTAAAAATTTGATGTGAAGGAGAGTGGTGGAAGGGGCTCAATTATTGGTTTTAGTATTCTGGCAGAAGGTTTTTGATCACTGGTTTGGTTACCTCTGGTGCTTCACCGGAAATGAAACTTAACATGATCAAATGGGTGGTAAATGTAAGAGTGTTCACAAGTTTTGAGCTCAATTGAAGGAAATTTCCAATGTAAACTTGGTAAACCCTAGAAATCAACAGAATCAGGTTTCCGTAGATCTAACCATGCAATTCTATTCTCCCAAATCCACCACTTGGTGTGATTTCTTTATTTGGGGGTTAGAACATGCCCACAAAGTTTGGGGTCAATAGGAGATACTTCACAATGTAAAGTTGCTCAAACTTGACTCTGGACAGGAATGGTTTTGGATTATTTTGGTGGATCAAATCAATTGGGATTGAGATGAAAAATTGCAAGATCACCACATATAGCATGTGTGACTTGCTGGAATTTTCCTGGATTTTATTGAGAATATTTCTTGTAGAAATATTTCAAATGTTTGAAACAGACAGAAAGGGTTTTGAAGGGGTTTGTCCAATATTTTGAACATGACCATGTGTTGAAATTCGTGTATATGGAAAATATATGTCCACTGAGTTTTCCTAAATTTTCTCAAATATTTTTAAAGCATTTAAATATTTTTTCCTTATTAAAAACCATTTCTGGCCTTAAGAAAAAGCCTTTAAATAAAATAGTAAAATAATCTTTGAAAATAATATTTGGTCGATTTGGGAAGTCTTATATATAGTAGGTTCCAAGTAGAGTCTTTGGGGAAAAAGAATCAACCCACTTTGAGGGCTTGTAGTGCAAACCTCAATTCAGGGGTTTATGAAAACCTAATTTGAATAAGTCCCTTTTGGCCAAAATAATATTTGATAAAAATAGTTTTAGGTACCATACACATGGTATGATCATTGGGCAAGATGTTTGGGTCAAGGAAGATGAGTATGGAGAGGAGTAGAATCCATGAGTGCCATACACAATCAACCAAGCAAGCAAGCATCAAACAAATTCAACAAGCTCATGCACTCAAAAGTTTTAGTTGGTTCCAAATCTTGTAAATCCACAGCATAGCAGAGTGATACAAACACAGGGTGTGACACACTCTTCGGAGAATTGTTATATCATGCAAGAGTTCGGTGGCCAGGCTTTCCATAATAACTCAGGAGGCAATGGTGGAGGACACCCGGGTCAACATGGACCTGGCGGGTCACAAGGTGGTCGAGGGGCTAGTTTTCAACATCAGGGAAATCATGGCAATGGACAACATCCTAGCCAGGGCAATCAACATAATAACCAAGGAGGATTTCAAAGTAATCCCAAGCACTTGAATAACGGTCAGTACCACTAGCACCTAAATCCCTGAATAAAATTCATACTCTGGAGGATATCAAAGAAGAAATCTTATGTCTCCAAGAGGGAAATAAGTCGGCCCTAGAACACCAGTGGCCTTATTAAACTTTGATCTGCCGGCTCCTTTTTTGTAATTTCTTCCCCCTTGCAGATTTCTTTATATACTTCTTTATGTTTCAATTATGACTAAAGCCGGCGTATTTTGTCGTTTCAACTTACAATATGAGTTTGAGTCTTTATTTTCTGAAACAAAGGGCACTTGGGTGCTTCCGACTCATCGAGTTTAGCTTTCTCACCCTTGTGACCCGGCATAAGAATGCCACCTAATTAAGGGCATTTGGGGGCTTCCAGCCCACTGGGCTTAGCTTTCTCACCCTCTTGACCCGGAAAAAATAAACACCATATATAGTTAAACCTGCCTGTATGCTTGATGCGACTCCGATCAGATGACCCCGTGAACTCTTGACGAGTCAATCCTTTTTGGACCCTGAACTCGTTAAAGTTAAAACACCGGTTTGAGTTATGAGAGAGCTGGCATACGAAAAGCTAGGATAAACCATGGGTTATCATACCCGCTTCATTGAAGCAAGACCCGAGCCTCGAAAGCCGATCTTTTCCAGTTGAGCCTCGAAAGCCGACATTATGATCATATGTCCTTTGCTTTAAGGCTAGGACCGTCAAAAGTGCCTTCAAAGAGGGCTACCTTATATTTCTAACCTTCGGGAAACAATCCCCAACACGGGTACTTTGTGTTGAAACTCATCACATAAAAATGTTTTGGGTACGACCCTGTTTTTTACCGGTTTATGTATGAAATAACCAGGTTGTCAGCTGCATCACATCACAAAATTATGTTATTGCTTAAGGAGGCTAACAAAGGACCTCAAGCTTGGACATCAATTTCGGCCAAGGCTCATTGAGCCGGCTTATCAATATTGTTTTATTTGACTTGTTTATTATAGCAAGTGTCGGGTTCAAAATTATTACCGGCCCATGCTTCAAGGACCAGGATTAAACGATTGAGTATGCGTGAGCATCCAATTGACAAGCTATCCTACAAATTCAACATTGTTGAAAGAGGAATAGATTGTTAAAATCAAGATCAAAGGCCGGGTCATTTTGCCTCACTAAATCTTATCAAAAGGCCCCTCAATAGAAAGGTTGCACGGACGGGATGATGAAACAAGAAAATAAAGTATCTAGCATCAAAGCTGCAAAACGTGCATGATGGCACGACAACAGTTTTTTCACTATCCCTATTACATGCTTAAGGAAGCCACAAATTGTTTTTCACCCATACTCAGGGGCTTGAGTTGACAAGGTATCGACTGAAGAAGTTTGAGTCGCCGACCGCATCAGACGGGTCAATGGCGGCTAATCTTGCGCGTGAGACGCCTCCGGGTTATCCACCGACTGGTCTTCTGGCTCCTGAATCTGAAGGTTGTCCGCATCCCACTTGCAGTGAGATAAAGCTTGGAACATGGCTTCGTCATCAAGAATTGAAGACGGGTCGATTTCAGGGGCAAAGACATGCTCGCGCCGTTGAGGAGCCAGACATTTGTTATCAAGTCAGGCGGTGGAATCCGAGTATGATTGGCGCCATAAGCCGCCTGATAGCTCCTCAGTTTCATCTTAGAGACCAGCTGAGTCGACAGAATTTGAGCATCCTTGACACAAGCCGCGTAATCCTCCTGGGAGAATTCTAACCCGTCATTTTAAAATTCAGGGAAGCCCTTTGCCAGCTCGGCTGGATCAAGTTCTTCTCCGTAAGCTAAGGCTCGGCTCAATGCGTATATCGCGCCAGATCGGGCGGCTGATCTTTTTAGCTCTGGAATATGCTGAGGGATAATTGAAAGGTTTTCCAATACATTCTTGATATACTTTAAGGGTTGCTTATCCCCCAGTGTCGCCTTAATTGCAAGATGGCTCCCAGTATAAAGCTGCTTCGTCAGAGAATAAAAATCCTTGAGCATGAGCAGACTGTTATCATAAAAACTACTAGTCCGGGGGCCTGCAAAATAGAATCAAATGCATAAGTCGCCAGGCGCATTATATCTATATTCCAAGAAGACATGAGGATATATATATATATATATATATAGTTACCAAAAATAGCTTGGGCCATCTGGGCAATATGTCGTTTTAACCCGGACAATTCCTCAGTAATGGGTTTGAGCCGGCCCTCAGCATCCTCTGCACGCTTAAGCAAAGCCGTCTTTTCATCTTCAAAGAATTTCTTCTCTTTTAAGAAACCCGCTTTGGTGTTTTCCAGCTCAATCCAAGAAAGGCGAAGTTTTTCTTCAACTTCTGCCTGGGAAGTCTGCCTTTTTTCCAGATCTTTTTTCAAACTGGCCGCGCTGGATTCGACTGTCTTCAAAGCTTCCTACATCATGGATGAAGTTTACATCAAGTCCCAAGCAAATTGCAAAGCAATATATTTGGCACTTGGGGGCTAATGTATCTCAGCTTTTGTTTAACATTGAAGATGCGACAAAGACCCGACTCATCTCAGGAAGATGAGCCGGCCCTTGGGGGCTACACGTCGAAAGCTCTTCAAAGTTATTACAAAAAGACCCGACTCATCTCAGAAAGATGAGCCGGCCCTTGGGGGCTATAGGTTGAGTCAGACAAACATTTGCAAGACCCAGCTTATCTTAGAAAGATAAAGATGGGCCTTGGGGGCTACAAAAGGATATATGATGAGAACATGTAAAAGGAGAACATATCTCATATTTAGTTTTCATCATGCTAACAAGGCCAATTTCCATCTCACGACTTGTAGCCAGGCGGTCTAAGCAGGTAGCATGAAGATCTTCGACACTAAAGCTCTCATAATTTGGAAGTTCCAACTTGGTCTTCCCTTTTTCCCGCAGTACCGCCTCATCCTTAGCAACAACCTTTGTTAACACACTAGATCAGGAGCAGTATAACCCGTCCCAGTAATAAAACCTTCAGGATTATCTGTGTTTGTCACTGAAGGATTGGGAAGGTCAAGGTTAACTGCTGACGTAGCTTCAACAGTTACGGCATCATTATTGATTTTTTCAGATGGATGGGGTAAATCATTTTGGATATCCTGAGGGTCTTCAGGATGATCAACATGAATTTCATGAGCCACCAGATCAGGAAGCTCCGGCTTAGGGGCCTCCAGGTCGACAGAAGACCCGCCAGTCTTCCTTTTCTTGGCTTTGGCCCTGCCAAGTTAAAAAGTATAACATGAAAAATGAGAAGAGACAATAGTCTACTCAAAACAGACAAGTTGATAAAGAATTTACCCGTGATTGATAACAAAGGGCACCAGTTTGGACGCAGTTGAGTCGTCGGATGAAGGTGGTGTTTGCTGATTAACCAAGGCATAGGAGTCAAAAGTTGGTACATCAAGTCAGGACTTGGAAATTTGGAAATATTAAAGTACCTTGGCTGGTCATTTTCGGGCGGTTGATTTATCAGGTAAGGCCTCGACAAGATCACCACTTCCACTTCGGGTTTGACGCCTAGACTGGTGATGGGTTTTCTTCAAAATATAGTAAGGATATAGATGAGCGTCTGGGTGAGAAAAGCCTACTTTCCGGACGACCCGCCTTGTTTTCAACGGAGGCAAATGTTCCGAGTCGTAAGAGATGGAAATTACCTCAACGTTGCCTGCACGGCTTGTCTCAACATCACCCTAAAAAGAAAAGGCATCAGATAGATTCAATGAGATATAAACAAAAGAATTAATTTTACCTCTGAACGGGTATCAATGGCGGTTGTTTCGTGCATTTGAGACGGTTCTTCTGCAGCCGCCTTATTTTTCTTCTTGCTCGGGGCGGCTTTGGGCTTGTTAGCCACAACCTTGAGGCGTTTCCGATTCCAGAAAGAAGAGTAGCCTGCAAGATTAAACATTCCGATCAAGAAAGCAAAGGCTCAAAGTTTATTCAAAAAAAAGCCGGATTAAGATCTTAAAGGTTTTGTACCGGAGGGGCTGGGTTAAGGGCATAGACAGGTTTCAACCCGTCTTTACTGCAAGTCTCCTGGTTTTCACCTAGCAGCCTCTTCACCATCCTGTTTATTTCGCCGGCCTACAAGGAAAGATTGTTGTGCCGTTGAGCGTCGTTCAAGTCGCCAGAATAAGTACACATTAAGCCACTATGCAGACTTAACGGAAGAATCCTCCAAGAGACCCAACACCGGGTTAAGTTGACCCCAGTCGACCCATTGACTAACAGAGCCCTCAACTTTGGATAAACATGGGCGTGTTGGGAGCGTTCCTCAGCAGGAGCCCAACTCGGAAGTTCAAGATCCATGGGGAGGCGGTTGGGCCTATAACCCGGCAGGGGATTTTCATCAGCTGGAGCGGTGTTTTGACAACAAAACCAAGTCTTGTTCCACCCTTTATGGTGGCTTGGTAAGGTGGCAACAGGGAAAAGAACGTCTTTCCGTCTTTGAATTGAAACCCCGCCAAGTTCAAAGCCGGGACCATCCACACACTCTGTTTGCCGGTTCAAATAGAAGAACTCCCTGAAGAGGGAGATGGTGCGTTCCATTTGGAGATACACCTCGCAAAACACTTGGAACTGGCAGAGGTTCGATATAGAGTTAGGGGAAAGGTCTTGAGGATGAAGGTTAAAGAAATGCAAGACGTCCAGGAAGAATTTTGACCCGGGAGGTGAAAAACCCCTCTGATGGTGATCCAAAAATATCACCACTTCCCCCTCCAGGGGGTGTGGGATTTCCTCTCCAAGGATGACTCGCCAGCCAACAACATTTTGAGGTGGCAGAATCCCATGTTCCTCATAATCCTTTAAGTGAACATCAGAAACTTGAGTCGCCACCCAGTTGCAGGCTTTCGACTCTGACATAATGAGTCGCCTGGATAAAGTAAAAGAGGGCGACTTAAGTAAACATTTCAAGTAAAATGATCTAAAGTATTTGCAATGAAAGGGGGAGCCTGGAAAAGAACCAGAGTCTATACAATGACTTAAATGTATAGCGGTTCACAATTATTAAGCCGACAGGAGTAAGGGCGGCTTGTGCTAAGATAAGAGGTTCTTGGGAATTTTGCTAAGTACGAGACAAACAAGTTTCTCCCAAAGTCGCAACAATTTTGGATCTAAAAATAGTTCAAAAAAGGCGAGAATATTCGCTAGCCCTAGCAGGAGGGCGAGGAAGCAATGGCAATACGGTTCATCTAATACTAGGAAGGATTAAGACATGTCATACATGAAATGGAGTTGGTGACTCTACCGCTCTACTTTGTTGATTATGACCACGGGATCTACTCACAGAGCTAGCAATGACGATGAACTGGAGAAAAGTTGCCGAAGAACTCGAGGAACCTCGAGGTGCTATAATGGATCTAGGTCAGACGAAAGATCACTTACTCGAGCGGTCACCGGTGGCGGGACAAGTGCGCAGAGGATTGACTAACGAGTAAGGAATGCCGCGACAACCTTGAGGAAGATCGCCGAGATGAGGAAGTTGCGGCGGTGGCACGAGGAGCTTCCGGACCTGAGGAAGAAGAAGCGAAGAGAGGAGGTGAAAAGTGAATCCAGGGCCTTCGGTAAATATTTAAGGGGAAGGAGCCCGAAGGGGCAACTGACAGGCGTGACAATCGAGGGGACACAGTAAATTTCGGGAAACAAAAACGCCTCGATTTTCGGGATAAACGGATATGACCAGATTCGCCATGATGTCATCATTGTTTTTCCAGATTGATGTCGATGACGTCACGACAAGTATGAGCCAAAGAAAATGACAAGTGTGGGAGCAGAGTAAGCCGGTGCCATGAGGTTCATAAAAGATACCGTTCCAAGGATGAGCCGCCAAAGGAAGGAAATATCTATTGACATGAACAAATTCAAAGTCAATCTGGGGCCTAATGTGTCGGCGTTCTGGGAACGGGGGTACCCAGACATGCCTGCCTGCAGCCCAACGCGTGGCCCAACATGAAGGCCCGGTACAGCCTTGCAACGAGCCCCCCAAGTCAAGGCCCTCGCGAGAGCCCCCGCCTCGCGAGGAGGGCAACGCCAAGGCCTCCGGTGGAGCGGCATCCCTTTAGGCTGCCTCCCGAGGAGCGGAGATTCCTATGCAAGTACCCGGCCTAGTGAGGCCGGGGTGATGTGGGTTCTGACGAACAAGACAGGCGGGCGCCAGCGGGCGCAGAGGGAGGACAGTTTCCTATTTGGTGCAAAGGAGACAAAGGTGTACGCGGGTTCCCAAGGAACCCCCCAAAGGTTTCCTTCCCGGTGCAAGAGGACCAAGACCACGAGCTCGGCAGGACGGATGTCATCGTCGAGCCCACCGCTGCGTCACACCCAGAAGCTTTGCAGGCGAAGACCACCTTTCATCAGGATAGGATGTACCTCCCGTCCCCTTTCAAATTTGGCCGTTGTGGGATCCCTTCCCGCCGGTGCGACGTGAGAAGAGGACCGTGGCCCCTATAAATAGGGACGAGCTCCCATCATAGAAGGCAGGTCAAAAGAGGTGGAACGAGGCTGAGCTAAGCCGCGTTCATCACCACCAAGAGCCCTCGCGAGGCTTCCCAACCACTGTACTAGTTCATCCACAGCCTCCTCGAGAGGCCAATCCACCACAAAGCAGGAGTAGTGTTTTTCACCGCAAGGAGGCCCGAACTTGGGTCAATCTCCGTGTCATCTTCTTCATCGCTCACACTTGCTCGGCGTAGCTAGGCCGTATGGTGACAAGTTGAGACGTTGAGCCGGTTGAGATCTTCGCACACGCCCCAGTGTTCGAACCTTGTTGGGTTTTGCGGAGCCCCGATTCCGATATTTGGCGCGCCAGGTAGGGGCGTGTCGAAAACTTCCTCCTGTTTCACCCCATCTCAGCTCCGCCGCTTCCATGGTTGATGCCTGCCGAGTTCGTGTTGAGTGTCGGGCCACTCGCGTCGCCCAGACGGCGCCCGAGGGTTGCGGTGCTCCACACCGTTCCATCTCTCTGGCAGCCAACGCCGCCACAGGCCCGGCTGCTCAAGAGCAGTAGGACTCGTCGCTGCCACCCTCCGTGCAGCGCGACGGGTACACCGCCACTCCGTCCCTCGTCCCGGTCACGGCGTCGTCCTCCCACTCCCGCCGTGGACCGGAACGGACCGACTGCGCTGCTCATGGCGCGCGAGCTTCTGCGGTACTGCCCCACGAACGACCGCAACTAAGAGTGGCTCGGCCGCATCGCCAAGCTCGTCGACGCCGCCGGCAAAGCCCAGGCGCCCTCCCACTCGTTTCATCCCCCGCCCTTCCAGGTGGGCGACATGGCCCACGGCGCGCCTCCTCCTCCTCCGTCCTTGCAAAGTGTCGACCTCCAGCCCAGGCGCGAGGCACGCCCCTGTGACCAGCCACGCGCGGCACCAGTACGCGCTCGAGATGAGCTAAGATGCCATGTGGTGCCGAGGCCGCAAGGTGACGCGCGTGCGCTCCGTCCGCAGCAGCGTCAGCATCAAAACCGTGCGCCGCCGGACGTTGCGGTGAACGAACGTCAAGGCCAGGCTCTTCCCGTCCATGCCGTGCCTGAGAGCGAAGCTGCCTGCCGTGCCTTCACCTCGGAGCTGCGTCACGTCGTCTGGCCCAGCAAGTTCAAGTCGGACCTCCCTCCGCGCTACGAGGGCACCGCCGACCCAGCAGAGTTCCTCCAGCTCTACTCGCTGAGCATCAAGGCCGCAGGCGGCGGTGACAAGGTCATGGCAAATTGGTTCCTCATGGCTCTAAAGGATGGCGCACATTACTGGCTCCTCAACCTCCCGAAGGAATTGATCTCCTCCTGGGACGAACTTCGCGAGCGCTTCACCGCCAACTTCCAGGGCACCCGGGACCACCCCCCGGCGGTGAGCGACCTACGGTGCGTGAAGCAGCAGGAGGGAGAGACCCTGGACAAGTAAATACAACGCTTCAAGAGTGTTCGCCTCAAGATTCCGAAGGCGTCGGATGAGGCCATCATCTCGGCATTCACCGACGGCGTCATGGACATCAGGATAAGGGACGAGCTCGCCATCCACGACGACCTATTCTCTGGAGATGTTCAACCTGGCGAACAAGTGCGCGAAGGCCGAGGCAGGTAGGCTTTCCCTCCGCGAGCTTCCGGAGGCAGACCACGAAGACAAGAAGGCCAAGTCCAAGGAAGTGAAGCGCAAGAACCCCGCCGTTCTGGCCGCCGAGCCCGAGGCAAAGTGCGGTCGAGACCAGGAAGAACCCCTCAAGAGAAACCGCCCGTTCTGCGTCTTCCACTACACCAACACCCACAGCACCAGCGACTGCCAAAAGCTCAGGGAGCTCCGCGACGAGCTCCTCGGTCGCCGCCCCGAGCGCGGTGGCCGTGGTTACGGCTGTGGACAACCGCGACTCATGACAGGACTACCACGATCCGCCTCGCGACGACCGCTGGCGTGGTGAGCCTCGTGACGGGCCCTGGCGCGACGAGCCTCAGAGCCCCGTCCTTGGGACAGGGCCGGCGTCCCTCCGCTGCCGCCGCCACCGAGGAGGAACGAAGACGACCGGCGGGACGATGGGGCTGGGGGCTTCCAGGAGCCCCGTGCGGTCGCCTGCATCCTGGGCGGGGCTCAAGCCCCAGCCTCACACTGCATCTTCAAGAAGTTTTCTCGCGAGGTGAATGCTGCCCTCCCGAAGCTTGAGGCCACATGTTCCCTCAGGTGGTCAAAGTGGGCCATCACCTTAGACTCCAAGGACCCACTCAAGTGCTCAGCGACCATGGGCACGCTCCCTCTGCTCTGCTCACCCGTCATCAGCAACGTCCTCGTCACCAAGACCCTCATCGACGGTGGCGTTGGGCTCAATGTTCTCTCCGTCGAGACCATCGAGACGCTCCAGGTGCCCTACGACCAGCTCATGCCGACGAAACCCTTCTCAGGAGTGACTGACGGCACTACCAAGCCGCTGGGGCAGGTGCGCCTCCTAGTCACCTTCGGAAGGCACGACAACTACCGCACCGAGCTCATCGACTTCGACGTTGCTCACATCGGCCTCCCGTACAACGCCATCCTCGGGTACCCCGCTCTCGCCAAGTTCATGGCGGCAGTCCACCATGGCTACAACGTCCTCAGGATGCCCAGGTGCAGCGGCGTCATCACGGTCGCCTGCGACGAGAAGGATGTCGTCTGCTCCCTCGAGCGCACCTATAGGGCCGCGGCGGCCGAAGACTCTGACAATGAGGACGACGTCCTGCCTCCCGAGGACACCCGCAAGAAGCAGAAGCAGCTCCTCCCCAAAAGCCGCCAGGGGGCTGGGACCTCCACCGCTGGCACTGCAGTCTCGGTGTCTGCCGATGGGGCGCCTCTCCCTCTCGCATAGGAAGGCGCGCCCGGCGCCTCCCTCAGGACAAGCTCGGGGGCTTCCATCCGCAAGGCTACCGACCTGACCAGCACGACGGGGGAGGTGCTCGGGCACCACTTGGAGGCGTGCTTCGACGTACGCCCCCGCAAGCAAGAATCAAGGTGTGAGGCACCAGGCGCAAGAGAGTTCATAACCAACGCAATCAGGGAACTTCAAGAGGCACAGGCCCTGCGCGGCGAGCACCGTGCAGTGCCACCCGGTGTGGCAACCATCCCCGACGGCAGGCTGCGCGTCTGCGTCAACTTCCCCGACCTCAACAGGGCTTCGTCGCAGGAGCTCTTCTGGCCATCGCGTGTCGGACGCAGCAGTGGCTTCCCCTGCAGCTACGTCTACATGCCCTTCGGCCTCATGAACGCGGGTGCTACTCACCAGCGCCTCATGCAGACTGCCTTCGCGTCTCATGAGGCCGGATGCCGCGAGGGCCTCCCGGAGATCCAAGACCCTCGCGGCCCCCCCGAGCCTCCGGAGCACTCAAGCTCGTGATGACCTAGCTCCAACGACTACCCCGACGCTTCAGCGGCGCCGGCGCCAGGTGACTTTTTGTTTGTTCAAATTGAGGGCGCCCCTCGGGCTGCACCATCCTCAAGCTGCTAGGGCCCATCCCCGCAGTTGTACTGTTTTGCGCATGCACCAAACTGAATCTACATTTACTGAGTTTCCTAATTATTCCAACTGCATGCCCGTTGCTTCGCCACCATGAATGTCGCCGCGCCCTTACGATCCCGCTTTCGACCGCCTCATGATTTAGGGCTCGCACGGCGTCTGTGCTCGGGCCGTCCCTGCAGCGTTGATAAATCCAAGTGGCTAAGCTCTGTCTCGCGGGCCAGCCCCGTGTACGTCACCTCGCCGAGGCCCTTGGTGCTTGTCCTCGCATGAGCTAATCGAGTGTGGGTGAGTCAGGGCGCGCGGCCCGGTTCCAATAATCGTTGTTCGGTGCTTCACCATCACGGGAACCACGCGCCGGGTGTCTTTCCTCGGGTTTGTCGCATGAGAAGACTGGGCACGGCATCTGTGCTCGGGTCCGTCCCTGCAGCGTTGATAAACCCAGCAGCCGAGCTCTGTCTGGCGGCCTGGCCCCGCACACGTCACCTCCTGGGGCCGTTGGTGTTTGGCCTTCTCATGCGATGGCCTCCGGAGATTCATTCGGCGCAGGTTACCCACACCCCATAGGTCCAGCAAGCGCGCCTCACGCTATAAAAGTTCAGGCGCAACCCGCCTTTGAGGTAGGGCCCCGTGAGTCCCGCGCTGGCTCACGGGTGCCCAGATACACCTCCCAGATCAACCGTGCAGGCCACGAGTGCGAACTTAATGGGCTGTACACGCCCGGAGACTCTACCACACAGCTCCATTCCCACGCCCAAGTGGAAGCTACATGCTCCGTGCTGGCGGACGACACTGTCGCTCGGCGGCTATGCCCACGCCCAGTGGAAGCCCCATGCTCCGCGTTGGGGGATAAACAACTGAGGGCGCCTTAGCGGTTACACCAACCTCAGGATGGCCTCCCGGCTCTTCGCACAACCCCGTCATGCAGCGTTCCCCTGGGATGCACGCGTGAGGGGGCTGGCCGGGGGCTACGCTCAGGACAGACCTGGCGTGAGCCACCTCACTAGGTTCTGGCACCTGGTCTTCTCGCGTCCCTCCCATGTAAAAGCTGGCGATGAAAGGTACGAACTCACCTCACGGGCGCTGCTTGCGCGTTAAGGGGGACCCCTGAGCATCGCGACTCGGGGGCCTCACTGGTCACGTAGCCCCTCGCCCCTTGGTCTCATCCTGGCAATCCGGATGCCCCAACGGCGGTTGAGGTATGCGTGGGATTGGGCCCTACCGACGCAGAGCACCAAAGCGCCCCAAGTCCACCCTGGCATCGCCATGTTTCCTTCGTGAGTGCTGCTTGTGCATCAAGGGGGACCCCTGAGCATCGTGACTCAGGGGCCTCACTGGTCACGTAGCCCCTCGCCCCTTGGTCTCGTCCTGGCAATCTTGACGCTCCAACGGCGGTCGAGGTATGCGCGGGATTGGGCCCCGCCGACGTATAGCACGAAAGCAAGCAGGAAGGAAACAAGGCACCGAAGGAAATTATGAAATTCAAGGAAAATTCAAGCAATTATTACAGGGACTGAATGTTTTACGAATTCAATGTCTTACGCCTCCACGAGGCACAGTGAAATGTTGCAGGATCAGACCTAGGAGGAAGGGCCACCACTGCCATGGCCGACATCGCCAACTGCCCCGGCCGCGGCGACCTCATCGTCGACGTCGCTGCCGCCGTCGTCACCACCGCTTGCTTCAACTACTGGGGGCTTGGCGGTGGCTATGCAGGCGAACTTCTCCACCAACACGTCCACCGGGCCCCTCACGGCCGCTTCTGCAGCGACGCGGAACGCAGGAGCAACCGGGACGAGCACCGCATCAAAGTCGAAGCCGAGCTCGCGGAGGTAGAGCTGGCTGAAGAACCGCGTCACGGCCGTGGCAAGGAGATCGCGACACTCATCCTCCAAAATGGTGTCCACCGTGGTGGAAGCGCCTTCGAGCACCTCGGCAAGCTTGAAGGAGAGCCCTGCGTAGCCGGCTTCGGGGGACACCAAAGGCTCCCAGAATCCTCCCCTGCAGATGGAGCGCAATGACTTGCGAAGCTCGAGTTCAAGGGAGGGGAAGGCGTCGCGCTCCGCGGCTGCTTTCTCCTCAGCATCAGCGAGGGCCTTCTCCTTGGCCTCCAGCCGGGCCACCATCTCGGAGACGCACCGGGCGTGAGACGCCTGGGCTTCTTCCATCTCCTCCTTCAACTTGGCCAGGCGCTCGCTTTCCTTGGCTTGGTCATCGGCCACTCGGGACAGCGCGGAGTTGCGATCTGCGAGCTCAGACTCGCGGACCTTGAGGGCCTCCCAGTGCTCACGGAGTTGTTGTGCGAGTGCGGCTTGATCATCCTGAAAGTCCTTCAGATGGGTCTCTACCTCGCCACAGCACGCCCTGGCAGACTCTGCCTCGTCCAGTGCCGCATCTCGGGCTGCCTTGGCCTCGGCGGCCTCCTCTTTGCTCTTCGCAATGGCAGCCTTGGCTCGGCTCCAAGCCATCTGGGTGGTCGCCCCGGCCTGGTACCACCCATAAAGGAGCCCCAGGCGCTCCCTCGCGAGGCACCTTTCAGCCTCCTGAAGGTCGGCCCAGAGCCTGCCAAGCATGGTGTAGGCCTCATCCAAGGCGCCGGACCTGATCAGAGGACTGTAGCGCGCAAGCGTGAGAGCCGGACCAGGAGGCAGCACCGGCGCATCGGCGGGCGCCGTGACCGAGGGTCCGGCAGCGTGGCTAACTTGGGGAGTCGGGGGCTCCAGTTTCTCCTCCATCACGGCGAGCGTGGGCGACCCCACGACCAGCTGGCCCGTGGGGGCTGGCTCCTCCTGAGGCTGCATCTCTGCGACCTCGGGAGCGGACTCCACCAGGAGCGGGCGAGGAGCTAGCCCCTCAATCAGCGTCAGGGCCACCATAGCGGCGGCAGGAGACGCCGCCACGAGAGCCTTCGCGCCCCCGGCGGCCGGTCCTCCAAGCGGCACGCTGGGCTGGCGCGGCACGCTTCCATCGTGGAATAAAGCCGATGGCGCCCCCAAGGCAGGGGGCTCCTTCGGCTCAATGCTAGCCTTCTTCCTCTTCGGCACAACTTCGACCCTGGCCAATGAGAGGAGGAGGGCCGTGAGCACGTACGCAGGTCAAGATCAAGTAGAAGCGAAGAAGGCTACTTACTCCTCGCGCGCGACCCACTTCCTCTTCTTGTCCACCCCTTCGCTGGTCGGAATGCCCCTGCTCCCTTTCAGTGCGGACCTGACCGCGTCCATGGGGCAAGCGGGATGCTCCTCGCCGGCCCCCGGCGTGGTGCTGTCACCCGGTGGGGTGTGGAGGACGCCCTGAGGAACCGCGGTCGTGCGCTTCTTTGGGGACGACCGGCCGGACATCCGAGCGGCTTGAGGGGAAGGCCCTGGACCCCTTTGCACCCGGGCGAAGCGTCGGGAGTCAGCGGCCGGGGGCTGGTCGGTGTCGTCATCATCATCGTCAAGGCTGCGGAGGAGCATGCTCTGCGACGGAGGGGACGCTCCCTTCCTGCCATCCATGGTCTCCTCTGAATCCTCTTCGCCGCTGGTGTCACCGGAGGACACCAGCACCGTGGGATTGGGGAGCCCAGATGGCGTGAGCCCCAGATCATCAAAATCAGGCACGGCGGCGGCCAATGCCCTGCCGTCGTCGCAGCGGTACAGCGGGGTGTAGGCCTCGGGAAGATCCTCGAGATCAGTGAAGAGCAAGGTGTTCAGGGCCTTGTCCTGCTCCTCGCCGGTCAGGCTGGCAGATCCGAGCCTGATGGCGTCCCCCATGCCCTCGTACTCCCACATGGGCTTCGAGTGCTGCTGGAGCGGCGCCAGGCGCTGCATCACGAACTCCTTCACCATCATCGCCCTGATCAGTTTCCCGGCGGCCATGTCCAAGGAGATCTGCTTCAAGACGGGCGCCGCCCGGGGTCGGTGAGCTTCGTTGAGGCCCACCCGAGGGTCTTCTAGGGGAGCTTCGTCGGGAGCTCCAGATGCGAATCGACCCCCTGAACATCCAAGAAGACCCAGCGGTGTCGGAAGCCTTCCACCTTCTTCCCGGCCTTCGGGAGCACATTGCCGCTCTGGACCGCGACGAAGGAGGCGCACCCCGACCGCTGCGCGCTGTCGTGAAGCCGCATGCTGAAGTTGTGGCAGAAGAGGGCCACAAAGGGCTTCACGCCTACGAAGGCCTCAGAGTAGAAGGCGAAGATCGACAGGAGCAAGATGGAGTTGGGCTGAAGGTGGAGAGCTTGGATCCCGTAGTGCACAAGGATGGCAGAGAAGAACCCCGAGAAGGGCGGGACAAGCCCACAGAAGATGCTATGGAGGAAGAAGGGGTGTACCGTCTTCGCCAGGGTGCGCCGCTCGGCCGAGCCGTACCAGATCAAGGTCCTCCCCCATTCGTTGCAGTCCCCCGCAGTCAACGGAAGGGGGGAGCCGAGATCCCCCTCCTTGGCGATGGAGGATGTCACGAGCGCCGGAGAGGGAGAAGAGGGGGCCAAGGCTGCAGCCTCAGGCTTCGTCTTCCCGGCAGGCGCCATCCGAGGAATCCTGGAGTCCGAAGAGCAAGAGGAAGAGCAATACTGCGCCAAGACCTGAAGGAGTTTCTCACAGTAGAAAAGGGATCTAAGCTAAGGTTGGCACGCCTTGGGCCCGGGGGCTAATGTCGGTGTTCTGGGAATGGGGGTACCCAGACCTGCCTGCCTGCGGCCCAGCGCGTGGCCCACCACGAAGGCCCGGTACGGCCCTGCAACGAGCCCCCCAAGTCAAGGCCCTCACGAGAGCCCCCGCCTCACAAGGAGGACAACGCCAAGGCCTCCGGAGGAGCGGCACCCCTTTAGGCCGCCTCCCGAGGAGCAGAGATTCCAATGTAAGTACCGGCCTTGTGAGGCCGGGGTGACGTGGGTTCTGACGAACAAGACAGATGGGCGCCAGCGGGCGCAGAGGGAGGAAAGTTTCCTCTTTGGTGCAAAGGAGACAAAGGCATACTTGGGTTCCTAAGGAACCCGCCAAAGGTTTCCTTCCCGGTGCAAGAGGACCAAGACCGCGAGCTCGGTAGGATGGATGTCATCCCCGAGCCCACCACCGCGTCACACCCAGAAGCCTTGCAAGCGAAGACCACCTTTCGTCAGGATAGGATGTACCTCCTGTCCCCTTTCAAATTTGGTCGTTGTGGGATCCCTTCCCGCCGGTAAGATGCAGGAAGAGGACCGTGGCCCCTATAAATAGGGATGAGCTCCCATCGTAGAAGGCAGGTTAAAAGAGGTGGAACAAGGCTGAGCCAAGCCGCGTTCATCACCACCAAGAGCCCTCGCGAGGCCTCCCGACCACTGTACTAGTTCATCCATAGCCTCCTCAAGAGGCCAATCCACCACAAAGCTGGAGTAGGATTTTACACCGCAAGGTGGCCCGAACCTGGGTAAATCTCTGTGTCATCTTCTTCATCGCTCACACTTGCTCGACGTAGCTAGGCTGTAGGGTGACAAGTTGAGACGTTGAGCCGGTTGAGATCTTCGCACATGCCCCAATGTTCGAACCTTGTTTGGTTTTGCGGAGCCGCGATTCCGACATAATGTTGGGGATATAACTCCCCGATGTAACCCGCCATACTGGGCCAGGTTAACACATCAACAACTCTACAACCAAGTTTAAGTGGGCCGTGTCCTGAGTACAAAATAAGTAAGGTGGCGGCTAACCAAGACGCCGGGCGGCCAAACACCTGAAGACGGCGGCTCAAAGCCCATGAAGCTAGAGACGCCAGTCAAGTTTCCTTAAGATACAAGACAAGTTAGAGATGTCGTAGGACACGGGTCATGATATGACCCGGACTCTATTGTAAACCCTGGGGCTTGACCTATATATAAAGGCAGGCCCCTAGGGCCGAAATACTCAAGTCACAATCTCTCAATAGCTAGGTTAGCGATTCCGCACCCTTGTAATCGAGATCTATCCATCAAATACACAGAAAGCAGGACGTATGCTATTACCTCCATAGGAGGGGCCGAACCTGGGTAAACCCGACTCTCTCTCTGGTTTAAACCCCTTCGAGTCATCACCAAGCGGCGATGGCCTCACACCTAAGTCCTGTTACGAGGACATCTGTCGGGTTGACAAAACCACGACAGATTCTGCAGCAGCCAGGGGCGGACCCACTTCAATTCCTGGGTATTCAGTTGAATACCCATTATTTTTGGCCCAAACATTTACATATATACAACCTATTGCATGCATATATATGGGAAAAAGCGAATTAGACACCCACTAATATGCTATGCATGCCTTTCAGCCCAAAACAAGGAGTAGCCCACTTCATGATTCTCTCTCCCCATCACTCCAACCCAGCCCAGTGTGGCCCAATGATTCCTTCTCCCATGCTCTCAGCCCCACTCAAAAATTGTTGCAGTGCACAAGAAACATGAAGCCCAGATCGTGCGAAAACATGAATTGGCACTGAAGCTGCACCAGTGCCCCTCTAGTTTTGAACGCACACAACCACACAAATCTCACGAGACAATGCCGACACGGCACGACGAAGGCATCCACCGGCATGTCAGCGTCCATCCCACCCTGTTTTCCTCTTGCTTGGCACACTCCATAGTCGTAGGTCCAAGCCTTCAAGATCTAATTGATAAGCTAATGTATCCTAATCTATTAATCCTCCCTCCTCTGATGCTGACTTATAACTGAGCTAATCTCATGTACTGCAGGCATCCCCTTCTATCATTTTGCAACAAGGCTCATGTCAGGGATATAGCCCCGCGATATAACCCGCCCTATTGGGCCGGGTTAATATGTTGACGGATCTACAGTCAAGTTTAAGATGGGCCGTGTCATGAAGACAAGACAAGTAAGGCAGTGGCTGACTAAGTCGTCTGGCGGCCCAACACCTGAAGACGGCGGTGCAAGGCCCATAGGGCGGAAGGCGCCGGCTGGTTTCCTTGCTTAAGGAGCAAGGTGAGTTAGAGGCATTATAGGTAACGAGTCATGATATGACTCAGACTCTATTGTAAACCCTAGGATCTTGACCTATATATAAAGGCAAGCCCCTAGGACCACGAAGGTCAACTCACAATCTCTCGATAGCTAGGTTAGCGATTCCACACCTTTGTAATCGAGATCTATCCAGCAATACACACAAAGCAGGACGTAGGCTATTACCTCCATTGGAGGGGCCGAACCTGGGTAAACCCGACTCTCTTTCCCGTTTAACCCCTTTGAGTCGGCACCCAGCGGCGATGGTCTCACACCTAAGTCCTTGCACTAGGACATCTGCTGTGACAAAACCACGACAATTGGCGCCCACCGTAGGGCCTTCGCCCGGTGGAGTTGAGTTTTCGAAGGGAACCCTTCCAGGATTTGGGAAGTTACGGTTGATCAGATGATCAAGAGTCGTCGTGACAAGATCTACGTCAATGAGCCGGATTGATGCGCTAAGGCTGACTCGATTGGATGCGGTCCTCGAGTTCCTGTCGGTGAGATGGATTTGGAGACCCTCGAGTTGGATGCTCGGCGCGGCCAAGCCGGCCAGTGCCAAGGCGACCATCGTCACGTCTTCATCGGTTTCATGCAAGGAATCAGTCTTTCGGACGAGCCGGCTTCCAGCGAGAACACCCTCGTCAACTCGGACGACGGGTCATCCACGGGAGATACGGAGTCGATCTATGCTCTTTATGATGCAGACTTGGGGGCTCATTTTAAATTGAGGCCCCTGGGGAATACGACGAGTCACCGTGCCAAGTCGCCGTCTACATGGAAGGAGCTACAACGGTTCCCGATCTAGCCTTAGCTGGAGGTTTCGGCGGGTCAAACAAAACGCCGGCTCAAGCCATGACCGATCTCATGGCTGAGATGGCGAAACTCGTGGAAGCCCCAGTTACCGCAGGGAATCAGGAAGAACGCAATGCGGAGCTAACCAAACTACGTAGCCAGATAGTCGAGGTGCAGAAAGAGATTGACGCTGAAAATGCGCGGATGGCAGAGTTACAGGCTCGTATACATCAAGAGACGGAGAGCCTTAAGGCCGAGGCTTGGCGGTTAGGAGTTCAGAGGGAAGCATCAGAGGCGGTATACGAGAGAAGACGTCACCGCGGGCTCCCACCGAACCTTGAGCCACACCAGCTTTTTACTACACCACAACAGACACCAGGAACTTTTCAACCACCTAGGAATCGGCAAGAGGAACCGGCTCAACCACCGCCGGCTCACTCCCCGCCTCGACGATTCCAGACTCCGCGGGGTCATTTTTCCAACCCTGTTGATAACATGCTAGTAGCAACCCGGAATTTGGAAGCACTACCTATTAACGGAAACTCCCCCATTGAGGTTGAAGCTAGAAACGGTATTGAGATGCTGAAAATAGCAGTGGTGCAACAAGCGCAGTACTCATACAGCCGAGATCGGATGCATTCCACTCCCTACGCTAGCAAGGGCCACCATGTGGAGTCTCCGGCCGTTTCCAGCAGCGGGCGTAGGCAAGAGCCTCAGGTTTCCCCAACCCAGCCCATGCCGTCAGATGCCCAAGCCGTTGTTGATGCAGCCAAAGGCGCACGACAGGCAGAGGCAGAAGCGGCAGCACGGGTGATTCAGCAGCTTCACCCTCAACTGGCGAGTTTGGGGGCTGGGACCAACAGTAGGACAATTAGGATACCATGCCTATCCCCGATACTCCGCGCCGAACGCATGCCCAAAGATTTCAAAGGGCCTCGTAAGGTGCCAAACTACACGGCAGATCATGAGCCGGCATCCTGGATCGAAAGCTACAAGCTGGTGAAGGATATGCTTGATGTCAGTGACGTTGTATGCGCCAAGTCTTAAACCATGATGTTGGAGGTACCGGCCCGGACGTGGCTGAAAAATTTGCCACCCAATTCCATCAACACATGGGTAGAGCTGAAGGAGGGGTTCATCAAGAATTTCCAGGGAACCTGCAAGAAGCCTATGACGATAGTAGATCTATAGCATTGTGTTCAGTGAGTGGACGAGTCGGCCCACCACTGGACCCGTCGGGTCGCGGAGATTATCCACTCATCCGATAGCATCACGGTGGCTCAAGCGGTCCTAATTTTGGAAAAGAACGGTCACTTCCAGCCGTTGGTTCAGCAGCTCAGACGGCTCTAGCGAAAGGTACAAGATATGGGCGACTTAATGGATGTCCTAACCAGATATGCCGAGTTAGATAGCACGAAGGATCCCGGCTTGGAGACCGCTAAAGGCAAAAAGGCTGAAGGAGGAAAGGGCCAGCATGGTCACGGTGGTAACCAGGGAGCTCAAAATAACAAGCGGAAGTAGCCCGATGGCGGGTGAGACTTCGTTGCCAATAGTAACACTAGTTTCAAAAATTAGCGCCGCTACTGTCGCCCCGGAGGGGCTTACAATTGGAATAAGCCTCGCAACTATGAGGAGGCGCTTAAAGCACCTTGTCCTAAGCACAACACTCGGGATAAGCCGGCTACCCACTCGTGGGAGAACTGTTACATCATCCAAGAGTTCCGTAACCAGGCTTCCCAAAATAATCCAGGAGGTAATGGTGGGGGATACCCAGGTCAGCACGGACCTAGCGGGTCACAAGGTGGCTCGAGGGCTGGTTTTCAACATCAGGGAAATCATGGCAATGGGCAGCATCCTGGTAAGGCAATCAACATAATAACCAAGGAGGATTCCAAAGTAATCCCAAGCAGCTGAATAACGGTCAGTACCACTAGTACCTGAATCCCTGAACAAAGTTTATGCTTTGGAAGGATTTTACAAGAAATGAATTCTATACCTCCAAGACAAAAACAAGCCAACCCTAGAACACCTGGGGCCTTATTATACATATAGCCTCCGACTCCTTTTTTGTAATTTCTTCCCCCCCTTGCAAATTCTGTTTATAGTTCTTTATGTTTCGAATATAAATAAAGCCAGTGTTTTTAGCTGTTTCAGCCTACAAATTGAGCTCGAGTCTTTATTTTTCGAAACGATATGCACTTGGGGGTTTCCAACTCATCGATTTTAGCTTTCTCACCCTTGTGACCCGGCAAAATAATGCCAAAATATTTTGGGCATTTGGGGGCTTCCAGCTCATCGAGCTTAGCTTTCTCACCCTTATGACCCGGCAAAATAACGCCACAATATTTTGGGCATTTGGGGGCTTCCAGCTCGTCGTGCTTAGCTTTTTGACCCTCTTGACCCGGCAAAAATAAATGCCATATATGGTTAAACCTTCCTATACACTTGATGCGACTCCGATCAGATGACCCCGTGTACTCTTGACAAGGCAATCCTTTTTGGACCCTGAACTTATCAAGGTTAAAACACCGGCTTGAGTCATGAGAGAGCCGGCATACAGAGAGCTAGGATAAACCATGGGTTATCATACCCGCTTCATTGAAGCAAGACTCAAGCCTCGAAAGCCGGTCTTTCCCTGTTGAGCCTCGAAAGCCGACAATTACTTTGATATCATGCACATATGTGATTTGCATTACATCATTACATAATCATCCTCATCATCGCATCATGCTAGCACAATCATACCTATGCGGAAAACTGATTTTCAGATCAGGATATATCATAAGGCATTTGTGAACACATATAAAGCCTTTTGGCCGATCAGCATCATGGTTTATGATAACCAGGATTACATGGTCAAAACCCTCAAAACCGGCCTCAAAAAGTCGCTTTATATTTCTGAGCTTCAAAAGCCAGTTTCTAAAGGTACTATGTACTATCATAAAAAATATGTTATCACCTCATAAAATATTTCGGGCACGCCCTGTTCTCATTACCGGTTCATATATGAAATCCCCGGGTTATTAGCTGCATGACCAACATAAAATTATATTATTGGGGAAAGCCAAAAGGACTTTTGAGCTTTGAACACCAGTTTTGTTTTTGCCGAGTCTCATCGACCCGGCTTATCAAGATTACCTTATTTTGTACAACAAGTTTCAGGTTCAAAGTTATTACCGGCTCACGCTTGAGAAACCGGGTTGAATAATTGAGCTCACATAGTGACCAGTTGACAAATCATATAATCTTCAAACATTGTTGAAGGAGAAATAGACTGTTTAAAGCTCAATTATGCCGGCTTATTTTTGCTCAGCTCTTCCTTGCCAAAACATTCATCGATAAAAAGAATGTGTGAACGACAGGATGGCGGAACAGCAAATGGTATCAAGCCCAGGGGTATAAATACTTTGCGCAAACAAAGGCGCCAACATGCACGATGGCACGACACAACATTTTTTCAGAAAGCTACCCCTATTACAGCCTCAACGAGCCACAAATTGTTTTTAACCCTTGCTTGGGGGGCTTGAGCCGACATGGTGGCGATTGAGAAGTTCACATCATCATTCAACTGACCCGCCAAACATGTCATCTGGGTCAATCGCGGACTAATCTTGCGCATGAGACGCCTCCGGGTAATCCGCCGCTGGGTCTTCTGGTTCTTGAATCTGGAGATTATCCACGTCCCAGTTACAGTGGGATAGGGCTTGGAATACGGCCTCGTCATCAGAAATAGGAGACGGGTCAACTTCAGGGGCGAAGATGTGCTTACACCGTTGAGGAACCAGGTTCACCGATCTAAAATTGGGCGGTGAAATCCGTGAATGGTTGGCATGATAAGCCGCCTGATAATTCTTCAGCTTCATTTCAGATAACAACTGAGTGGACAACACTTGAGCGGCCTTGACACAAGCGGTATAGTTCTCCTGAGAAAATTCTGACCCATCATTCTTAAATTCGGGGAAGCCTTTTGCTAATTCAGCCGGATCAAGCTCTTCTCCATTAGCTAGAGCCCGGGTCAATGAATATGTCGTGCCGGCTGACCTTTTTAGCTCTGGAATTTGCTGTGGAATGGTGGAAAGGCATTCCAACACGTTTTTGATGAGCTTCAAAGGCTGCTTATCCCCCATCACTGTCTTGATTGCAAGGTGACTCCCAGCATAGAGTTGCTCTGTCAGTGAATAAACAACCTTGACATCAGCATGCTATTATCATGAAGGGTGCTAGTCCAGGGCCCTTCAAAGTAGCATCAATACATGAGTCGCCAAGAGATTTATATTTGTATCGCAAGAAGATGAAAAGTCATATATACTTACCAAAAACAGCGTGGGTCATCTGGGCAATCCGCCGTTTTAAACCGGACGACTCCTCGGTGATGGGCTTCAGCTGTCCTTCAGCATCCTCTGCATGCTTCAGCAGAGTCGCCTTTTCAGCTTCAAAGGATTTTTTTCCCCTTCAAAAAGCCAACCTTGGCGTTTTCCAGTTCAACCAATGAGATTCGAAGTATTTCTTCAATCTCTGCTTGGGCGGTTTGCCTCTTTTCCAGGTCCTTTTTTAAACCGGCTACACTTGATTCGGCCGTCTTTAGAGTTTCCTGCATAGTAAACAAAATTTATAACAAGTCCCAAGCAAATTGCAAGCAATATATTTGGCACTTGGGGGCTAATGTATATCAGTTCTTTCGACATTAAGATACAGACAAGACCTGACTCATCTCAAGAAGACGAGTCGGCCCTTGGGGGCTACATGTCGAAGTTCTTCAGATTGTCAAGACCCGACTCATCTCAAGAAAATGAGCCGGCCCTTGGGGGCTACAGGTCGAAGTTCTTCAGATTGTCAAGACCCGAATAATCTCAAGAAGATGAGCCGGTCCTTGGGGACTACAGGTCGAAGTTCTTCAAATTGTCGAGACCCGACTCATCTCAAGAAGATGAGCCGACCATTAGGGGCTACTGGTTGAGTCAATCACCGTATTCACAAGACACGACTTATCTTAGAAAGATAAGATGGGCCTTGGGGGCTACATAAGGATATATGGAATGAGCACATAAAGAGGAATATACCTCGTATTTATTCTTCATCATGCTAACGAGGCCGATTTCCATTTCGTGGCTCGTAGCCAGGCGGTCCAGACAAGCGGCATGAAGATCTTAAGCACTAAAATTCTCATAATTTGGGAGCTCTAGCTTGGTCTTCCCTTTCTCTTGCAGCACTGTTTCATCCTTAGCAATAATTTTTGTTAACACCTTGGAGACCTCGGGAGCGGTGTAACTCGCCCCAGTAATAATAACCTCCTCAGGGACATCTTTAGGTGCTATTGGAGGATTGGCGGATTAAGACTGGCTGCCGGAGTAGCCTCAACATTAATGGCGTCATTACTGGCCGGCTCAGACGGAGGAGGTAAGTCGGTTTGGACCTCCTGAGGATCTTCAGATTGATCAGCCCGAACTTCAGGAACCGCTATATCAGGAATCTCCAGCTCAAGGGTTTCAAGGTTAGCAGAAGACCCGTCAGTTTTCCTTTTCATTGCCTTGGCTCTGCAGAATGAAGAATGCAGTATAAAGCATGGGTAGAGAGAATAGTCTACTCAAACAGGCGAAATAACAAGAGGAATTTACCCAGGATTGATAATGAAGGGTGCTAGTTTGGATGCAGTAGAGTCGCCCGACGAAGGTGGCGACTCCTGATAAACCAAGACATAGGAATTAAAGGTTGACACATCAAGTCAAAACTTCCTTGGAGAATTGGAGCACTAAATACCTTGGTTGGTCATTTTTGGGCGGCTGATTTATCAGGCAAACCGTCAACAAGGTCACCACTCCCACTCCAGGTCTGACGCCTAGACTGGTGCTGAGTTTTCTTCAACACAAAGTGAGGATCCAGATAAGCATCGGGGTGAGAGAAGCTTACCTTCCAAACAACCCGCCTTCTTTTCAATGAGGGCAAGGGTTCCGAGTCGGAAGAAATGGAAATTACTTCAACATCGCCCGCACGGCTTGTTTCGACATCTCCGTAAGAAGAAGAGGCATCAGCTAGATTCAATGAAATTTAAACAAAAGATAAAATTTACCTCTGATCGAGTATCAGTGGCAGCTGCTTCGTCCATATGAGACGGCCCTTCTACAACCACTTTATTCTTCTTCTTACTTGGGGCGGCTTTGGGCTTATTAGCCGCAGTTTATCTTCATTTCCTGCCCCAAAAGGGAGACATGGCCTGTAAAATTAAACAATCAGAGCAAGCAGGCAAAAGGCTGAAAGTCTACTCGGAAAGCTAGATTAAGGTGTCAAAGGTTTTGTACCGGAGGAACTGGGTTAAGGGCATAGAAAGGCTTCAACCCGTCCTTGCTGCAAGTTTCTTGGTTTTCACCCAGCAGCTTTTTCGCGATTCGGTTTATCTTGCCAGCATCCAAGGAATAGTTGTTGTATCGTTGAGCGTCATCCAAGTCACCGGTATAAGCATACATCAAGTTGTTTCGAAGACTTAACGGCAAAATCCTCCAAGACACCCAACACCGGGTTAAGTCGACTCCAGTTAGCCCGTTGGCTAGCAGAGCCCTCAATTTTGGATAAATATGGGCGTGTTGAGAATGCTCCTCTTGAGGAGCCCAACCAGGAAGTTCGAAATCCATGGGGAGGCGATTGGGTCTATAACCCGGCAAGGGATCTTCGTCAGCAGGGGTGGTATTCCGACAATAAAACCAAGTTTTGTTCCACCCCTTAGGATGGCTTGGTAGGGTGGCAGCAGGAAAAAGGATGTCTTTTCGTCTCTGGATTGAGACCCCGCCAAGTTCTAGGCTAGGGTCGTCCGCGCATTTGATCTGCCGGTTCAAGTAGAAGAGTTCCCTGAAGAGGCAGACGGTGGGTTCCATTTGCAGATATACCTCACAAAACACTTGGAATTGGCAAAGGCTCGATATGGAGTTGGTGGGTTCCATTTGCAGAGGATGAAGATGGAAGAAGTGCAAGACGTCCCGAAAGAATTTTGATCCGGGAGGTGAAAACCCCCTCTAAAGGTGATCCAGGAATATCACCACTTCTCCCTCCTCTGCTTTTGGGATTTCCTCTCCAAGGATAACCCGCCAGCCAACCATGTCTTGGGGCGGCAGAAACCCATGTTCCTCATATTCTTTCAAGATAACCTTAGAAACCTGAGTGGCCACCCAGTTGCAGACTTTGGATTCCGACATAATGAGTCGCCTGGATAAAGCAAAAGGGGGGCGGCTTAAGCAAATGGTTCAAATAAGATGATCTAATTATCTACAATGGAAAAGCTACCTTGTGAAGAGCCGGAACCTTAATACAACAGTTTAACGCGTAGCGAGGTTACAACTATTGAGCCAGCAGGAGTAAGGGCGACTCATGCTAAAAAAAATCAAAAACCTCTAAAATTTTGCTAGTGTGCGACAAACAAGTTTCTACCGGAGTAGCTATGTTTGTGGATCTGAGAATATTTCTAAAAATCAAGGTAATTGCTAGACCTAATGGCGGAGCAGGGAAGCAGTGACAATACAGTTCATCAAATGCTCAGACAGATTAAAGTATGCTATGCATAAAACCGGGATGACATTCCTACTGCTTTATTTTTACGATTAAACTTGTGGGATCTACTCACGAGACCAACGATGGTAATGCACTGAAGAAAGGCTACTGAAGAACTCAAGAACTTCGACGAACTACAGTGGATCTAGGTCAGAGGAAATAACTTACTTGATTGATCACCGGTGGCGGCGGGAACGTGTAGATGTTCGCCCAGCGAGGAAGAAATGTCGCGACGGTCTAGGGAGTGGTCGCCGGAAACAACAGCGGTGGTGCGAGGAAACTTCAGGCTCGAGGAAGAAGAAGGAACAAAGAGGCGAAGTGAAAAGTAAAAAGGGGACCCCTGGTAAATATTTAAAGAGGGGGAGCCCGAAGAGGCAACTGACGAGTGCGACAATCGAGGAAATGCAGTAAATTTCGGGGAACGAAGACACCTCGATTTTCGGGATAAACGGATACGGTCAGATTCGCCATGATGTAACTGTTGGTTTCCCGAATTGATGGTGGATGATGTCACAACAGGACAAGCACTGAAGAAATGACAAGTCTGAAAACACTACAACCGGCATCATGAGATTCATTGAAGACACAAATCCAATAATGAGCCGCCAGAGGAAGAGAAGAGAAATTGACATGAATGAATTCAAATCAATCTGGGGCCTAATGTCAGGGATATAGCCCCGTGATATAACCCGCCTTATTGGGTTGGGTTAATATGTTGACGGCTCTACAATCAAGGTTAAGATGGGCCGTGTGAAGAAGACAAGACAAGTAAGGCGGTGGCTGACTAAGTCGCCGGGCGGCCCAACACCTGAAGACGGCGGCTCAAGGCACACAGGGCGGAAGGCGCCGGCTGGTTTCCTTGCTTAAGGAGCAAGGCGAGTTAGAGGCATTATAGGTTACGAGTCACGATATGACTCGGACTCTATTGTAAACCCTAGGATCTTGACCTATATATAAAGGCAAGCCCCTAGGACCAGGAAGGTCAAGTCATAATCTCTTGATAGCTAGGTTAGCGATTTCGCACCTTTGTAATCGAGATCTATCCAGCAATACACACAAAGCAAGACATTGGCTATTACCTCCATTGGAGGGGCCGAACCTGGGTAAACCCGACTCTCTTTCTTGTTTAACCCCTTTGAGTCGCCACCTAGCTGCGATGACCTCACACCTAAGTCCTTGCACTAGGACATCTGCCGTGACAAAACCACGACAGCGCCATAAGTAATTTAACTTTTTTTTGCGAGAACACTAAGTTAACTTAGTTTCCTATATTTAGTATATCAAAATCCAAGACTTGTTTTCCCTTGAATTGTTTATATTTGAAAGTTATTTAGTGTTATTGAGTAGTATAACACATTAATATATTTTTTGCAATTTATGATGCGAATTTGTAATCTGGGGATGTTTGTAAATTTGTAATAATAATGTGACAATGACCATTACTTATAAAAACTAGCACTCTTTTATAATTTGTGAAACTAGTACGGTGTGGTGATACCGTCAATTAGACATGCCAAAGACATAGGCTTTAGCCTATTACAAAAAGTCTTTAAACTTTTCAATACACACTCTTCAAATGTTGGGCCCGCCCCTCGTAGCAGCATCAGACTATTTTGGTGATATGTCAAAACTCCAGATGAATTTGAAAGGTGAATCCAATTAGGTTGGAAAGTGCCCCAGAACATCTTTCTAACAAAAAAAATATTTACCCAATTTTGAGTCCGGAGGTACAACTTGTAGGCATTTGAAGTCAGGTATGTCGGTGTAGTCCGCTACTGAGTCCTGAATGTGGGAGACTTGGTCTCTAACTTCTCTTGTCCCAAATTGATGTTTGGAAACTTATTGTACAACACCTAAACATATTTCTTTACTTTATCATCACATGCGGTTTGTACAAGTGTCGAATACTCCTGCAATTAGACATGCCATAAAAGTTAGTGAAGTATTTTTTTCATGGCTGACATAAGTAAATTATTGCCTAGTTTTTATTAGAAATCGTCTTACAAATATATATGAATGTAATATTTTCAGTTGTATCCTAGGTATCCATGCCCTCATCACATGCTATATCATCATACGCAATGTCGGTCCTTAAAATTCCTAAACTGGTTTGTAATGGAATATCTAACTCGATGTCGCAGTATTCGTGGAGGGATAGTGACAACTAAAAGAGAAGGCATTGGATGGCCTGGTGGAATTTGTGTGTGCCAAAAAGTAAGGGAGGAATGATTTTTATTGATATCCATTGTTTAAGTTTAGCCCTCCTAGCTAAGCAAGCATTGAGGGTTATTAACAACCCAAATTCTCTGTGAGCTACTATTAAGAAAGAAAAATACTTCTGTGATGAGGATTTTCTTAATGCCAAGTTAAATATTGGTATTCTTTACATGACGAAGGATCATACTTGGGGTGAATACTTATACATGGATGCATTAAGAGAGTGGGTGATGGACTTAAAATAAACATTTGGAATGCTCCATGGATTCGTGGATCTACCATAGAAAGGTTATTACCCAATGCAGAAATCATACCATATCTAAATTACAAGACCTTATTGATCCAAGAACTAATTAGTGGTATGAGGAGCCGGCGAGACAAACTTTTTGGTAAGTTGATGATCCACAAGTATAGGGGATCATGAAAGTCTTCAAGAGAAGTATTTCAACCCAAATTTATTGATTTGGCACAAGGGGAGACAAGAATATTTATAAGACTTAGCAGTTGAGTTATCAATTCAGCCACACTTGGATAGATAAGTTGCTTGCAAAAATTTATTAGCAGTGAAGTAATATAAAAACATAAGTGATATAGTGACAGTAATAGCAGCAACAGCAAGAACGCACAACAATAGCAAAGTGAAGTAGTAGCAAGGAAGCAACAATAGTAGGAAAGCGTAGGCATGGTGTGAGAACTGAGTTTGTTCAGATGAGATTCAAAATGCAACCATCATAACCTAGAGCGATAACAAACTAGCTCCAATGCATCAGTCATATCTAGGTATAGATTCCATAAATAGCCATACGTGCTTGCGGTAAGAACTTGCATAACATCTTTTGTCCTACCCTACGGTGGCAGTGGAATCCTAATGGAAACTATGGGTAATTAAGGCGCTCCTTTTAATAGAGAACCAAAACAAGGCATTAAAACATAGTGAATACATGCAATCCTCAAGTTAATGTCATCCCTGTCAATACCCCAATTATTATCACTTTGGGGTCCAGGGTTCAGAACGAGGTGCATACAACTTGCAGAGAAGATCAAGTACACACATATATTCATGAAACACATAGTGGGATCAGATCTGAAATGATGGAACTCGGGCCCTATTGTCAAACATTAAGCATAGCAAAGCCATAGCAACCAGAATATCAAAACTTAGTGGATACTAGGCATCAAGCCCTAACAAACCTGACAATGATTACATAAGAAATATCATCCAAATCCCATCTAACTCCAAGTGCCTACACGGGAATTACTCACACATGGATGAAAGAATCATAGATTCATCTCTCCGGAGCCAGAAACAATCTCCAGATTAGGTCTCAAGAGGAAGAACACGAGGTGGCAGCCTCTGTATCACGAAAAGCTTATGTGGTTTTTCTGGTATATATGGGATTTTATTGCGGTGGAATCACCAAAAGGAGGTATCTGGTGGGCCACATGACCCTGTGACGCACCTTAGGGGGCGCGCCACCTGGCCGTATGGAGGCCAGGTGGCTCCCCTCCGGTCCGTCTTCACTCCGAAATTCCATAAATATTCTGAAATAATTCTCAAAAAATCCCCGTCCGATTCTAAGCACTTTTATTTCTGCACAAAATAACACCAAGGTAGTTTCGCTGAAAACAATGTCAGTCCGTGTTAGTTTTTTCGAAATCATGCAAATTAGAGGCCAAAAAAGTAGCAAAAGTGTTTGGAAAAGTAGATACGTTGGAGATGTACCAACTCCCCAAGCTTAACTCATTGCTTGTCCTCAAGCAGTTCAGTTGACAAACTGCAAGTGATAAAGAATTTTTTTACAAACTCATTTGCTTTTGTAGATGAACATAAATTTTATCATGCGATCAAATTTTAACAAAGACTATAGAGTAACCTTATGAATGATAACACTTAGGATCCATGTTTACTCATATCAGTAGAATAATCAACTAGTGTGGAATAATACTATATCTCAAACATCAACACTTTGTCTAAATGGCCACTGCAATATGATAGAATGGTATCTCACTAGCCCTTCCTAAGACCACAAAAGATAAATGTAGAGCACCTACGAAGTTCAAGCAATGAATAAACATTGTAATTCAACATAGGAAACATCCAGTCATACCCCCACTCAACATTAATTAGTACGAATGCATGTTAAACTAAGAATGGCAATAGCACTCTCTATGTTGGTGCTCAAAGAAGAAGGTGATGACTCAAAAATAGCAGTAAGGTAAAAGAAAGGTTCTTCACAGAGGCAAACAGAGCTTACCATGTACTACAACTCATTGATTACAATAGAGATAAATTTATTTTGAGCGGTGTACTTTTTAGTCAGATGTTTAACGACATAGTTCGGTATCTTATATGATAATGTTGTGCGAGAGCAGTTGCTAGTTGTGATAGGCGTTGGGATTTCCCCAAAGAGGAAGGGTGATGTAGTATAGTAGCAGAGAGTATTCCTCCAGTTAATAACCAAGGTCTATCGAACCAATAGAAGACTCACGCAAATGAACGTTTAGCAGTACCCGCACACACAAATAATTACTTGCGCCCAACGCGGGCAAGGGGGTTGTCAATCCCCTTGTACTCATTAATTGCAAGGATTAATTCTGATAGTGATAGATGGATAAATTGCAAAACAAAATAAAAGTAAATAAATTGCAACAAGTAATTTAGGGTTTTAGTAATATGAAGTCAATGGACCTGGGGGCCATAGCGTTCGCTAGAGGAATCTCTCTCATGAGCATAGTAACGGTGGGTAGAGAAATTACTGTTGGGCAATTGATAGAAAATTGCATAGTTATGATGTTATTCATGGCATGATCAATGTATGGGCATTACATTTGAGACAAGTAGACCAAAATGATTCGGCTTCTACTACTATTACTCCACCCCTCGGCCGCAATCCAGCATGCATCTTAAGGTATTAACTTCATAATAAATAGAGTAATTCTTGGAGCATGATGACATAATGTAGACAAAGTAAGACCAAATAATATGTTCGAACCTCGTAGTTTTATCCTTAGTAGCAACAATACAAATACATGTCTCGCTACTCCTTCTATCACTGAGTGAGGATACCGCAAGATTGAACCTACTACCAAGCACATCTCCCACTAAATACAAATCAATCTAATTGTCCAAATAAAATGGTCAGATCAGAGAGAAATACAAGTTGTTTCAGGTCTCACTCTAAGCATTTTAGAACATTTGAGAATATATAGCGTTGGAATTAGGTCAGGGAGACCTCTAAGGGCCCCCACAACCTCAAGTGGTGCATCGTACCCTTGGGGGCATGCCGTGTGAGCTTGTGACCCTCTTGTAGATCGTCTGGCATCCTCACGAAGCTTCTGGGGTCCCTCCTGGTCTAGAAAAAACCACCGTAAAGTTTCATCGTGTTCGGACTTTGTTTGGTATGATTTTCCCGTGAAACAAGAAAATCGGCAAAAACAAGAACTAGCAATTGGCATTGCGTTAGTAGGTTAGTTCCCAAAATGATAGAAATTTGCATATAAAGCATACAAAATTGATAATCTAATATCATGAAACAATAAGAAATTATAGATACGTATCAACATCCCCAAGCTTAATTCCTGCTCGTCCTCGAGTAGGTAAATGATAAAAACTTAATTTTGTTATGTTGAATGCTATCTAACATGTCTTAGTCATATGAACATTGAGAAATGATGACTTAGTAGATATAAAAATGATAATAAAGATGAATACCAGTAAATATCCTTTACTTTTCAAAATAACAATGCTAAAGAACATTATCACTACTCATTTAATCATGTAAGCAATGTCATAACTCGATCTTATACATGAACACCCTGGTGCCAAACCAAGCAATTGTATCATACTTTTTCTCGCTTCAGCATTTTCAACTCCATTCACTACCTAAGCGTGAGCCATGGACTGAGCACTTTGGATGGCATAAAGAATGATGGTAGGGCTTTATAAGGGAAGACAAAAATAGAGAAAGTCTCGCATAAACTCGGCGGATCGTTAGGCAATGGAGAGGCCTTTCAATCGATATCGATGAGAGGAGTTAGGATTGCCATGCAACAGATGCACTAGACCTATACATGTATGAAAGCTCTCTACTGAAACTAAGTGGGTGTGCATCCAACTTACTTGCTCATGAAGACCTCGGGCATTTGAGGAAGCCTGTCACCGGAATATGCAAGTCAAGTTCTATAGTATAAATATTCCCACTAGTATATGAAAGTAACAAATCATGGATACTTTCTATATGAAGAACATGGTGCTACTTTGATGCACAAGAGTGGTAAAGGATACTAACATTGCCCCTTCTCTCCTTTTTTCCCCTTTTCTCTCAATTTTTCTAGAACAATATCATGAAGCTCATCCTCACTTTTTTGAGGACTCATTAGTCTCCATCATTCATTTCCTCACATGGACAATGCTCTAATAATGATGATCATCCCACTTCATTTTACTCACTACATGATAAACTGAATAATATGACTACATATGAATGCCTCTGGCAGTGTAGCAGGATGTGCAATGATCTAACGTAATATGTATAACAATGGTGAACGGTGGCTTTGACACAAATATCACTCATCTCTATGATCATGCAAAGCAAAATGACAATGAATGAGCAAGTCATGTGAATAGTAACCGTGGACATTGCATGGCAATATATCTAGGAATGGCTATGGAAATGCCATGATAGATAGGTATGGTCGTTGTTCTGAGGAAGGATATAATAAGGTTTATGTTTGATAGAGTGTATCTATAATGCCCAATATGCGTTCCTATCTACGTGAAAACCTGGAAGTCTCAACAAGGATAGACGCGCATATCGGAGACGCTTTACAAGTTGGTATCAGAGCAATACCGACCTAGGATCCCCCTTGATTGATCGAACTTGGCGGTTGTCGAGTCTAGAAGAGAAAAACTCTTTTGAGTCTAGTTATATATCGGAGAGTAGGAATTCTTTTTTTACTTCTCATCCCCATCGTTGCTCTGGTGAGGAATCGTGACGTAGGAGTTTGCATTCTACCCCTCTTCTCACTCAATTTTTTTTAGGATCATGATACGTCTCAAATGTATCTAGTTTTCCAAACACTTTTGGTATATTTTTGGACTCTAATTTGCACGATTTGAATGCAACTAACCTAGACTGACACTGTTTTTAGCAGAACTACCATGGTGTTGTTCTTGTGCACAAATAAAAAATCTCGGATTGAGCTAAAAATTGACGGAGAATTATTTTGAAATATATAAAAAAATTGGCGAAGGAACCAACAACAGAAGACCCACCAGGTGGCCACAAGCCATTGGGGGCGTGCCCACCCCCTCCCTAGGGCGCGCCATGGTGGCTTGTGGGCCACATAGTAGGCCTCCGACGCCCATCTTCTGATATAAGGTGTGTTCAGCTCTAGGAAAAAAAGAAAAGAATGAATCATTGTGTTTTACAAGACGAAGCCTCCGCCATCGCCTGTTCTTCCTCGGGAGGGCTGATCTGGAGTCCGTTTGGGGCTCCAGAGAGGGGAATTCGTCACCATCATCATCACCAACCCTTCTCTATCAACAATTCCATGATGCTCACCACCGGGAGTAAGTAATCCTTTGTAGGCTTGCTAGAAGTTGATGGTATTAGATGAGATTTGTCATGTATTCGAGTCAATTTGTTAGGGCTTGATCCCTAGTATCCATTATGTTCTGAGATTGATGTTGCTATGACTTTGCTATGCTTAATGCTTGTCACTAGGGCCCGAGTGCCATGATTTCAGATCTGAACCTATTTTGTTTCTATGAATATGAGAGTGTTTTGGATCCTATCTTGCAAGTTGTATGCACCTATTATGTGCTATGATCCGTAGACCCCAAAGTGACATAAATTGGGATCATCTCCGGTGATGGCCGTAGTTTGAGGAGTTCATGTACTCACCATGTGTTGATGCTTTGTTCCAGTTTTCTATTAAAAGGAGGCCTTAATATCCCTTAGTTTTCCTTTGGACCCCACTGCCACCGGAGGGTAGGACAAAAGATATCATGCAAGTTCTTATTATAAGCACGTATGACTATATACGGAAGACATGTCGACATTATATTGATGAATTGGAACTAGTTCCGTATGGTTCTAGGTTGTGCCTATTACATGATGAATGTCATCCAAGTCAAATAACCATCATTGATGCAGTGGCTATGCTTTTTGTATATTGATCTTCATTAAGTTACTTTCGTTACTTCTACTTTTACAATGACTACAATCTACTACTTTTCGCCGTTTCCATTACTATTGTCACTGTGCTACTAAACACTTTGCTATAGAAAATATATCTCCAGGTGTTGTTGAATTGAGAACATCAAGTACTAAGGCTCATAAATATTCTTTGGCTCCCCTTGTGTCGAATCAACAAATTTGGGTGAAATACTACCCTCGAAGACTGTCACGACCCCCTATACTTGTGGGTTATCATGACCTTTTTTTGGCACCGTTGCCTAGGAGCATAGCTCTATTTATTGAGTTCACTTGGGATATATATTGATCACTATGAAGAATCTGAAAGATGCTAAGACCAAGATCGTACCCTCTAGGACGAGGCCAGGTAAGGAATTGCCATCTCGCTTTGCACTTGAATCACCTTCTGTTTTGAGTAAGCTTGCGACACCACCACCTGCTTTTCAATCTGATATGTCGCAAGTAATTGATGATGATACTTCGTCTTTAAATGGAACTAGTGATGATGCTAGTACTTTGCTTGACGAAAATGTGCCACTAGGTTAATTTCTTAATGAACAAATTTCTAAGTCTAGAGAACTTGAGAATGCTGAAATTGATGAAAATTATGATTAACTTATTATGTCTAAATCTCTTGCCAGTATTGAAATGCCTGATGTACCTGATGGCTATGTTATGGATGGGTAGATAGCTAGAGACTTTCTTGCTTGTAATGATAGAGATGATCTTAAGAAACTATTGAGTAAACTAAAAGAAAAATCTATGAGGGAGAAAATGAAATATGATCCTAAGTTTGCTACTTCTCCTATATGCGTTGCCGATAAGGACTATGAATTCTCTATTGAAAATGAGTTAATCACTTTGGTAGAATTTGATCCTTTTCATGTCTATGAATCTCATACTGTTGTGGCACACCTTACCAAATTAAATGATATTTCCACCCTATTTGTTAATGAGGACATTTTTTGCTACTACTATATCCTTAAGATTTTTACCTTCTCGCTAAAGGGTGATGCTAAGAAGTGGTTTCACACTCTTGCTCCTGGTTGTGTGCGTAGTCCCCAGGATATGATATATTACTTCTCTGAAAAATACTTTCCTGCTCATAAGAAACAAGTTGCTTTACATGAAATATACAACTTTGTGCAACTTGAAGAAGAGAATCTCCCTAAAGCTCGGGGGAGGCTTCTCCAATTACTTAAAGCATTGCATCATCATCCTCTTCAGAAAAAGGTTTTCTATTTATGTGCCCCACTTGCTTAGTTGTGCTCAGTTTTGCTCAAGGAGTGTAAATTTCCTCACTTTTGCCCTCCCCCACTCGCACCACTCTCACAAAAGCCCGAAGGTAGCCTTCCGTCGGGTCACCGCAGTTCACCGTTACCTCCTCAGTTACCGACGCGTAGGGCCGGAGACCTTAAGACATGTGGGTCATGTATGACATGTGGGCCTGGCCGTTACAACCTATGACAAGTGGGACCTGGGCTGGGTGAGTTGTCGCTGTTTATTTCCCTAATTTAGCCCGACCTGACCCCCTAGGGAGTAGTCACATACCCCACACAGCCGCACGCCGCTGCCGCCGTGCCCCTAGCAGCCGCCGGCGTCCACTCCGACCCTGCGTCTGAGCTTAAATGGTGAGTCGGCCTGGTACGACGCTGCCCGTTGGCCCGTCTACACCTAGTTTGGTCGATACGTTTCTAATCAAAAACCCCCATTATAAGTCAATTGAATTAGCGATTGAATGGGCAATTGCAATTGAATTTGCCTTCTTTCAATTCGATGTCTATTTAGGATTGAATTCGAACCAGTGGTACTCATGGCAGCTAGTTTGGAAATAGAAAACCCTCAAAATTAGGATTCGTTCATAGGATCCCATTTTTATTCCGAATAATCAAGTTCGTTTTTAATTCTTTGAGTTGCAAACTTAGACATTGATTTATGGCTATCAGGTCCCGGATGGAAGAGGGTGATGGCAGCATTTTGCACCGGAGACAAGCTGTTGATGGCCAAGTGCAAAGAAATCAACTCCTGGTTTCCGATCATGAAAGCTCTGGTGCTGCACGCGGAGGGCCTCATCATGAAAGTGAGGGCGTGCGGGTTAAAACGGATGGTATCGGAAGGCAAGGGCGCAAAGCCAATGGATATTCTCCTTTGGGCAATGGCAGAGGCGATGGAGTCGTCGGATTCTCGTCAGTGGGCTCGCTGGTATGAGTACCTCTCCCGCATCTTGTCGCCGAATCCAGAGGCGGAAGGGCCGGTCAATTTACGTATTATTGAGGATTCTGATGATGATGAGGAGGAAGAATAGGCAGAGGAGGCGGAGGATTCTGACAAGGATGGGGATTCTGACGAGGAGGAAGAGGAGGAGGATTCTGACGATGAGGAGGAGGATGACGCAGAAGACGACATGTACCATGGGGGTATGGAGATCATAGCCCAGGACAAGGTTGCAGACGAGGTAGCCTATCAGGGGGTATGGAGATCGTCGCTCATCCTTTGCCAACAGACATGAATCTGACCATTCAATTAGACGACAAGGATGAGCAAATGGATGGCCAGGATGACGTGGATGTGCCGCTGTTAAGATTGGAGGCCACTTCGGGCTGCAAGACTATCCCCATAGCGGTGGAAGAGTATTAGCTTTCAGCTCACTTTGAACAGAATGATCAACGGTCCAACCGCCGCCTGGCTCACCATCTTAAGCGTCTCCAACTCCTTTCTAGGTAGTTAGTGTTGAGGATCCGACATGTGGATGCCTATTGTTAACTTAAAATAGGGAGAGCTATTAACTTTTGTTTAGCTTGGCCCGTTGTTAACTTAAAACAGGGAGAGCTATTAACTTTTGTTTAGCTTGGCTTAATCAAGTCAATATATTTTGTTTCAATGAGCTTACTACGTTGGTGTATCCTTAAAATGATTTTTTTTGCCGATTTTCATGACCTACATACATCACACCTGTAGTTCATATTTGAACAATTCCTCCTAAATCTCTAGGTACTCAAAAAAAGGATGGCCAATATGGGATCGTTTGGACAAACTATGTCATGAATAGCTATAAGGGAACCCTAGCTCATAAAATGGTTTCCCATATCAAAAATTAGTATCCTTGAAGTTGAGTCTGCCCTGCATTTACGTCCTAGATTCGAATTTTGTGTAGTTGTAAAACAGGTGGTCAAACAGGAGCAGAAAATGTTACACATTTTTCTGTCGAAAAATCTATAATGCGAGCATGCCATTCTTTTCTTGGCCATGATCGTTTAGTGTGCAAATATAGGGTCCATGCCCAACTTGCGGCCGTTTGGACAAACTGTTCCATGGTTAAGCCTAAACCCTAGCTCATTCCCCTTGAAAATCATCCAACCTTATTCGCGATAGCTAAGTTATGTGTAGCGAATTTCATGAAAATATCCGTAGTCGTGGTTTCTTATTTTTCCTAGCAACTTGGTAACATAAAACGACGGTGTGCGCAAGTTTCATATTTTTTGAATTTTTTCAATTGAGGTGTGCTCAACCCTAGCTCTCAAAACCCCTCAAACCCCTCTCAAAACCCCGCACTATTAGGGCCGTTGGATGCTGTTCGGGAACGGTTGAGATCAGGCGCTAGGGTTTGTCGATCCTTGAGATGAGCCCACATTGGCTGGATGCGGGCGGGGTGTTCTGTGGCTGCGAATATCATGGCCCGCCTGGCTATGGGGGGAGCAAGGACACACGACAGTGGCCGCGGGTTGCGTGTTTGACGCATTCAATCGCGGTGGGACACTCGTCAGACCTATGGGCCATCCAACGGCAAGGCACCGTTGAGTCATCCTGGCATGCATGCGCGCAGCCGGCTGACGCATCTACGTCGCACCAAGGTAATTAGTGCACCCTCGGGATGCAGTTTTACCGATCGACACGCCTCGGTTGAGTGCGAAAAAATGCATTCAAAAGCCAAACATTCACAGGCATATGGCTCCGGTGGAAATTAGTATCATTATTAACGGGTGCTCACATGAACGCATTGAAACAGGTGCGTCACACCGCGGCTATTTAAACTCCTCCCGTCTACATCATCATCTCAACTCGCATCCATCTTCTTCCTCCTCAAAATCCAAAGCTCAGCGAGATCCCACCCAAGACAAGATGCAGTTTTACGGCCCAACCTACCGCCCGCCGGCCACCGTGCCGGAGGTGCGGTACCCCACCGGGGTCGTCGTGGAGGACACCCTTCGCGTGTGGGCCATCTCAAGGTGGAGGTGTCCGACGGAGCTGGCGAACGTCTTCCTCGTTGCCGGCTACCGCCACCTCCCACGCGTCTCTCCGATCATGTTCCGCGTCGAAGAGGTTTAGGCCAACGGCCTTGTGATTTGCCTCACAGCTCGCTTGATCAATCGCTTTGACGCCTACTTCCTCCTTGGCAAGGTGTTCTGGTGTGGGTGCGAGTTCATCGCCTTCACCACCCACAACATCTTCACCAACTTCGACAACATCTTCCCCACCCGCAAAGGCATGCACACTCTCCCGTACATCTTCCTCGAGGACGAGGAGTGAACGAGCGCCTGGAGTGAACATGGTGGTGTTCGATGTTGTCCAATATGTTGGGCTAGGTTATTTGTAAGGGCGCTCCTATAAGCCCTATCAATATGTAATATCTAGGGAAATATTTATGTATGTAATGTTTGTGTTCCCTATATATCAAGGGTATATATTAATCAAACTTGAATTTCTATTAACGTGATTGTAAATTACTTGAATTTATATCATCAATGCACGCGGCAGTGCAACTCTTCGTGTCTATTTACGTAAGATTAAGTAAATCTTTACATAGATGTAGGATTGATTCATATTTACGCGAGCAGTGCCTATGTGGAAACAGCACGCGACACTGATTCAGTTTTGCATGCATGTTGGTCCCACATGTTAGCCCCAGACTACGTAGGATCAATCGGCCACGCGAAATCAGTAATGCATGTGGCCAAATGTTGGTCCCACGCAACTGTATGCACCGGTGATGCGAATGCATGCAGCCTTACACGTCGGTCGCACACGTCAGCACCGGCGATGCGAATGCGTCCGGCCTTACATGTTGGTCCCACGCGTCAGCACCAGCGATGCGAACACATGCGGACATGTGGCCTTACATGTTGGTCCCACCCGTCAGCACCGGCGTAATGACGGTCAAAGGCTTTGACCCAACGGCAAGGCACCGTTTGTCCTCTTGTGAGGCACGGGCGAGTGGAGGAGGGGGAAAGTGAGCACCATGAGTTGCGTGGGACAAAACTGAGGTCAACTAAGGAAGGAAGGGCACGAAAATAGAAAGCCCTAAGAAAAATGAAATACTTGATATCTTTTATAATGTGCTAACCGATGCTTCTAGGGACTACGTAGATAGTTGTGCTGGTTGTGTTTTCAGGGAATAAATTGTTGCGCAAGTTGAAGAACTATTGAATAATATTTTGAAAAATGCCAATGATTGGACACTTCCTGAACCACCTCTTAAACTAATTACCAAGAAGAGAGGTATTCTATTCCTCAGTCCAGAAGATATGAAAGAAGCTAAGAAATGTATGAAATAAAAAGGTATTGAAATTGAAGAAGTCAAAATTTACCACCTATTGAAGAGATCCATGGACTTGATATCCCTACACATGTAGTAGAGGTAAATTCTCTTTATAGATTTGATGAAAGTGATATACCTTACAATAAAACTGCTAGTTAATGCATGGATGAATTTGATAATTACATTGCTAAGCAAGAACATTTCAATATGCATGTTAAGGATCAATTAAAATGAAATGCCATGATGATTGATCGCTTGAGTGACTTGATGTTTAGAATTGCTAATGATGTTAGAGGTTTGGGTAAGCATTCATCCATCGTTCACCCCCAGTTAGAAGAATTGCTAAGTCAAAAAATGATTTCCTTACTGAAATGAATAATAAATGGAATGATCATGCTGTTAGAGTTATGACTAGAGGGGGTAGAATGACACAAGAAGCCCTATATTCTGAAGGACATCCTAAAAGGATTGAGAAGGATTCTCAGAACATTAATAACGATACACCTAGTTCATCTAAGAAGAAAAGGAAAAATGATAGAACTTTGCATGATTCTAGTGAACCCGCGGTTGAAAAACCTTCTAAGAATCATAATGATTTTTCTATTGCTGATGCTGAGACATAATCTGATAGTGAACATATTCCTAGTGATAATGAAAATGAAGATGTTCCTCTTGATACTCAACCAAATTATGACAAAGAACTTGATAATGAGGTGGAGATAGAACATGCAACTAATCTTGATAACCCACCTCCTAAGAATAAATGTTATGATAAGGGGGATTTCATTGCTTGAAAACATCATAAAGAAATAGAACCATGGGTTCAAAAATCCCTGGCATTCCCTCGTAAGCCTTCTAAAAATAAGGATGAGGAAGAGTTTGAGCGCTTTGTTCAAATGCTTAGGCCAGTCTTTTTGTGAACATGTTTGACCGATATTTTAAAGATGACTCCTTATGCAAAATATATGGAAGATATTGTTACTAATAATAGAAAGATACCTAAAGCTGATATTTTCACCATGCTTGCTAATTAGTCTTTTGAGGGTGGAGTGCCAAAGAAGTTGGGGGATCCAAGGATACCTAATATACCTTGCTCCATTAAACGAAGTTATGTTAAAACTGCTTTATGTGATTTAGGAGCCGATGTTAGTCTTATGCCTTTCTCTTTATATAAAAGACTTGATTTGAATAAGCGCATACCTACTGAAATATCTTTGCAAATAGCTGATAAATCCACCGTGATACCTATTGGGATTTGAAGGATGTCCCCATTGTTGTTGCAAATGTTATTATCTTAACGTATTTTGTTATTCTTGAGATGCCCGAGGACGACAACATGTCGATTATCCTTGGTAGACCCTTTTTGAATTCAGCAGGAGATGTTATTGATTGCAACAAAGTAAGGTTACTTTTCATGTCAATGTCAGTCAACACATGGTATACTTTCCGAAGAAACAAAGTGTGGTGAATAATATCAATTCTATTGAGCAAATTGCAACAATCAATATTGGGGAGTTCAAAATTCCTCTCCCTACTGTCAAGAAGAGATACGATATTCTTATTATTGGGGAGATGCATATCCCCATTAAGGTAACTGATACTTGCGATCCGCGTTGGGTTTTCCATGAAGAGGAACGAGTAATTGCAGCACAAAGTGGGTAAGTATTTCCCTCAGTTATGAAACCAAGGTTTATCGAACTAATAAGAATATCAATCCTCAACCGTCTTCAGTGGATGCACACAAAAGAGCAAATAACTTTCACCCAACACGGGAAGAGGGTTGTCAATCCCCTTGATCTCGTTATTTGCAAGAAAATGAGTTGTGTAGATAATTCTAAATTGCAAAATAAAATAAAACACAAATAAAGGCAGCAAGGTAATAGTAGTGTTTATGAATTTATAAATGAATAGACCCGGGGGCCATAGTTTTCCCTAGCAGCATCTCTCATGTAGGCAACATACGGTGGGTAACAAATTACTGTTGGGTAATTGATAGAAAAGCGGATAGTTATGCAATTTTTACGACAATGATCATGTGTATATAGGAATCACGTCCATAAACAATTAGGTCGACTCCTAATCGATCCCCCCTCCGGTAGGGTGCTAGAACGAAGCTCCCGGCTTCCTTCCGAATCTCCCAGGTCTTCTTTTCGTCCAGAAAAAAATCATCAAAAAGTTTTGTGGCAATTTGACTTCGTTTGGTACTGTAAACCTAAGAAGTGAAAACATGCAGAAAACAACAACTGGCACTGGGCACTGGGTCAATAGGTTATTGCTCAAAAATATTATAAATTGGTAAATAAAGACCCAAAAATTATCCTAGAATGATAATATATCAGCATGGAACAATAAAAAATTATAGATACGTTGGAGACGTATCAAGCATTCCCAAGCTTAATTCCTGCTCGTCCTCGAGTAGGTAAATGATAAAAAACAGAATTTTTGATGTGACATGCTACCCATTATGTAATCTTTTGCATGTATGCTCATTGAGAAACGATGAATTAACAAATGTTAACATAGCAATACTTATAAGTATAAGAAACAAAATCATCAATCTTTCAAAGCATACGATCCTCAAAGAATGTTTACCCCATTCATCTTATTATATTAGCAAGGCATGGCTCCATCTTCACCACATTAATACAAATGTCAAGCACCACGGTGTCCAAGTCAGGCAATTGGATCGTACTTTTCAATATGCATCAACCTTTTATTCTTCACGCAATACATGAGTGTGAGCCATTGGACATAACATATAGGTGGAATAGAATATGGTGGTAGATATCAAAGGGGTAAAAAGAGTGGAGAAGATAGTCTCACATCAACTAGGCGTACCAACAGGCTATGGAGATGCCCGTCGATAGATGTCGATGCAAGGAGTAGGGAGTGCCATGCAAATGATGTACTAGAGCTATAAGTGTATGCAAGCTCAGATGAAGATAAGTGGGGTGTGAATCCAACTTGCGTGATCATGACAACCTCGGGCATTTGAGGAGGCCCGTCATAGGAATATACAAGCCAAGTTTATAATAATGAAAATGTAATTTCCACTAGCATATGAAAATGACATAACATGAGACTCTCTATATGAGGAACAAGGTGCCACTTTGAGGCACAAGTGTGGTAAAAGATAGTAGCAAAGTCCCTTCTCTCATTTTCTCTCATTCATTTTTTTATTATGGTGGGCTCATTTGTCCTCCCCCATTTTATTTCCTCACTGGGACAATGCTCTAATAATGATGATCATCACACTTTTATTTACTTACAACTCGATATGAAGAACTGATAGGAAGATATGACTCTATATGAATGCCTCTGGCAGTGTACCAGGATGTGCAAAGATCTAGCGTGACATGTATCAAAAATATGATGAACACTGGCTTTGCCACAAATACTATGTCAGATCTATATGATCATGCAAAGCAATATGAGGATGAACGAACTAGTCATGTGAAGTGACGATGGAATTTGCATGGCAATATATCTCGGAATGGCTATGAAAATGCCATGATAGGTAGGTATGGTGGCTGTTTTGAGGAAGATATAATGAGGTTTATGTGCAATAGAGCGTATCATGACACGGGGTTTGGATGCACCGGCGAAAGTTGCACCGATCCTCAAGGTGAGAATGGGCTATGCACGGTACCGAAGAGGATAGCAAATATGAGGTCGTGAGATTGCGTATGTCCATGGTTTCACATTAGTCATAAAGAACTCATATACTTATTCCAAAGTTTTAATTAGTTTTATCACAAATCAAAGTGCTACTCGCATGGCCCGAGGGAGGAGGTTGGTAGGAGTTAACCATCGCGCGCCTCCGACTCGAAACAACACTAGGATGTCAACGAGGAATAGAAATGCTCACACATCATCACCATGCCTTTTTAATTTTTAGATGAACGAGATGTTAACCTCTCTTAATATCGACACTTCTCCGAATCAACAGTTATGAACTCACACTTTTTTCATATTACCACATCAATATCATTAACCCACAATTTTTCTATATGTGCTACATGATGGTTCTGATTATCACTCATTGAATACCTATTATTTTTGGACTAGTCTTATGACCCATGCAAATTTCCATCACTATTTATTAACTCTCAAACAAATATGGGTGAAGAGTGAGAGTGAAATTATTTTAATAAAATCTACACGCCACCGTGCTCAAAAAGATATGAGTGAGGTACTAGAGCAACTGCTAAGCTCAAAAGATATAAGTGAAGCACATAGAGTATTCTAACAAATTATGATGAAGGTGTGTCTCTCTCAAGTAGGTGTGTCCAGTAAATGATGATTGTGGCAAACAAAAATTTAAAGTAAACGAAAACAAATGATGCTCCAAGCAAAACTCATATCATGTGATGAATAAAAATATAGCTTCAAGTGACATACCGATGGATTGAGACGAAAGACGGGATGCCTTCCGGGGCATCCCCAAGCTTAGATGCTTGAGTCTTCCTTATAATATTACCTTGGGGTTCCTTGGGAATCCCCAAGCTTAGGCTCTTGCCACTCCTTATTCCTTTGTCCATCGTGATAACACCCAAAACTTGAAAACTTCAATCACACAAAACTCAACAAAACTTCGCGAGATCCGTTAGTATAAGAAACATATTGAATAATTTAGGTACTATTATAAATTGATTCTTATTTCATAATTGCATAATAGGTACTGTATTCTAACTTCTCCATGGATTATACCCCCCAATACAATCCATAGCATAATCAAAACAAGCAAACTATGCAAACAAAAACAGAATCTATCTAAAACAGAATAGTCTAGAGCAATCTGTAGAGAACCTATACTTATGTAACTCTAAAAATTCTGAAAATTTACGAAAACCTCGAAACTTTGTATAGAAATACTTTGTAAAACATTCAGATCATTATCACGCTCCAGTAAAAAATGGAAATTCTTGTACTCGAGTCAAAAGTTTCTGCTTTGTTTCAGTATCGATTCTACTCATCTTGTGAGTCATCCCAAAGGCTTTACTTGGCACAAACACTAATTAAATAATAAAAACATAATAATTACAGAGGCAATAATCATGTTATAAAAAATAGAAAGTAAAAATAAAAATAAAGATAACTACTGGGTTGCCTCCCAACAAGCGCTATTGTTTTACGCCCCTAGCTAGGCATAATGCATAGTTTCAAGTGTTGTCATCTTTGCTCATAATGGGTCCAATCCCCTTGATAACCTTATTTTACCTTGCACAAATAAAATCAAGCTTTTTCTCTATGGCATCGAGCCTCCTATTGTGTAGCATGACGTTTCCATGGATTTTACAGATAGAGTTGAACAACCCCCTAAAATTAGACTCCATGCTAGTTCTAGCCTCTTTGATTAGCTCAGTTTGGCGGTGGCATATTAGTATAGCAGGTTCAATGGTTTCTATTTTATGTTCCCCAAATATGTTTTTCATCTTATCATAAATATCAAAAGCATTATTCCCAAGGAAATCCTTTTCGAACATAGAATCCAAGACACGTCTATGAGACATAGATAGACCAACATGAAAGCTTCTAAGGAGCAATTTAATATGACTCTTAGGATTAGCTCTAGCTCGTATTACTAGTAATCTATCCCAATCTTCTTTGAGTTATTCATCACCTACTTTCTTAAAATCCAAAATTGGGAAACCCTCTCCAAAGTAAGGAGGGCGAGGCATATCCGCAGGAGAGCTAGCCATGGCGACAAGCAAGGAAACAAACTAGTAACAAGCAAAAATAAATATTTTTGTTTTTTTGTTTTTTATGAAACAAACTAAATATAACAGCAAATAAAAATATAAACAAATGAATTATAATATGTGTGAAGTTACTTGATAGTTGGTGATGATATTTCCCGGCAATGGTGCCAGAAATCCTTCCTGATACTTGTGATCTGTGTTGGGTTTTCCGTGAAGAGGAACGGGTAATTGCAGCACAAAGTTGGTAAGTATTTCCCTCAGTTATGAAACCAAGGTTTATCGAACCAATAGGAATATCAATCCTGAACCGTCTTTAGCGGCTGCACACAAAAGAGCAAACAACTTGCACCCAACGCAGGCAAGAGGGTTTCCAATCCCCTTGATCTCGTTATTTGCATGTAAATGAGTTGTGTAGATAATTGTAAATTGCAAAATAAAATAAAAGACAAATAAAGGAAGCAAGGTAATAGTAGTGTTTATGAATTTATAACTGAATAGACCCGGGGGACATAGTTTTCCCTAGCGGCATCTCTCATGTAGGCAACATATGGTGGGTAACAAATTACCGTTGGGCAAAATATAGAAAGAGGATAGTTATGCAATTTTCACGGCAATGATCATGTGTATATAGGCATCACGTCCATAAACAAATAGGCCGACTCCTGATCGATCCCCCCTCCGGCAGGGTGCCGGAACGGAGCTCCCGGCTTCCTTCCGAATCTCCCAGGTCTTCTTTTGGTCCAAAAAAAAACATCAAAAAGTTTTGTGGCAATTGGACTTCGTTTGGTACAGTAAGCCTGAGAAGTGAAAAACATGCAGAAAACAACAACTGGCACCGCGCACTGGGTCAATAGGTTAGTGGTCCAAAATATTATAAATTGGTAAATAAAGACCCAAAAAGTATCCTAGAATGATAGGATATCAACATGGAACAATCAAAAATTATAGATACGTTGGAGACGTATCAATAACCTAGTGTCATACAATTTATTTTTTTGGTTTCATGTCAATCGAAGACGGTTCATTAGTAAGACTTGATCAACCTTATTAATGGATTCTTTTTGAGAAGCATCTGGTCGATAAATTTAGTAAGCACAACCTACCGTACCCATAGTTTTATTCTGTGTTAACTAAAGTTTTAATAAAAAATTAGCACAATTTTATGATTTTCTGAAATTTCCCCACAATAAAAAAATGACCCAAAAATAAAAGTTCTCTAAATGTCTTGAAAATTTAGTATGTTTTTTCTAGATTAAATAAGAATTTTCGGCACTGAACACACCCCAGGGTGGGGGAGCACCACCTGGCCACAAGCCATAGTGGCGGACCTACCCCCCTGGGCGCACCATAGTGGCTTGTGGGCCCCACAGGGACCTACTCACTTACTGCACATTCCCTCTGCCTGCTTCACCTCCAGGAAAAATCACCATTGCCACCTAGCCCATTTTCTTACTTATTTTCGAGTGATTTTCCATCTCCTTTCTCAGAACTCCATTTTCGAAACTGTTTTGAGGAATTACTCCTTGGTGTGTGACTCCTCCAATGCTCCAATTAGTTTTTGTTCTAGTGTTTTATATTTTGTAATATTTGCTACTCTTGGTGACCATGTATATGAGCTTGCATGTTTAATTTGTATTGTTGAAAGTAGTTTTGATGCATGATATGGCCTCTAGATACTTATGGGAGCAGTTGCTATCAATTTTGTTGAGTTTCGTTCACTTCTATTTTGTTGAACTAAAAATTTCAGAATTATTTCAGAGAACATAAATATATTGAGAAAGATGTTTCATGGCGGTTCTTCAAGCAAGAGCTCCCCAAGGTTGGCAATTAGTGAACCGGACCTTGAACCACATCGGGATGCACTCGTTAAACCGTGTGAATGGCCGTCCAATCACTTCATGAATTGAGTGGGCATCAAGCAAGAATTTGATATGTATGTGCAGAATGCAGAGTTGACGGATTTCTTGTCAGATCAGTGTCCTTTGTTCCATAATCACTGATTCTTTCGTTCATAGATTTAAGTATGTGGTTCATCGTTCTTCTCCTGAAGTCATGTTTGATTTATATGAAAAAGCCATTCGCATGTCTATTATTGAATTTTGCCTTGCCTGTAAGGTTCCTAGCTAGGGGACTTATTGTGAACCAGGTTGAACTGATTGCATTGATTTTCTTTTGAGCCTCACTCAGGGAGAAACTAGAGGTATAACTCAAGCTAGAGTTGGTAGTATCCATTTTCCTGGAATCCACCATTTCGCCTTGTTCATAGGAAGATGCATAAATGTAAACATGACGTGAGTACCCTATGTGCACCTAATTAAGTGTAATTAAAAGTGCAATGCTAGGAGATAGAAAATTTAACATAGGATCTATTATTGTGTGGCACTTGAATAAAAATGCTACTGATGATGAGCTTTATGGTGGGATTTATGCTACTCGTTTAGCTAATTATTTGGGTGTTCCCATTAAGGATGATGACTTTCAATTGTCGCCCTATTTTCTTGATTATGAGGCCATGAACGCTACCAATTTCTCGAACGAGGAGACACACCACTCCGATATAGACTAATTTGTAACAAGAACAAGGTCTACCATATTTCTTTGCCTGCCCCTTCTTTCTTTGACTTTCAGGGGAAACAGAGATATTACATACTTCTGGGTGAGGCTGGGGCATATCTGACGGCTGAGGAGACTACTCGTCGCACAGGCGCTTGCGGATGCAATGGAGTATAACCCGAACTATCTCCAGGATTTATATTCATTCTAGTTGTCGGTGTTCATCCTTTTGCATTGTATAATCCCGCAGTTGTTTTATTTTTGCTTTCTTTTGTGTGTTTGAAATACTATCAAAACCCCCAAAAAATATTTCTTGCTTCTTTAGGTTCTTCTTTCTTGTTTAATTAGACTCCATCATTAAAAAAAACCCAAAAGATTTCACGTTCTTCTTATTATTTGTTGGGAGCTTTCCCGTGTAAATAGTTTTTCTCGCTTTTTGTTTTCCTTTGTTATTTTGCATTTCTGTAGAAAAAACAAAAAACTCCAAAAACATTTCAGTGTGTTTCTCAGAAACTCTTTTCTTTTCTTTGAGTTTTCATAAGGTGAAGACTATGCTATAATTGTTGAATGGCTCATATGCTATATATGTTGATCTGACAAAGAGCCAATGTTACCTTGTCTTCTTCCTTTGAATAAATGTTTTGCAGATTCTATCTTAGTCCATGGCACACTTGCACTATTATTATTTTCATATCATTCTGTCGTGCAAGTGAAATGCAATAATGACGATAATTTGATGAAGTGATTGCGGTAAAGGAAGCTGGTATGAACCCTTCTTTGTTTCCATTTTTGTAAATATGTTTAGCCCAGTCGCTCTTGATTCAACATATTATGAGTAAACGTACTTGTGATGACAATTAGAGATTATAGTTGCTCATGCCATTAAATAGCTAGGAGTGGATAATGATTTATCTTGTGTGTCCACATGCATTAAAATGATTATGATGTAGTGTGTTAGAATGGTATCCTCCTCTTAGTAACTCGAGTAGCTTGACTTGGCACATGTTCAAACATGTAGTTGATTCAAAACCAATGCGCCTTCTTGATATTTATGTTCAGAGTGTTGATATCCTACTCATGCTAATGTTCAATGTTAATTAGTCACAATGTTTAGAGTATTACAATTCCGTTTGGGAACCGCTTATAATGTGTTTAGCATGGAAGATACCAAAATCCTTTGTCATGACGTTGAAAGGAAAAGCACACCACCCAGAATTATGCTTTCATCTCTGTTTTAAACTATGAGCTCATGCACCTCTCCAAATCAATGCTTCCCTCTGCGAAGGGCCTTTCTACTTACTTTCATGTTATTTACTTTTATTGTTGAGTCATCATGTCCTCATCAAAGCACCAGTCGTGAGAGCACTATTGTCATTTTTAGGCATTGAGTCTTGTTAATGTTGGATGTGAGCATGACTGGATCTCTTCTACCCTGAATTACAATGTTTAGTCGCTGCTTGATCCTTAGAGCTGCTCTACATTTATGGTTTGCGGTCTCAGAAAGGGCTAGTGAGATACCATGTCATCATATTATATCATGGTTGTTTTGACAAATTGTTGGCATCCGAGATGTCTTATTATTGCTCGCTAGTTAGTTATGTTATTGTCAGGAGTAAATGTGAGACCTAAGTGTTATCATTGACATGGTTAGTTTATGATCTTTGCTGAAAACCTAAACATTGAGATAAGAATATATATAGCAACGAGAACAAAAGAGTTTATAAAAGTTTCCTTCATCACTTTCGGTTTGTTAACTGAAGTGCTTGAGGACAAACAATGAGTTTCATCATCACCAACCCTTCTCCATCAACTATTCCGTGATGCTCACCACCGGGAGTGAGTAATTCCTTTGTAGGCTTGCTGTACGGTGATGGGATTGGATGAGATTTGTCATGTAATCGAGTCAATTTGTTAGGGCTTGATCCCTAGTATCCACTATGTTCTGAGATTGTTGTTTCTATGACTTTGCTATGCTTAATGCTTGTCACTAGGGCCCGAGTGCCATGATTTCAGATCTGGACCTATTATGTTTCTATGAGTATGAGAGTGTTTTGGATCCTATCTTGCAAGTTGTATGCACCTATTATGTGGTCTGATCCGTAGACCCCAAAGTGACAGAAATTGGGATCATCTCCGGTGATGGGCATAGTTTGAGGAGTTCATGTATTCACCATGAGTTAATGCTTTGTTCTGGTGGCCTTCATATCCCTTAGTTTCCCTTTGGTCCCCGCTGCCATGGGAGGGTAGGACAAAAGATGTCATGCAAGTTCTTATTATAAGCACATATGACTATATACGGAATACATGCCTACATTATATTGATGAATTGTAACTAGTTCTGTATCGCTCTAGGTCGTGACTATTACATGATGAATGTCATCCAAGTCAAATATCCATCACTGATCCAATGCCTACGCTTTTCGCAGATTGATCTTCGCTAAGTTATTTTCATTACTTCTACTATTACAATCTGCTACTTTCCACCATTTCCATTACTATTGTTACTGTGCTACTAAACACTTTGCTGCAGAAAAGATATCTCGAGGTGTGGTTGAATTGACAACTCAACTGCTAAGGCTCATAAATATTGTTTGGCTCCCCTTGTGTTGAATCAACAAATTTGGGTGAAATACTACCCTCAAAGACTGTCGGGATCCCCTATACTTGTGGGTTATCAGATCACGCAGGTATTTTGGAATTGTGGCGATATAGGTGTGACCGGAATTCTGTTCTTCGTACCTCCTATCTATGGGTGGTGTCCAGGGAAATTGAGATCCAAGGTTTTCTTGTCACATTCGTTATCGTTTTAGTTCCTGAATACTAGAGGACACCGACATCTAAACGTTGCTATACTTTGTTAGGTGACAAATAGTGTCGAGACTTTTCCCCAGTACAGGTGGAGATAGCTCGGATGATCTACCAGGTCTAGTATTGTTGTTCTTTCGAAGGTCTGAGGTACATGAGTTTCCGAGGTTTCCTGGTTATGTGTTGATGGAGGCTGTACATTTGGAGCGTAGTATCATGTTAGGAGTTGTGTGGGAATTTTTGCTCCTTGTACTCGTTGGACCGGATTGCACAACCATAAAGTTTCGGAAGTTCTTAGGTGGGAATTCAAGTAGTTACCTAGTCTTATCTTCCAACAGATGCATGATGTGAGGTTGGGGTTCGGCATCTAGTGGTTCATTCGTTGCATTCTTTCATATTGTGGCTTCATTGCGTGTTACAGAGCCCTTGTAGCTTCGCTATGGCTCGGGGACATAATACCCATCATATGATCGTACCGCTTGCTTGTTGCCACGAAAGTATCGAATCTAATCTCTTTTATGTATTTGTTTCTGGCTTAATTTGCAAGCCCCATCCTTTGTTTTGTTGGAGTATGGTAGTTTAAGTTGCTTCGATGTCAAGTGTTGATTCCATACCTTTTCTAAATGATGTTCTCAGGATTATATGTGAATGCTAATACTCTATCAAACGAAGTTGTCATGAAAATTCTTTTCCATCTGGAGTGCTTCTCTTCAAGTTAATTCAATCATGTTCAATATTTTCCTGATCTATCCTCTTATTTTCTTTCCAGAGTTCTTTCACCCATCCTAAATGACTTTGTTTTTCCCCATCCCCCCACCCATTTTTCTTTAAGGAGACAAACATGTCACATCAATTAATCTTTGTTAATTAATGTGTAGCTTCCGCTTCCTTTTTCCTTCCATATTTTATCCAATGATTCACGGTGAATATGCTCATGTGCCAGAAATTCATCATTCTTCCTTCCCTTTTTCTTCTCCGATGGATTCAATTTCTCTCGGTGTGCATCATATCCTTTTCACATCCAATGTTTTCCCGTGTTGGAAATTCTTATGCAAGCCTTTTTTATTTATTCACCTCTTTTTATATCAAAATCCTGAGTGAAGAAGATATCTCAGAAGATTCGTCTTTCCATTCAAAATCCTTTCAATTACTTTGAGATTATCACCTCATCAAGTTTTTTAAATTTTTACCGGTGCAATCTCTTCTTTGAAGCAATCGTTTGAATGGTGTTTTCTTTTAATAGGCCCATGACCCACGGGTTCTTCTCCAAGATCCTATCTGGTCTTTCTAATCTTTTCCGGAGATCTCCTCAAGTTCTTTTCAAATGTGATGTAAGAATGAATTCCATCAGTCATGTTCCTTCTCCAAGATCGCTTCGAAGCATTTCTATCATTGGCTCAACCTTTTCGTTATTCATTTGTCCAGAGTGCTTCAACAATTCATGGTGGTGTTCCTTGTCGTCATTCTTAGGTTGAAGACTAAAGATAGTTTCTCTAAAATCTCATCCGTCCTCTCGGAGATTCATGGTTTCAAGCTTGATGCTATCATCCTAAATTCTTTCCGATCGTAAGAAATTCTTTCATTTCCGTTTATCCGGAGATCCATCATTTCAGAAGATTTCTTCATTCTCAGCTTTCAGCATTCGTTTTCATATTCTTCTCAATTGATATTTTTCTACGTCCGTATCAAAATTCTTACCAACGGATCGTGCTCTCTTCGTTCTCTTGTTTTTCCAGTTCATTCAAAGTATCCTCTTTCATTCCATATTCTTACGGTGTTGCATTCAAGACTTATTCAAGTTCGTGTTATCTCTCTTCAATCATTTTCAAGAAGAATAAGTGGTATGTCAATTCCGTTGCTTGTCATCAATTTAACTCGATGAAGGATAAGCATAACATAATTCTTAATCTTGTTTCATCAAGGGGATTTCAATCCTTCTTCCGAAGTGTTCATGATTTCAAATTATTGGTTTAAAGTTGTTCATCTTATCGAGCCGAAGTTCCAAGTTTTTCTCATGTATCTCGTCGTGAAGTTCTATCTAAATCTTTGCAAGGCTTCAATCTTGTTGTTTTGCAAACTTCATTTTTTTCTATCATCCTTTTATAACTAGAGCTCTTCCAAGAGGTTCTTCATGTTGCTTCGTCAAGGATTTTTTCATTCTCAAAGTGTTCTCAAGATTTCTTTATCAAATTAAGATCCGCCAAGATAAATTCCTAAAACATACATGATGTTCATCACATGTTTCTTTTAGGACCTCAAACATTCTTCATCTTGCATTCCAAAGTACAGATTCATTCTCCCTTATCTTTTGAAATGGTGTTATAGCTTTCTTGATCAATGAGCAGCCTCAAAATTTAATTTAATTTTGGTCAAGAATGAGATATTTAAACCCATAATTTTCTTCCTTGGAGCTATCTTGGATTAGATTTCACCTAAAACCTTTCCTAAGGATTGTTGCTATTTGTGGTGCTTTGTAACAACCCAAGACCGACGCTCCAGAAGATCCCCGATTTATTCCGTTGTCATCGCGTGACTCGTTTGGTTGTCGCATTCATCATCGCATCATTCGCATCTCATTGGCACTCCGTTGCGTTCATTTTTCAAAACTTGCATCCGTTTGTAGTTGTCGGTTCTCTCCGTTCTTGTCGTTGACCGTTTCGAGACCAACCACACACGCACGCGCCCGCGGCATCGTTAAAATATTGTTTTTAAAAGTGTGTATAAAAATTTCTCGGAATGGGTCGAAACTTGGCGAGCGGTTGTAATTTATTGTAGATAGACCGCCTGCCAAATTTCGTCGCATTCAGAGGTCGTTTGATACCCCAACGTTCAACTGTAGCGGCTCCGTCATCGTTTAAATTGTCGGACGTTTTTCGGTTTCTAAAACTCCGTGCCGGGCCGCAACCTTCCCTCTCATCTCAGCCAACCACCTCTCCACAGCCCACCATAGTCTAGCTAGCCCTCCTCGGGTCTACGCCGTTCGCTCGCGATCCGACAAACGAAAAACGAAGCAACCCCCCTGACCTAATCCTTGCATATAAAAGGGGTCCTCTCATGCCAAAATGGTCAAAAAAAACCTAGCCTAACCCTCCCCTAACCTCTAGCCGCCGCCGCTAGGCCCTGCCTCGAAAACCATGCCAGCCAACGACCCACCGGCGCCACTTGGCGCGCCACAGCTCACCGGGCCACCACCTGAGCCGCCGCCGCAGCCAACCAGGGGCGGCCACGCGCCCCCTGGCCGCCCCCAGCCACCGTGGCCCACTGCAGCCTAGATCAGGCCCGCCTCGGGCCAAGCCGAGCCCGAACCGCACCCGCTAGGCGCCCGAGCCGCCGTCGCTCGTCCCTGGCTCTACCCTGAGCGGGAGCTCGCACGCCGCGCTGGCCTCCCTGGCCAGAGCCCGACCTCAGCCGCCTCGCCGGATCCCGCGCCGCCAGCCGCCGCCCCTCGCCGTTGCGCCCCCCCTGCCGCCTGCGCACGGGTCGCCGTGCCGCTGCCCCGCCGCTCCGCCATGGGCTTGACCCCGCCGCCGCACCACGAACCGCTGCCATGGCCGCCTCGCCTCCAGCTTGCCCCGCGCCGCAGTCCTTCACTGCCGGCCCCGCCTAGGAGCGCCGTCGCCGGATCCGGCCCCCTCCTCGTCGGATCTGCCTCCTCCGGCCAGCCCCGCCTCGTCCCCGGCCGCCTTCAGCCGTGGCATCGCCGATAGAGGCCATTGCCATGGCCTCGGGCCTCCCCAACCGCCGCCGGGACCGCGCCGTCCCGGATCGGCCTCGTCCGCCCGGGTCCAGCCAACCAAACGGCCCGGACCGGCTGGATCCGCCCATCCCGCACCTTCCCGCGAGGTTAATTCCACTAAGTCTTTTTATTCACTGTCTGTAAGATCATGTTTGTATTTTGAACTACTTGCATTTTGGAAACCGTGTTTCTGATTGAGATGTGTTATATATGTAAATTCATCTACTCAATATGCTCTACATGATGGCATCATTCGCATGCATGATAGGAATCATATACATGATCAAAACTTTGTTGCAAAATTGCATTCCATCGTAGGCGGAAAATCTGTTATTTTATTCAAACTTGGCTTGACAACTGGAACTACTCTGTAGTTCCTTTGCATGTGGTGTCTTCATGAAAATTGCTCTATGTAATGTGTACTTTCATGCCACGCCTCTGGTTGCTAGGTAAAACTTTATTTGCATGCCTATATGTTGCTCTAAAGAAGCCATCGTGATAATCTCAAATATGTTAACGTTAAGTTCCATTTTGAGAGCGTCATATTAAGCAATACATGACCCGTATGAAGTTGTGCCAATGGATTTATTTGTAGTATGCCATGTCTAGTTGATGTTAGTTTATTTTTCATGCCATGGATTCCTTGTGTAGCTGTAGTTTTCATCATGCATACATGCGTACTGAATGTTGCTGTTTTGAGGGGTCTAAATAATTCTAAGTCTGAAACTGTTATTTTGTTGTCATGTTGCCATGTGATTTGCTAGTGTTCTAGGACTCTTTTAGTGTTGCCACAATGGAGTGCTTTGTTAACCATGTTATGCTCTACCATGTTGTGCCATTAGTTTACTTATATAGGATTTTCATCATATGTTTTTCAGTTGTCCAACATGCCAATCTGTTAAAAACTGCTGCCCTTGTCTACTCTAATTTTAACTAAGTCTGAGAATCTGGTTATTTCAGAATGCCATGTTGTGTTGATGTTTGCCATGATTCTGTGCATAATTTGATGTTGCCATAATGGAATGAATTTTAATGCATCATGTCCTATACCTTGCTCTTAAATTTCATGCCAATATATGACTTGTAGCATATAGTTTTAGTGTTGTCAATATGCCTCCAGGTTAACTTTCCTCTGCTAAAACTGGTATTTTTCACTAAGTCCTTAACTGTTGTTCCAATATGCCTTCTTCTGAGCTCGTTTCCTATTGATCCATGCCTCTACTCAATTTGCTAGTATGATATGAATTGTTGTGTATCATGTAAGCTACAGCACCATGCCTTGTTTGTGCATTTTAGATTCTTGTAGCCTATTAGTTTGCGGTGTGCAAAATGCCGTGTTGCTGTTTTGGGCAGATTATAGCTAAAACTTGTGGTGGTTGTTATGGTTGAACCGTTGCTCCATTTTGAACATGCCACATATGAAACTTGCTTCGAATTCCAAGTAGTTTCATAATATCTTGTTACATCCATGATTTAACATGTTTGTGGTCGTCGTTTGCATGCATTTTGCATTCATGACACATTCATCTTGTGTTGGTCATATCTTTTAGGCCGTAGCTCCGTTTAAAATGATCTATATATGTAAATAGCTTAGAATGACATGTAGAATCACATGGTGCATTTTGTTTGGCTTTTTAACAAATATGAAACATGATTAGTTCAGATCTGGACCAATTTCGAAATTAACACATGGGGTCGTTTCGGAAATGCTATATGTTGTTTCCGACCTCATTTAATATGCCTAGATGTCTAGTTTACTTATGCTTCACCTCTTGCCATGTTAAACAACATTTAAACTTGCCATGTAAATAAACGAGAGTGAACTAAATTATTTGAACATGGAGTTTCGTCAATATGTAACTCGTTGCATATTGAGCTTCACTTAATGTGTAGAAGTTGATTGTTGTGCTTTGCCATGTCATGCATAACATGCATCATATTTGATATGCATCATGTCATGCATATGTTGTGGTGTTTATCATGTGTTGATTGTTGTTTCCGGATTGCTTCTTATCGGTAGAGTTCCGATCGCATTCGGAGTGTGAGGATTCGTTCGACTACGTTGACTCGTCTTCTTCATGGCTTCGTTCTTCTTCCAAGCAGGATCTCACGCAAGATGACCATTTCCCTGGATACCACTACTATCGTTGCCATGCTAGTTGTCTCGTTTCTATCGCTATGTCTCGCTACCTACCACATGTTTGTCAAGCCTCCCAAAATGCCATGATAAGCCTCTAACCCTCCATATCCCAGCAAACCATTGTTTGGCTATGTAACCGCTTGCTCAGCCCTTCTTATAGCGTTGCTAGTTGCAGGTGCAAGTTGTTTCCATGTGCCAACATGGATATTTTTTGAGATATCACAATATTATTGCTATTTAATTTAATGCACATATATACTTGGTAAAAGGTGGAAGGCTTAGCCTTTTGCTCGGTGTTTTGTTCCACCTTTGCCGCCCTAGTTACTTGTGTACGGGTGTTATGTTCCATATTGAGCGCTCCTAACATGCTTGGGGTTGTTATGGGGACCCCCTTGATTTTCGTTTTGGGATAAAATTCTTCCGGCAAGGCCCAACATTGGTACTACATTTGCCTAATAACTAATAAACCTGCATAGGGAGTAATTAACCCGAGGATCTTTAATCAACAACCCGGGCCAATGCTCCTCATGAGTGTTGGTCCAAAGTAGAGCACCGTGCGGGGCCAACCCGGGGCAACTCGAGAGATGTCTATCAGGTCACTGTACGCTTCGCTTATCCGTCGTGTCCTGAGAACGAGATACGCGGCTCCTATCGGGTTCGTCGACACGTCGGGCAGCCTTGCTGGATTTGTTTTACCTTTCTCGAACGTCTTGTGCACGGGATTCTGAGGAAACTTTGGGCTATCTCGAGGTTGAGGTTTTCCACCGGAATTCTGAGGATACTACGGGCAATCCCACTGTTGAGGTTTTCCACGCAGCGTGTGGTTAGTTTGTGATGGATGAGTTGGAGCACCCCTGCAGGGTTAAATCTTTTCGAGAAGCCGTGCCCGCGGTTATGTGGCAACTTGGAGATTTGTTTAACATCCGGTAATAGAAAACTTAAGTAAACTCAATTAAAATACACCAACTGTGTGCGTAACCGTCACTGTCTCTTCTCATGAGTTCTGAACCGAGAGAGAACACGGTGGGGTTATGTTTGACTCGTAAGTAGGTGTTCAGGATCACTTAGTGATCATTACTAGTTCACGTTCGTTTATGCGATGATCACCCCCCCCCCCCCTTATTCTTGTACTTGTAAGTTAGCCACTCAAATAAATGCTTAGTGCTTGCTGCAGCCTCACCACTTAACGATACCTCACCCAATAAGCTTTGTTAGTCTTGATACCCTTGGAAATGAGATTGTAAAGCACCTGGGGCTCACAGATTACCACAACAATAGTTGCAGGTACAGGTAATGCGACCCTTTGACGTGAGCGCGATGCTTGTTTGATTTGGAGTTCTTCTTCTTCATCATCAATCATAGGATGGGTTCCAGGCCGGCAGCCTGGGATAGCAAGGATGGATGTCACATTTATCGTTTGATTTCGTTAGTAGTCGGACCCTGCTCTTTTGTATGGTGATTGATTGTATTGTTGTATTGTGATGATCATGATTTAGCTTGTGGCGAGTGTAAGCCAATTCCATATACTCATCTCTTCTTTACATGTACTTGTAACGATATCCATTGTTGCGAAATGACGAGATGCGCTTCTATCCCTATCGAGGCCCCCGAGGCAAAATAAGGATAGGATCACATCTTGGGCGTTACATGCTTATACCCCAAGTATTCTTTTCTCCTCTCAGTGAAAGAAGTTTTCACCTCTTCGTTGATCTCAATCAAATCAATTGTTTCCGTTATTTCTCGGTTGTCACCTCATAATTTTGAGATGTTTTCCATAAGCCCACAATGAGCTTATTCTTTTCGTTGTTGATTTCCCAACAACTCCGTTCAATCCTTCTTTGTAAGGATGCTTTTCAAATTCAATCCTGGTAGAATTTGTCCTTTTCTTGTTCGTTCTTTTCCAACGGTCTTGGTTCTATTCTTTTGTTCCGGAGGCATTGTGATGTTGCTCCCTTTGACCCATCATTTCGTTTTATCAAGATCATGTTATTATTTTGATTATCCATTTAACCGGAGTGTTGTGTCCTTTTTTCAAGTTCTTTTCATCTTATCAATTTTTGCATCTCTTTTCAATCGAAGTGTTGCATAAATTAATTCTTTCTCATTCTTTGTCTATCATGTTTCAACTGGAGTGCTTTCGAGTTCTTGCTTATTTATTGTGTCAGTCTTCATCTCTTTGCAACCTCCGACATTCGTTGGTTTCACTCCTTTGTCAAGAAGTAACTTAATTTTACCTCTTCCACTTTCTCTTCCTCTTCTTATTCTAAGATCTCGGGGCAAGATATCTTTGTAGTGGGGGAGAGTTGTAATAGCCCGAGACCAACAATCCAAATGCCTTTGATATATTTCGTTGTCGCTGTGTGATTCAAGTGTTTGTCGCATTCATCATCGCATCATTCACATTGCATCCGCACTCCATTGCCGTCATTTTTTAAAACTTGCATTCATTCATAGTTTCCGGTTCTCCCTGTGTCGTCGTTGACCATTTCCAGACCAACCACACTTGCATGCGCCCGCGACATCGTTAAAATAATATTTTTAAACTAGGAAATAAATTTTCTCGGAATAGGTTGAAAGTTGGCGTGCGGTCTTATTATATCATAGGTAGACCGGCTGCCAAATTATGTCGTATTCGGAGTCTGATTTATACCCCAACTGTTAAACTATAGCGGCAATATAGCCGGTTAAATTATCAGACGTTTTCAGCATTATAAAACATGGTGCCGGGCTGCCCGTTTTCCGTCTCTTATAAATTCCTAGCCTCTCTGCACAGTGCACATACACCACTCGCAACCTACCCCGAAAACTCCGCCCGGACCCGAATTTGGCTGTTGTGACCAGTGGGTTCGGATCAACACCAAAATACCCCAAATATCTTCTGTTTCTTCATTTGTCTCCCCTAACCTATTGTTCTTGACCATCCGATCTAATCGAAGGGTCCAAATAGTCCCACCTTTGACCACCTACTATATATATCCGGACAAATCCCATCGTAGCCGCAGCCACCCTCACCACTCTCTCTCGGGATCCCCGCTAAATCCACCTGCATCATCCCTCGATTTCCCAAACCGACCAACCATCTCTCCTCCCAGATCCCCCACGCCTCAACTGCTATGATCCCGAGCTCCTCCTCCTCTGCTCGTCCCGCGTCGCGACGCTGCACCTATCATGGAGTCCATGGCGCTGCCCCGTTCTTCTTCAAGCCGCCCCCGCGTCTGCAACCCTCGCGCGAGGCTGCGAGCTCTTATGTACGAGCTGACGAACAACCCAGCAGCAGCAGCTTGTCCTAGTCGCCCTCTCTCTCGCTGCCCTTCTCTGCTTCTTTTCTTCTCCTTGCTTCTCCCTCTATCTCTTATGCTCTCTCCCTCCCATGACAGGAACCACCATGGCGCTCCTCCACCGAAGCTCAACGTCGGTCGTCATCCTCTTCCGCGCCCAGATCCCATCGTCCTCGAACGGATCCACACGTCATCTCGCCATTGCCTCGAACCCCTATCGTGCTACCGCATTGACCCCCTCTAGGAGCCGCTGCCTGCATCAAGCTGCAGCATGCCGCTGCACCCGCCTTGTTCGATCGCCTGCGTGAGCCAGTCGCTCTGCTTCCTTGCCAGCCCAGCTGCCCCATCCTACCTCTACATTCGCCCTGTGGGCCATTACACCGAGCTGGGGTGGAGCCGGGATGGAAGGATGTCCTTGAAGGAGCCATACTATTTCACATATTTATGTTTATATGTGATTGATATTGCTTCTTGTTTCTATGCATGTTAAAATCTTAGAAAGATCCCTCGTTAATATCAAACACATTGTCATTCCGGATGTTGCACCTTCGCATGTCAAGTAAGTCTAGTGGTGGGCTCATAAAATTGAGGTGCCACTAGGTGTCCTTGAACTGGAGGGTTTGTGTCGGACACAGACATGCACTGCATCAGGTTAACTTGACAAGGCTATCAAAACGGTTTTGGGCCTTGTGGCAACACTACTGTAGGATGGTCCAAAGACGACACATCAATCAGAGACCCTTCGACGAAACTGTGTGCGATGCACGAATCGCAAACGGTATAGTTCAAGCTCCGTCACCAATAATGCGAACTGTATGTGATGGCGGACTCATCAAATACGATTCATAAAATAGTTGCGTGTGTGATCTAAGGCACACAGATTGTTCTTATGAACCATTTGTGATTAGCAAAGATAATAGAAACAGTTACACAGATCCAGATGTGTGCGATAGTGGGCACACAGTTCACTACCATAAACTGTGTGCGATAATATAGCAGAACACAAACGATTTAGTATAACAAGATGTGTGGGATATAGGGCACACAGTTCAATACATAAACTGTGTGCGATGACATAGCAGAACACAAACAATTCTACATAACAAGATGTGTGCGATAGAGAGCAAACAGGTGAGTAATCAGAATCGTGTGCGAACACAAGAAATAACACAAACGATTGGTGTATATAACATGTGTGTGTTGTGGGGAAACGGTTGCTGGTATACAATTTGTCAGCAATTGATGAAATCATTACCGACGGGTTTCGTAGTTTTTTCCGTGTGTACTATGATTTGCTCTGTCTGCACAACATCAATGCTGCCTACAGGTCACTCGGGTGAACTATTTGCGATGAGCCAAAATAACACAAACAGTTGCACAGATATAGATGTGTGCGACACACGGCATACCGTGCGCTCGGATGAAATGTGCGAGCCAAAATAACACAAACAATTAGGCGTAACAAAATGTGTGTGATGCTGATGCCCAGCAAACAGGTCAGTGATCTAAATTGTGTGGAAAGACAGAAAATAACACAAACAGATAATAACACAGACGATTCCTGGTAATAAGCACCTGATTCAGAAAGTGATAGCACAAATTATCATTCGCACTACTACATAATCGACAAAACAACATAATAGTGACATTACATATCAGCAAGGTTCAAAAAACAGCAAAACGGAAACAACTACTCGTTGGCGTTGTTGTGGGGCTGGCCTGTTGGTTCGCCAGTGTCAAAATATCGTTTACGCTCATGCAACATCCTCTCTATGGAAGAAGGATCCACTTTCGGGTTGGCGATGACCATGTTCTTGAATGCTTCATAGGCCTGACCTTTCCTCTGCTCCTGCTCCATCACAGTAGCTCCGGTCTCATGGAAAATCCCGTCCACGACCAAAGGCGTGCGTACGACCCTCCGACGACGGAGATATTCAAAGCGGTCATAAACACGAAACCCAAGAACTGCGCGTTGTGCTAGAGCGGTAGCAGACTCTAAGGAGGGTGCTGCCCATACTGAGGCCAAATACACGCGAGCCGCCAAGGCAACAACGAACTGATCGGCGCATGATACCCTTTCGAAGGCCACAGCCGCGCGTTCCGCGTACAGAACCACGCTTGCCCGCAACTAATATGATGTAACCTTCGGATTTTCCGCTCTTGCCGCCAAGGCCTCCGGACCCTCAGCAGCGCATACCGCCCAGGTCTCCGGAGCCTCAGCACCGCGTAACGCTTCCAAGGCCTCTGGGCCCTCAGTAGCGCGTACCACCGCCGCCGCCGCCGGCTCCTCCGCGCATAAGATCTGCCTCAACCGCGCGCTCCTTCACCACGGGCTCCTCCATGCAGATGACATGTGTAATGTTGAGGATTTTGTGGAGGCGAGGATAGTGGGGGAGAAGAAGGCCAGATTTGTGGGGTGCGAGAGGGGAAAGATACGGTGGAGAGCGAATAGTGGTCATATTTATTTATGACCCTATACACGATTACAAACAATTGCTATATGTGTTCCGTGTGCGATTATGTGTGCACCGGAAAGAACTCAAAAACTATGAAAATGCTTCCCGCGCAAGAGCAAGCGCCAGCCACAACAGTAAATTATAAAATCCCCAACCCCCTTGGCAGCAGCTAGCTATAAATAACCACAGCGATGGCCGGCGGTGGCGAGTCAATGATCCCCTGGCTAGTTGCCACACACACCATCAAACCCCCAATGGCCGACGACAGGTGGAGTTGGGCGACGGCCGAATCAAGGCCGCCGACGCGATGGTTGGCTTGAGGATCGACGGCCATGCCGCTACCTATCCCGACTGTGGTAAGAGGAGGCAGGAAGCAGGACATGAGCTAGCCAAGAGGTTATCCAGGGTCATCTTGAAAGGAGCTCGGGATCGCCAGCTGGCGATACTGCGGGCTCGGCGCAGAGTGCGCCGGATGGTGCGGGCGACGAAGCAGGAACCGCGATGTCGCAAGGACAACTACGTCAGTGGCCGCCGCATGAGGTGCAGGCTTATGTCCCAGATTGAGGAGGACATAGCTCCGGACACCGGGGGAGGACTTGCGGCCGTTGCTGCAGTGTTGGTGATGGCCAGGGTCTCATCGGCCGCCAGGACGATGTACCTACCGGCGAACACCACAGTCCTGGTGAGAGCCGCGTCCGAGGCAGTAACGGCGATCACCAATGTCGAGGCTGACCCTTCCTCGGTCGATCAAGGTATAGGTCATCGACTTGGCGACCTCCTGTCCTCCTGAGCCAAGGAACGACACGATATCGATGGAAGTGTGTTGGATCGGCGTTAGGGGCAGTATCACTTTTGTGCGCACGCAGTTCATATGTATTATATTGATGTAAAATAGCGAACTAATGTTTTGTAAATTACTCCGCCAACTATGCACCGTACCAATTTGAGCATGTAAATGCTCGATTGAATTCCTCATGCCTGATTTGTGCTTGCACTGTGGACACTACGGTGGCATTCGTCGACGGCATCCAGCTGCGACAGGCGTCGTCGAGCTCGAAAATTTGGGCGGGCCGAGGTCGAGAACGTGCAACTATACAATGATGCGAATGAGGACAAGGGGGGGGAGAGGGTCCTCATAGGAAACGGTTCGTAAACATGAAACGTGGGTGATTTATGCCATTAAAGTTTGTGTTGGTAGCTTAATTTAGTGCATGTACGAACCAAAATCCCAACTAGAGTATACGGGTGTGAGGGGAGAAGTGTGGAATGCAGTTCGTTCGCGGTGCATCCTACGATGCGCATGCGCGATCCGTGTGGCTGGGGTTCTGTCCAATTAGAACACAGCGCAAAATGGGGTGAACGCACACGGCATTCGCAAAGTAACTGTTTGCCCAAACAAATCACAAAGTTTCAAGGGAAACCCATATTTCCTTGGTCGTTTCTCCATTATTATTTTTTCTACTATCAACATACCCACTAGAATGCACCGTGTCCAAATTTCACATTCTTTCAGGCTCGTTTACCATATTTAGTCATTTTTGTGTACTTTTCTAGGCATTTACTGCTTATAATTCAAGTTTGAACGTTTTGTACATGAAAAGGTGTTCAAAACATGTTACCCCGTGTGGTGCCCAGGCATGACCTCAATATGATTGGGTAAATATATGAGGAGGTATGGATAATGTCGTGATACACACTCTTCATATATCAGACTATCACCTATGGAGTTTCATGTTTCGGAGAGCGAAATAGCCATGTTTTGAAGGGGAACCCATATTCCCTTTGTCCTTTGAACTTGATTTATTTTCTACGATCACCATACCGACTAGAATGCACCGTGTCGGAATTTCACATTTTTCAGGCTGGTTAATCGTATTTAGTCCTTTTTGTGTACTTTCTAGGTCTTTTGTGCTTATAATTCAAAGTTCGAACGTTTTGTACATGAAAAGGTGTTTAAAAAGGACTCAAAAATTCATAATTGTGCTGTTCAATAACTTTTCATGTATTTTGCAGGAAATTAATAGAATTTTAAAGGATATGTGTGGGAAGAGGCAACCACAGATGTGTCGTTCATTTGTTTTGTAACCCTAGAAAAATGGAAAACATGCCTGAAAAACATGTTACCTCGTGTGGTGCCTAGGCATGACCTCAATATTATGCCGTAAATATTTGAGGAGGTATGGATAATGTCGTGATACACACTCTTCATATACCGGAGCATCACCTATGGAGTTTCATGGTTCGGGGAGCGAAATCGCCATGTTTTGAAGGGGAACCCATATTCCCTTGGTCCTTTCAACTTGAATTATTTTCTACGATCGTCACACCCACTAGAATGCACCCTGTCCAAAATTTGACATTTTTTCAAGCTGGTTTACCGTATTTAGTCCTTTTTGTGTACTTTCTAGGCCTTTTGTGCTTATAATTCAAAGTTCGAATGTTTTGTACATGAAAAGGTGTTCAAAAAGGACTCCAAAATTCGTAATTGCGCCGTTGAATAACTTTTCATGTATTTTACAGGAATTTAATACAATTTTAAAGGATATGTGTGGGAAAAGGCAACCACAGATGTGTCGTTTATTCTTTTTGTAACTCTAGAAAAATGGAAAACATGCGTGAAAAACATGATAGCTCGTGTGGTGCCTAGGCATGACCTCAATATGACGCCGTAAATATTTGAGGAGGTATGGATAATGTCGTGATACACACTCTTCATATACCGGAGCATCACCTATGGAGTTTCATGGTTCGGGGAGCGAAATGGCCATGTTTTGAAGCGGAACCCATATCCCTTGGTCCTTTCAACTTGAATTATTTTCTACGATCGTCATACCCACTAGAATGCACCGTGTCCAAATTTTGACATTTTTTCAGGCTGGTTTACCGTATTTTGTCCTTCTTGTGTACTTTCTAGGCCTTTTGTGCTTATAATTCAAAGATCAAACGTTCTGTACATGAAAAGGTGTTCAAAAAGGACTCGAAAATTTGTAATTGTGTCCAAAATTTGACATTTTTTCAGGCTGGTTTACCGTATTTAGTCCTTTTTGCATATTTTCCGGGCCTTTTGTGCTTATAATACAGCTTTAAAGGCAAACGTTTTCTTACAACAAACCGTTTGCAGAACATCCGATGGCACAAGAGAGAGAGAATACTTGAATTGTTTCCGACGCGGGATCACCAATTTTCTCTTTTCTCGCACACGGGTATTTAATGTGCTTTGTCTGCATTGCGTGTTCCCCGCCATAAGGTTCGAGTTTCGCTGCCAAAATTTCAATAGGCGCGCGATTTCAGAAGTTATTCCTCCCACCCCATACCCACCCATCATATTTCCCCCCTATCCCCACCGCCCCCCTCTAACTGCAGCCCAAACCGCCGCCACCGCCGCAACCAACTCTATGTTCTACGCCAGTCTCGCTCGTCGATCTAGTGAGGTAACCTCCGATATCCATCACCGCCCCGGCCCGATTGGTCAAATGGAGCCTGCGAACCACCCTCATGCCTTCGCATCCCCACCCCCTATCGCCGAGCATCCCCGTGTAAGCCCAACGACATATCGTGCGGAGCTCGAGGAGCTGATCATGGCGGTCGATGGCATGGTGAATGCTATGCGTGCCGACCCAGAGGAAAACCTTGCCGCTGACGTCGCCAACTTGGTGTGTGCTCTGGCCGAGATGAAATGCCCAAGAAACTACCCCTCGGGACTTAACAAGTATGAAATGTCCAGTTCATTTTTACGAATACCACTATAGCAATGTTTAACCGTGTCAATTTCAGTTTCAACAGTACACGTTTAAATTGCCATGTTAGGTTTTCTGTACTCTGTAGTTAACACGTGTGTTGTTCATTTCAATTATACGCACTGTGTTGTTCAAGTATGAACTGTCCAGTTCAATTTCACCAATACCAGTTACAAACTTACAATGCCTATGCTAGGTTGCTTTTAAGCCTGCTGTAGTGAATAGTTATATCTATTTATTATGCTGTCCATTCGGTACTGTGCTACTCTTCGCAAAGAAGATATCACTGGAGATGATGTCCTTCACTTACCATTAGATATTTTTGGTGGATGTTAACCCTGTTGTAATTGACATGCCTTTCCATGTACTTGCATAGTGTCAAAATGCACGATGATGTTGTTTAGCGTCGAGGTTAGTCACATCCCAATATCTTATATTATTTTACATCTTTTGTTCAGTTGTAGTTTAGCTTCGAACATTTACTTGTTGCTTGTAGGTACATATGTTAGAGGTACTGATCCATGCTACGACCAGCAGGAACACCTAGCCACCGACTTTCTGCGGGCTCTGGCCGAGTTGAAGTACCCCAGCAACTACCCCTCGAGATTTACCAAGTATGAACTGGCTCTTGATGTTTAAGCGTGTCAATTTCTGTTTCACTGGTACAAGTTTTAATGACTATGTTAGGTTGTGTGTACTCTGAAGTTAACACATCCAGTTTAATTTCACCAATACCAGTCCCTTTGTTACCGTGCTACTCCTCGCAATGAAAATATCACCGGAGATACTATCGTTTAATTAACATTTGCTATTTTTGGTGGATGTTAACCCTGTTGTATTTAACACGCCTTTCTATGTGCTTATGTAGGGCTACGATGCGCGATGCTGTTGTTTACCATCGAGGTTAGTCACATGCCATTTTCTTATAATATTTTACATCATTTGTGCAATTGGAGCTTAGGTTCTAACATTTATTTGTTGCTTGTAGATACATATGTCAGCGGTACTGATTCATGCTTCGACCCCCTTTGCATATCGGGCAATGAGATAAACATGAACAAGCATCAAGTGAGGAAACTAAGAAAAATTATTAGGCAGAAGAGACATCTGATTGGAATTAAACTCTTTATTTATACTTTATCCAAGACATCAGTGAACTTTAGGATGGTAAGTAATCTGTTGCCTTGTTTTCCAGCCTAGAAGAAGCTACTCTATTAGACATGAATACCTGAAAGTTGCCTCTTTTCAGTGGTTTCCGAAGGAATTTACTCAAGATTACCTAGCAAACTACCTCACCGATGTGGAGGCAACGAAGGTTATAATATATAATTCATGCTACCATTATAATGGTCTAGAAGTCTTCCTTAAGGCGGCGAAGGATTGACGGGCGATCATCACAAGGGGTTGGACAAAAGTTGTGCTCACCTTTGGCATGGAGGAGGGCACATTATGGGTATTCCGCTTCTTCAACACCATCGACAGCCAAAAGCATTTACAATTCTCTCTTCACCTTTACCGCCTCTAGTACTATATATTGTGGTTCATCATATTTTATCTTCTACCGAACTATGTAACCATGGAACATGTACCCAGCTTTTGATTTATGCATTGGCTGTTGAACCATTGTAATTAGGGTATGCTTGATGGATGTGAAATCCACATTTCATAATTAAAAATTTGAAATTTCCATTTCTAATAATAAATTACCGAAAATAAGCTATTAGGTAACAAATTATAGCGCACACAGTTAGAACGATTAAACCGTGTGCGATGGTATCATATGTCACACACGATTGTTTGAAGAATAGTGTGTGTGATTATCAGCTTTACAACATACGATCGCATATTTTGCACGTGTGGGATGCGCGCACTGTCACACACGCGTTTGCACGTCGTAACCGTGCGCGCTTGCCGTCAATAGCACAAACGGTTCCAAACCTGCGTGCGTGTGTTATGTAGGACGATAAGAAGACCATTGACATACGTTTCGCGTGTGCGATCGGAAAAACTATCGCACATCAATATATCTGTGCCATCGCCTCAGATGTGTGCTTGATCAGAAACATAACGTCAAAGTGTGGCATGTGGGATAGGCTACGAGTTTACAAACGTTTACGTTAGGCGAATCGTCAGCAGGCACTCGCACCATCGCAGACGATGTTTCGGTGTCGTGTGGGATGACCCCCCTATCGCCCACACATGCAAGGTGACGGTTCGGAACTACATCGCGGAAAGGGATTAAAAACCATTTGTATAGCACGTAACGGTACCAGTGCAAAGAAGGCCGGGAGTCGGGGTATGAGATACCTACCTGACCGACATGAGTCGTATAGAGATACGATTAGCAAGGAGTTGCTTATTGAATAGTCAATTTCGCTAGCAGTGACGCTAAATCTCACTAGTCGCTTGCGCTAGTCGGATCCTGAATCACTGAGAGTTTGCGGAGGGATGCCGACTTCAGTGGGAGTAGTTCTGTTTAAGGCTTGAATTACTCAGCATAAACACATTGCTTAGCGATTGCATATTTTTTGTTGTAGATCAATGGCACCACCTGCTCAACCCAACTTTGCATTGAAATCAATTCTGGAAAAGGATAAACTGAATGGAACAAACTTTACCACCTGGTATAGAAATTTGAGAATTGTTCTCAAGCACGATAAAAAGGAACATGTTCTAGAGGATCCACTTCCAGAGGAACCTGCCAAGAATGCTAGTGCTACAACCAAGAATACCCACCAGAAACTCGTTGATCAATCAAACGAGATCAGCTGCCTGATGCTAGCTTGTATGGAGCCCGATTTGCAACAACATTTCAAAAACATTGAGGCTTTCGAGATGATCGAGAGTCTCAAGAGCATGTTTCAGGTGCAGGCTAGGACCGAAAGGTTCAACGTCTGGCTATCCTTGATGGATTGCAAGCTGAAAGAGGGTGATCCACTGAGCCCGCATGTGATCAAGATGATCCGGTACGTGCAAGCTTTGGATCGGTTAGGCTTCCTACTTGGGGACGAGCTGTCCACGGATGTAATTCTGGGTTCTCTTCCACCTAGCTATGGGACATTCATCTCGAACTATCATATGCACAACATGGATAAGAAGCTCACTGAATTGCATGGGATGCTCAAGGTGGCAGAGCAGGATATTAAGAAAGGCACGCATCAAGTGTTGATGGTGCAGAAATCGGCTAAGTTCAAGAAGACTTGGTCCAAGAAAAAGGCTAAGGGCACGGAGCAGGTTGTCTCTACCACGGAGCAAAGTTGGGACCGAACTCAAAGACCATTTACTTTTATTGCAAGGAACCTGGTCACTGGAAGAGGAACTATAGCAAGTGGCTTGCCGAGCATGGCAAGAAGGCTGGTAGTACGACTTCAAGCAAAGGTACACTTGTTACATATGTTATAGACATTTACCTTGCTAACATACCTAGTAGCTCTTGGGTATTTGATACTGGATCGGTTGTTCATATTTGCAACTCGATGCATGGGCTGGTTAGAACTAGGCGTGTGGCACAAGGGGAGATTGACATCAGGGTTGGCAATAAAGCAAGAGTTGTTGCGTTGGAGGTCGGCACGATGCAGCTCAAGCTTCCTTCTGGATTTATTTTGGAATTGAATAATTGTTATTAAATTCCCGCACTTAGTTGGAACATTATTTCTGCCTCATGCTTGATGAGTCAGGGTTATGAATTCAGTTTAAAGGACAATGGTTGTTCATTTTATTTGAATGGAATGTTCCACGGCTATGCACCCATTGTAGATGGGCTATTTATTTTGAATCTGGAAACGGAACCAGTCTATAACATGAATGTTAAGAGGCATAAGCCTAATGAGATAAATCCGACTTACTTCTGGCATTGCCGGGTTGGACATATTAGTCTAAAACGCATGAAGAAGCTACATGATGATGGACTCCTAACTTCGTCCGACTTTGGGTCGTTCGAGACATGTGAATCATGCTTGCTCGACAAGATGACTAAGTATGCTTTTTCAAAGAGATGCGAAAGGGCGTCTGAGCTGTTGGAGCTTATACATAGTGATGTGTAGGGTCCAATGAGCACAACGGCCTGAGGTGGCTATCAGTACTTTATGACTTTTACTGACGACTTGAGTAGATATGGATATATCTATTTGATGAGGCACAAGTCGAAACTTTTGAAAACTTCAAAGAGTTTCAAAACAAGGTTGAAAATCAGCTCGACAAGACAATAAAGCTTCTACGATCAAATCGTGGAGGTGAGTACATGAGCCAGGAGTTTGATGATCATATGAAAAGCCAAGGTATAGTACCTCAGCTCACACCTCCGGGTACGCCGTAGAGAAACGGCGTGTCAGAACAGAGAAATCGAACCTTGTTAGACATGGTCCGATCGATGATGTGCAAATCGGATTTACCCTTTTCATTCTGGGGATACGCTCTGGAAACTGCAGTTTTCACACTTAACAGGGTACCATCAAAATCCGTAGACAAGACACCACATGAGATGTGGACTGGGAAGAGTCCTAGTTTGTCTTTTCTAAAGATTTGGGGTTGTGAAGCATTTGTCAAGCGACTCATGTCGAACAAGCTTACACCCAAATCAGATAAATGCATATTTGTGAGATATCCGAGGGAAACCTTAGGATACAACTTCTACAACCGGGAAGAGAACAAAGTCTTTGTTGCTCGGAACGGGGTTTTCCAAGAGAAAGAGTTTCTCAGTCAGGAAGCCAGTGGGAGAACGATGCGACTCGATGAAATTTGAGACCCACTCAGGGATGACTGGGCTGGTGATGAGATTGTACCGGAGTTGGTCAGGAAACCTGTAGTGGAATCGGCACCGGACTCATGAAGGTCGGAAAGATTGCGTAGAGTGCGCGATGTGTTGTTGCTAGAAAGCGACGAGCCGGCCACATATGCGGAAGCGATGGTGAGCCCAGATTCCGAGGCATGGCTGGAGGCCATGAGATCCAAGTTAAAGTCTATGGATGATAATCAAGTCTGGGACTTGGTTGATCCGCCACCTGGCGTAATTGCCATTGGTTGCAAATGGGTCTTTAAGAAGAAAACCGATGTATTTGCTTGTCGCTAAAGGTTATGGACAAGTTCAAGGAAATTGACTACGACAAGACCTACTCGCCGGTAGCGATGCTAAAGTCAGTGAGGATCATACTAGTTATAGCTGCATATTTCGATTATGAGATATGGCAGATGGATGTCAAAACGGCTTTCATTCATGGAAATTTAAAGTAGGATGTATACATGATAGAGCCTGAAGGTTTTGTCGATCCAAATAATGCTAGTAAAATATGCAAGATCGAGAGATCCATTTATGGATTGAAGCAAGCAGCTCGGAGGTGGAACATTCATTTTTATGAAGTCATCGTTGACCTTGGTTTCATCAAGAACGAAGAGGACTATTGTTTATACAAGAAGTCTAGTGGGAGCTCAGTAGTATTCTTGATCCTGTATGTGGATGACATACTGCTGATCAGAAATGATGTTTCGATGCTGAACTCAGTCATGGAATCATTGAATGGCAAGTTTTCGATGAAAGACCTTGGAGAAGCAGTATTGATTTTAGGCATCAAGATCTATAGAGATAGATCGAAGAGGCTGCTCGGCATAAGCCAGAGCACGTACATAGACAAAGTGTTGAAGCAGTTCAACATGAGTGAGGCCAAGAAAGGATTCTTGCCCATCTCACATGGTATAAGGCTAAGCAAGACTCAGAGTCCTACGACCTCTGATGAGCGAAAACAGATCAGTAGGATTCCGTATGCTTTGGCAATAAGATCCATCATGTATGCCATGCTATGTACTCGACCTGATGTTGCCGATGCAATAAGCTTAACAAACAAATACCAGGCTGACCCAGGTGAGAGTCACTGGGAAGCAGTGAAAACTATCCTGAAGTACCTGAAAAGGACTAAAGAGATATTCCTAGTTTATGGAGGTGAGGAGGAGCTCTGCATAAAGGGTTACGCTGATGCTAGTTTCCAAACCGACAGGGATGATTGTCGATCATAAACTGGATTCGTGTATGTCATGAATGGAGGAGCAGTGAGCTGGACGAGTTCCAAGCAAGATACGGTGGCCGACTCCACAATAGAGGCCGAATACATTGCGGCTTGTGAAGCAGCAAAGGAAGGTGTTTGGATTCAAAAGTTCCTGGAGGATCTTGGTGTGTTCCCGGGCTTGGCAAAGCCGTTTTACCTGTATTGCGACAATTCAGGTGCCATCGCATAGGCCAAGGAGCCGAGACAACACCACAAGACCAGGCACATAGACCGAAAGTATCACCTGATATGAAAGCTCGGAAAGAATGGTGATACTAATTTATGCAAGATTCATACAGATGAAAATGTTGCAGATCTGTTGACTAAGCTGCTTCCACAACCCAAGCATGAGGGGCACATTAGAGGTATGGGCATTCGATGTCTATTTGATTGACTCTAGTGCAAGTGGGAGACTGTTGGAGATATGCCCTAGAGGCAATCATGTATGATGTAATTCCTATGTTTTTATGAATAAAGATAGTCCTTGGACATTATCAATGATGTGTATTAACAAGTACGTGTCTTGTTTGTGAGACTATGCATTGTATGACGACTGTCCTAAATGGTCTCTAGTCGAAAGGGCTGTGTGGACGCGCAGCCAGTTAGACTAGCATATGACACGATGGATGGCACGGTCTCACTGACCATGTAGCATTGGATGCTAGCCGAATAATAAGGACTCAGAAAGATCTGGTCGGATTCGATGTAGTCGGATCCGAGTTGAGATAAGGTCTGAGTTGGACAGACCCAACTATGAGACGCAACGATATGTCATCTGTGAGTCTCTATTACAACATACGTTCTATGTCCTAAGACCTAAGCTGGCACATGTACTCGGGATGGTGATAGACCTGCTTTTCGCTGACCAAACGCTACTCCGTAACTAGGTAGTTATAAAGGTAGGTTTCGGGCATGTCCAGACCCATGCCGCGAGACATGGTCGAGCAAGATGAGATTTGCCCCTCCGTTCAGGAAAGATATACTCTGGGCCCCTCGTGTGTGCCGACCAAGATAAGCATGGCCATGCGACAAGGATTATGAGATAATCTGTTTTGTGGTCGGCATCACTAAAAGAGAAAGAGGTCGGGCTAACACAAGGATGACAGACTCGCCTTGAGACCGACAACATATATCGTGTGGCAAAGGGAACAGAAGTATGAAGTACAGGTTCGCCTAACCAGCTTCATCTGACACTTGGAGTTGGCACACTTTGCTAGAGGCTGCTGCCGACTAGTCGAGCCGGATGTGATCTGACTCGCGACCAAGTGAACGAGAACCTAAGGGGCCGCGTGCTTAAGGGAATGAACACGTGGGCTTTAGGATCCATGAGAGGCCCAAGAGTTGAGCCCGCGACGGATGCCTATATATAGTGGAGGTGTGGCACACCCATCTGTTTGATCGCTTCGGCACCGTCATTAGGGCTTTGCATGTGTTGCAACTAGCCACCTCCACTCGCCGCCGAACTGTGTGATCGGACCTAGCAGTCCGTCGCATGGTGTTCCTCCTGCATGCGCGGATACCATTAAAGGCAGTGCACTTGCGCCGCTCCGGTGAACCTATACATGGGATCCGGCGACCGGCAATTCGAGGGAGATCGGACCGGCTGTTCGAGGGAGATCAGACGAGGAGGAGACGAACCTCGCGAACGCGCTGCCCCAACTCTACTTCCGCTGCACGGCACTGCGTATCTAGTGGTAACGATCTATGATCCATCTCCATAGCATGTTCTTGGTAGTTTTTTGCGTAGGAAATTTTTAATTTGCATGCGATGCACCTACGGTAGAACCCAACAGATAAAATGTTTGTGGTTGTTGTTTGTATGCATTTTGTATCCATGACATGCTAAACTTGTGTTTGTCATATCTTTTATGCCGTAGCCCTGTTTTCAATGATCTATATATGTAAATCGCTTAGAATGACATGTAGAATCACATGATGTATTTTGTTTTACTATTTAATAAATATATAATATGTTTTAGGCAGATGTGAACAAAATTCCAAATTTGCATATGGAGTCGTTTCGAAAATACTATATGTTGTCTCCGGCCTCAATTATAATGCCTAGATAGATAGTCTAATTATGCTTCATCTATTTCCATGATAAATAACATTTATACTTGTTGGGTACCTAAACAAGAATGAACTAAATAATTCAAGTGTGGAGTTTCGTCAATATGCAGCTCGTTGCATATTGAGCTTCACTTAATGTGTAGTATTTGATTGTTGTGTTTGCCATGTTATGCATAATTGAATGGGCATACATCATATTTGATTATGCATCATATCATGGCTTTGTTGTGGTGTTTACCGTTTCATTTGTTTGTTTATGAAATTATGCACTTTTCTATCAATCGCCCAACAGTAAAAAAAATATGCTATCATGTGACCCTCCAAATTGGTCCCTGAATGGTCGTTATTTTTCATTTATGACCATTTTGTGACAAAAACAATTGGACTAAAGCTGAGCATCGTAAATGAAACTGATGGACCTTTTTTGTGAAATTGTCGTAGAAGGCTAGGACCGAAATAAAAGGTCATAGATTCTACGACCAATTGTTTTGGTCACTGTCGGTGCGCTAGGACAGCGGTATCTAGTGCCCCTGACTTATGCACAGGCAGTAGTAGCAAAACCCATCAACACAAGCGCAAACCAAGCAAGCATTCAAGACCCAGTCTTCGGCAGCAGCAACCTACAAAAGGCCAAGCAACGCCGACAAGACCAACGCAATAGCCCAGGACGGGCTCGGAGCGCGCCAAGCCCATCCCCGGTGCCTGCCGGGGACCGAGGCGCATGCACCTTCAGGAAGACCCGACAAGCCATCCCTCGGCAAGCGTGAGCCGATCGGCCACGGCTCCACCGCATGACAATGCCAGTCACTTGTCGATGTGGTGTTGAGACCCCAGGTGGCTAAGTGGCTCTCGCTAAGCACGTGGCAGCACGCTGGAAGACAAATTATGCCCCCTTGACACCCGTCCATAGGCGTGTCAAGCTGTGGTGCGATAGTTAGCTAGAGCAGTGGTAGGAGCTTGCCGGGGATGCACCCCCGCATGCCACCTAGACTGCATTTATGGCATTTTGTCCTAAGTGCCAGAGTTGGGTATGATAGCACTATTAGCTGTCTAATCATCAGACAATGTTTGTTTTGCCATTGTGGTTGCCCCTTGAGCTATAAAAGGAGGCCCAATGCAAGCTAGCTCACGATTCGGACTTTTGGACACTTGTACTCACGTAGTGGCTCTCCCCGACGACAACCCTTGTCGGGATTGAGCACTGCATGTTCTTCGTGTTCGTATGATCAATGCACCAAAAGAAGGAGTAGGGTTTTACGCTTCACAGCGGCCCGAACCTGGGTAAAACACCAACGTCCCGATCGTTGGGTTGTCTCACCATCTCTGCTCTTTGTGCATGTGACCTCGCCCCCGCCGAACCACAAAGGGACAGACGGCCCCATAGGTGATCGAGTGCATCGAGCCCCGACAACTTTGGCGCGCCAGGTAGGGGTCGCGTCATTTGTGCAAACTCGAGTTCGTGAGCAGCGAGTCGATCTTCATCATCGTCTTCTTCGTCCATGGCTCCGAAGAAGAAGTCTGGTGCGACCGTGCATCCCTCCATTTCAAAGGTTCCCTCGCATGCAGCCGCGGGCGCCATTGGCACCGTGGCGGCTACGAGTGAGGCGGGCATCATGGGCGACGTGGCTGGCGCAGGCGGCGCCACCGTCGTATCCCCCGCAGCCGAGGTTGGAGCTGGGAACGCCGGAGAGGAGCAACAACAACAACATCCTGGCGAGCACGCCCCTGGTACCGCGGGCGGAGGAAATGACCAGTCTCCACCTCCCCGCCGCGCGGATGGGCATGGCCGCCATAGCGGCGCTCAATCCGGAGCAAGCCGTGATCCCCCATCCACGCCCGTCACTAGTGCGGCTACTGGGCGCACACCTCGTCTAGACAAAGACGGAGCGCCGAGCGGGGCCGCGAACCCACGGGCTCGGCCTCCCCCACGTCAGACCACCCCTGCCAGCGGCGCACGGAGACAGGGACACATCGATGCCCCTCCTGGTTCCAAAAGGAGCCAGGCGACGTCGTGGTCCGCCTCTTTCGCCATGCCGGACACGGCATCGGAAGCAATGGCGCGAGCCCAGCTGCTGCTAAACTTCCCGCCGGCGGCTAATAAGATGGACGAGTGGAGAGCTACCATCCATAGTTTGATATCCTTCGTCGAAGCCAACAAATCTCAGCATGCAGATCCATCGCGACGCACGCGCACGGCAACGGCGGCCCGGGCCGGCGATCGTGTCGAGGGGGCCACACCAACGGTGCAGTCCCCTCCGCGACAATAGACCCATGAGCAGCCACAGCAAGCTTCACATGCTGACGAGCTCGATGAGGCACCTATGGCCTCATCTGGCCCGCGCGATCGCCGGGACCAGCGGTGTGTCCTAGAAGATCGGTGGAAAGAAGATGCACGCATCACCATAGAGCGACACCGAGAAGCACACCGTCAGTCTGACAGGCGCAACGGCCCATGTGTTGGCGACCCCGCGCCCAGTGCTGGCGGGTACCTGCCTTACGAGGTTGGGTGCCCTGCCTTCACTCGCGAGCTGCGGCAGGTCCGCTGGCCATCGGTATGAGCTTTCAAGCCAGAGCTGACGGAGAAGTATGACGGAAAACTGAACCCGGCAGAATTCCTGGGTATCTACACGATAGCCGTTCAAGCTGCCGGAGGAAGGGATGAGAAAGTGCTCGCCAACTACTTCCCTTTGGCAGTCAAGCCAAACGTGAAATCGTGGCTGATGCAGCTGCCGGAGAACTCCATTTCATCATGGGCTGACTTGTGCAACGAGTTTGTTGGCGCCTTCACAGGTGGCCACCAGGAGCCAGGGCAGCTCAGCGACTTGCAAGTCCTTCCGCAAAAGGAGGGAGAGACTTTGCGGAAGTACATCTAGAGATTCAGTCGAGTGCACCGCAACATTCCAGAGATACACCCCGCCGCCGTGATTGCCGCGTTCCATTCGAACGTACGCAACAGGAGAATGCGGGCCAAGATGAACGTCAGACTCCCCAAGACCGTCAATGAGCTGTACACATTGGCGGACAAATGTGCTCGTGCTAAGGAAGGAAGGCGACTACCCGGAGAGGAGGCTGGCGTCAAAGTCGATTCGGATGACGACGACGATGCCCCTGGCCCGAAGGGGAAAAGCCGGAGAGCACCTCAACTATGTGGTTCAGATGCACTTTCCCCTGGAGGAAGCCACCAACAACACCGCTGAATATGAGGGACTCCTTGTCGGACTCAGAATCGCGGTGGAGTTGCGAATCAAAAAACTGATCATCCGAGGAGATTCTCAGCTCGTGGTGAAACAAGTCAACAAAGATTATCAGAGCCCATTGATGGAAGCATACGTGGAAGAAGTGAGGAAATTGGAGGAGCGCTTTGATGGGTTGCAAGCAGAGCATGTGCCCCGTGGAGAAAACATCATCGCTAATCACCTATCAAAGTGCGCCGCGCAGAAGCTTCCTGTGTAACCAGGGACTTTTGTCCTCCGCCTCACTCAACCATCAGTATCCCCGTCAGCGATGGCCAGGAAAAGAAGAAAGCTGAACTCCGGCAAGCATTTCCCGGCAGAGCTTCCCGAAGCCGCTGGTAGAGAGGCTGCCGGGGGAAGTCCCATTTCGGTTGGTGAGCAGCTCCCTCCCGCAGAACCTCAGGCTCTTGCGGTCGAGGTAAGCGCTCCCACGAACGAGAAGATGCATTTAGTCCTCGTTGTCGAGCCACAGGCTCCAACCTGGGCACAACATATAGTCCACTTCCTCGAAACAGGAGAACTTCCCAAAGAGCAAGAAGAGGCCAAAAAAGTAGCCCGTCAGTCAAGTATGTACCAGTTTGTCGATGACACCTTGTACAGAAGACGACCGAACGGTGTGAAATTGCGGTGCATCTGCCGGGAGGATGGACTGGAGCTGTTGGCGCATATTCACGGAGGCGTATGTGGCTCTCACATTGGATCTAGGGCTCTTGCCGGAAAAGCCTTCCGGCAAGGTTTCTATTGGCCCACTGCCCTCCAAGATGCAACTGAGTTGGTCACCAAGTGTGAAGCCTGCCAGTTCCATTCCAAGAACATCCATCAACCAGCGCAAGCTCTCCAGACGATCCCTTTATCCTGTCCATTCTCGGTCTGGGGGCTCGATATTTTGGGCCCCTTTCCCCGCGCTATCGGGGGCTTTGAGTTCTTGTTCGTAGCAATCGACAAGTTCACAAAGTGGCCTGAGGTAGAGCTAGTGAGGAAGGTGACCATGCAGTCAGCTATCAAGTTCATGAAAGGACTGGTGTGCCGTTTTGGAGTGCCCAACAGAGTGATCACCAACAATGACACCCAGTTCACGAGCTGCGCCTTCATGCAATACATCCAAAGCCTTGGAAGCAAGGTCTCCTTCGCCTATGTTGCTCATCCAAGAAGCAACAGGCAAGTCGAGAGGATGAATGCTGAAGTGCCGCGAGGACTCAAGACAAGGACTTTCAATCAACTGCGGAGAAGGGCCAAGCGCTGGATAGATGAGCTGCTGGTGGTTCTTTGGTCCCTCTGAACGACGCCAAATCGAGCTACCGGCCAGACGCCCTTCTCCCTAGTGTATGGGGCGGAAGCAGTGCTCCCCACGGAACTCATATACGGGTCACCTCGAGTACTTGCCTACGATGAAGTAGAGCAAGAGCAGCTACGGCATGACGATGCCATGCTCCTCGAGGAAGATCGTCTCCGGGCTGCTGTGCGTGCTGCACGCTACCAGCAAGCCCTGCGCCGCTATCATAGCCGCAGGGTCCATGCTTGGAGCCTTGAGGAAGGCTACCTTGTCCTTAGGCGCGTTCAGTCCGCCAAGGGTACCAACAAGTTGACGCCGAAGTGGAAAGGCCCTTACCGGGTAGCACGAGTAACCAGACCTGGCGCAGTTCGTCTGGAGACTGAAGATGGCACCAAGGTGCTTAACTCATGGAATATTGAGCATCTTCGTAAGTTCTACCCGTGAGGCGCGACTGCCGGGCTTAGTCCTCGATAGCCACCTTTTGTACAAGCTTTGCCGAAGTTGCATGTAACCCTTTGTACAAAGCCAGGCGCAGACCCTGTGCAACAATAATAAAGCTAGGCATTACATCATATCATTGCATTGCATGTTCATTATGCATTTTTATGATTGCAATGACATCGCCTTTTTAAGTTCTAGAGATTTGGTAGAGTACTTGTTGAGCTTATAATCCTTGTTGCCGCATTCTCTCTTCAAGGGATAGAGGCCTCTTGCCCTACGTGTTTGGCCACCAGGAAACATAGAAGGAGGGCAAAGGAACAAGGACGGTGGCCCAACGTACTCCAGAAAGGGATACTGCCTAAAAAAGATAAGTCTAATCGCATATCCCAAGTTTTATGTTGTTTGCTCCCTTAAAGGAAACCCTTGCTTTCTTTTCGGATGTGTTCGGTGGAGTCCCCCACGTGGTGAAAACCCTTGTCGGGACGAGCCGTTCCCCAGCTCCTGATACTTATCAGCTATGGGGGGCCACGCCGATACCAACAAAGAGCCCTGCCGGGGAACAACGCCAACCTGCTGCCGGGGGCACGCTCCCCCTTTGGCGCTTGTGGTTAGTAGTGACCCGGCAAGCGGTTCTGTGCGGCAAGGACAAACATACTGACACAGTAGAAACAAAGGGGGAAAGGATAGTACTCATGGAAGGGAAATAACATTCATTCATTCAATTTGCGATACAAAATGGATCAAGATACATTGGAGAGCTCCTTCCTAACCAATCTTTATTTGACTTTCTCCCCTAGGAGCAAGCTACAAAAAGAAAAAGGGTGAAAGGGAGACCTAAGAAGAAGCCCAGCCTGACCCCTCCAAGGCTGTCGGGGAACGGCTCAGCGGGACCACCGGCAAGGAAGACGAAGCCGAAGTCCACGAGCCTGCCAAGGTCCAGCTGAGGAGGAGAGGCGGCACCCAAGTCAAGAACCCCCTGCAAATCGCTCTGCCGGGGGAAGTGGGGCAGCTCGCTGACGGTGATGGTGCGGCCGGCGGTCAGTTGGAGCCCAGGTCGTCATACTCCGACTTGACGGCCTGGAGCTCGCTCTCGCCGTCTTCACCGACACTGTCCTCCTCGTCTCTATCGCTCAAGGAGGAGCTTTCATCGTCACTCGAGCTCTCTTCACAGCAGCCGAGACGAGCGCCCAAACGCCCTTAGATCTTGACAGAGAGCGTGCCGGCCTCCACCAGCTTGAAGCGGAGGACATACCCACCCGTGAAGTTATGAGCGCGTGCGAAGGTCTTCCACCCGCGGCTAAGGAACATGACGCGGGGCGCCGGGAACTCGACGTCAGCACGCACAGCGCCGTTGCAGCAGCCGTGCACGCGCAACCACATCGTGTTCGGCTTGTCGACCTCCATCACCTTGGCGAAAGGACGAGGGAGTCGCAAGTGGCTAGGAGGAGGGCCACGCAGCCCGATGACAAACTCCAGCGCCGTGCTCTCGGTATGTTCTGTTGTTGGGGAAGGAACCGCCACCGGAGGAGGGTCGGAGGAGGTGCTCCGCCTCCCCCGGCCGCGAGCCCCATGCTATCCACGACCTCTTCCAGCTCTCCCACCGCGCGTGTTGGAACCACCTTCGGTCGCCGCGGGTGAGGTAGCGGCATGATCCCGAAGGGAAACTCTCGTCTCCCCAGTGGAAGCTGAGAGTCGTCCTCGTACCCTCGCCATGGCAAGAACTAGCACATCCAAAGACGAACCAGAAGAGGAGGACAAGCAACGTGGACTTGGGAATAAGGAGGAGATGGAGATGGATGAGCATCGCCGCCGTGACCCCCTAATTTATAGGGGAGGGCACGGGGGCTGGCTCTCCTCCGCTCCAAAGCGGCCGCCCATCTCCACCAATCCCACTACCCACATTCACGGGCGAACAGGTAACCGCCCCTTTGCTCCAATCCATGGCGTTGCAGTTCCTACCACGCCCATGCCTTTAAGTCACGTGCACCCACCACAAGCTCCCCGCAATGCATGCGGCACGCATGGAGGAAACGGCCTGAGGTAGTGGGTCAGTGTTGACTGGTAAATTGGCGGTTACTCCCCCACATTGCGCGCATGTGCATAAATTTTGGGCCTGGACCAACGGCACCGGTCAAGCGCGTGTGGGCCAGACCCGGGGGCTCCTGTCGGTGCACTAGGACAGGGGTATCCAGTGCCCCTGACTTATGCATAGGCAATAGTAGAAAAACCCATCAACACAAGCGCAAACCAAGCAAGCATTCAAGACCCATACTCCGGCAACAGCAACCTACAAAAGGCCAAGCAACGCCGACAAGACCAACGCAGCAGCCCAGGACGGGCCCGGAGCGCGCCAAGCCCATCCCCGGTGCCTGCCGGGGACCGAGGTGCGTGCACCTTCAGCAAGACACGGCAAGCCATCCCCCGGCAAGCGCGAGCCGATCAGCCACCGCTCCACCGCATCACAACGCCAGTCACTTGTTGATGTGGTTTCGAGCCCCCAGGTGGCTAAGTGGCTCTCGCTAAGCACATGGCGGCACGTTGGAAGACAGATTATACCCCCTTGACACCCGTCCATAGGCGTGTCAAGCTGTGGTGCGATAGTTAGCTAGAGCGGTGGTAGGAGCTTGCTGGGGATGCACCCCCGCACGCCACCTAGACTGCATTTATGGCATTTTCTCCTAAGTGCCAGAGTTAGGTATGATAGCACTGTTAGTTGTCTAATCATCAGACAATGTCTGTTTTGCCATTGTGGTTGCCCCTTGAGCTATAAAAGGAGGCCCAAGGCAACCTAGCTCACGATTCGGACTTTTGGACACTTGTACTCACGTAGCGGCTCTCCCCGATGGCAACCCTTGCCGGGATTGAGTGCTGCGTGTTCTTCGTGTTCCTATGATCAATCCACCAAAAGCAGGAGTAGGGTTTTACGCTTCACAGCGTCCCAATCGTCGTGTTGTCTCACCATCTCCGCTCTTTGTGCATGTGACCTCACCCCCGCCGAACCACAAAGGGGCCAACTGCCCCATAGGTGATCGAGTGCATCGAGCCCCGACAGTCACTGACAGTTTGCCCAGACCATGTCAGATCCAACATGGCAGTGCTCACGTGGCCTAATTGTGAGGAAATAAAATCCCAAAGATAAGAATCAGCATGGTCCATTTTGGTGCTTTACATGGGCCGAGCCCAACTATTCGGTCCAGCTATTTTTTTTCCTGTGAATTTTGTTTAGCTGGATGGGCCATGCCCAATATTTCAGGCTTTTTATTTTTGAGCTTTGGCCATTTATAGTCTATTGATTTTCTATTTTTGGCGATTATATTTTGGTGCTGGCCCCACTAGTCACATGGGTCCCACTAGTCATGTTCATCTCATAAATTGATCCCACACGTTAGAAAGTTCCAAATTTGTGAGATTATTTAATAAGTGGGTCTCACTGGTCAAGTTTCCATTTCACACACTTTCAAATCACATTCATAATGAAGTATTTCAAACCGAACAGACAACACATGAAATTCGTCAAATAATACTAAATTAGTCTATTGCCATCTTTACAGTCTATTACAACCCACAACACAGATATGCTAACTATTATAATATTACAATATTTACTATCTATTACACTCAAATAGAATAGAGATGGAACCCCTGTAGGGCTTCACGGCTTCACTGTTTCGCACTTCCACTTTCTTAGACATGGAGCTCCTGTAAAAGACGAACCAAGTAAAAAAGTTTTACACACAACAATACTTGCTATAGATCAACTTTCAAGTTATTATTTATGTACACCATAAAGAAATTGCTTCCATTTAGTATAGGTTCATTAGTACTCATCTTATTTATTTGTGACCGTTTAGTGCATGTTCATTTAATGATGCAAGCAAGCAACAATATTAATCAAGCTCCAAATATCTTGATGGGTATCATGAGATGTGACTAAAAAACTCACCCCCTCACCTAGTTATGACACAAGGAACTAACGAAACAACAATGATGACACAGAAGGAACAATCTAGTGAAGTATTTGACTATTCCCTTGTATCCAAGGGCCCCATATGCCTATTCCTGAGGTTAAATTAAGCCAGAAGATATGCTCAAGCGAGATCTAGCCAGCTGGCGCATGCATGTATGTGTAGGTATCGATTGAAGAGTGTACCTAGATGTAGCGTGTGTGGAGGGAGAGCAGGAGTGCCCACCTAAACTGCAGCTCGCCGGTAACCAGGCGAGCACCAACAATCATGTGTAAGTGAGACCAAAATTTACATCAAACAAAAAAATTAAAATATAAGTATGTGGCATCGCATAGCTAGAGAAACCATATAATGTGTAACCCTAACATTCGCAAAAATGGAGCTAGGTTCTCTCCAAGATTACTAGTCATCCCGCACTATAAACATAACATTTGTTCATCTTATATAACAGAAAAGCTCAGAAATAGTGATCGACTCATCCAGAACTGCAATATATAAGCCCAGTTGCAATTAATAACTACAAGCATATAGAAGATCAAAGTGGGAGTAGCTAAAACACAAGCATTATTCAAACATAAACCATGACGATCATCAGTACTGGATTAAACTCAATGCTATATTCATATTAGCTAAGATAACATTTGCGAGAAAGAACATGCTTCCACCTTGTTTCAGCAAACCTTATCCATGGTATCATCAATTTTAACCAAACGAGAGCAAGTAACGGAGCTAATCTTGAAACAAAATTTGATCACAACAACAATCCATAACGTTCGGTAACAACAATAATAAGGTTCTTAAATAGAGAACAAGTTGATATATTGTACAAGAAAGCTTATTTAATCTTAATACACATGAAGTAGAGGCTGCATTATCGCAGTAATGCCAGAAGTGATGATGTGCTAGGCGGGTCAATGATATATTGGTTCCAGCAAATAAGATCAAATATAGCTAGTCTCTAAAGCATAAAAAGCATATAATTGATGTGACATAACAAACTAGAAAACAAACAAATTGATGTGACATAGTTGGTTTCCAGTGATATCCAATGACCAATTGATGACACATATATGTATCTATCATTTTTATGCAAGAACAAGTACGAAACATTCAAAACAGAAATGCACCGGTATAGTCGATGAATAGCTAATAGTCCTAATTTAGGTCGTGCTATCATATCACGTATTGAATGAGGACATCTAGGGACATATACGAAGAATCCTCAGATAATCAGCAGACACCCCAAATAATAAGCAAACAATATAGGGTATCCCTATTTATCACTGGATTTGATCCCCTGTGTGTCCAAGTCAAATTAGGAAATAAACAGCATGATTCACACTTCACAAACAAAACACCACAACGAGTAGGGGTTCCCCTACTTCAATCCAAGATCCGAGGGGAGGAGGAGGGTGCGGGTATGCATATGCGACCTGGAGGGCAGTGGAGTCCTAGGCGAGGTTGTTGTCCTTGTGGAGGAAGTAGCCTCCGCCAATGATCGTGGCTACCGCCCTAGTCAACCTGGCCTCGAATTCCCAAGCATGTTCTTGTGGCCTCTACACCAGCGTCCTTAACAACTAGTGAGAAAACAAAAATGACAGATCTAAGCCATCCATGTGCGATACATCAGTAACATGGGAAGGGGAAGGACGAAGATGCATACCTCACCTAGGAGCTGTAGGCAGTGCCTGTTGGGAGAGTAGGGGCATTGGAGATCTTGCGGAAGACCGACACAACCAACAAAACGCCGGTGACGGCCGTCGTCGGTGATAGGGTCAACCTGGTCAGCTCCCTAATCGCTACCGTCAAGGCCCACATAGAGAGAAGGGGATGGATGATGGGCTAGTCATGGGAGACTAGATCTAGTAGTAGGCGACATAGAGGAGCCACCGGAGCCGTGCCGGCGACGAAGGCGACGCCTCACCCAAAACCCTAGCCACGGGTGAGGGTTGCGAGTGAGCAGTAAAGGGCACGATAGATGGATCTTATGGGAGGGGAGGAAAGAGTAGAGCGAAGGGAGCCAGGGGGTGTGTTGGGCGCCGGAGAGAGCCTCCTTAACTTGCCAGAATTGGGTGGCATAGGTGGCGGTAGCACATGAGTCGTGGGAGGGGGGAGAGAGGGCTCGCGGGGGAGAAGTGTATTGGGGTTTCTCCCTTTTTCATTCCATTTCTTTTATTTAGATTAGAAAAAAAAATGAGAGGAGAGGTGAGTGAGAGGCGTTGGATCAGTAATATGTAGATGACTCAGATCGGTTACAATGGGGTGATTCGTAGGAAGAGTGGTTATGTGTCTTGATTAGTCCGAGATATGTGACATTTAAAATAATTTTGAAGTGCTAAAAAAAGGTTGTTTGTGAAGCAACTACAAATAACACGTTACAAAATGGTACCACTAAAATCTTCACTCAAGTTATACCATATTTTATGGATGATCACCAACTTGTATTCATTTTCTTTGCACAGAAAAATCATTTTCTATTTTCGTAGTGCCAAAAATCAGTAAAGAAGCTACCAAATATATATTTTTTGAACAAGAAGCTACCAAATATTTGTTCCAAAATGTCACCGCACCATTTTTCAAAAATATTAGACCACATTTTATGTGCAATTCACTAAATGGTTTCCACTTAAAAGCTTTTGATCCACCTCTCATCAAATGGACAAAATTCTGCTGATTCAGTAGGAACCAGGTCAAATTTGAACTACAGTTGCCTCATAGTTTGCTCTTTATTTTTTCCAAAAAATCATTTTGAGGCACAGAAGTAGTCATTTCATCAGAGATCAAACAAAAGTTTGTGAATATTCCACCTCAAGCTACGAACGGTCATTCCCGCCGTTTTGGCCACATTTTGAAATCGACATAAAAAATTCAAATAAAATCAAAAAATGGAAACCTTCACATTGTGTCATTATATGTGACCTAATTTCCAGGAAAAATAACAAACTTGGAATACGGAAAATAATTTTAGAAAGTGTTCTCAGAAATGAGCTATTATGCATGAAAATTCATGGCTTTCAAGCCAAATGACCAACGTTATAGCCACATTTAGGGCATAGTTTGTTCAAATGATCTCATACTGTGCACAAGAGTGCATCTTGTAATGGCAAACAATGAGGGAGTTTACATTTTCTTTGCACGGAAAAATCATTTCCTATTTTCCGAGTGCCAAAAAATGTTTTTTTGTGAAGAAGCTACCAAATATTTGATACAAAATGGCGCCACGCCATTTTTCAAAAATATCAGACCCCATTTTATGTACAATTTTCCAAATTGTTGTCACTCAAAAGCTTTTGATCCACCTCTCGTCAATGGACAAAATTTTGCCGATTCAGTAGGAACTAGGTCAAATTTGAACTACAGTTGCCTTATAGTTTGCTCTTTATTTTTTCCAAAAATAATTTTTAGGTGTTTCATCACAGATCCAACAAAATTTTATCAATATTCCACCCATAGCTATGAACGGTCATGCCCGCAGTTTTGACCACATTTTGAAATTGGCATAAGAAATTCAAATACAATAAAAAAAGGAAACCTTCACATAGGGTCATTATATGTGACCTAGTTTTCAGGAAAAGTAAAAAACTTGGATATGACAAATACCTTTAAAAAGTGTTCTCACAAATGAGATATCATGTATGAAGATTCATGGCTTTCAAACCAAATGACCAATGTTATGGCCATATTCATGGCATAGTTTGTTCAAATGATCTCATATTGTGTACAAGGGTGCATCTTGGAATGGTAAATAATGTTGCCAAAGGGGATTTTCATTTTCTTTGCACAAACAAAATCATTTTTTATTTTTTGAGTGCCCAAAATGAGTTTTCTTTTCTGAAGAACCTACCACATCTTTGTTGCAAAATTGGACCACATCAACTTTCAAAAACATTAGACCACATTTCAAGTACAAATTGGCGAAATGGTTCCACGTAAAAAGGTTTCCATCCACCTCTGATGAAATTGACAAATTTCTATTGATTCACCAGGAACCCAGTCAAATTTGAACTACAACTCCGTCATAGTTTTCTCATTGTTTTTTCCAAATATAATTTTTAGGTACACAAGTAGCTATTTCATTAGAGACACACTAAGAGTTTTGCAAGATTCCACCCCTAGCTACGAACTGTCAGGCCCACCGTTTTGACCGCCTTTTAATATCACATAAAGAATTCCAAAAAATAAAAACATGGAAAACCTCTGCATTGTGTCATTATATGTGACGTAGTTTCCAGGAAAAATAACAAAATTGTAATACGGTAAATACCTTTAAAAAGTCTTCTCGGAACTGAGCTATCATGTATGATGATCCATGGCTTTCAAGCCAAATGACAAATTTCATGGCCACAATTCATGGCATAGTTTATTCAAATGTCTCATATTGTGCACAAGGGTGATACTTGGAATGGAAAACAATGTTGCCAAAGGGACTTTTCATTTTCTTTGCACAAAAAAAATCATTTTTCATTTTCTGAGTCCCAAAAATGAGTTTTTTGTGAAGAACCTGCCAAATCTTTGTTTCAAAATTGGACCAGAACAATTTTCAAATATATTAGACCACATCTCATTTACAATTGACCAAATGGTTCCATGTAAAAAGGTTTCCATCCACCTGTGCTAAAATTGACAATTTGTTTTGCTGATTCGAGAGGAACCCGGTCAAATTTGAACTACAAATCCCTCATAGTTTGCTCATTATGTTTTAGAAAAATAATTTTTAGGTACACAAGTAGATATTTCATCAGAGATACAACAAGAGTTTTACAAGATTCCACCCTAGCTAAGAACTGTCAGGCCCGCCGTTTGACCACATTTTGGAATCGGCATAAAGAATTAAAAAATGGAAAACTTTGCATGTTGTCATTATATGGTCAACAATTTTAATAAATGGTCAACATTGCTTCTATACACATTTTAACATTTTTAAAATGCTTGATTAACACTTTTTAGATGTAATATTATTATTTTAATTCATGGTCAACATTTTTTCTATACAAATTTTAAGATTTCCAAATGCTTGATAAGAATTTTCCAATAAAATATTAATATTTTTAATAAATGGTCAACATTTTTTCTATACACATTTTAACAGTTTTAAAATATATTATTAATATTTTTAAAATACAAGATTAACATTTTTATACACATTGTTAATATTTTTTTAAATGCTTGATTAACATTTATCAAATATAAGATCAACATTTTTTGAATATATGACAACATTTTTTATATAGACATTCGAAAATTTTCAAATGGTTGAATAAATTTGAACTTCCTTTATTTATATTTCTTTGAGAAAAACTCCCTTTATTTATATGTACTCAAAGTTGGCAAAAGGAAAAATTGAGTCTCTGTTGGCCCACTCGGCAGAAGAAAATTAGCCTATGGGCTATTGGCCCACTCGGCAGAAAAAAGTGACATAGTTCAACTGAGGCCCAAGCCAGCTAGCTGTTGTACATTTAAAACGTCCATGTTTGTTTCTATGACCCGTAATCGGTGGTGGCCTATAGGTTTGCCAAGTCACGCCAATCTATGGAGAGGGAGCTGGTCGCGGGTTCGATTCCCACCCACCCCATTTTTTGTTAGGAAACGCTTGTATACGATTGACCGGCCGAACGCTCGGCTAGTCCCCTTGCTTGCGTCGCTAGTCAGCGCAGGCCCACCATCCCTCACGCGCGTCCGTCGAGTACTAGGACCACACGTTTTTTCCTCTGTTCTTATCCTGCTTTCTTCTTCCTCCTCCAGCCTGCTTTCTTCTTCCTCCTCCAGCCCGCTTTCCTACGAGCGCCCGCCATCATAGCTCCCCTAGCCTGCTTTCTTCTTCCTCCTCCAGCTGCGAGGCGTGTTCTGACTGGTGGCGGGCATATTGGTGAAAGCTTCAACCGGCATAGAAAAAGACTTCAACCGGCATGAAAAAATGCTTCAACCATGAAAACATCATCAGCAACAATGGAAAAATGCTTCAACCGCAGAAATAATCTTCTGGCGCGACAAAAGCTTTAAGAGGTGTGTAAAAAGGCTTCAAATGGCGAAGGAGATAGCTTCAACCGTAGGAAAAGGCTTCAATGGCTTGGAAAAAAAGCTTCAACCACAAAAAAATTATCTTAGAGCCGCGCGAAAAAAAGCTTCAACTAGTGTGTGAAAAAGCTTCAACTGGCAAAGGAGGAAGCTTCAACCATGAAAAAGCCTGAATGCATGGACGTGGAGAAAAGCTTCAAACTGTGAAAAATGTTTCAACCGGCAAGGAAAAAGCTTCAACCGGCAAGGAAAAAAGCTTCTACCAGGCGCCTGCATGATAACGATGGTGCGAGTGGCAACACAAGGAGCTGCGACCAATGGCGCGGCAGTGCTATGACGGCGGCGGCTAATTGCTGCAATGACGAAGGGGTCTGGTGTTCTAGGATGACAGTGTTGCCAGGGACAACGAATGGGTGCTGCTATGAGGACGAGGTCCTACCGGAACCAGCGAGCACGAATGCCACGAGGACGACGACCAGCGGCGAAGATGGCGAAGACGGCGACCGGCGGCAGGGACGACGACCGAGGATGACTGGCGGCAAGCTGTTGATGCTTCAAGGTCGGGCCTCGCACGGCCATGGTCGGTGTCCGTCTACGCTATTTTTGGATTGGATGCGGTTTGTTAAGCAAAAAAGGAAAAAAACAATGCAAAAGGCCTAATCTGACGGGGGTAACTGCATAATCTGACGGGTCAGATGTGACCGGCGGAACCCTTGCACCGGTCCGCCGGCGCCTATCACTCCCCTTTTTTGTTGGATTTACTCGATTATGGCAGGAGGGTTGGTCCCATTTTCTCAGCAAGGTGGGTCTACATGGAGGTATCACATGGTGGGTACTAGTGGTCAACATGGCGGGTCCCCATGGTCGGTCCTAGTGGTCATCATGAGGGTCCCTATGATGGGTCCTAGTAGTCAGCAGGGCGGGTCCCATTGGTCAACACGGTGGGTCCCACTTGGCGGGTCCCATTGGTTAGCAGGGCGGGTCTCACTTGTCAGCAGGGTGCTTCCCACATGGCGGGTCCCACTTGTTAGTAGGGCAGGTCCCATAGGTCAACTAAGTGTGGTTCAAATCATGTCTAAAAATTCACACATCAGAAAAAATGACAACTAAGCATGACATATATGCAAAATTAATAAACGAAGCTAACAACTAAGCACGACACATATTTGAATTCTAAAATGACATGTATGCAAAAAATAGTTTCTGAACACAAACATGTAGACCCTAAATTCTAAGGATTTTTGAATTCTAAAATGAAATAAAAATTATAAATAAATAAGAAACAATTCAGGTTGTTGTTAGGCCAATTGGTGACTTGTTAGGACTTGTCAAATTATTATTTTTAAATAATTTAAACTTTATTTGAACCAGAAAGAAATCAAATATGGAATCCAAATCATTTGAATTTAATTGAAGATCTATAAATGAATTAAATCCAAATCATTTAGTAATACATTATGATTGAATTATTTTCAAAATGATATGCAAGTTAAACTTATTCTTTTATTTTTCAAATTTAATTCAAGTCAGATTGGACAAAATGTTTTCAAATAAATGAAAGTCAAACATAAGTCAAATACTTTCAAATAAGTTCCATTCAAATCATTTTGAATTGAATTTTCTTAATTCAAATACCAGATTAATTTAAGTCAAACTTCTAATTCAACTAGTTCAAACAAAGTTTGTCAATTTAAATATTGTTTGAATGCAATCAAACATAGTTAAGATCAAGTAGGATTCAAACTCATTTCAAACTTGGAAACTACTTGAGATTACCAATGCAACTCATTTGTTTGAGTATGCTCAACTAAGATTGATGTGACTAAATTAATTCTTTAGACAATGAAAATCAAATCTTGAAATCCAAATTGGAAAGATAATTGACCGTAAAGCAAACCACAAACCCAACACTTGTGTTTGTGTGATGTGTGTTTGCATTCATGCAAGTTTCCCCTTTGCATGAATTATTTGCTTATGATTGCTATGTATCATTATTTGTTGATGTTAGATAACGAGGAGTGCAACCCCTTTGACTATGAGGAGTGCACCGGAGACAACAACAATCAAGGCAAGTTCCACTTGATCATATCACCCAGTATTTATTTCATTGTATTTTTGCCATGATAGGTGTGTGAGTTTAGGATGCTAAATTCTGTACAACCCAGTAGTTGACGACTTAGGTCCAAACTTGCCCTGACCTTGTAACCATCGAGTAGTTGCTTAGCTGTTAGAATGTGGATTGGGAATCGCCAACTATCTCGTCCACCATACAACCTCATCATTGACTACTTAATTATTACCTAATTAATGAATCGACCTGGATGGACTGTCTTTGATTGGGTCCTTGTAGTGTAGTCTTTGGTGGGGATTGCCACCCAGTCACCAGAGATTGTATGAGTTCTAAAGTTGAGTAGCTTCCATGTGTGACCGTGAGACAATATGGGCCCTGTCAGAATCCAGTAAGTTGTGGGAACCCTCCTGTGGCACATCATCAGATGTTGGTGTAGGTTGGACTGGGTCTGTCGTTTTTGAGAGGGCGACTACTTCCCAAAAGTCTTGTATTGATCTACCTAGCTACTTCACAAGTGAAGTTTGGTAGCAGAAGCTTGAGATCAGGAATCACGGGTAAAGTACACAAACCTTTGCAGAGTGTATAAAACTGATCCTGATTAGTCGTGTCCCCGGTTATGGACAACTTTGAGCAACTCATCTGAGAATTGTTAGCTTGATCTCCTTCATCTCTTCCATCTAAAAGCAATGGGTTGAACCAATGGGAAGTTATGGCATTGGTCTCAGAGGAATGAGGGTACCAGGGTCTCCGGAGACAAGCTTGGGATGACCAGGGTTACCGGGGGTCCACATACTCAAACTACATCGGAGTTACGTGGGGGGGGGGGGTACTAGAGTAACTCTAGAGTATTAGTGTAGATCACTATATAACATATCGGGCAAAACTATGTTTTGTGCAAAGAGCATTGAACCCCGCCAGCCAAAGTGCGTGTAGGTGAATAGGTTCCCGTTATCTGTGGACTTGCCAATACATTCAATGTATTGACCCTAGTGGCTTCAACGTATCATGTTGCTGGTGAATATTATGAGGAGTGATTTACATAGGGTTTCGTGCCTTAACTCGACATGCTTCCCCGTGGCGTTGATGGAGCTTACCAAAAATGCTACCTTAGATTTTCTTCCATTTCTTCTTATCAAGAATTGCTTATTGTAAGACTATGTATTTGACTAGCCACTAGCTAGACTCTATAAGACTATTTGTTTTCTGGTCATACGATGTAATGAATGACGCATTTGTGTATGATACAACATTGTTACCGTGTATGTCGACAATTCGATCCAGGGGTTGGCATAGTGACACAAAGACCGTCTGCCTGAAAAGGTAGGGCGTGACACCACCATACATCATTGTAACACATTATTAGATCATTGCACAACATGGTACACTACCAGAGGCATTCATATAGTCATATTGTTTTAGTTCATCGAGTTGTAAGTAAATAAAAGTGAGATGATCATCATTATTAGAGCATTTTCCCAGTGAGGTAAAGAATGATGGAGACAAATGAGTCCTCCAAAAAGTGGGGATGTGGTTCATGATATTATTCTGGAAAAGAGAGAAAAATAGAGAAGGGACAATGCACTATCATTTTTACCACACTTGTCCTTCAAAGTAAAACCATTTTCTTCATAAAGAGAGTCTCCATGATTTGTCACTTTTATATACTAGTAAGAATTTTTACATTATAGAACTTGGCTTGTATACTCGGATGACGGGCTTCCTCAAATGCGCGAGGTATTCATGAGCAAGCAAGTTGGATGCACACCCACTTAGTTTTAGTAGCAAGCTTTTGTAGGGTAACGCAGCAGAAAACAAAAAAATTCCGACCTACGTACCAGCCCAGGATCACTATGGAGACTGCATACAAGGTTTGATCCTTTTCGTTACCGACTCGTAGCGCAGCGGAAGTAGAGTCGATGACGATCGGCGGTGCAGATCCCCGCAGCTAGGATTTTACAACCTCCCAACCGCGAGGATGTATACCCTCATCCGCCCCCCGGACAGCCCTCCGGGAGGCGGTCGGACAGTCCCTCGGACGGTGTCGCGGACAGCCCTTCGGGAGGACCTTCGAAACTCGAACAGTCACTCGGACAGCCCTTCGGGAGGACCCTCGAAACTAAGACTATCACTTGGACAGCCCTTCGGGAGGCACTCTCGAACTAAGACCGAAACTACGATCTCTCTACAGAGTTGCACACATACGGTCTCAACTATCCGGCAGGGCTTCGCCGTACAGAACTAGTTCCTGCCGGAATACCGACAGCCTTTCAGCTCTACGAAACTATTTCGCTGGGAGGGAGAGAGAAGCCAGACAAGTCTATGGCATGTGTATGAGAGCAAGGATGAGCTCATTTTGGAGAGCAATCTCCACCTCTATTTATAGGAGGCGCAAGGGGTAGAGGAAAGACCAAAAGGACCTTCCTAGGATCTTTCCACCACATGCCACATAAGGGTGTGTAGAAGATATCCACCATGAGGTGGAAGGACACCTCAAGGAGGGCCCCCCAAGCCATGGCCGAAATTTGCAGCCCCCTTGGGGAGCTCCACCTCCCTTTCACACACCAAAAGTGGTTTTCTTCTAGAAGAAAAACCCCATTTGCAAATCAGCCCAAAAAGTGCTTTCACTATTCACGACGACATTTTTCAGCGTCCGGTCGAACTACAAATATTTATGTGGGCTTAGAACATTTCCAGTACCCACTAAAATAATTTTCAATGCGATCCGGAACAATTCCGGTTTAGTGATTTTCATCTGCGAAAAGCATCTGAAGCGGTTTCGGCAGCTCCGGAACATTTCCAGTTTTCATCCCGGAAAATTCCAGAAAGTTTCCAGAATGATTCTGGCACCCTCCAAGAATTATCAGGCATGTGCCAAAACCAATTTGACTTTATGGTATCCCCTAAAACAACTTTTCAGTTTTACAGAAACTGTTCCGGTGTTCTCTCTGCGGAACTTTTCCGCTATCCGAAACTTTTCCGGTGTCCGAAAACTTTTTCGGTGATTTTCTCTCAGACTCCCCATCTATTATTCAGCAGATAGATGACCCTTAAGCGTGTGACCCTATAGGTTCGGTGAAGTATAGACATGACCCGGAACCCCTTCCGATCAATGATCAACATCGGAGCCGTGGACACCCATATTGATCCCTATACCCACACGAATGAATATTCGAGTGAACCTCCAGTTGCCGTGTGCTATTCCTGTTGCTTCGCGATATGTTACAAATACCCGAGGTGAGACATGTTGGCATCCCCGCGGATCAACAACTTGTCCACTATGCCAGTTACCTCGTTACCGGTATTGTTCTCTTTTCTCGTTCCCGTGTTCCGGCATCCCCGTGATCAAATCACAAAGTGTCTGGCCAGACGATGATGGATACCGTAACACCGAGAGGGCCCAGAGATATCTCTCCATCGTCGGAGGAGCAAATCCCAATCTTGAGCTATCAAGTTACTTGACATACTTTTCCATGAACCCGTAAGCCGCCGTAATAGCCACCCATTTACGGATGACGTTTAACAAACCCCAAAGTTCATGAAGCAAGCATGAAGTAACTCGATACTCTCATGGTCTAAGGATTTATGCAAACGTTAACCATCTCTGTGTTATTAACCTTTACCTTATGACGAATGAATCTCATAGCATAACATCAATTCGGGTCGATTCAACACAAATGTTCTTCTAACATTGTGCCCTCAAAATTGCCGGCATAGCCATGCCCACGATCAGGAAAACAGGATCATCATGCAATACTTGAGCCAGTCTTAGAGGCCAGACTAGGAATACATTTTACCGTTTATTATTCCACACATGCATATGAGTCTTCCTCCGAGCCTCGTGGTTATTGTAGACTCGAGAACCATAGCAGTTATAGCATGGAACATAAACCTAATTATGAACAGGGAGATAATCAATAACATATATTATTGCCTCTAGGGCATATCTCCTACAGACTCCCACTTGCACTAGAGTCAATAATCTAGTCAATGCTAATGCACTTTACACCTATGGCATACTGGTGTAAAATATGCTTCGCATGTGGTATAGCCTGATGTCCAACGGATCTGACGACTTCAGCTCCGTGTGTAACTTTGCATATCCTCGCGTTTTCACGCTTTCACGAAATTCATATTTTGTGTGGACTTGGCTTTGCATATGTGTGAATCATTGGTGGAAACCTGATTCCTCAGACTGAGCTATGGAGCAACTATCTGCAATAGTGTCCCATAGACCAAAGCCATCTTGGAACCATACTAAGTTCATGAATGAACTATATGATTCAACAACTTCTTTGTCGCTTCTTAAGCGTCAACATACTTAGCCTTTGTTATAGAATTCGCCACAGTATCTTGTTTGGAACAATTTCCAACTACCGTGCCACCATATTGTGTATTACACAAAACTCTTAACTTAAATCGAAAATCACATGGAGCATTGATGAAGACTGTATCGATGTAATTACTTACAACGAGCACTTCATAATTTCTGCTTGCGAGAAAACATGTCATCACTACTACTCTAGTACTTTAATGACATCTTTCATTGTTGTCCTATGATCAGTACTTTGATCACTTTGGTATCTATACTCGCAACAACTTTGGAGTATTGGACATATCTGGTTGATTTACATACCATGGAATACATGATTAATCCAAACACAAGAGTGTGTGGAATCTCCATCATGTATTTTGCTCATCAGTGTTTTGAGACACCGAGTCTTGCAAAACTCTTTCCATGTGACTTCGGCAAGAATCACTCCTTGGCGTTTTTAAATGCTAAAAAGTTTTAGCATCTTGTCAATATGTATTCATAGCTTAGCCCTATTAGGTAAATATATCTCCATAGATCATCATGCCTAATATTGAGGCTATTTAGCCTAAGCACTTCATCGAAAAACTATTTTCAAATGAACTCCTAATTCGTGTCAAGAAATTTATTTCCAATTAACAATGTGTCAAGTACACAAGGTTTTTAGAAATATTATCATGCTCCCACTTACTTTCTTGAATCACAAGCATCTTCGATACCCATTTGATGAAGTCAAACCCTTTTGACCATTCCATCAAAAACGAAGATTCCAACTCCACTTTGCTCTCTTCTGTCCATTGCTGGAACTCTGAAGTTTGCATACTTACTAGCATCCTCTGGATCGACAAATTACTTTGGACTGTATCATATACAAGTCCTAGGTTTCATTTCCATCAGATGGAAATCCTTTTGTCATCCATGTTTCATATCTCATGATTGAAATATGTATTAATTGCTAGTTCAACCCGAACCGACTTTAAGCATCGCTACGGTGAGACAATCTCATCGTAGTCAACTCCTTGAACTTGTTATTGCAACAAGTCGAGCTTTATGGATAAAACATTTTATCCGTATCAGTTTTTAGTTCCATAAATATTTGTTAGACTCTAAGTCTTCCGAAAGGTGTATCAAGATTTTAATCTTGAATCACTTATATGGAAACTATCTCGGATTGTATTGGCATTTAGCCAATTCTGGAGTCAGGGCCAATCAACGCTTCCTTGTGTATTGTAGGTATACTGTTGTCTAACAACAATATCTCGTTTGCGCACCTGATAGGTTTGCACGAGCTTTGCCTACGTGGTTTAGCTTCAAGTTCGACCGAAGTCCATACATTTTATTGTAGAGACTTCCGTATCAGTCGCAGTAGGAAACTCCGGAATCACTTCCAAGGTTCCTTTCCTTTGACCTGATGACGAAGATACTGGTTATCTCGTCGAGTTGCACTGTCCTCCCACTCACCTTTTGTAAGAACTATTCTCTTTAAAAGCATACCGTTTTGTGGCAAAATCGTTTGCCTCGGTATAGTGGTGGGGGAATACCCAATGACTTGGGATAACCTACAAAATAGCACTTGTCTGATTTGGAATAGGTTTGTAACCTTTTACACAAGCCCCATATTCCAAATGTTAAGAAAAGATATAACATGGTTGGGCGTACCATACCATGGCGTCATTTCAACAGACCCGATGGAGCTCTTTTCAGTGTAAAAGCTGCAGTCTCTAAAGCATCACTTTAAAAGGGATAATGGCAAATCTATTTATGTCATCTTTGATCTTACCATGTCATAAATGGTTCGATTACATCTTCACGGACTTTCCACTTGCAGTGGTGTTCCGGGAGATGCAAGTTATGAAATCCCTTTCACAACTCATCAGACATTCGCTAAACATGTAACTCAAATATTCCTTTCTGCAATCGAATTGTAGAAACATAATTTTCTTGTTACAATATTTTCTTCTTCATTTTGAAAACCTTTCGAATGATTTCAAAAGATCCAGACTCACGTCTCATCAAGTAAATATCCATATATCTACTTGAGTCATTTCTGAAGATAGATAAATCCACTACTTGCAACAACATTTATTGGACTACACACATCATAATGTATGATCACCAATATGTTCTATGCTCGTTCCTTATAGCCCGTGAATGGTATTTCAGTCACTTCACTTTTCAGAGGAAAGTTGCAAGTGTCAGATGATTCAAAATCAAACGACTTCAAAATCCATCATAATGGAATTTTCCATGCGGGTTTCTCCAATGTGACCAAATGCAGTGCCACACTTGTGTGGTATTCTTTTAGTCTTGCGACATTTAGCGTCAGTGTTATGGATGTATCATATTTCCATCAATATTCATAACATACATCCCATCTAGGATGGAAGCATGGCCCCTCATGTCATTCATAATACTGAACAACAATTGTTGTTTTATGAACAACTCTTTTGCAACAATCATTGTGCAATGGGCTAGAGTGTATGAAACTCTAAAATGAATTATGAAAGTAAACCCAGAGGTAATGTATTATTATCAATATTCATATCATACATCTCATTCATAATGAAAGTATGGCCCTCATGTTATTCATAACACCGAACATCAAAAGTTCTCTTATGAACAACCTTCTTGCAAGATACTTTATGCAAAGGGCTAGAGTGTGAAACTCTAAAATGAATTATGAAAATAAATACATAGGGAATACACCGATGGAAGTCATAGTAACATTTACTATGTTCCCCGCGTGTATCTAAACCTCATCCCTGGCTAGTCTTTCAGGCCATAGTAGTTCTTACATCGAGTTGCAACAGAATGCAATCGAGCGGGTATCTTTGTGATTAACTCACAATACCTAAGAATTAGTGATTAACATGTTTAACCATAATTCCCAAGAACTATATCTTTGACCAGCCTTCTATACATCAAAAACTTGTATGACATTCATACATGAGCTGGATATTCCAGTCTTCTTTCTTTCTGCCTTCATACTTCTAACAGTTTAACTTTTAGTATTTCTCCTACTCTTAGAAGAAGCACCCAACTTAAGAGTGGCGTTAGCCCCGGACTTCCTAGGCGTGAAAATCTTACTAACACCCTTCGGATACTTCCTTTCTCTTTAAGTTGTTTGTTTTATTCACCTTTCATCATATGACATGCGTTCTTCTGGATCCCTCTCTTATCAGTCAAACGCATAGTGAACACCTTTACTAATAGTTTGCAAACAAACATTGCTTTGGATATCTCATATCTTTTAGCCTTTGTCTGTCTCTGAAAATGATTTTCAGATTCCATGAATATCAAATAACTATCCAAACTTTCGAAGTTCGGGTCTCATGGAAGCAAACATTTTGCACTTTGACTGAAAAGGAATTCTAGCTTTTGGATCGAAGGACGAGAGTCACATGATCCATAGCATTAGCGGGAGAATACCGAAAGCATGCGATAGGACAAAGTCCTTCTTGGCACTCTAGAGGACAATTCTCACATTACGTTACCAACCGTAAAGTTTTAACCAGATATTTAACAGCTATTCAATTTTAATAGGGAAGGTGGAAACGCGAGCCATTATTCTACAACTATTTTGCAAATCACACTTTAGACAGTGTTCAAAATTAATTGCACTGAGAATTAAAAGAAGTTAATTCTACAGTGCGCTCCCACTCAAATCAATATCTCTCATAATTGATTGTGAGTAATTCAAGACCCACATTTCCATTCAACGCCATTGTTCGAGATGAACACTGATGGCGCGAACTTCAATTGGTAGGCAAACTTGCCAATCACATCTCCATGTGACTCTTGTTCATCTTTCGATGCGTGTGTTCCGAGCTCAGGACGATCCTGGCATGAACGTCAAGATAACCAAGTGATCTTGCTGCGAGGTCTGACCTCACCCGCCTTACACCCGTACAATCGTTCGTACCCATATAGATCATGGCGCACCTCGAAAGGAAGGATGCTGTGACGGTGCTACACTTGGGAGAACACTAACTACTTGATATTTTTGTGAGAGATCACCCTAATAAAAGCGACTACCGCGCAATCAAGAAGGGTGCATCATAAGGGATAAACATCTCAGGCAATTCATAATAGCATGATATGGTACATCCCTTTCTGACGGAGAAGTCTTTTATTTCTTCGTCTCCGGCATTCGCGTCGGTGTTCACCTTCGCGAAGATTGCCACCACCTTGTCGATGCACCAGATAATATTGCTATCTCTATAGCTAATAAAATAAGTGCATTACATAAGGTTGACACGTAGGTCATTAAAGTGCAATCATAAGGCTCCATCCATCATGCCGAATCATGACACGCAGGTCATGTTAATCAAATTACAATATATAGTCATCTCATACATAATCAAATTAATATGAGGACTGCTATACCACATCATATGCACATGCAAACCATCCTGCAAAACCAAGTTGGACGCCTCTAATCGGTTCATGCAAAAACTTGTTTTACGTGGCTTCTAAGGTTTCGAAACAAACCGAAGCTACCAACGTCCATCATCAAGCATGATAATCCAAGTTGCTAGATTAACTTTCCAGGGTGTATGAAACACGAGATAATAAAATCTCGAGCCCCATACTAAACTTCGTCATACGCGTGACCCCCGTGTAGATCATATCTGCATTACCCTTTCGTTTGCGAAACATCCATCTTTCTTTAACTATGGTGGAACCCAAAGAACTGTTAGCACTTCGTTGATCTATCAATCAGCATACTCAGGAGCAGCATGAAAGGATCGCGGATTGCCAGAACTTTGTGAGATTCCACCATGCCGTCAAGATCAGGACTACGCAAATTCAAGGGAAGCAACAAGAACATCGGGTAACAGATTTCATCTGCTACCCGCACAAATAATTTTCAGCAATAGATCTCATCTACTACCTAATTATATTGTGCAACACCCATACATCTCTATGTATTCTAGATCGCAACCTGCATCTACGCATAGCACGGCTCTTGATGCCACTGTAGGGTAATGCAGCAGAAAACAAAAAATTTCCGACCTACGTACCAGCCCAGGATCACTATGGAGACTGCATACAAGGTTTGATCCTATTCGTTACCGACTCGTAGCGTAGCGGAAGTAGAGTCGATGACGATCGGCGGTGCAGATCCCCACAGCTAGGATTTTACAACCTCCCAACCGCGAGGATGTATACCCTAATCCGCCCCCCGGACAGCCCTCCGGGAGGCGGTCGGACAGTCCCTCGGACGGTGTCGCGGACTGCCCTTCGGGAGGACCTTCGAAACTCGAACGGTCACTCGGACAGCCCTTCGGGAGGACCCTCGAAACTAAGACTATCACTTGGACAGCCCTTCGGGAGGCACTCTCGAACTAAGACCGAAACTACGATCTCTCTATAGAGTTGCACACATACGGTCTCAACTATCCGGCAGGGCTTCGCCGTCCAGAACTAGTTCCTGCCGGAACCCAGACAGCCTTTCGGCTCTACGAAACTATTTCGCTGGGAGGGAGAGAGAAGCCAGACAAGTCTATGGCATGTGTATGAGAGCAAGGATGAGCTCATTTTGGAGAGCAATCTCCACCTCTATTTATAGGAGGAGCAAGGGGTAGAGGAAAGACCAAAAGGACCTTCCTAGGATCTTTCCACCACATGCCACATAAGGGTGTGTAGAAGATATCCACCATGAGGTGGAAGGACACCTCAAGGAGGGCCCCCCCAAGCCATGGCCGAAATTTGCAGCCCCCTTGGGGAGCTCCACCTCCCTTTCACACACCAAAAGTGGTTTTCTTCTAGAAGAAAAACCCCATTTGCAAATCAGCCCAAAAAGTGCTTTCACTATTCACGACGACATTTTTCAGCGTCTGGTCGAACTGAAAATATTTATGTGGGCTTAGAACATTTCTAGTACCCACTAAAATAATTTTCAATGCGATCCGGAACAATTCAGGTTTAGTGATTTTCATCCGCGAAAAGCATCTGAAGCGGTTTCGGCAGCTCCGGAACATTTCCGGTTTTCATCCCGGAAAATTCCAGAAAGTTTCCAGAATGATTCTGGCACCCTCCAAGAATTATCAGGCATGTGCCAAAACCAATTTGACTTTATGGTATCCCCTGAAACAACTTTTCAGTTTTACCGAAACTGTTCCGGTGTTCTCTCTGCGGAACTTTTCCGCTGTCCGAAACTTTTCCGGTGTCCGAAAACTTTTTCGGTGATTTTCTCTCAGACTCCCCGTCTAGTATTCAGCAGATAGATGACCCTTAAGCGTGTGACCCTATAGGTTCGGTGAAGTATAGACATGACCCGGAACCCCTTCCGATCAATGATCAACATCGGAGCCGTGGACACCCATATTGACCCCTATACCCACACGAATGAATATTCGAGTGAACCTCCAGTTGCCGTGTGCTATTCATGTTGCTTCGCGATATGTTACAAATACCCGAGGTGAGACATGTTGGCATCCCCGCGGATCAACAACTTGTCCACTATGCCAGTTACCTCGTTACCGGTATTGTTCTCTTTTCTCGTTCCCGTGTTCCGGCATCCCCGTGATCAAATCACAAAGTGTCTGGCCAGACGATGATGGATACCGTAACACCGAGAGGGCCCAGAGATATCTCTCCATCGTCGGAGGAGCAAATCCCAATCTTGAGCTATCAAGTTACTTGACATACTTTTCCATGAACCCGTAAGCCGCCGTAATAGCCACCCATTTACGGATGACGTTTAACAAACCCCAAAGTTCATGAAGCAAGCATGAAGTAACTCGATACTCTCCTGGTCTAAGGAATTATGCAAACGTTAACCATCTCTGTGTTATTAACCATTAACTTATGATGAATGAATCTCATAGCATAACATCAATTCGGGTCGATTCAACACAAATGTTCTTCTAACATTGTGCCCTCAAAATTGCCGGCATAGCCATGCCCATGATCAAGAAAACAGGATCATCATGCAATACTTGAGCCAGTCTTAGAGGCCAGACTAGGAATACATTTTACCGTTTATTATTCCACACATGCATATGAGTCTTCCTCCGAGCCTCGTGGTTATTGTAGACTCGAGAACCATAGCAGTTATAGCATGGAACATAAACCTAATTATGAACAGGGAGATAATCAATAACATATATTATTGCCTCTAGGGCATATCTCCTATAGCTTTCATACACTTACAGCTCAAGTGCATCATTTGCATGGCAATCCTACTCCTCGCATCGATATTGATTAATAGGCCTCTCCATGACCTATCGATACGCCGAGTTGATGCGAGACTTTCTCCACTTTTTTTCTTCCCTTATATCTCTACCAACCTATTCTATTCCACCAGTAGTGCTAAGTTGAAGTGAGAAAAGTATGACACAATTGCTCCGTTCGACGTCGGGTGCTCATGATTTATACTTATGTGAGGAAAACGGAGCCATGCCATGCAAACATAATCCAATGAGTAGGGATAACATTCATTTAGCATTGTATATTTTGAAGAGTAATGATTATGTTCTAGTATTCATGAATATTATTATGTTGATTTCAATTGCTTCATCGTTTCTCAATATTCATACCATAAAAAGATTTCATGATAGACATGCTAGGTATAATTCAACATAAACAATTCTATTATTATCATTTTCCTACTGGAGGACGAGCAGGAATTAAGCTTGGGGATGTTGATACGTCTCCAACGTATGTATAATTTTTGATTCTTTCATGCTATTATATTATCAATTTTCTATACTTTTTATACAATTTTATATCATTTTTGGGAACTAAACAATTAACCTAGTGCCATGTGTTAGTTCCTGTTTTTGCCTATTATTTTTTTTCGAAAAAATAATACCAAACAAAGTCCAAACGCAGCTAAACTTTACGGTGATTTTTTAAAGGCCAGAAGGTACTCACGAAGCTTCGGGAGGAGGCCAGAAGATGTACAAGGGAGCCACAAGCTCACACAACACGCCCACAGGGGGGCACCACCTGGGCTTGTGGGCCCCTTGTCTCTCCTTGCACCCTAATTCCACTTCTATACATTCCTTGAAATCCCAAAACCACCAGAGCGGGACATTAAACAATTATTCCGCTGTCGTAAGCCTCTGTTCTTCCGTGATCCCATCTGGAGGCCTCCGTCGATACTCTAGCTGGGGGGAATTGATCACAGAGGGCTTCTACATCAACCTTGCTGCAACTCCGATGATGTGTGAGTAGTTCCCTACAGACCTACGGGTCCATAGTGATTAGCTAGATCTCTCTCTCCCTCTCTCTCTCTCTGTCTTTCTCTCTCTCTCTCTGTCGCTCTCTCTCTCTCTCTCTTTGATCTTCAATACAATGTTCACTTCTGAGATCCATATGATGTAATCTTCTTTTGCGGTGTGTTTGTTGGGATATGATGAATTCTGGGTTTATGATCATATTACTCATTGAAATTAATAGAGTATTTTCTGAACTTTATTATGTATGATTGTTATAGCTATGTATGCTTTCCAATCTATGAGTTTGCTTTGGCCAAGTAGATGAGTAGATCATCAGATGGAGTGGTGCATAGTAGTAGGTTCAATCGTGCGGTTCCCTCACCTCATGGCAGAAGGGGTAGTGAGGAACGTATTTGTATTGTTGCTACTAAGGACAAAATGACGGGGTCTGAACATATTAGTTGTTTTTACTTTGTCTACATTATGTCATCTTGATTAAAGCGTTACTCTGTTTGTCATGAACTTAATACAATAGATGCATGCTGGATAGCGGCCAATTGGTGGAGTAATAGTAGTAGATGCAGGCGGGAGTCGGTCTACTTGTCATGGACGTAATGCCTATATACATGATCATGCCATGAATAACATCATAATTATGCGATTTTCTATCAATTTCCCAACATTAATTTGTATACCCACCGTATGCCATGTTCTTGAGAAAGATGCATCTAGTAAAAACTATGCCCCCGGGGTCTATTCAACATATTTACTAAAACCCTAAATACCTTGCTACGATTTATTTACTTTTATTTTACTTTACAATTTATCTATCTATACTACTACTAGATTTGATCCTTGCAATTAGCGAGTAAGAGAGGATTGATGACCCTCTTGCTCCTGTTGGGTCCAAGTATTTGCTCTTGTGTGTGTAGGTACTGCCGACAGTTGTATGCATGAATCTCCTATTGTTTGAGGCAAATACTTTTTGCTACTTTACTACTTCATCCCTTCCTCCTCGGGGAAAAACCGAATGCATCTACAAAGTACCAGACTCTTTTTAAAGTTTCATCACTCAATGGGTTAAAATTCAAAATCTCAGAACCCTCCCAAAGGTACGAGGGAAATGGGACTTCAAGCAAAAAACTTGGCATAGAAACAAGAAAATAAAACACATACGATATTTTTGGTATTTTAACTTTTTAATAGAAACAAATAAAGGCAAATAAAAAGTAGAGCAAGTAAATGATAAATATGTGTGAAGGGACATGTGTTCGTTTGATGAAGTCTCCCCAGCAACGATGCCAGAAATTCTTCTGCTACTTGTGATAGGCATTGGGATTTCCTCGAAGAGGAAGGGTGATGTAGTTTGAAGATAGTATTTCCCCCAGTTAAGAACCAAGGTTTATCGAACCAATAGGAGACTCAAACAAATGAGCGTTTAGCAATACCTGCACACACACAAATAAATACTCACACCAACGTGGGCAAGAGGGTTTTCTATAAACAAATTTTCATTTAAGAATGTTCTTTTAATTTCCTAAATTCTAGCAAGCATTATCTGATATGGTATTTAGCACTCTCATAAAGCGGTACCCACTTGATAAACAACCTGAATTTTATTGAGCAATCTCTAAATTGTGCTCAGTGCATGCCCTGCTTTGCAAGAGACAAATTTCTGAAGATGCTGAGTATAAACAGATCTGTCAGGACCATTGTACACATCCAGTTGAAGATAAGAGAGGGCTTCTATTTTCTATGCAGGATCATGAACGAAGAAGATATGACCTTTTTTACATGACATACTTGAAAAGAATTTGCCAAAGCGTACCAGTTGGAAGTAGGTATGGAAATTTCCCTCAGACAAGGTGGAAAAGCTATTCGTCCCCTAAGGATACGTTTGATCAATGATACAATAACTCATTCGTTTAAGTATTCCAGCAAATATCTAGTAATTTTAACTAACAAAATTTACAACTAGATTTAAATAATCACATTTCATCCGGCTGCTATATTTAACTAATCTTATTTACAAAATTTTTGATAGCTTATTACGGAGTGGAGATTGTAACAAAACCTTTTATAGACAACATGGAGGTTACTGAAGGGAGCAGAGTAAGCTAGAACAAGATGTGGTTTGTCATTGGCTTTGTTGATCAAATTTGCATGCTCGCGGATAGTTACAATGCTGGACCAAGAGATCATTCCTACTTGCCTCTCCTGCACACTTTGAATAGGACCAACATTGACGACAAATTCATGATTAGAATTGTATCTACTCTCATTATCTTCAGATAGTCCACGTACTTATGTAGATTGCTAGAAGTGTTAAAATTGTGTTCTTCCAGCAGATACTCCCACAAAGTTTTGTGCATAAGAAGATGGGTGAAAATGGAGAGTTGAACATTGTTCTCCATCCTAGAGTCAACAATGGTTTGATGGGGCTCTCGTGAGGGCCTTGTCTTGAGTGAAGCCGTGGCGGGCCGTACCAGGCTGTCGAAGTGGGCCCCGCCTTGGGCCGCAGACAGGCAGGTCTGGGTACCCCCATTCTTGGACACCGACAGTAGCCCCCGGGCCCAAGGCACGCTCGAGCCGTCTTTGTGGCGAAGCCGAAGAAGATGGCCCGAAGCGTTGTGGGCCCCAATCGCCTGCGAGCCCAGCCTGTCGCGTGGCACGTAACGAGGCACGGACGCCTCCACTTCCCCACGGTGCCTCGACAACCGCCCCGGCTGACTAGCAACCGGCACGCGTCGTAGGGCCATCATTGCCCGGGATGTGGAGGGGCGCAGGTTGGCCTCCACCCGGCTATAAATGGGCGGAGGGGACGGTTCCCCCAGCCCATCTCTACTTCTCGCTCCCCCGCTTTCGGCCTTCGCCTCCTCGATCATGACGCCGGTGAGGAGGTTTTCCGCTGCCGAGAAGGGGAAAGCCCGCCAGGAGGGGCTGGACCAACAACCACCCAAGAGGAGCCAGGGCCATCCTCGCAAGTACACCGTGGCGTCGACGGCGGCGCCCCGGGGGCGCGGCCGCACCTCCGCGAGGGCTGGTGCCTCTGCCGGTGTAGGCAAAGGCGGCGGGCGTCGCGACCGTGGCCAAGGAGGGAGGCCCGCAACGGGTGCCCGGCCACCGCGCCCGCGGTCCCACACGGCCGATGTGGGCAAGGAGTTCCTGGTGCTGGTGGAGAGGCCGGCGATCACCTGGCTGCATCTCCCGCGTTTCTTCACGGAGACGCTACGGGCCAACGAGCCCACAGGTCTGTGGATGCAAGCCGATGGTTGTCGAAGTGGCGCGTCGTGGGTGGAGGTCGAGGTTACCCCCGCAGGTTACGGCTTCTTGAGCCGCGGGTGGCAGACCTTCTCCCACGCCCACGCCCTGGAAGGGAGGCTCACGCTCCACTTCAAGCACGACGGCACGGCGATGCTTTTCGTCAGGATCTTCGGTGAGGACGGCAGGCGCTTGGGGTGCTGCCCGGAGGATGATGGCGGCGGCAGCGACGCCCTTGGAGGTGAGCTTGCCCTTGGCGATGGCCGTCCTACTTCCAGCGGCAGCGACACCTCCTCCTAGGAGAGCCCGAGCGATGATAGCTACAATGCACCACCGCGTCGGCGTGCTTGGACTTCGGTGGGTAGCCAGCCGCGACGGCGCCATACCCCCGCCCGGGAAGCGGCTACGCCGACGTGCCACCACGGGCCCGTCAAGGAGGAGGAGGACTCCGACTGAGCATGGTTGCACCGAAGCCTGGGCCTTAGGAGTGGCTGTCGTGGGAATGAGCCTGACAGTAGAAGGTAGGGGTACGAAGGGAGAGGGCAGAGTCCTAGCTACGGCGAGGATGTACACACAGATGTACGAGTTCAGGCCCCTCTCGTGGAGGTAACAGCCCTACATCTCGGTGCTCAAGAGCTTCTTGTCGTGTGGAATATGAGAGTTACAGGGGGTGCAAACCCTTGTGCCAGAGGGGAGGGGCGGCTTATATAGAGTGCGCTGCCCCGCATGAATGCCCGGCATCCAAGGGTCCGATCGTGGTAATGAAGGTGCACGTTACTGGTAACGTAAGTAATAAATGCTACTAATGGAGTACAGCCGAACGCCTGCCCGTTGGCCTCCCTGGAGTGGCTTCTGGTCTTCTGCGGTCGACTGACTTCTAATCCCTCCAAGTGAAAGGCAACTGTCGAGTGAAGGAAGAAACCTCCGAGTGGATGTTGTCGAGTGACTCATACGCCACGGTGATTTCAGTCGGAGACTTCCTTGTAATCCTTAAGTTCTCTAAGGTAATGTCCTTAGGTAGGGTATGTAGGTCAGGCCTATGACCCTACCTTAGGTACATAACCCCATCATTAGCCCCCGAATGGATCGGGGTTCGAGTGAAAAGGGATCGATGCGGGTTCTGATAAGACACAAAAACTCCGAGTGCATTTTAAGGCTTCACAGGAGTCTGCGTCGATTGGAATCTTTGTCATTCACCCTGATCGATTCAGCCTTGAAATGCGTCCGAGTGAACTTGAGCGCGGAATCAGGTCCAAGCGGTCAGTAAGGTCTTCTGATGCGACGGGCCGCGTCGTCAGGTCCGGATTTCAAAGGATTCGAAAATTGGGTAAGCGCGCGCCGTGCGGCGATGACGCAACGGCTGGGGCAAGTGGGGGCACGACGCCTCGATTTTCGCGCCGTCATTACCGCCACGTACCGCTCTTCCTCTGAAATCGGGATATCCAGAGATCTGGCGGTCCCACAAGCCAGCGACTCACTCGGACAGATATAAGACGCGACGACACCGGGGTCGGTACAGTGCTCCTCCTCCATTCCCCTCTTTCTCTCCGCCTCCCCTGTTCCAAGCGCGCTGGTCTGCTCCAGCTCGACAACTACCGCCGTGATGACGAAGGGGAAGACGGAGAAGGCGTCGGGCGCCCGGTCTGCGGTGCCGCCGGGGTGGATCCAAGGGGATTTCCTCCGGTCAACCGTCAAGACGGAGGACGTCCAGAACCTTGTCGACGACGGGCTGATTGCCGAAAGGTCGTGGAGGCTGTCGGAGGGGGAGAGCGAGCCGGAGCCGCGCGACAGCAAGCGAGTCCTCCTCCTCACCCACGTCGAGCAAGGTTTTTCCATGGCCCCCCATCCATTCATCCGCGGTTTCTTGAACTATTTCGGGGCGCAACTCCACCATTTTCCTCCGAATGCTATTGCGTATCTCGCTGCTTTCATAACTCTGCGCGAATGCTTCTTGGGTTGCTCTCCACACTGGGGCTTGTTCAAACACATATTCACCATTCGGTCTCAGTGTGTCAAAAAAGCCAATCCTAGCGATAGCAAGACCCATGTCATCCAACTGTGCGGTGGCCTGGGACTCCAAAAGAGAGGTAGGAGTGCGTTTCCGTCAATGACTTTTCCTGAATCTGTTCGGGGCTGGCAGTCGACATGTTTTACTGCAAAGATGTAGCATCCCCCAATATGTCGACTGGCCTTCCCCCATTCACATTGGATCGACCTACCACTCCCAGAACACTGAACGTGACAGAGGGAGAGAAAGTCCAGGTAGGGATTTTAGTGAATGCAGTAGTAGATCTGATCCGTGGCGGAGTGACTGGTATGGATCTCTTAGAGGCATTTCTCAGTCGACGAATCCAGCCTCTTCAAGCCAGAGATCACACTATGTGGCATTATTCGGGCCCTGAGGATACCACTCGGACACATCCAGAGGAAGTTTCCGACGAGACTGTTTCCCAGTGGCTTAGGAGCATCACCGGAGCTTGTGATAACCCTTTGGGAGCCAAGCGAATCTTGCCCTTCTCTGCTTTGAACCCACCGACGAACCTGGCGAGTTATATCTTTGTCGAGTGTTTTCTTGTATCGTCGAGTGATTGAGTCTTCAGTCGACTGACTTTAAAGTTTGTATCTTGCAGGAGTTTATGAACATGTATTCACCCGTGCCGAACGGAGAGCAGCCTGAGGACGAAGAAGGGAGCGCAGGCGGCAGCGCAGACGTTGACTACGTCGTGGACAGTGAAGGCAGTGGTGATGACCTGGAGGGGAGCGAAGACGAGATTCGGTCTCCTCCGCGCACTGAGAGCCGTTCCAAGCAGCGCCAAGATCCAGCGGCCGTCCCAAGCAAAACCTTGGCATCAAGCACCAGAAACCCGAAGCGCGACCATGCTGCAGCATCTGGGTCGACTGAAAAGGCTGCAAAACAGCCCAGGTCTGACGCACCAAAGCCTCGGAAGGCTCTGCCCCGCATAAAGATCACTGTGCCTGTCGCCTCGACGTAAGTGTTCATTTTCATTTTTGTGCTGTTGTGAAACTTCATGTCTTTGCTGACCGAGTGAAATTTATTCGCCAGGGCTGCTACCTCGGATACGTCGCCTCTGCGGGATGAGAAGGATCATATGGAAGTGGACACGGCTGACGCGGCCACCTCCCAACGAGGTATAGTAAATCTTCACTGTAGACTGATTTTCTGAAGGTAATTCGTCGAATGAATAAGCCAATGTTGACGATTGACAGCTGACGACATCATCCATGTGGAGGACGACGAGGAGTCGCAGCAGGGTGCTGAGGGTGAAGTCGTGGCCTTGGACTCTCCACGCGTACACACTCGGAGAACGTCATCAGGACAGGCACCACGTAGGTCGACTGAGGCGTCCTCTCAAGAGCTTGGTGATTCTTCCCGAGTCAGAACTGATCCTGTGACTCCGCTGTCGTGTGCCCCACCAGCGGTTTCAACTCTCATGGTTTCAGCGCCGATTAGGCAACCTCAAACACTTCTCGTGACCTCAACTGCAGCTCCGACTCATCTGGCGCCTGCATATCCTCTGTACCACGTCCCAGAAGACCAGACTGGAGCTGCCAAAGAAGCCATGATCCAAGCTGGGCAAATGATGCTGCGAACGAAGGAGGCGTATGAGGCTAGCAAATTAGCCTATGATGCCAGCTCAGCTCTTCAAGCCAATGTCCGAGTAAGTGCGATTGTAAGTTCGTTTCCGATTGAATTCCTGTCCATCTTGACTTTACACCCACTGGGTGTTTTCTTCGGATGCATACTTGATTGCTTTCTTCTCGAATAGATCAGGTCTTAGTCGAGTAGTTCCTGGTCCAGTGGGGGCACGCTGAGTGCACCCACTGGGTGTAGTCCCCGAGACCGCTGTCGAATGACGAAGACATCGGCAGGGGTCTTAGATTCGTTTTGAAAGTTGCTTGTCACTCGACAGGATGGACCTGGTCGAGTGATAGTAGATCCAGTGGGGGCACGCTGAGTGCACCCACTAGGTGTAGTCCCCGAGACCGCCGTCGAGTGCTTGCATCTGCGGGGGTCTGATAGAGACGATGTTCGCTTGTTTGCTTTTTTTTTATACTCGGACAGGTCGGACCTGGTCGAGTGATCTCTGGTCCAGTGGGGGCACGCTGAGTGCACCCACTGGGTGTAGTCCCCGAGACTACTGTCGATCGTTTACGATGGGCAGTAGTCTTAAGAACTATCCTGCAGGTTTCATGGACATCATTTCCATCAACCATGATATGATGCTGTATAGGGGTGTGGGGTGGGGCGGCGGGCCGCCTTCCAGTCGACTGAACTTGTACCTTTCCAGTCGGGAGTAGAGAAATATTCACGTCGACTGAACTACTTCTTTGCTGATTTTAGAAAGCCTGTGAGCTCGGGACCAAGTACGTCGACCTGGAGAAGGAGAAGAATCAGCTCGAACTGGATCTGGAGGTGTCTAAGAACAATCTGGACCGTGCGCAGACTGAGCTGAGGACCCTGGGAGGTAATTTTTGTCGACCAGTTGTACTATCACTTTCATCTTCCATCCTTTGAACCGAGTGTATCCACTCGAACAGACGTACGTGATGAGAACCGCCGACTCCAAGCGCGACTCAACAATGCTATTTCTTTAGATACCATGAAGAAAGCGCTTGAAGACAAGGACAAGTCACTCGCCGATGCTCCGAAGGTGGCAAGGGAGAAAACCGAGGCTGCTGAGAAGAAGCTTGCTGCAGCCAATAAGTTGGAGGAAGAAAACGCCAAACTCAAGCAGGAAAAGGCCGACTGGATCCAGAAGTTTGAGCAGCTGACCACGAGGAGGAGCACCCTAGAGAAATACTTGGGAGACTTCGCAAAGAAGATGTTCGGCATGGTTGAAGGTAACTTTCTTCTGTCGAGTGAATTTCTTTGATTTCTTCAGAACGGCAGTGTGATCATATTTTCATTTTCTCTTCGCGCAGAATTCTGTCAAGATTTTGAAAAGGAAACTGAGGAGATCGAGCCAAATCTGGATCCCACCAAATCACCTGTCGGGGAAGCCGTGGCCATGGACATGTTTCGACTTGAAGCTCGTCTCAGGAGTGTCCAAGGATATGTCACTCGACTGAGGGCTGCGCTGGAGAAGGTCGATAAAGCACTGTGGCCAGAAGACTCCCTCCAGACTGACCTCGAGTCGATGATGACCCGCCTCAATGAGATTCCTGGTCGAGTGCAGGCATGGAAGAAATCTGCCGCTCGCTGCGGTGCTGATGTGGCACTTTCACTCGTCCGGGTTCATTGCAAGGAGGCCAGGGAGGACAAACTGAAGGCTCTCCGAGTGATCAACACAAGGAAACTTCAATTTGAAGACTTCATGGAGACCTTCATCGAAGCAGCCACTCGGATCGCTGACAGGATTGATCTAGACACCTTCGTCGAGCCCGCGAGCCCCACTAGTGCTTGAAAAAACACTTTGTTCGCAGTTAAAACTTTATTTGCCTCGGTATGCCGAGTGATGGTGTAACCGATTAAAACTTTGTTCGGGCCTTGGGCCTGAGTACTTTCCTTTGCGCGAATAACTTTTAACCGCGCTAGAGATTCTGGATTTATCTGCATTTTGCTTTCCGATCTCTTGCTTAGTTAATTTTTCTCGTTACTCGGAAGGATTTCGAACTTAGGCGAAAACTGGTTCGCGGCTAAGTCCCCGAGTGAGAGGATTGCTCGTCACTCGGAGAAGTTTTGAACTTAGACGAAAACTGGTTCGCAGCTAAGTTTCCGAGTGAATGGAATACTATCCACTCGGAAAGGTTTTCTACTTAGGCGAAAACTGGTTCGCAGCTAAGCCCCCGAGTGAGAGGATTGCTCGTCACTCGGAGAAGTTTTGAACTTAGACGAAAACTGGTTCGCAGCTAAGTTTCTGAGTGAATGGAATACTATCCACTCGGAAAGGTTTTCTACTTAGGCGAAAACTGGTTCGCAGCTAAGCCCCCGAGTGAGAGGATCGCTCGTCACTCGGAGTAGTTTTTGAATGTAAAATTGTGCGATCGGAATCGACAACAGACTGCAGGAGTCATAGCTTTAACAAACGGAACTGTCTGGAGTACTCTTATTACATCAAAACAACTCAGTCGTCAAGTATAAAAACGTCGAAGCAAATCCGCGTTCCAGGCGCGCGGCTCGTCGATATTCTTCTTGAGGTTGAATAGGTGGTAGGCTCCATTGTTCAGTACCTTGGTGACGACGAAAGGGCCTTCCTACGCTGGGGCCAGCTTGTGAGGTCGCTGCTGATCCACTCGGAGCACAAAATCACCTTCATGGAACGACCGACTCTTGACGTGCCTTGCATGGAAGCGGCGCAGATCTTGCTGATATATAGTCGACCGTATCAGAGCCATCTCGCGTTCTTCTTCCAGGAGATCTACACCGTCTTGACGTGCTTGCTCAGCCTCAGCCTCGGAGTAAAGGTCTACTCGGGGAGAATTGTGAAGGACATCACTTGGCAAAATGGCTTCGGCTCCATACACCATGAAGAAAGGAGTGCGCCCAGTCGATCGGTTAGGAGTCGTCCTCAAGCCCCACAGAACAGACGGTAATTCAGTGACCCAAGCTCCAGCTGCATGATCAAGATCTCGCACGAGTCGAGGCTTCAGCCCTTGAAGAATAAGGCCATTCGCTCGCTCAGCTTGACTGTTAGTTTGGGGGTGCGCAACGGATGCGTAGTCCACCCGAGTGCCTTGAGAGGAGCAAAAGTGTCTGAACTCTTCCGAGTCAAAGTTTGAGCCATTGTCTGTAATGATACTATGGGGAACTCGATACCGGAATGTTATCTCTTTCATGAATTTGATAGCAGTACGGGAGTTCAGCTTCTTTATGGGTTTAGCTTCAATCCACTTAGTGAACTTGTCGACTGCTACAAGCAAATGAGTAAACCCACTCTGGCCTGTTCGAAGGGGTCCGACCATATCCAAACTCCATACAGCAAATGGCCAGACGAGTGGAATAGTCTTCAAGGCGGATGCAGGCTTGTGCGACAAGTTTGAATAGATCTGGCACCCCTCACAGTGATCAACAATCTCCTTAGCCATCTCGTTGGCGCGCGGCCAAAAGAAACCAGCTCGGTATGCTTTGGCAACAATCGTCCTGGAGGACGCATGATGACCACAGGTTCCCGAGTGAATCTCCTCCAAAATCAGTCGACCTTCTTCAGGAGAAATACACCGCTGAGTCATGCTAGTTACGCTTTCCCTGTAGAGTTGTTCATCCATAACAGTAAAGGCCTTGGATCTGCGGACTATCTGTCGAGCTTCATCTTCGTCATCTGGAAGTTCTTGCCTCAGAATGTATGCAATATAAGGTATTGTCCAGTCAGGCGTGATCACCAAAATCTCCATGACCAGATCTATGACCGTTGGGACATCAACTTCAGTCGGATCAGAGGCGCTCTTTGCTTGCGGGGGCTCTTCAGTGCAGGGATCTTCCTGTACTGAAGGAGAATGTAGGTGCTCGAGAAACACATTGCCGGGGATAGGCTTCCGAGTGGATCCAATCTTTGCTAGCTCATCAGCTGCCTGATTCTTCACTCGGGGAACATGATGGAGTTCCAAACCTTCGAACTTCTTCTCAAGCTTTCTTACTGCATTACAGTATCCAGTCATAGCAGGATTCCTGACATCCCACTCTTTCATCACCTGATTGACCACCAAATCAAAGTCACCGTATACAATCAGGCGCCGGACGCCGAGTGAGATGGCCATACGCAACCCGTATAGGAGTGCTTCATATTCAGCTTCGTTATTGGAGGAATCAAAGTGAATCTGTAGGACATAACTGAGTTTGTCGCCTTTTGGGGATACCAATACTACGCCAGCACCAGACCCATTCAGCATCTTCGATCCGTCAAAGAACATGGTCCAGTGTGCCGAGTGGATTTGGATTGGCTGCTGCTGTTCTATCCACTCGGCCAGGAAATCAGCGAGTGCTTGAGACTTGATTGCCTTTTTCGCTTCAAACTTGATATCAAAGTAAAGGAGCTCAATAGCCCATTTGGCCACTCGACCAGTCGCATCTCGATTGTTGAGGATCTCAGACAATGGAGCATCACTGACGACTGAAATTGAGTGATCTTGAAAGTAGTGTGTCACCTTCTTCGCTGACAGATATATACCATATACAAGCTTCTGGTAATGTGGGTACCTTTGCTTTGAAGGAGTCAACACTTCAGAAATGTAATAAACAGGACGTTGGACTTTGTAAGCTTTGCCTTCCTCTTCCCGCTCGATAGTGAGAACTGTACTAAAGACCTGATTAGTGGCCGCGATGTACAGGAGCAAGGGCTCTTTGCTGTGCGGAGCAGCAAGCACCGGCTGGGTGGAAAGCAGGGCTTTAAGCTCGACAAACGCTGCTTCAGCTTCTGGAGTCCACTCGAACGTATCAGACTTCTTCATCAATCGGTATAAAGGCAATGCCTTCTCACCGAGACGAGAAATGAATTGACTCAACGCCGCCAGGCAACCTGTGAGCTTCTGGACATCGTGCACACGCTCAGGGCTTTTCATTCGGGTAATGGCGCTGATCTTTTCAGGATTGACGTCGATTCCTCGTTCGGAAACGAGAAAACAACTTGCCACCAGAAACACCGAAAGTGCACTTAGTCGGATTTAACTTGATATCATACCTCCTCAAGTTGGCGAATGTTTCAGCCAAGTCAGTCAGCAGGTCGGAACCTTTGCGAGACTTGACGACTATATCATCTATGTATGCTTCAACATTCCGAGGAATCTGATCAAGCAGGCATTTTTGAATCATGCGCATGAAAGTAGCGCCAACATTTTTCAAACCAAAAGGCATGGTGATATAACAGAAACACCCGAATGGGGTGATGAAGGCTGTCTTTATTTCATCCGGACCAAACAGACGGATCTGATAGTAACCGGGGTATGCATCAAGAAAAGATAAACGCTCGCACCCCGCAGTCAAATCGACAATCTGGTCGATGCGGGGGAGCGGAAAATGATCTTTCGGGCAGACCCGATTGATATGTTTGAAGTTAATACACATGCGGAGTGACTTATCTTTCTTGGGGACCATAACGATGTTCGAGAGCCACTCGGAGTGGTAAATCTCGCGTATGAACTAAGCCGCCAAGAGACGAGCCACCTCCTCGCCGATTGCCTTCCGCTTCTCTGCTGCCGACCGACGCAAGTGCTCCTTCACAGGCTTGGCCTTCGGGTCGACTCTCAGTCGGTGCTCAGCCAGTTCCCTGGGTACACCAGGCATGTCAGCAGGCTTCCATGCGAAGATGTCCCAGTTCTCACGGAGGAACTGGATGAGCTCGTCTTCCTATTTGCTATCGAGTGTCGTTGAGATGTTGGTCGGGGCAGCATTGGGATCCGTCGGGTGAATGTGCACCTGCTTCACTTCGCCTGCCGACTGGAAAGCTGACTCAGAGGCGGGCTTCTTGGCACGCAGCAGATCGGCAGGATCAGCACTCTTCTTGTACTCCTCCAACTCGACCACAGCCATCTGATGATCGGCAATTTTGGAGCCCTGCTGAAGACACTCCTCAGCCCTCTGTCGATTGCCAGTGACTGTGATCACACCCTTGGGCCCGGGCATCTTCAGCTTTAGATACACGTAGCATGGACGGGCCATGAAACGGGCATAAGCCGGACGGCCAAGGCTGGCGTGGTATGCGCTCTGGAAGTCCACCACTTCAAACGTCAATTTCTCTTTGCGAAAATTCTTGTCGGTGCCGAATACCACATCCAATGCTATCTGGCCGAGTGACTTGGCCTTCTTCCCAGGGATGACTCCATGGAACTGCATGTTGCTTTCGCTGAGTCGGGACATCAGAATGCCCATTCCCTTTAGGGTATCCGCATACAAGATGTTCAGACCGCTTCCACCATCCATCAAGACTTTGCGGAGTCGAGTGCCTCCCACAACCGGGTCCACCACCAGCGCCTGCCGACCAGGGGTAGCGATATGAGCTGGGTGATCTGACTGGTCGAATGTGATAGCAGTCTGAGACCACTTGAGGTATGTGGGGGTAGCAGGAACAGCCATGTTGACTTCTCTGTTGATAACTTTCAGCCGGCTCTTGCTTTCTACATCAGCAAAAATCAACAGAGTGGCATTGACTTCGGGGAACTCTTCTTTATCTTCATCATCCTCCTTTTCGGGAGCCTTCTCACTCGACTGACCTTCCTTGAACTGCTGGATCAATAGACGGCACTGTCGAGTGGTATGCTTAGGCAATATCAAATTGCCTTCCTCATCTTTCTTCGTGTGGATTGCACACGGTAAATCTAGAACGTCTGTTCCTGACTGATTCTTTCCTTTCTTGGGGGTAAACTGCCCTTTGGACTTCCCCTTGTTTTTTCCTTGCGCCGCCAGAGCGGCCGCCTCTGCCTGAACAGGGCCATCAGCTTTACGCTTCTGTTTACGACTGGAATTGCCGCCGGCATCATTGTCGACTGCTTTTCCTTTGCCGCTACGGAGGCGGTCTTCCTCTTCACCATTGGCATACTGGGTGGCAATCTCCATCATCTTGCTTAGGGAAATGTCACCTGTCCGCCCAAACTTCAGGTAAAGCTCTCTGTACTTCACACCAGCCTTGAAAGCACAAACAGTTTGATGCTCAGAAACATTCTCCACTGTGTGATGCATTTTAATAGAGGTGTTGTGTCACAGCCCTAGCTAACCTTGTTGTGTTTGCATTCATGCATGCATTTTTAATTTTTCAATGAAATTGAAAAATTGAGGAGTGATCAAGCCTCATCATTCAAATTTTTGTCAAAAGGCAATATAAAAATTGTTTCAAATAAACCCAAGAAAATGTCCCTGGATTGAGCTAAGAATGTCAACCATTATCTTTCGATCACAGAAACATTTTATCTTGGGCATTTGAATTAATTCAAACCCTATTTGCAATAGATATATATTTTCTATATGGAAAATATATGTCCAATAACCTTGAGAATTATTGTGTGGCTTTGGACAAGTCCAACATAGTCCACAGATATTTTCTTAGGCTTTTATAAATGGTTTGATATTTTTAACAAACCAAAACAAATGTCAGAAAAAAATAGAAAAGCAAACAATAAAAGAAAAAGGAGAAAAACCTTACCTGGCTTACCTTCCTGGCCCAAGTGAGCAGCCCAGCTCAACCCACCAGGGGTGGGGAGGTCATCTCCCACCTCCGGCCAGTAGGCAGCTGAGGTGTCGACCGCGCATGCGCCGGCCTCCACCTCCTGCTTGCCACCTCCTGCATGGTCCCGCTCGTCCTAATCCGCGCGAGAAGCCGAGCCAGCCCCCCCTGCCGCTCTCTCCCCTCGGGCGCTCTCTCCCACACCGGACCGAACCGCCGCTCGCCGCACCCGTAGCCTCTGGCCTCCCCTCGCCGCCCCGAGCTACCCACGAGCTTTGCCGTCCCGAGCTGCTCCTCCACGCTGAAGGAATCACGCCGGGAAGCCCAGAAGGCGACGACCGCGTCCATCTTCTCCGACCACGGTCACCGGCCGCCGCCCGTCAATTCGCTGCGAGCAAGCCGTCCCCGAGCCCGCTGAGACCACCGGCCGACCCGCAGTGAGCTCCTTCCCCTTCTCCCTAACCCCGGGACCTCGCGTGCGTGCCCCAGCTGTTGTTTCCGCCATGGCCAAAAGCTCCTGCCGCCGGCCATGTCGTCGCCGTCGTTGTAGCCTGCGGTAGCCCCTCCTGAGCGCACGGTCTTGCTCCTGACGACCTCGGGAAGCCGTAGATGGCCCCGTTGATCTTCCCGAGATCTGTAGCCCAGCACCACTTGGAGCCTGTAGCTGCGCCGCCGCAGAGATGCTCGCCGTCGTCAGCTCCGGCCACCCCCGGTGATCCTGACCACGCCGTTGGATGCGCGCAAGTCTCCGCGTCCCTTATCCGCAAACGGCGCCCCAAATGGAGCCCCGTAGCCGATTTCCGGCGCGCGCCGCCTCTGTTTTGGTCGCCGCCAGCGCGCCGCCGCGTTTGAATGCCGGTGAGTCACTGCCATGCGGGCCCAGCCAGTCAGGTGATTAGTTTAAGCCTAACCACCCACCTAACCAACCCCGACCCACTGACAGTGGGCCCAGCCCACTAATTAACACTGTTTTAGTTAGGTAAAACCCCCTGGTTAGCCCTGTGTCATTGACAGGTCGGTCCAGGTCGTCAGGTTTGACCTGGACCGTGCCTGTTGACTAGATGACGTCATAATGACGTCAGGCTGATGCAGTATTTAATTTCCATAATAGAAATAATTCCAAAAAATGTTTAAAACTTCAAAAATTCATAGAAAATAATTTGTAAGTCAGATTAAAATAATTTATATATGAAAAATGATCAGAAAAATCCAATGAATCTGTTTATGCCATGATCATGCATGTTTGAACAAGTTAACATCACCAAGTAGGACATTTCATGACTAGGACAATATATGAAATAACATTTGGAGTTGGAATTTGAACTAGTTTTGAATTCCACTTCAATTAATATGACTAGCTATTCCATTAGGTCAATTCAGTAACTTAAGTTGCCATGACATACATCATGTCTGCTGCATTGCATTGAATGTGTTCATTTCGTTGTTTGCCAGTATTGTTCCCTCTCGGTAGACGTTACTCTGACGTTGATATCGATGCCACCGATGAAGACTCACTGTTATCTTCAGAAGTGTCATGCAAGCAACCCCCCCCCCCTTGAGCATTCCGATATAATCCCACTCTCTCGCTCTTGCTCTCATTTCAATGCATTAGGACAAACGATTCAATTGTTACTTGTGTTCCGGTAGTTGAACCCACTCCTTTGCATGACCTGTCATTGTCACAGTAAATAGCTAAACCAAGCAACCTAGCATACCTGGTAGATGCTTGAGCCATGTTGTGCTATAACCCTGTTATGCTTGCTATGCTTAGAATTGTGTCAGGTCTGATTCATCTGGGTGATGAACCGGAGTGAAACGGATGTGTCCTGATGATGAGGGTTAAGTGTTGAACCTGTTTTGGTAAAGGTAGCGATGAGAGGCCATGTAGGAGTACATGGTGGGTTGTCTCATTGAAGCCGCTCATAGGAACTAAGTTCCGTGTTTGTGTTCCAAGACTAGCTAGTACCGCATATTGGGCTCCGGTAACTCGAGCTCTCTCAGCCTATTAACCTACCCTGTTCTCAGTCCAGGAGTGGCAGTAGTTCGAAACATTGATAGGTGTGGCCGGGCCTGCGAAGTGGATGAACGACCCAATCGGGACCGGCTTGGGGCCCTGCTCACAACGTTTGAGGCCATGTTGGAAACCTCGGCCGAACTTCCATTATGGGTTCCAACTCAGATAGGCGACTGCCTTGGACGTGAGTCGTTGTAAGTTAACGTCCGTGGCCGACTCCCTCGCTGGGCTTCCGCTTGAAGGTTGCCGAGGTGCCTTTTTACGTGCACATGGCGGTAAGTGGCGGAAGCATGTGTGACGAAGTACACCCCTGCAGGGTAAACTATCTATTCGAATAGCCACGTCCGCGGATATGGACTACTTGGAGACTTGCATTGTTCATAGATAACTTTAAATGGATACTCTAAAATGCTCCAGATAAGTGTGAGTGCTATGGATGGCTTCTCGTAGGAAGACGAGAGAGGATCCATAGTGGTGTATTGATGTGGTGAATATGTGGTCTCGTGTGTGATACGCCACCTCAAGAAAGTACTCATAGTCGTAGTACAGGTTAGCCAAGAGTCAAAGTTGGCTTGCTGCAATAAACTCCACAACCCCCTTTGTTGACAATGATGCATAAGTAGATAGTTCTGATGTAAGTCTTGCTAAGTACCTTTGTACTCACGTTTGCTTATTTATGTTTTTGCAGATGAGACTTCAGTGTCATTAGTGATTCTTACGACATGAGGTTCGATGTTGACCGGATTAGCTTGGGAATCCCAGACAGAGGTCTAGCTCCTTTGGTAGGGTCGTTGTAGCTTTTCAGGCTCTTCCAGACGCTTTTAGTAGATGTCTGTACCCAGACATGTAACTTCCGCTTGTTGTTTGTACGCTCTGAATGTTGGGTCATGTGACCCCCCTGCTTGTAACATTATACTATGTTGGCTCTTCGGAGCCCCCTAAATAAAAATTATGTTGTAGAGTTTTATTGTGATGCCATGTTGTATATACGCATATCGTGCATAGTGCGTGTATGATTGAAATGCATTGGTATGTGTGGTGTTCGACACCTAGCTGTATCCCTTTAGTAGCCTGCTTTATGGGGAAATGCCTCTTTGTGCTTCCACCGAGCCTTGGTATAGCTTGCTACTGCTCCGGACACATTGATTGAACGGCGTGTATCCTTCTTGCTGCTGTGTCTGTCCCTTCGGGGAAATGTCCCGCAGCGTAATGGAGTCCCTGTAGCTTGCTATGACTCGTCTACACACGCTAATGACCGACACCTGCATTGTTGGGTTACGTATGCCTGTCCTTGTACGGTTGTGCCACTTGGGTCTATAACTAGTCATGTCGACCCGGGTTCTTTGACGTGTGAATGCTAGTTACATGTTCATATCCATGAGCCAAAAGGCGCAAACGGTCTCGGCCAAGGGAAGGTGGCAGCCGTGGGTTACTGTGCGTGAGGCTGCAAAGTGGCGTGACACGTTACAGGCTGGATTCATATGGCTTAGGATCGGGGTCCCGACATGTTGTGATCAGCACTACTAGTTGGAATAGCTTCTACACACTTAGTAACATAATCAACGGCAACCAAAATATGAGTGTACCCGTTATAGGAAGGAAAAGGTCCCATATAATCAAAACCCCAAACGTCAAATGGTTCAACAACAAGTGAATAATTCATAGGCATTTCCTGACGCTTACCGATACTACCAATTCTCTGACATTCATCACAAGACAAGACAAACTTACGGGCATCCTTGAAGAGAGTAGGCCAATAAAAACCAGATTGCAATACCTTGTGAGCAGTTCTATCTCCCGCATGGTGTCCTCCATAAGCTTCGGAAGAACATTTCCGTAGGATTTGCCCCTATTCATGCTTAGGTACACAACGTCTAATAATACCATCTACTCCTTCTTTATAGAGAGTGGGTCATCCCAAAAGTAATGTCTTAAATCATAGAAGATTTTTTTTTGTTGGTATGTGAAGCTAGGTGGTATGTATTTAGCAACAATATAGTTAGCATAATCAGCATACCAAGGAGTGTTTTGAGAAACATTTATTGAAGCTAACTGTTTATTAGGAAAGCTATCATCAAATAGGTAGTGGGTCATCAAGAATATTTTCTAACCTAGACAAGTTATCAGCTACGGGGTTCTCAGCTCCCTTCCTATCAACGATATGTAAATCAAATTCTTGAAGCAAGAGAACCCATCGAATGAGTCTAGGTTTAGCATCTTTCTTTTCCATAAGATATTTTATAGCAGCATGATCGGTGTGAACAATGACTTTGGAATCAACAATGTAGGATCTAAATTTATCACTTGCAAACACAACTGCTAAAAACTCATTTTCAGTAGTAGCGTAATTTCGTTGGGCACTGTCTAGAGTTTTGCTAGCATAATGGATAACATTCAATTTATTATCAACTCTTTGTCCAAGAACAGCACCAACAGCATAATCACTAGCAGCACACATATTTCAAAAGGCAAGTTCCAATCAGGTGGTTGAACGATAGGTGCAGAGGTTAAGGCTTTCTTGAGTGTTTCAAAGGCTTCCATACAATCATCATCAAAAACAAAAGGGATCTCCTTTTGCAAAAGATTAGTAAGAGGCCTAGAAATTTTAGAGAAGTCTTTAATGAACCTCCTATAGAAACCAACATGACCAAGGAAACTTCGAATACCTTTAATATTTTTAGGACATGGCATTTTCTCAATTGCATCAACTTTAGCTTTATCCACCTCAATACCTCGTTCAGGTATTTTATGCCCCAAGACAATACCTTCATTAACCATAAAGTGGCACTTCTCCCAATTCAAGACAAGATTAGTTTGTTCACACTTTGCAAAAATCGATCAAGGTTGCTTAAGCAATCATCAAAAGAAGTCCCGTAAACGGAAAAATCATCCATGAAAACCTCCAGAATCTTTTCACAAGAGTCAGAGAATATAGCAGTCATACATCTTTGAAAGGTAGCAGGTGCATTGCATAAACCAAAAGGCATACGTCTATAAGCATAGGTTCCAAAAGGGCAAGTAAAGGTGGTTTTCTCTTGATCAGATTTGACACAGGTATTTGAGAGAAACCAGAATATCCGTCCAGAAAAAAAAATGTGTGTGCTTAGATAATCTTTCTAGCATCTGATCAATGAAAGGTAGACGGTGATGATCTTTTCTAGTAGCTTTATTTAATTTTCTAAAATCAATTACCATTCTATAGCTAGTGACAATTCTTTGTGGAATGAGTTCATTTTTATCATTAGGAACAACGGTAATACCTCCTTTATTAGGGACACAATGAACGGGACTTACCCATCTACTATCAGCTATGGGATAGATTATACCTGCTTCCAGAAGCTTCAATATTTCAGTTCTTACCACTTTTTTCATCTTAGGATTCAATCGCTGTTGGTGATCAACAACGGGTTTAGCATCAGGTTCCATATTAATCTTGTGCTGACATAGAGTGGGACTAATGCCCTTAAGATCATCGGGAGTATATCCAATAGCAGCCAGGTGCTTCCTCAGAACTTTTAATAATCTTTCTTCTTCATGTTCTGAAAGGTTAGCACTAATAATAACAAGATATATCTATTTCTCATCAAGATAAGCATACTTCAAAGTATCAGGCAATTGCTTTAATTCAAACACAGGATCACCTTTAGGTGGAGGAGGACCTCCAAGAGTTTCAATAGGCAAATTGTGTTTCAGGAGAGGTTGTTGTTCAAAGAAATTTTTATCTATTTCATTTCTTTCACGCAAGTGCATATCATTTTCATGGTTAAGCAAATATTGTTCTAATGGATCAGTAGGAGGCAAGGCAATAGAAGCAAGACCAATTATTTCATCCTTACTAGATAATGCTCTATCACGGAGTTGTCTACTAAACTTGGAAAAATTAAACTTATGATACACATCACCAAAACTACCACCGACAGTTTGTTTTTCACAATCTATCTTAGCATTGACGATGTTCAAGAAAGGTCTACCAAAGATAATGGGACAAAAGTCATTGATAACCCACAAGTATAGGGGATTGCAACAGTTTTCGAGGGTAGAGTATTCAACCCAAATTTATTGATTCGAAACAAGGGGAGCCAAAGAATATCCTCGAGTATTAGCAGCTGAGTTGTCAATTCAACCACACCTGAAAGACTTAATATCTGCAGCAAAGTATTTAGTAGCAAAGTAGTGTGGAAGTAACGGTAACGATGGCAAACGTGACAGTAGCAGTTTTGTAGTGATTGTAACAGTAGCAACGGAAAAGTAACTTAGCAAAGATCAATATGGAAAAGCTCGTAGGCAATGGACCAGTGATGGATAATTATGTCGGATGGCATTCATCATGCAACAGTTGTAACATAGGGTGACACAGAACTAGCTCCAATTCATCAATGTAATGTAGGCATGTATTCCATATATAGTCATACGTGCTTATGGAAAAGAACTTGCATGACATCTTTTGTCCTACCCTCCCGTGGCAGCGGGGTCCTAATGGAAACTAAGGGATATTAAGGCCTCCTTTTAATAGAGAACCGGACCAAAGCATTAGGACTTAGTGAATACATGAACTCCTCAAACTATGGTAATCACCGGAAAGAATCCCAGTTATTGTCACCCTGGGGGATGCGGATCATAACTCGTAATAGGTGTCTACAACTTGCAAGATAGGATCAAGAACACATATATATTCATGAAAACATAATAGGTTTAGATCTGAAATCATGGCACTCGGGCCCTAGTGACAAGCATTAAGCATAGCAAAGTCATAGCAACATCAATCTCAGAACATAGTGGATACTAGGGATCAAATCCTAACAAAACTAACTCGATTACATGGTAGATCTCATCCAACCCATCACCGTCCAGCAAGCCTACGATGGAATTACTCACGAACGGCGGAGAGCATCATGAAATTGGTGATGAAGGATGGTTGGTGATGACGACGACGTCGATTTCCCCTCTCCGGAGCCCAAATCAAACTCCAGATCTGCCCTCCCGAGGAAGAATAGGAGGTGGCGGCGGCTCCGTATCGTAAAACGCGATGAACTCTTCTCTCTGATTTTTTTCTCCCCGAATAGGAATATATAGAGTTGGAGTTGAGGTCGGCGGAGCTCCGTCGGACCCACAAGAGGTGGACCTCCTCCGGTTGATTCTTTCGCCAGTATTTTTTTATTAATTCCAAAAATATTCTCCGTAAATTTTCAGGTCAATCCGAGAACTTTTATTTCTGCACAAAAATAACATCAAGGCAATTCTGCTGAAAACAGTGTCAGTCCGGGTTAGTTCCATTCAAATCTTGCAAATTAGAGTCCAAAACAAGGGCAAAAGAGTTTGGAAAAGTAGATACGTTGGAGACGTATCAACTCCCCCAAGCTTAACCCATTGCTTGTCCTCAAGCAATTCAGTTGACAAACTGAAAGTGATAAAGAAAAACTTTTACAAACTCTGTTTGATCTTGTTGTTGTAAATATGTCTAAGTGATGTTCAGATTTTCAGCAAGGATTATAGACTAACCACGTTCACAATAACATTTAGGTCTCACATTTACCCATATCAATGGCATAACCAACTAGCGAGCAATAATAATAAATCTCGGATGACAACAATTTTATCAAAACAATCATGATACAATATGATATAATGGTATCTCGCTAGCCCTTTCTGAGACCGCAAAACATAAATGTAGAGCACCTCCAAAGAACAAGGACTGACTAGACATTGTAATTCATGGTAAAAGAGATCCAGTCACACTCATACTCAATATCAATTAATAACAAAGCATACAAATGACGGTGGTGCTCTCTAACTGGTGCCTTTTATAAGAAGAGGATGATGACTCAATAGTAAAGTAAAATAGATAGGCCCTTCGCAGAGGGAAGCATTGATTTGCAGAGGTGCCAGAGCTCGAGCTTTAAAACAGGGATGAATAATAATTTTGAGCGGTATGCTTTCATTGTCAACATAACAACCGAGAGATCTCGGTATCTTCCATGCTAGATACATTATAGGCGGTTCCCAAACAGAATAGTAAAGTTTTTACTCCCCCTCCACCAATCAATCACACTCCACGGCGAGCCGAATCCACGGGTACCGTCCATACAAACAACAATCCTGGGGGAGTTTTGTTTCATTATATTTTGATTTGATTTTGAGCATGGAACTGGGCATTCCGAATACCAGCCACTTTCTCGTGAATGATAGTGAATCAACACATATCGTGAGAATAATCCACCTAGCATGGAAGATACTGACAGCCCCTAGTTACTACATGAGTGATTCGGGCATGCAAAACATAATATTGTTTGAAGATTTAGAGTTTGGCACATGCAAATTTACTTGTAACGACAGGTAAATACCGCATATAGTTAGGTATGGTGGACTCATATGGAACAACTTTGGGTTTATGGAAGTGGATGCACAAGCAGTATTCCCGCTTAGTACAAGTGAAGGCTAGCAAGAGACTGTGAAGCGACCAACTAGAGAGCGACAACAGTCATAAACATGCTTTGAGATTAACCAACATTGAATGCAAGCATGAGTAGGATATAAATCACCATGAACATAAATATCGTGGAGGCTATGTTGATTTTGTTTCAACTACATGCGTGAACATGTGCCAAGTCAAGCCACTTGAATCATTCAGAGGAGGATACCATCCTATCATACCACATCATAACCATTTTAAAATGCATGTTGGCACTCAAGACAAACCATTACACACTCCTAGCTAATTAAGCATGGCATGAGTAACTATAATCTCTAATTGTCATTGCAAACATGTTTCATCCATAATGAGCTGAATCCAGAACGATGAGCTAATCATATTTACAAAAACAAAATAAGTCGAGTTCATACCAGCTTTTCTCCATCTCAATCACTTCACCATATATCGTCATTATTGCCTTTCACTTGCACGACCGAACGATGTGAATAATAATAAGAGTGCACGTGCATTAGACTAAGCTAGAATCTGCAAACAATAACTTAAAGGAGAAGGCAAGGTAATATGGGCTCTCTGTAAGATAAACAATGATGCATATGAGAGCCACTCAACATTTTTATCGTGGCCTTCTCCTTACGACCCAAAGAAAAGAAATTTCAAAACAAGAACGAGAAAAACTATTTACACAGGAAAGCTCCCAACAAGCAAAAGAAGAACGAGAAATCTTTTTGGGTTTTCTTTTAATGATACAACTAAACAAACTAAAGGGTAAAGCTAGAACTAATTTTTTTTGGATTTTTCTCAAGTTCAATCAAGCACACAAGAAGAAAGCGGAAAGAAGAAATAAAATACCATGGATGATACAATGAAAAAGTATAAGCACCGACTACTAAGATGAGGGTGTGAACATGAATGTAATGTCGGTGAGAAATACGTACTCCCCCAAGCTTTGGCTTTTGGCCTAAGTTGGTCTAGGGCCATGGCTGAAAATAACCATCTCCTGTATACTGCGGAGGATACTAAGGGTTCCACTGGTTGGCGAGCTCTTGTGGCTCCCACTGAAATACCGGATCCTGGTACGGATCAAGGGCTAGTACCGACTCAGGTGCTGGGGGTTGCGACAGACCCCAATATCTGTAGATGTCCTCGGGCATAATAGTGTACCTGCCTGAATGAATATCGAACAAAGAAGAAGCAGGCAGAGTAATAATCTCACAAGTACCCTGACTAAATACTAGGTTGTAAAGCAGCCTTCTATCGTTATCCCTCCTAATAAAATCATGTGCTACCATACTATCATAGTCTAAATATCTTGTAGGTAGTAACATTTCCTCTTCCTCGTCAAGCCTAATGTGTATTTTAAAGTGTTTGGCTAGACGAGATGCATAGATACCTCCGAATATGGGGCCCTTCGAACGGTTTAGGTTCAACCGTTGAGCCACTATAGCGCCCAGACTAAAAGTTCTATCAGCAAGTAAAGCGTGGCGCAAAATGGCGAGGTCGGGAGCACTAAGGCTTCCACTTTCCCCACGACCAACTAAACATCTCCCCGCGAATAATGAATAATAATGTAGCATAGGAAAATGTAAACTAGCCGCTCTTGCCCTTGACACCCCTCTCTCTTCCCGCCACAGTGATTGAGGCAATAAAGTCCTCCATGTCTCTAGGACGTGGTTCACTGATGCTGCCCTCATAAGGTATTTTGCAAACTTTGCAAATGTCATAAAGTGTCATCTCCTTAGGCACATCATATAAATAAAATTCTACCATGGGAGGATTCTTCCTAGGATAAAAGTGAAAATTTTGCACGAAGATATTAGTGAGTAGGAGGTACTGGTCACACTTATCATTGAGGAAGTCGGTGATGCCTGCATTCTCAGCCAAATAATAAAAATCTTCATAAATTCCGGCCGCCCTCAAGAATGCGTCACTTGGCCATTCACATGGCCGAATCTCTGCGCCGCGAGGAAGATTATATCTGGGCTTCTTCTTCACCTCATTTTCATCTTCTTTAGAACCCCGGCTTGAAGAGCCTCTTAATAATCTCCTCATCATTTTTCTGAAAAATTTCTGAAATTTTTAGTGGCTCACAATAAAGGTGAAAAAAACTCAACAAAACTTATAGCAACTACCCCCACAAGTATCTAGAGGCTATATCATGCATCAAAACTACTTGAGACCATACAAATTTGACATGCAAGCTCAAGAACAAGGTCACCATAGCAGCCAAAAAATTGCAATATATAAAGCACTAGAACAAAAACTAATTGGACCATTGGAGGAGTCACATACCGAAGAACAATCCCCCAAAACAGTTTTGCAAACGGAGCTTTGCACAAGGAGATCGAAAATGGCAGCAAAATGAGCTAGAACACGGGTTTGAGCAATGGTGGGATTTTTTCTGGAGGAAGACGAAGTGGATGGTGGCCGGAATAAGTGAGGGGGGCCTACGTGAGACCCACAAGCCAGGGGGGCGTGCCCAGGGGGGTGGGCGCGCCCTGCAGGCTTGTGGCCCACTAGTGCAGCCCCCCTGATGTGTTCTCAGTGCCAAAAATTCTTAAATATTCCAGAAAAAATCATACTACATTTTCAGGGCATTTGGGGAACTTTTATTTTCAGGTCACTTTTTATTGCACGGATAAAATAGAAAACAGAAAAATAGTAGCATTTTTACTGTAATTAACTCTAAATAACAGAAAGTAAAAGTTGGGTACAGAAAGTTGTGCTTTCTAAATTCATCCATCTCATGCCCGTCAAAAAGAATCCATCAATAAGGTTGATCAAGTCTTATTGACAAACTTTTTCGAATGACACTGAACCGGAGAATTTTCGAATAACACTAGGTTACCTCAATGGGGATGTGCATGTCCCCAACAATAAGTATTTCATATTTCTTTTTGGCAGTAGGGAGAGGGAATTCAAAACCTCCAATAATAATCGTTGGAATTTTTTCAATGGAGTTGATACTATGAACTTGAGGTTGTTTCTTTGGAAAGTGTACCGTATGCTCATTACCATTAACATGAAAAGTGACATTGCCCTTGTTGCAATCAATAACAGCCCCTGCAGTATTCAAAAAGGGTCTACCAAGGATGATTGACATACTGTCGTCCTCGGGAATATCAAGAATAACAAAGTCCGTTAGGATAGTAACATTTGCAACTACGACAGGCACATCCTCGCAAATACCGATGGGTAAAGCAGTTGATTTATCAGCCATTTGCAAAGAGATTTCAGTAGGTGTCAACTTATTCAAATCAAGTCTACGATATAAAGAGAAAGGCATAACACTAACACCAGCTCCAAGATCACATAAAGCAGTTTTAACATAGTTTCTTTTAATAGAGCATGGTATAGTAGGTACTCCGGGATCTCCTAGTTTATTTGGTATCCCACCCTTAAAAGTATAATTAGCAAGCATGGTGGAAATCTCAGCTTCCGGTATCTTCCTCTTATTTGTCACAATATCTTTCATATACTTAGCATAAGGAGACATTTTCAGAATATCAGTCAAGCGCATACGCAAAAAGACAGGTCTAAGCATTTCAACAAAGCGCTCAAAGTCCTCATCGTCCTTTTTCTTGGATGGCTTAGGAGGAAAGGGCATGGGTTTCTGAACCCATGGCTCTCTTTCTTTACCATGCTTCCTAGCAACAAAGTCTCTTTTATCATATCTTTTATTCTTAGGTTGTGGGTTATCAAGATCAACAGCAGGTTCAATCTCCACATCATTATCATTACTAGGTTGAGCATCAACATGAACATCATCATCATTAATATTATCACTAGGCTCATGCTCATTACCAGATTGTGTCTCAGCATCTGAAATAGAAATATCATTTGGGTTTTCATGAGTACCTATAACAGGTTCACTAGCAGCATGCAAAGTCCTATCGTCATTCTTTTTCCCTCTTTTGCTAGAATGACTAGGTGCACCAGAATTAATTTTCTGAGAATCTTGCTCAATTCTCTTAGGGTGGCCCTCAGGATACAAAGGTTCCTGAGTCATCATACCACCTCTAGTCACAACTCTAACAGAATGATCATTGTTCTTACCATTCATCTCACTAAGAAAATCATTTTGTGCCTTAAGTACTTGTTCTACTTGAGTAGTTACCATGGAAGCATGTTTACTAATAAGCTTAAGATCATTGATAGTTCTACTCACATAATCACCTAAGCGATCAAGCATGTAAGCATTATGTTTCAATTGTCTACTAACATAAGCATTGAAATTTTCTTGCTTAACAATAAAGTTATCAAACTCATCCAAGCATTGGCCAGCAGACTTATTATAAGGAATATCACCTTCATCAAATCTACGGAGAGAATTTACCTCTACTACCTGTGTCGGGGTATCAAGACCATGTATTTCTTCAATAGGTGGTAGATTCTTAACATCTTCAGCTTTAATACCTTTTTCTTTCATAGATTTCTTTGCCTCTTGCATTCTTCAGGACTGAGAAATAGAATACCTGTTTTCTTCGGAGTTGGCTTTGGAGGTGGTTCAGGACTGGTCCAATCATTATCATTGCTCAATATATTATTCAATAGTAGTTCAGCTTGTTCAACAGTTCGTTCCCTGAAAACACAACCAGCACATTTATCTAGGTGGTCCCTAGAAGCATCGGTTAGTCCATTATAAAAGATATCAAGTATTTCGTTTTTCTTGAGAGGATGATCAGGCAAAGCATTAAGTAATTGGAGACGCCTCCCCCAAGCTTGTGGGAGACTCTCTTCTTCAATTTGCACAAAGTTAAATATTTCCTACAAGGCAGCTTGTTTCTTATGGGCAGGAAAATATTTTTCAGAGAAGTAATATATCATATCCTGGGGACTACGCACACAACCCGGAGCAAGAGAAGTAAACCATATCTTAGCATCACCCTTTAATGAGAAAGGAAACAACTTAAGAATATAGTAATAGCGAATTTTTTCCTCATGAGTAAATAGGGTGGCTATATCATTCAATTTCGTAAGATGTGCCACAACAGTTTCAGATTCATAGCCATGGAAAGGATCAGATTCAACCAAAGTAATTAACTCAGGATCGACAGAGAATTCATAATTCTTATCAGTAACAAAGATAGGTGAAGTAGCAAACTTAGGATCATATTGCATTCTAGCATTCAAAGATTTTTCCTTCCACTTGCATAGCAATTTCTTAAGATCATCTCTATCCTTACAAGCAAGAAAGTCCCTAGCTACCTCTCCTTTCATAACATAACCCTTAGGTATATTAGGCAATTCATATCTAGGAGAACTAGGTCTAGCAGGTGTATCATAGTGTTCAGTTTCAATAATTTCATCAGATTCAGAAATATCATCAGTTTCAGCATTGACTCTAGCAATTTGTTCATCAAGAAATTCACCCAGTGGCACAGTATTATCAAGCAAAGTATCATCATAAGCATCATGCATAGCAGAAGTGGCATCATCAATTACTTGCGACATATCAGAATTACTAGTAGGTGGTGGTGTCGCAAGTTTACTCATAACAGAAGGTGAATCAAGTGCAGAGCTAGATGGCAGTTCCTTACCTCCCCTCGTAGTAGAGGGATAGATCTTGGTTATTTTGTCTTTCAGATTCTTCATAGTGATCAACAGATATAAATCCCAAGTGACTCAGAGAATAGAGCTATGCTCCCCGGCAACGGCGTCAGAAAAAGGTCTTGATAACCCACAAGTATAGGGGATCGCAACAGTTTTCGAGGGTAGAGTATTCAACCCAAATTTATTGATTCGACACAAGGGGAGCCAAAGAATACCCTCGAGTATTAGCAGCTGAGTTGTCAATTCAACCACACCTGAAAGACTTAATATCTGCAGCAAAATATTTAGTAGCAAAGTAGTATGGAAGTAACGGTAACGATGGCAAAAGTGACAGTAGCAGTTTTGTAGTGATTGTAACAGTAGCAACGGAAAAGTAACTTAGCAAAGATCAATATGGAAAAGCTCGTAGGCAATAGATCAGTGATGGATAATTATGTCGGATGGAATTCATCATGCAATAGTTATAACATAGGGAGACACAGAACTAGCTCCAATTCATCAATGTAATGTAGGCATGTATTCCATATATAGTCATACGTGCTTATGGAAAAGAAACTTGCATGACATCTTTTGTCCTACCCTCCCGTGGCAGCGGGGTCCTAATGGAAACTAAGGGATATTAATGCCTCCTTTTAATAGAGAACCGGACCAAAGCATTAGCACTTAGTGAATACATGAACTCCTCAAACTACGGTAATCACCGGAAAGAATCCCAGTTATTGTCACCCTGGGGGATGCGGATCATAACTCATAATAGGTGTCTACAACTTGCAAGATAGGATCAAGAACACATATATATTCATGAAAACATAATAGGTTCAGATCTGAAATCATGGCACTCGGGCCCTAGTGACAAGCATTAAGCATAGCAAAGTCATAGCAACATCAATCTCAGAACATAGTGGATACTAGGGATCAAACCCTAACAAAACTAACTCGATTACATGGTAGATCTCATCCAACCCATCACCGTCCAGCAAGCCTATGATGGAATTACTCACGAACGGCGGAGAGCATCATGAAATTGGGGATGAAGGATGGTTGGTGATGACGACGGCGTCGATTTCCCCTCTCCGAAGCCCAAATCAGACTCCAGATCTGCCCTCCCGAGGAAGAACAGGAGGTGGCGGCGGCTCCGTATCGTAAAACGCGATGAACTCTTCTCTCTAATTTTTTTTCTCCCCGAATAGGAATATATAGAGTTGGAGTTGAGGTCGGCGGAGCTCCGTGGGACCCACAAGACAGGGGGCGCGCCCCCTGGCTTGTGGCCAGGTGGTGGACCTCCTCCGGTTGATTCTTTCGCCAGTATTTTTTTATTAATTCCAAAAATATTCTACATAAATTTTCAGGTCAATCCGAGAACTTTTATTTCTGCACAAAAATAACACCAAGGCAATTCTGCTGAAAACATCGTCAGTCCGGGTTAGTTCCATTCAAATCATGCAAATTAGAGTCCAAAACAAGGGCAAAAGAGTTTGGAAAAGTAGATACGTTGGAGACGTATCAGTCATCTTGTGGGGAACCAAGAACTAGAAAATCAGTAGGATATTTTACTTTCCCACACAAGGCTTCAACATCTCTAACAATCCCAAGTGGTGTGATGGTGTCTCTATTAGCAAGTTTAATAGTAACAACAATGTCTTCTATTTCAGCAAGTGCTATTTCATTCATAAATTATTGGTATAAGGTAAAAGGGATAGCCCTCACACTAGCACCCAAATCACATAAACCATGATAGCAATGATCTCTTATTTTGACTGAGACAACAGGCACGCCCACTACGGGTCTATGTTTATCTTTTTCATCGGGTTTAGCAATTCTAGCAGCTTCATCACAGAAATAGATAACATGCCCATCAATATTCTCTACCAAGAGATCTTTAACCATAGCAACACTAGGTTCTACTGTAATTTGCTCAGGGGGCCTAGGTGCTCTAATATTACTCTTGCGAACCACAGTTGATACCTTAGCATGTTCCTTTATCCTAACAGGGAAAGGTGGTTTTTCAACATAAGCGGTAGGCACAACTAGATCAACATTGTAAATGATGCTTTCATCTCTAGCTATGATCGGCTCTTTAATTTCTTCTTTAATAGGGGGATGATATTTAAACCAGTTCTCTTTAGGGAGATCAACATGAGTAGCAAATGCTTCACAGAAAGAGGCTACTATCTCAGAGTCAAGTCCATACTTAGTGCTAAACTTGTGAAAAGCATCGGTATTCATAAAAGATTTAACACAATCAAACTTAAGCTTTATACCTGACTCATTACCTTCGCCGAGTTCCCAATCTTCATAGTTGCGTTTAATTCTTTCTAAGAGATCCCACTTGAATTCAATAGTCTTCTTCATGAAAGAACCAGCACAAGAAGTATCGAGCATGGATTGATCATTATGAGAAAGCCGAGCATAAAAATTCTGAATAATAACTTCTCTCAGGATATCATGATTGGGGCATGAATATAACATTGACTTAAGCCTCCCCCAAGCTAGAGCAATGCTTTCTCCTTCACGAGGCAAATATATATATATATATATATATATATATATATATATATATATATATATATATATATAATTCCGATCACGATGAACTAGATGCATGGGATAAAACTTTTGATGGAATTCCAATTGCAATAGATTACAGTTCCATGATCCAATATCATCACATAACATATACCATGTCAATGCTTTTCCCTTCAAAGATAAAGGGAAAACCTTCTTCTTAGCTTCATCTCCGGGTAGACATGCAAGCTTAAATAGTCCACAGATTTCATTCACATATAAGAGGTGCATATCAGGATGTTCAGTTCCATCTCCTGCATAAGGTTTAGCAGGCAGTTGTTCCACCATAACCGAAGGAATTTCATAACCAATATTTTCAGTAGGTGCAGTAGGTTGAGGGCAACCAATTGTGGTTCCGGTCGAGGTGAGGATACCCCGAACAAACCCCTGAAAGGATTGTTTTCCATAGTAGCAAGTAACAATAAATTTTCGCATGTAGTATAAGTTTTTCCTTACCAATTTCCACGTACCAAGAGCGCTTCACTCCCCGGCAACGGTGCCAGAAAAGAGTCCTGATGACCCACAAGTATAGGGGATCAATCATAGTCCTTTCGATAAGTAAGAGTGTCGAACCCAACGAGGGGCAGAAGGAAATGACAAGCGGTTTTCAGCAAGGTAATTTCTGCAGGCACTGAAATTGTAGGTAACAGATAGTTTGATAGCAAGATAATTGGCAACAAGCAAGTAACGATAATGGTAAATAAAGTGCAGCAAGGTAGCCCAATCCTTTTGTGGCAAAGGACAGTCCAAAACAGTCTTTGGTAATAGGTAAAGTGTTCTTGAGGGTACACGGGAATTTTGTCTAGTCACTTTTATCATGTTGGTTTGATTCGTGTTCGCTACTTTGATAATTTGATATGTGGGTGGACCGGTGCTTGGGTGCTGTTCTTACTTGCACAACCTCTCACTTATGATTAACCCCCTCACAAGCATCTGCAACTACGAGAAAAGTATTAAGATAAAATCTAACCATAGCATTAAACGTTCGAATCCAAATCAGTCCCTTACGAAGTAGCGCATAAACTAGGGTTTAAGCTTGTGTCACTCTAGCAACCCATCATCTAATAACTACTCCACAATGCATTCCCTTAGGCCCAAGGATGGTGAAGTGTCATGTAGTCGATGTTCACATGACACCACTAAGGGAATCACAACATACATATCATCAATATATCGAACACATATCAAATTCACATGATTACTCGCAACATGACTTCTCCCGTGACCTCAAGAACAAAGGTAACTACTAACAAATAATATTCATGCTCAAGATTAGAGGGGTATTGAATATCATAATGGATCTGAACATATAATCTTCCACCAAATAAACCATATAGTAATCAACTACAAGATGTAATCAACACTACTAGTCACCCACAGGTACCAATGTGAGGTTCCGATACAAAGATTGAACACAAGAGATGAACTAGGGTTTGAGAGGAGATGGTGCTATTGAAGATGTTGATGAAGATTGGCCTCCCAAAGATGAGAGGGGTGTTGGTGATGACAATGGCTTCGATTTCTCCCTCCGGGAGGGAAGCTCCCCCGGCGGAATCCCTCCGCCAGAGGGCAAAAGTGCTCCTGCCCAAGTTCCGCCTCGAGACGGTGGCGCTCCATCCCGAAAGTCCTCTCCTTATTTTTTTAGGTCAAGAGATCTTATATACCAGAAGATGGGCACCAGAGGTGGGCCGAGGAGGGCACAACCCACCAGGGTGCGCCTGGGGGGCCTGGCGTGCCTTGGTGTCTTGTGCCCACCAGGGTGGCCCCCTCCGGTAGTTTCTTGCTCCAGTATTTTTTATATATTCCAAAAATATTCTCTGTAAAGTTTCAACTTATTTGGAGAGGTGCAGAATAGGTATCTCTGATGTGCTTTTTCAGGTCCAGAATTCCAGCTGCTGGTATTCTCCCTCTTTGTGTAAACCATGCATATTATAAGAGAAAAGACATTAGAATCACTCCCTAAAGCATTATTATTCAACAAAAACATAATAAATAACAGTAGGAAATCATGATGCAAAATGGACGTATCACTCGGCAGTGACGACGGCGACAGCTTCCGCAGGTATACGGCGATTCATAAGCTACTGGAGGATGAGGCGCATGTCGGTGGTGACGATGGTGTCTTTAGCGGCGACGAGGGAGTCCTCTGTTGGCGGCAGAGCTCGAACAACACCGTGGCGGTGTTGGTGATCTTCGGCGGGATCGGGCAGCTCGCTTTGGTGCTCTCCTGCATGAAATAGAAGGTGAGGAAGAGATAGGATCCAACGACGATCAGAATTGGTGCAAGATCAGATGCAGGAAACCTTCCGTGGCGATGTAATCGACGACGGCGGAGCTCCTGCGATGGTGGACGCTGGCGAGATCCGAAACAGTGGCAGACGGCAAGATAGGGCACAAGAGTTCTTGATTTTGCTGAAAATTGGTAGAGGAGGGATCTGGGAACCTATATAAGGCATCAACTTGAACGTGGAGTCGAGGAATTGATCGAATCGACCGATTAGTTTTCAGTTTGGCTCGGTTGCAGAGTCCAGGACGATCACGAATAGAGAAAGGGGATGACAAGGTGGGTCCCGACAGTTAGTGGCAGAGGAGAAAAAATAAAACAGAAGGGAGGGAGTACTGCGGTGGGCTGTTGTCTGTGGAAATGGGTCGGCCTGCTGTCACTCGACTGTTGCTGCTGCTGCGCTGCGCTGGCCGAAAGTGAACAGTAAAAACTGGCTAAAACAATAACTTCGAACATAAATTTATTTTGGAAACAAATAAAATAGAAAATTACTTATTAAAAATATTCACATAACATACATAATATTATACCAAAACTATGGAAAACAGTGAACATTTTTCCATCCCAAATATAAACTAAAATACGCATAAAGTTTTATAAATATTATTTTGGGCTTTATAAATCTTGCATAAAATATTTTTCAACTCCAAAGAAATATCCAAATAAATTTTAAAGCATTTCCAACTACACTTAACAGGGAAGAAGTCATGTTTTCTTCTCTCAGTATTTTTCCTTGAGTTGAAAATTATTTGGAATCATTGTAATATCAAAATAAGAATCAAATGAATATTCGGGAAAGTCCTTTTATTCCCTCTCCTTAGAATATTCCAAAACCTCCAAAATTTTCAAATATGCATAGAATTCATTATGCAAATGAATGATCCTATTAACATTCCAAATTAAAAAAATTGGGATGTTACATGAGTAATCAGAATCGTGTGCGAATACCAGAAATAACATAGACAATTGGTGCTAATAACATGTGTGTGTTTCGGGGAAACGCTTGCTGGTATACAATTGTCAGTAATTGATGAAATCATCGCCGACGGGTTTCATAGTTTAGTCCGTGTGTACTGTGATTTGCTCTGTCTGCACATCTATGCTACATACAGGTCACTCGGATGAACTATTTGCTATGAGCCAAAATAACACAAACGGTTGCACAAATCAAGATGTGTGCGACAGACGGCATACCGTGCGCTCGGATGAACTGTGCGCAATGAGCCAAAATAACACAAACAATTCAGCGTAGCAAGATGTCTGTGATGCCCAGCAAACATGTCAGTAATCTAAATTTGTGGAAAGACTGAAAATAACACAAACGATTCCTGGTAATAAGCACCTGATTTAGAAAATGATCGCACATATTATCGTCCGTACTCCTACATAATCAACTAAACAACATAATAGCAACATTACATATCAACAAGGTTCAGGAAACAACAAAATGGAAACATCTACTCGTCGGCGTTGTTGCGGGGCTGGCCTATTGATTCGACGATGTTGAAATATTGTCTACTCTCACGCAACATACTCTCTCGGGAATAAGGATCCACACCCGGGTCGGCGAGGACCATGTTCTTGAACACTTCATAGGCCCGGCCATTCCTCTCCTCCTGCTCCATCACAGTAGCTCCGGTCTCATGGAAAATCCCATCCACGGCCAAAGGTGGGCGTGTGACGCTCCCATGACGGAGATTTTCCAAGCGGACGTAAACAACAAAGCCATAGGCTGTGCGCTCTGCTAGAGCGGTAGCAGACTCTAAGGAGGCTGCTGCCCTTACCGCGGCCAAATCCATGCGAGCCGCCAAGGCAACGATGACCTCATCGGCGCGTGCTGCCCTTTCGAAGGCCAAAGCCGTGCGTTTCGCATATAGAACCGCGCTTGCCCGCAACAAATCTGATGCAACCTCCATCTTTTCCGCTCTTGCCGCCAAGGCCTCCGCACCTTCATCAGCTTTTACTGCCGCCGCCACCGCGGGCTGCTGTGCGCGTAGGATCTGCCTCAACCGCGCCCTTTCCACGATGGATAGGGGGGCCAAGATTCTGATGACATTTGTAATGTTGAGGATTTTGTGGAGGCGTGGAAAGTGGGGAGAAGAAGGCTTTGGGGGCTGCGAGAGGGGAAAGAGACGATGGAGAGCGAAGAGTGGTGATATTTATTTATGACCCTATACACAATTGCAGATAGTTGCTACATTTTTTCCGTGTGCACAAAAAATAATTCAAAAATTGTGACGTTATACACGTGTCCCGCAAACCGTGTGCCATGCAGAATAGATATATCACACCCAGGTGTAAAATATGAAGTGCCTCTGATGAGTCATGCAACCACACACGTGTGCCATGACTAGCCGCCCGTCGTCGCCTATACCCTCACCAATGGTGGCTGATCGTCGCTCATGGGCTCCATTTAGTCTTCCCGCCCTCGAGCCAATGCTTCCCGTGCAAGCGCAAGTGCCAGTCATAGCGGTAAATTGTAAAATCCCCAATCCCCTTGCCAGCAGCTAGCTATAAATAACCACAACGATGGCCGGCGATAGTGAGTCACTAATCCCCTGGCTAGTTGCCACACATACCGTCAAACCCCCAATGGCCGACGACAGGATGGAGTTGGGCGACGGCGGAATCGAGGCTGCCGGCACGTTGGTCGGCTTGAGGGTCGACGACCATGCCGCCACCTCTCCTGATGACAGCCAGAGGAGGCAGGAATCACGACACTAGCAAGCCAGCAGGTTAGCCAGGGTCGTCTTGAAAATAGCTAGGGATTGCCAGCGGGTGATATTGCGGGCTCGGTGTAGAGTGCGCCGGATGGTGCGGGCGGCGGAGCAGGAACCGCGACGCTGCAAGCACAACTGCGGTAGTGGCCGCCGCACGAGGCGCATGCTTATGTCCTAGATGGAGGAGGACGCGGCTCTAGATGCTGGGGGAGGCCTGGCGGCCGTGGCTGCAGCACTGGCGATAGCGAGGGTCTCGTCGACCGCCGGGACGATGTACGAAGACCTGGCGAACGCGGCAGTCCTGGTGAGAGCTGCACCCGAGGCAGTACCAGCGATCACTAATGTCGAGGCTGATCCTGCCTCGGTTGATCAAGGTATAGGTCATCGACTTGGTGACCTCCTGTCCTCCTGACCCAAGGAACCACACGATGGACGATGGCAGCTGTGTGTGCTGGGTCAGCGTTAGGGGCAGTAGCACTTTTGTGCGCGCACAGTTCATATATATTATAGTGATGTAAATTAGCAAGCAAATGTTTGGTAAATTAGTCTGCCAACTAGGCACTAGACAAATTTGAGCATGTAAATGCTCGATTGAATTGTTCATGCATACCAAATGTGTCAATTGTATGTGCTGGCCTATCTATATATATCATTTCATTTTGGAATGTGAACAATTAATATGAGAAATGCCTTCTGGAAATCGGTGCTGATCACTACTTGGAACACACATGGATATCATATGATCCATAACTTAACAATATTTACAACCATATGATCCATAACTACATATTTAAGATAGTAACAACCAACCCATTTTATGAAGCACATGGCCAGCAACCACAACTATACACTAGAAGCAGCTTGATCACGGCATTTCGGCATCTCGTGAATGAAAAGGAAGATCCCTTCATTGCCTTTGTAGAGCATGAGTATAACAATGTCTCCAATTTCAAATGTGGACTCATTGCTAGGACAACGGAGAACCTATTAATTTGAATGGTTCCATTTGTGCGGGAAATGTAGTACCTTGCAATCACTTAGGCGTTCCTAGTAGGAACAAGTGTGATAGGACCACGCCGGGGAATACATTCAGGAACAGCTGCAGCAGGCAATTTCTATAGCAATGAAGAACATAAACCAATTGTAACCTACCATTGAAGCTATCTATAGATTATGAACAACAACATAAAAATAATATTTTTTACCAGTATTTTGTTGACACAATTGGTCTTGTTCAATGTGTGCATTAGTGGCAGATTTGTTCCCATCCTAAATCCAGCGTTCAAACATTCTATTGATAGTTTATGAACAAATTTTATGACATGCTCAAAGTCTTTCCAGTGAAATTTGGTATGGTGAGTAACATACAGATTTTTAGCTATGCATCGAACATATCCTGCGTAAAAAGTTGAAAGTGCTTATTTATTCAGGAAAGTGCAGAAGAATAGTGGGCATACATTGGTAATTAGAAGTTGCTGCTGGCTAGGAAACAGAGTCAGAAAAGGAAATCACAATTGGTTGCTGGCTAGGAAACAGAGTTGAAAGAACACTAACTTGGATCAGAATCTGGTCGGATGATGCCGTTGGGGAAGTAAACATCCATGTTAAAACCAAGCTTCGATGTACGCACTAGAATTTTAATATTATCTTTAAATTCATAAAACTAAGATAATTTCCTCCAAAGGTACGCATCAAAATAGGGGCGACCAACGTTATCATTTTTTACCCATACTTTCATTGTACATCCATGGTTCGTGGTCAATATGACATCAATGGAGTTATCAACTAAGTAAAGGCCAAGATTTCCATGTACACGTGTTCTTGCAAAGCAGGAGATGTACTACGGGAAATGATAAGATCGTTACATATAACGGAGCAACAAAGCAAATATGGGAGAAATTGAGAGAACATAACAATGGCTGAAATCAAGTATAAAAATATGTAATTGAACAGATAAGGTAACCAAGATGTCATGCAATTATGAGGGTAGTTGAAAGAATAGTACGACATAAATTTCCCTAATTTAGAAGAAAAAATTCTCTTTGACGTCTATGTTGCATGTGGCACCTTTTACCCAAATTTAGCAATGTATAGTGCATGCTCATAATATTAGGCCATGCCAACCATGGTAGGGTGAGATTGAACATACCGTATGCCCCTGAAGTCGTCTGCTATGGTGAGATAGAACTTCTTGTCCGTCTGGACGCTGCCACCACACTTGCCTGATTTGTGCTTGCACTATGGACACTATGAATGAACACCCTCGAATCAGCTACAAGAAAATTCATCGATGGCTATTTCCCCCGCGTGATTGACAGGGACATACGAACTACGATAAGGGATGTTCAAATATTTCGCAAAATTAATTACCTAGTGTCAGTGCACTAGGAATGGGGTACCCAGTGCCCCTGACTTATGCACATGCAGTAGTAGCAGAACCCCGCCAAGACCAATCCAAGCCAGAGGAGCCGCTTCATGTGATTAAGGAGCGCATCAAGAAGATGACGCCAACATCCAAGACCAAGACCCCGACAGGAGCAGCCCATGTTGGCTACCCACATCGGCAAGGACGATGCAACGACCCAGGAGGGGCCCGAGCCGCGCCAGTCGCGTCCCCGGTGCCTGCCGGGGACCAAAGCACACGCACCTTCAAGAAGACCCGGCAAGCCGTCCCCCCGGCAAGCGTGAGCCAAACAGCCAACGCTCCACCGCATCACAACGCCAATCAGTTGTCAATGCAGTGTCGAGCCCTCAGATGGCTAAGTGGCTCTCACTAAGCACGTGGCAACACACCGGAAGACAGATTATGCCCAGTTGACACCCGTCCATAGGCGTGTCAAGACACTAAGCAACAAGCAGCTAAGCGGTGGTAGAAGCTTGCCGGGGATGCGCCCCCGTATGCCACCTAGACTAGCATTTATGTCATTTTGTCGTGAGTGCCAGAGTTAGGTATGATAGCACTGTTAGTTATCTAATCATTAGATAATGTATGTTTTGCCACTGTGGTTGCACCTTGACCTATATAAGGAGGCCCAAGGCAACCTAGCTCAAGATTCAGACTTTTGGACACTTGTACTCGCGTAGCAGGTCCCCCGAAGGCAACCCTTGTCGGGTTTGAGCATTGCGTGAGCTTCGTGTTCCTCTGATCAATCCACCAAAGCAGGAGTAGGGTTTTATGCTTCTCAGCGGCCCGAACCTGGGTAAAACACCAGCGTCCCGTCATCGTGTTGTCTCATTATCTCTACTCTTTGTGCAATGTGACCTCCCCCGCCGAACCACAAAGGGACCCGTGGTCTCATAGGTGATCGTGTGCATCCTGCCCCGACATCTTTGGCGTGCCAGATAGGGGGCGTCATTTGCGCGAACCTGAGTTCGTGAGCAGCACTTCAATCTTCATCGCAGTCTTCTGCATCCATGGCTCCCAACAAGAAGACCGGCGCGGCTGTGCATCCCTCCACTTTGAAGGCCCCCCTCACACGTGGCTGCGGATGCCAATGGCACCGCGACGGTGATGAGTGAGGCGGGAACGGTGCAACGACGCGACCGGCGCTGGCGGTGCCACCATCGTGTCCGCCGCAACCGAAGCTGGAGCGAGGAACTCCGAAGGGGAGTAGCAGCAACAACATCCTAGCGAGCTCGGCCCTAGCGCCGCGGGAGGAGGAAACGTTCATCCTCCGCCTCCCCGCCGCACTGGTGGCCGCGGCCGCAATAGCGGCACCCAAACTGGGGCAAGCCGTGATCCTCTAGCTGCGTCCATCACAGGCGCAGCTGCTGGGCACGCGCCTCGTCCGTAGCAAAGAGGAGCACCAAGCAGGGCCGTAGACCCACAAGCTCAACCTCCTCCACGTCAGACCGCCTCAGCGACCGGTGCACGGCGACAAGAATGCGGCGACGCTCCTCATGGTTCCACCAGGAGTCGAGCAACGTCGTGGTCCGCCTCCTTAGCCATGCCGGTTACCGTGACGGAAGCAATGGTGCGGGCCTAGCTGCTGCTAAACTTTCCACCGGCGGCTGACAAGATGGACGAGTGGAGAGCCACCATCCAGAGTTTGATCGGTTTCGTCGAAGCCAGCAAATCACAGCATGCAGAGCCGTGAAGATACCCGCGGACAGCGACGGCGGCCCGGACTGATGGTCGCGTCGAGGGGGCCGCGCCAACGGTGTAATCCCCTCTGCAACAACAGGCCCTGAGGCAGCCACAACAAGCTCCACGTGCCGACGAGCCCGACGAGGCATCCATGGTCTCGTCCGGGTCGCACGATCACCGAGACCAGCAGCATGTCGTGAACAACCGGCGGAGGGAAGACACGCGCATCACCATCGAGCGATGCCGTGAAGCACACCGCCAATCCGACAGGCACAACGGCCCAGATGCTGGCGACCCCGCGCCCAGTGTTGGCGGGTACCTGCCTTATGAGGTTGGGTGCCCTGCCTTCACTTGCGAGCTGCGACAGGTCCGCTGGCCATCGGCCCGAGCCTTCAAGCCTGAGCTGACGGAGAAATACGATGGGAAGGTAAACCCGGCAGAGCTCCTGGGCATCTATACGATAACCATTCAAGCCGGCAGAGGAAGTGATGAGAAGGTGCTCGCCAACTATTTCCCTTTGGCGCTCAAGACAAATATGAGATCGTGGCTGATGCACCTGCCGGAGAACTCTATTTCATCATGGGCTAACTTGTGCAATGAGTTTGTCGGTGCTTTCACCGGTGGCCACCAGGAGCCAGGGCAGCCCAGCGACCTGCAAGTCCTTCCGCAGAAGGAAGGGGAAACCCTGCGAAAGTACATCCAGAGATTCAGTTGAGTGCACCGCAATATTCCAGAGATACACCCCGCGGCTGTGATTGCCGTGTTCCATTCGAACGTGCGCAACAGAAGGATGCGGGCCAAGATGAATGTGAAGCTCCTCAAGACCGTCAATGAGCTGTACACATTGGTGGACAAGTGTGCTCGTGCTGAGGAAGGAAGGTGACTCCCCGGAGAGGAGGCTGGCATCAAAGTCGACTCCGATGACGATGACGATGCCCCTGAGTCGAAAGGGAGATGTCAAAGGTGCAACAAGAAGCGCAAAGGGAAAGCAGTGTCGCTGCCGGCAAGAAGGCCAAGCCGAGACCCCCGGCAAGGGAGCTGTCGCGTGCGCTGATTGCCGGAAGGCCGCAACAGCAAAGAAAACCGGAAAGTTCGACGGGCCGTACTGCAAGATCCATCGCACTAAGGGCCATGATCTCCAAGAATGTCGCCAAGTTGAGCAGCTCGCTGAGAAGCAAAAGGCTGAGTACGAGAAGTGTGACAAGGAGAAAGGCCAAGATGGTGCTGCCGGGAAGGGCCATGGTGGTAGAGGAGGCCGCCGCGGCAAGGCCCCGCAGCAGAAGGAAAAACAGGCTAGGGGCCGTGAGAAGAAAGAAGAAGATGATTTGAGTGATGATGGGGATGATGAAGAGTCCAGTGATCGAGAATTCCAAAGGGCAACTGAAGCCATGTGTGTTGATGGGGGTGCGTCCTTGCATTCCTCTCATCGCCAGCTCAAGAAGTGGGCACGTGAGATCAACGCCGTGGAGCCAGCTGCAGAGTCCAGAAGACCACTCAAATGGTCCCGCACGCCTATCATCTTTGATGAAGAGGATCATCCTGACCACACCACTGCGGTCGGATGTTTGCCGTTGTTGGTCTCCCCAAAAATCCGCAGCCTCAAAGTAACCAAGATGTTAGTTGACGGCGGGGCGGGATTGAACCTAATCTCCCCCAGGTGGTTGAAAGGCTGCAGATCCCTGACGGAGAGCTCAAAGCTACGGGTACATTCCAAGGAGTCAACCCCAGTAGCAGCAGACCCAAGGGAAAGATCACTTTGCCCGTGACGTTTGGCAGGGAGTTGAACTACCGGACTGAGAAAGTGGTGTTTGACGTGGTCGAGATCCCCCTGCCTTACAATGGGATTCTTGGTCGCCCAGCCCTAGCAAAGTTCATGGCAGCATCCCATTATGCCTACAACACCTTGAAGATGGCAGGGCCCATCGGAATCATCTCAATCCCGTCTGATAAGAAGGACATAGTCATATGTGTGGACAAGATGTATCGAGATGCAGTAGCAGCTGAGGTTGCAGAAGCCCCAGATCCCACCAAAGAATCAAGGAAGAAGTCTAGCAGCGACGCCGGCAAGGACTCGGGGAAGCGCGCCTCTCCGGAGTGTGCTGCACCCGTCGATGACCTGCCGGAAAGTTCCACTAGCAAGAGATCCAAGGTTACTTATCCTGCAACGAAGAAGATCCCGACAGGGCAGGATGGCGCTGGTGGTACGTTTACCATCAGTGCCACCCTTAATGACAAATAGGAAAGCGCGCTTATTGCCTTCCTGCGGGCGAATGTCGATGTGTTTGCTTGGCAACCATCTGACATCCCCGATGTTCCCAGGGAGGTAATTGAGCACCACCTTGTTGTCTGCCCTCATGCCAAACCCGTGAAGCAGAAAGTTAGGAAGCAAACCTTTGAGCGGCAACAGTTCATCGCCGAAGAAATCAAGAAACTCGAAGCAGCTGGTTTGATCAGAGGAGTGTTGCATCCAACTTGGTTAGCCAATCCGGTAGTGGTACGCAAGGCAAATGGGAAATGGAGGCTTTGCATTGATTTCACTGACTTAAACAAAGCATGCCCAAAGGACCCTTTTCCCTTGCCGCGCATCGACCAGATTGTTGACTCCACTTCCGAGTGTGACTTGCTTTCCTTCTTGGACGCATACTCCAGATACCACCAGATATTCATGGCCAAGGAAGACGAGGAAAAGACTGCGTTCATAACTCCATGTGGCACGTACTGCTTTGTACGTATGCCCTTCGGGTTAAAGAGCACTGGTTCTACCTTTGCAAGGGCCGTGCAGATTGGATTTGAACATCAGTTGCACAGGAACGTGGAAGCTTACATGGACGACATAGTAGTCGAGACCAAAGATGGAGCAACTCTCATAAAAGACTTGGAAGAAACTTTTATTAACTTGCGCAAGATCAATGTGAAGCTCAGCCCTGAGAAACGTGTGTTTGGAGTCCCCTCCGGCAAGCTGCTTGGTTTCTTTGTGTCTCAGCGAGGAATAGAAGCCAATCCTGACAAGATCAAAGCAATTGAGCAGATACAAGCACCCAAGTCCGTCAAGGACGTAAGGCGCTTGGCCAGATGCATTGCCGCGTTGAGTAGGTTCATCTCCAAATCCGCTGAACGCGCCCTGCCATTTTTCAAGATTCTGAAAAAGGCCGGCCTGATGAAGTGGACCCCGGAAGCAGAAGCAGCATTGCAAGACTTGAAAACTTACCTTTCCTATGCTCCCACCTTGGTCGCGCCTAAACTGCAAGAACCGGTGCAGCTATACTTGGCGGCAACGAATCAAGTGGTTAGTGTGGCACTGGTGGCACAGCGAGAAGTGGATGAAGATGCAGGTGCTGCGACTGACGTTACCGGGGGTAGCACTGAAACATCCGCGGCAAGACCTGATACAAACCTAGGGGAACCTAAGCCGGCAAGCGAAGGCAGTTTCAAGGAAGTGGCGAAGAAGAAGGTGGTGCAGCGGCCAGTGTACTTTGTCAGCTCCTTGTTACAAGGGGCTAGGTCAAGGTACTCTAGAGTGCAACAGCTGATCTTCGGCCTTCTCATGGCCTCGAGGAAGCTGCCCCACTACTTCCAAGCCCAGGAGATCACTATTGTCACCCGCTTTTCGCTGCAGCACATATTGAGGAACCCCGAAGCCACTGGCAGGATAGTTGAGTGGGCACTAGAGCTGTCAAGTTTTGGTCTGAAGTATGAGAGCACTTCCACTATCCAGAGCAGGGCGTTGGCGGAATTCATTGCAGAATGGACACCCACGCCAAATGAAGAGGTTCTAGAGACAATCCTCCCCAGCAAAGAATCGCCTAAAGAACGGATCATGTATTTTGACGGTGCTTTCTCACTTCAGGGCGCTGGAGAAGGCATGCTCCTCATCGCCCCTACCGGAGAGCATCTCAAATATGTGGTTCAGATGCACTTTCCCCGGAAGGAGGCCACCAACAACACTACTAAGTATGAGGGGCTCCATGTCGGATTCAGGACCGCGATGGAGTTGGGAATCAAGAGACTGATCATCCGAGGAGATTCTCAACTCGTGGTGAGACAAGTCAACAAAGATTATCAGAGTCCGTTGATATTAGCATACGTGGAAGAAGTGGGGAAGTTGGAGGAGCACTTTGATGGATTGCAAACAGAGCATGTATCGCGTGCCGAGAACAGCATCACTGACCATCTATCAAAGTGCGCTGCGCAAAAGCTCCCTGTGGAACTAGGAACATTTGTCCTCCACCTCACTCAACCATCTGTATCCCCGTCAACGATGACCAGAAAAAGGAGAAAGTTGAACTCCGGCAAGCATTTCCCGGCAGAGCTTCCTGAAGCCGCTGGTAGAGAGGCTACCGGGGACAATCTCGTTTCTCCTGGTGAGCAGCTCCCTCCTGTGGAACCCCAGGTTCCTGCGGTCGAGGCAAGCGCTCCCACGAATGAGGAGATGCCTTTAGTCCTTGTTGTCAAGCCACGGGCTCCATCTTGGGCATAGCACATAGTCAATTTTCTTCAAACAGGAGAACTTCCCGAAGAACAAGAAAAAGCCGAAAAAGTAGCCCGCCAGTCAAGTATGTACTAGTTTGTCAATGACACCCTGTACAGAAAAAGACCAAACGGTGTGAAATTAAGGTGCATCTGCCGGGAAGATGAACTGAAGCTGTTGGCAGAGATGCACGGAGGTGTGTGTGGGTCTCACATTGGATCAAGATCCCTTGCCAGAAAAGCCTTCCGGCAGGGTTTCTATTGGCCCACTGCCCTCCAAGATGCAACTGAGGTGGTCACCAAGTGTGAAGCATGCCAGTTCCATTCCAAGAACATCCATCAACCAGCGCAAGCCCTCCAGACGATCCCTTTATCCTGGCCATTCTCGGTCTGGGGGCTCGATATTTTGGGCCCCTTTCCTCGCACTGCCGGGGGCTTTGAATTCTTGTTCGTAGCAATCGACAAATTTACAAAGTGGCCAAAGGTGGAACCAGTGAGGAAGGTGACCGCACAGTCAACTATCAAGTTCATGAAAGCACTAGTGTGCCGTTTTGGGGTGCCCAACAGGGTGATCACCAATAATGGCACCCAGTTCACGAGCCGCACCTTTATGCAGTACATCCAAAGCCTTAGAAGCAAGGTCTCCTTTGCCTCTGTTGCCCACCCAAGGAGCAACGGGCAAGTCCAGAGGATGAACGCTGAAGTGTTGCGTGGGCTCAAGACAAGAACTTTCGATAGACTGTAGAGATGCGGCAAGCGTTGGATAGATGAGCTGCCGGTGGTTCTTTGGTACCTCAGAACGACACCGAATCGAGCTACCGGCCAGACACCCTTCTCCCTGGTATACGGGGCGGAAGCAGTTTTCCGCACGGAACTCATGTACGGGTCACCTCGAGTACTTGCCTATGATGAAGTAGAGCAAACGCAGCTACGGCATGATGATGCCTTGCTCCTCGAGGAAGATCGTCTCTGGGCCGCTGTGCGTGCGGCACTCTACCAGCCAGCCCGGCGCCACTACCATAGCCGCAGGGTCCATACCCGGAGCCTTGAGGAAGGCGACCTTGTCCTTAGGCACGTTTAGTCCGCCAAGGGTACCAACAAGTTGACGCCAAAGTGGGAAGGCCCTTACCGGGTAGCACGAGTCACCAGACCAGGCGCAGTCCATCTGGAGACCGAAGATGGCACCAAAGTGCTTAACTCATGGAATATTGAGCATCTTCGTAAGTTCTACCCGTGAGGTGTGGTTGCCGGGCTCAGTCCCCGGCAGCCACCTTTTGTACAAGCCTTGTCACAATTGCATGTAACCCTTTGTACAAAGCCAGGCGTAGACCCTGTGCATGCAATAATAAAGCTAGGCATTGCATCATATCATCAAACTGCATGTTTACTATGCATTTTTTGTTGCAATGTTATTGCTTTTTAAGTTCTAGAAATTTGCTAGAGTACATGATGTGCCTGTGATCCTTGTTGCCTCTCTCTCTCCGGAGAGAAGAGACCTCTTGCCTTGCACGTGTTTCAAGGAAGAAGACCAAAGAGACAAGGACAACGGCCCATCATACTACAGAAAGGGACACTGCCTAAAAAGATAAGTCTAAACGCATGTCCCTAGCTCAGTGCCATTTGCTCCCTTAAGTAAACCTTTGCTAGCCCTTTTTTGGCTGTGAATAGTGGAGTCCTTTACGCAAAAGAAACCCTTGTCGGGACGAGCCATCCCCCGGACCCTATCGCTTATCAGCTCTGGGGGGGCGCGCCGATACCGACAAAGGGCTTTGCCACGTAGTGATACCAGCCTGCTGCCGGGGGCTCGCTCCTCCTTGGCGCTCACGGTTAATACTGACCCGGCAAGTAAATTCATGCGGCAAGGAAAAACATGTTGATACAGTACACACAAAGAGAAAGGAAAGGATAGTACTTAAGGAAGGGAAATAGCTTTCTTTCATTCATTTTCGGTACAAAATGTATACAAATTACATTATAATTAGCTAAAACTCGGCAAGTGCCTACATCTTTTGATTTATAAAAATATAAGTGCCCCGTAATGCCTTTCTTGTCCCTCTCCTCCTAGGAATTAGGTGGAGAAGAAAAAGAGGGCAAAAGGAGCACCTGGCTGGGATTCGGCGCCTCCCCGCCAAGACCAGAGGGACGCGCCCGAGGAGCGGAAGGCCCCTGCCCCCAGGCAGGGCGGACGAAGCCAGCGGGGCGGACAAAGCCGACATGGAGCAAGAAGGCGGAGGGCAGGTGCAGATGGTGGCGCTACCGGAGCCCAGTTGGTGATGATGGTGCTGCCGACGATCGTGATGCATCGGAGCCGTCATCCGCACTCCTGGAGCATCGTGGGTCGCCGACCGCCATCGTCTTCCTCATCGCCACTGCTCGCGGGGACACCTCCACCGTCGTTCGAGCTCCAGACGCGGCAACCGAGGAGCCTCACAGAGAGCATGGTCGCCCCCGACGACCCGATGCAGAGAAGACTCCCTGCCCTTAAGAAGTGCACGCAGGCGAAAGGCTCCCACCCATGTGCGAGATACGCAGCGCCATGAGTGGGGAACTCTGTCGCGACCCATGGAGAACCATTGCTGTGATCACTCACGCATAGCCAGTGGCCATACGAGTGATCTTTCGCCATCGCCTTGAAGAAGAAGCACAAGGACCGCAGTCGACCACAACACTGTGTTTCCGCTACGGAGTCCGGCACGGTGTTGTCCGTGCGGCATTCTGCCAAGGCTGAGGAAGCGGGCGACGCAGCGACAGGTTCGTCGCCGCAGCTCCCCCTGGCGCGGTCACCACACCGCCCGCTCTCCCGACCAAGGCTCCTCCCGCCAGATCTCGATCCAAGACCATCTACCCAAGCCAGAGACCGAGCACGGCCACAAAAAGAAGACCATGCGGTAACGGGTGCGCTCTCCCGACCCTTCCCCCTGACCATCAGGAGGGAAGGGGCAGTTCGACAACCAGAAAAGAAGAGCAAGCTAGGTGAACTTGGGATTGAGGCGGAGAAGGAGATGGATGAGCATCGCCCACTGTGACCCCCTAATTTATATGGAGGGGCACGGGGGGCTGGCTCTCCTCTGCTCCAAAAGCGGCCACCCATCTCCACCAATCCCACTACCCACGATCACGGGCTAACAGGTAACCACCTCATTGCTCCAATCCCTGGCGCTGCAGTTTCTGCCACTCCCACGCCTGTGGGCCAGGCGCATCCACCGCAAAATTTCCGCAATGCATGCGGCGCATGGGGCGGAAACGGCCTGAGGTATCAAGTAAATGCTGGCTTAAAAGCCGATAGTTACTCCCTCACATTGCGCGCCTGTGCATAGATTTTGGGCCTGACCCAACAGCGCTGGGCGAGCGCGTCTGGGCCAGACCCGGGGGCTCCTGTCGGTGCACTAGGAATGGGGTACCCAGTGCCCCTGACTTATGCACAGGCAGTAGTAGCAGAACCGTGTCAAGACCAATCCAAGCCAGAGGAGCCGCTCTTCATGAGATCAAGGAGCGCATCAAGAAGATGACGCCAACATCCAAGACTAATACCCCGACAGGAGCAGCCCATGCTAGCTAGCCACACCGGCAAGGACAATGCAACGGCCCAGGACGGGCCCGAGCCGCGCCACTCGCGTCCCCGGTGCCTGTCGGGGACCAAAGCACATCCACCTTCAAGAAGAGCTGGCAAGTCATCCCCTCGGCAGGCGCGAGCCAAACAGCCACCGCTCCACCGCATCACAACGCCAATCAGTTGCCAATGCGGTGTCGAGCCCGCAGATGGCTAAGTGGGTCTCGCTAAGCACATGGCAACAAACCAGAAGACAGATTATGCCCAGTTCACACCCGTCTAGAGGCGTGTCAAGAAACTTAGCAACAAGCAGCTAAGCGGTGGTAGAAGCTTGCCGAGGATGCGCCCCCGCACGCCACCTAGACTAGCATTTATGGCATTTTGTCCCGAGTGCCAAAGTTAGGTATGATAGCACTGTTAGCTATCTAATCATTAGATAATGTCTGTTTTGCCACTGTGGTTACCCCTTGACCTATTAAAGGAGGCTCAAGGCAACCTAGCTCAAGATTCGGACTTTTGGACACTTGTACTCACGTAGCAGCTCCCCCGAGGCAACCCTTGCCAGGTTTGAGCGTTGCGTGAGCTTCGTGTTCCTCTGATCAATCCGCCGAAGCAGGAGTAGGGTTTTATGCTTCTCAGCGGCCCGAACCTAGGTAAAACACCAGCGTCCAGTCGTTGTGCAATGTGACCTCCCCCGCCGAACCACAAAGGGACCCGTGGTCTCATACGTGATCGTGTGCATCCTGCCCTGACACCTAGTTCTCCATTAGAAAGAAAACCAGTCCAATCCAGCAGAAAATCCAGTAGGAATCCCCAATCGAGCACCATCGAGAAAGTTGGCGCCGATAGGCGTCAGCGAGGGGATGAAACAAAATGTGGTAGCATTCGTCAGCGGCAGACGGCTGCAACAGGCCTCGCCGAGCTCGAAGGTTTGGGCGGGCCGGGGTCAAGAACGAGCAACAATACAATAGTGCGAATGAGGATGAAGGGGGAGAGAGCCGGGCCGGTTGAGGGTCTACGTAGGAAACGGTTCATAAACAGGAACCGTGTGTGATTAATGTCATTATGATATGTCATTACGAACTAAAATCCCAACTACAGTATATGGGTGTGATGGGAGAGGTGTGGATTGCCGTTCGATCGCGGTGCATCCTACGGTGCACATGCGCGATCCGTGTGGCTGGGGTTCTGGCCAATCAGAACGCAACACACAATAGGGTGAACGCACACGGTTCCAGAAGGCACACGGTCTTCAGAAAATAACCGTCTGCCAAAACAAATCACAAAGTTTGAAGGAAAACCCATATTTCCTTGGTCGTTTCTCCATGATTTATTTTCTACGATCAGCATACCCACTAGTATGCTCCATGTTCAAATTTGACATTTTTTCAAGCTTTTTACTATATTTAGGCTCTTATGTGCACTTTCTAGGCATTTACTGCTAGTAATTCAAGTTTGAACATTTTGTACATGAAAAGGTGTTCGAAAACGGTTCGAAAAATTATAATTGTGTAATTGGATAACTTTTCATGTATTTTATAGGAAATTAATAGAATTTTAAAGGATATGTGTGGGAAGAGGCAACCAAGGATGTGTCGTTTATTGGTTTTGTAACTATAGAAAAATGGAAAACATGCCTGAAAAACATGATACCTCGTGTGGTGCCTTGGCATGACCTCAATAAGACGTGGTAAATATTTGAGGAGGTTTGGCTAATGTCGCCATACACACTCTTCATATATCGAACCATCACCTATGAAGTTTCATCGTTCGGGGAGCTAAATAGCCATGTTTTCAAGGGGAACCCATTTTTCCTTGGTCCTTTAACTTTGATTTATTTTCTACGAACATCATACCCACTACAATGCTCTGTGTCCAAATTTAACATTTTTCGGGGCTCGTTTACTACATTTATGCTTTTATGTGCACTTTTCTAGGCCTTTTGTGCTTATAATTCAATTTTGGACAATCTATACATGAAAAAATGTAAAAAACGGTTCTAAAAATCACAATGGTGGTAATACATAACATTTCACATATTTTATAAGAAATTAATTGAAATTAAAATGATCTGTGTGGGCAGAGGCAACCATATATGTGTTGTTTATTGGTTTTTTAACTCTAGTAAATGGAAAACATGCCTGAAAAACATGATACCTTGTGTGGTCCCCTGTCGCGACCTCAATATGGTGTGTAAAACATTTGAGAAGGTTTGGCTAATGTCGTCATACACACTCTTCATATATCGGACTATCACCTATGAGGTTTCATGGTTTTGGGAGGGAGATCGCCATGTTTTGAAGAGGAACCCATATTTCCTTACTCCTTTAAATTTGATTTATTTTCTACGATCATCATACCAACTACAATGCTCCGTGTCAAAATTTAATATTTTTCCGGGCTCGTTTACTGTATTTAAGCTTTTATGTGCACTTTTCTAGGCCTTTTGTGCTTATAATTCAATTTCGGACAATCTATACATGAAAAAAAATTAAAAACGGTTCAAAAAATCATAATTGTGGTATTACATAACATTTCATCTATTTTACAAGAAATTATTTGAAATTAAAATGATATGTGTGGGCAGAGGCAACCATAGATGTGTCGTTTATTGGCTTTTTATCTCTAGAAAATGGAAAACATGCGTGAAAAACATGATAACGTGTGGCCCCCTATCACGACCTCAATATGGTGTGTCAAACATTTGAGAAGGTTTGGCTAATGTTGTCACACACACTCGTCATATATCGGACCATCAGCTATGAGGTTTCATGGTTTTGGGAGGGAGATCGTCTTGTTTTGATGGGGAACCCATATTTCATTGGTCGTTTCTCCTTGATTTATTTTCTACGACCAACATACCCACCACAATGCACCGTATTCAAATTTGACATTTTTTGGGCTCGTTTACTATACTTAGTCTTTTATGTGCACTTTCTAGGCATTTACTGTTTATAATTCATGTTCGAACATTCCGTACATGAACAGGTGTTCAAAAACGGTTCGAAAAATCATAATTGCGTCATTGATTAACTTTTCATGTATTCTACAAGAAATTAATAGAAATTTAAAGGATATGTGTGGGAAGAGGCAACAACACGTGTGTCGTTTATTGGTTTTTTAACTCTAGAAAAAGGAAAACATGTCTGAAAAACATGATACCTAGTGTGGTATCGTTATGTGACAACAGTATGGTGTGGTAAATATTTTAACACCAAGCAAAGTATTAATTATGTCTATCTGATACTATCAGTTTACCAAAAATATAATTTTAATCGCAAATGTTTTCTTACAACGAACCGTTTGCAAAACGTTCGATGGCACGAGAGAGAGAATACTTCTAATATGCGTGCGAGCTCGCTTTTAATGCCCAGCTGTGCATGCTAGACCTTTGACACCCCGCAGTTATATGCAGTGGCAGCTGCATGGCCACTTAAGTGCCTTGGCAACGCTACCGCGCCTGGTCTGCCGACGAGACCGCGTGTGTGGCAGCATGCAACGACGACAGCTCAGGTTGTCGACGACCATGCAAGTTCTCGATGACCGTGCATGCTCTGGAAACATGCATGCTTGCAAAGCACAGCCAGTGCGCGCCGTGTCAAATTAAGTAGCCAGAGCGCGGACTGCGGCATCGTATATATCGATATCGAGTGCTATAAGAAAACCACCGAACTATACGGCTTTCCGGCCAGGTCCCAGAGCCATATCCACGCGTCAATCATGCCACCTTGCTTCACACTAACTGGTAAGGAAGCGATGGCATGCTGCCGCGCCGAGTTCATTGCAGCCCGCGACCACACACTAATGGGTAAGGAGGCGATGGCATCCCACCAAGACGAGTTCTTCACCGCCCACGATCGCACACCAACATGGGCGGACTATGAAGCTACCTATGCCGAATGGGCGAAGGATGAAGCGGAGGCCAAAGTCGCACAGGTCGAGCGGAAAAAGGAAAAGGCACGTAAGAAAAGAGAGTCCATCCACGCCAAGAAACAAGCGGCCACAGGCGCTGCTGAGGAGAGCTAGGCGGAGATCCAAGCACCATGGGTTGCCGCCGGCTTGGCCAAGAAGGAGAATGACAGCCTCTGGCCAGAATGGATCGATGCCTCCACCTGCCATCAGGATCGCGGTGGTAGCTACCAAAGCCATTGACGAGAGATGGCTGGAAATCCAAGCACGGTGTGGGATGCCGCCGATAAGGCCGATAGCGATTAGCGAGGGTGTCTGGCCAGCATCGGAGAAGTAGTTTGCGTATTTCTCGCCCGAAAGTTTGTTTAATTAATTATGAGCATCCAAGTACCAGTAGTTACCCCTACTAGTAGTTTTTAGAACAAATTATGATCTGCGAATTTAAGTACATACATCGAGTGTACAATTTTTTCGATGCGAGACACCAATTTTCTCTTTTCTCGCACATGGGTATTTGATGTGCTTCGTCTGTGTTGCGTGTTACCCCCACGTAAGGTTTGAGTTTCGCAGTGAAATTTTCAGTAGGCGCGTGATTCCAGAAGCTATTCCTCCCATCCCATACCCACCCATCACATTTCCCCCATATCCCCTCCTCTCTCTGCATCCCAAATCACCACCGCCGCAACCAAATCCACGTTCTGCCCCAGCCTCGCACGTCGATCTAGTGAGGTAACCACTGATCTCCATCATCGCCCCGGCCCGATTGCTTAGGTGGAGCCTGCGAACCACCCTCATGCCTACACATCCCCACCCCCTATCGCCAAGCAACCCCACATAATCCCAACCACATATCACGCGGAGGTCGAGGAGCTCATGGCGGTCGATGGCGCGGTGGCCGATGTGCATGTCGACCCGGAGGAACACCTTGCCACCGACGCTGCCAACTTGGTGCGAGCTCTGGCCGAGATGAAGTGCCCCACGCTTAACATTTACTTGTTGCTTGTACACGTACATATGTAAGCGGTACTGATCCACGCTTCGACCCACAGGAACACCTCGCCGCCGACTTTGGACGGGCTCTAGTCGAGATGAAATGCCCGAGCAACTACCCTCGGGATTTACCAAGTATGAACTGTCCAGTTCAATTTTACCAATACCAGTTGCAATATCTAACCGTGTCAATTTTAGTTTCATCGCTGCAAGTTCTAATCGCCATGTCAGGTTGTCTATACTTTGTAGTTAACACGTCGGTTATTTATTTCAGTTATGCGCACTGTGTTGTTCGAGTATGAACAGTCCTGTTCAATTTCACCAATACCAGCTACAAACTTACAATGCCTATGCTAGGTTGCTGTTAAGCCTGCTGTAGTGAACAATTATATCCATTTTTTACGCTGTCCATTTCGTACTGTGCTACTCTTCGCAATGAGGATATCACTAGAGATGATGTCCTTCACTTACCATTAGATATTTTTGGTGGATGTTAACCCTGTTCTAGTTGACATGCCTTTCCATATACTTCGGCAGGGTCACAATGCACGATGATGTTATTTACCATCGAGGTTAGTCTTATCCCAATATCTTATAGTATTTTACATCATCTGTGCAATTTTAGTTTAGCTTCTAGCATTTACTTGTTGCTTGTAGGTACATATGTTAGTGGTACTGATCCATGTTTCGACCCACAGGAATACCTCGCCACCGACTTTGGGCGTGCTCCGGATGAGATGAAGTGCCCCAGCAACTACCCCTCGGGATTTACCAAGTATGAACTGTCCAGTTCAGTTTTACCAATACCAGTTGCAATGGGTATGTTATGTCCGGTTGATGTGTTAAGCCTGTTGTAGTAAACATGGCTAACACATCTTGGCTATTTTACCTACCCTTTTCTAGACAACTGGTCCATTTTCTGCTCTAGCAGCACCTGGCTCGCGATGTTTAACCGTGTCAATTTCAGTTTTACCGGTACAAGTTTTAATGACTATGTTAGGTTGTTTGTACTCTGTAGTTAACATGTACATTGTTTATTTCAGTAAAGCGCACTACTGTTCAATTATGAACTGTCTAGTTTAATTTCACCAATACCAGATACAATCTGACAATGTGTATGCTAGATTGTTGTTATGCATGTTCAGTGAACAGTTATATCCACTACTTTTCCTCTGTCCCTTTGCTACCGTGCTACTCCTCGCAATGAAAATATCACTAGAGATACTGTCGTTTAATTAACATTTGCTATTTTTGTCGATTTTAACCCTGTTGTATTTAACACACCTTTCTATGTACTCCCTCCGTCCCGAAAGATTTGTCGCGACTGGTCTATTTGCAAAAACGTCCTCGCCCTTTCCGTATTCAAACCGCACTCCCCTCGACTCCTCCTCTCACTCTGCTTGCCTCGACACGCCCTCACACTCTGCTCCCCTCACCAGTCCCAGCTCACCTCGCTATGTTGTCGCCGCCGCCATGCTACCCTCATCGCACGCCTCCACCGGAGACTCGCCTTGCCGCAGCCTGTATATGTTTCACCAAAAAAGAAGTGATTTTTTGCTCCAATTCAGCTATGAATCAGCGAATCCGGCATCGGCAAGGCCATATTTGGTAGCTGCGAGCCCGAACGCATTGGATCTAGTGGCCGCGAGATCGGACGCAGGGAGGCAGCATGGAGGATAGGCCACCATCGCATGGCGTCCACAAGCTCGATGTCCTCGCTTGCCACATCTCGTCGGCCACGACCACTGCTTGCCACAGCTTGTCGGCCACCACCAGATCTTTTTCCCTGTGCGCCGTCTCCTCCACGACCTCGTCCTCGTGCACGACTGCTTTCCTGTGGGCAACCACTTGGATCGACGGGGTGCTCCTCCACCATGTGTAGTTTCGTCACGTGTGATGGTAAGTAAACCTCAGTTTAGCAATCAGCAATTCCCCAACAGTTAGGAGTACTGCATTAGTGATTCCTAACCAATCAGCAATTCCATCTAATCAGTGGCATTCAGTTAGGAGTACTCACTGTATTTCTGCTAATGGATTTCAGTCTGTGTAAAAAATTCAGTCTGCATTTCTGCTCATGGAACTTTTGGATAGTTTTGAGTTTTGTAATCCAAGAGATTATTCTTCATTCTTTTTGTAGGAGTATATTTATACTGTATGATGCATTGTCAAAGAGTACCGTCGTGATAATTTAACTAAAATCTAAGTTTATAAGCTCAAATTTTCCCTGTTCAGTTTATAAGCAATTTTTATGATCATCTTTACTGCTATTTTCATGATCCAACTTCGATTTATAAGCTCAAATCATTCCTGTTCCAGTTCCATATTGTGCTAGAGTACTCACTGTACTTATTCAGTTTTTAGTTCAGTGCCATGCTCATGTAAATGTTTAGTTTTTAGTTCATGTGCATGCTATAGTATCATGATTGAGTAGCGACAGAATCTTGTATCCGAGGAGGAGCATAGGTTTAAATCCTTGCGACAATTGGAATGGGAAAGCTTGATTAGTTAGAACTTTGGTAGTACTCCAAATTGTAGTAGTGACCATGTAGTGTACTGTGGTGTAGTGACTAGTACTGTAGTGTAGTTCCCCTCTCTTCTCAAATTGGAGCATGTAGTGTAGTGTAGTTCCCTCTCTTCTCAAATTAATCCAAATAATTTAAATTAATTTATCTATTCCAAACTATTCAAAATAATCCAATGAATCAAAATAATTCGAATTAAACCAAATAATTAAAATAAATGCAAAAATTCAAATTAAACCAATTTATTTTCCTTTCCTTTCACAAGACATACACATCCACATACACATACTCCCGTTGACATACACACACATACTCCAATTGTCATACACATGGATCTTCCCATTCCTTTCCTTTCAAAAGATATCCCCTCTATTGCCCTTCTCCTGTAAGGGCCTGGGTCTCGGCAACTAGCTCAACACTGCAAGATAGAAAGATTATTGGCCTTCCCTCATTCTGACGCTTATCCTTGTGCAAGTGCGGGAGCTTGTAATTATTTCCCCCTTCGTTTTTCATGACCTCAACCATAATTGCTTCTAGTGTCACAAAACTTCTAAACAACTTGTCGACCTCATAATTCTTGAACTCTTCCACCACACCTTCTACCAATTCTTGGATAGTTTTCAGTGATCTGCAATCAGTCATAGACTAAAGAGAGTTGTGAAAGCAGAGGTCTACGAGATTAAAGTCGGGGATGTTTGGTGGTTGCTGCACCAATTGAATGTGAAGGTCTATCTGTTCCACAGCTTCACGAAAAGCAGCATCATAAGGAAGGACAAGGGGTTTAGCATTATCCTGTTGAATGAATATGGTTGCCCCCTCATCTTCATCGGGCCACTTATCCTGAATTACAGGGATAACTTTATTGATGAGATAATCTCTGCACACATTTCTTGTCACTTTCACGGGTTTCAGCTCTTTCATTCCCCTTGCTCTGTTTTGACTTGTTCTAACTTCTTCAGTCTCTTCGACAAAGGCCCAAGTACCGATCTTTCCATTAAATGTCACCTCCCCATCATCATTGTATCTTGGCTTACACAACGCAATGAGGAACATGACCTTTCTGATGCTGTTAGTATTCAACACGCTGCGGTCGGGTGGAGGTTCTCCTGATAGTAGGTAATACGTGTTCTTCACCCTTGTCATGTCATACCACTTCTCATCTACACTACTGGAATTCAGTTATTTGCCGTCTGCCAGGTCTTTGCCGTCTGCTGGCAGATGGCAAAGAAGATCTTTGTCGTCTGCTGGCAGATGGCAAAGAAGATCTTTGCCGTCTGCTGCCATAAAGCAGACGGCAAAGAGCTGGCTGACGGCAACGGTTCTGTTTGCCATCTGCTATTCCTTTGCCGTCTGCCAGCAGACGGCAAAGACCCTAAAGGCACACGGCAAAGAGGCTAGATAGGTCCCACTGGACCTTGGTCCCACTGGCAAAGAGGTATGCCGTCCTCCTGGTCTTTGCCGTCTGCCGTGCTCGGCTTTGCCGTCCGCAAGTGGACGGCAAAGGGGATGCCCCTTAACGGCCGTTTTCCCCCCGGCCCAATTATTCCCGCACTCTCTCCTCCCGCGCGCGGCCAGCTCCCCGCGGCGAGCCCCCTCCCCCCATCGCCGCCCCCCCTCCCCCGCGCCGCCCCCACCACCGCAGCTCCCCCCTCCCCCCTCGCCGCCCCCTCCCCCGCGCCGCCCCCACCACCGCAGCTCCTCCCCTCCCCCCTCGCCGCCCCCCTCCCCCGCGCCTCCCCCACCACCGTAGCTCCCTGCTGCGAGCCCCCTCCCCCCTCGCAGCCCCCTCCCCCGCGCCGCCCCACCATCGCAGCTCCCCGCGGCGAGCCCTCTCACCTCCTCGCCGCCCCCTCCCCCGCGTCGGCCCCACCGCCGCGGCGAGCCCCCACCACCCGCGCCGAGCCCCGTCCCCCCCTCTCCGCCACACTCCCCCGCGCCGACCCTCCTCCACCCGCGCCGACCCTCGATGCCCCACCGCCGGAGCAGGATGCGGCGCCGCCCCCCTCTCCGCGGCCTTCCTCCCCCGGGCCGGCCCTCCTCCACCACCGCGCCGGCCCTCCTCCACCGGCCCTGCGAGGTGAGATATTTTCTTTTTTTCTGTTTTTTACTGTTTAGTTTAGGTTACTAGTGCTAGTTTAGTTTAGTTTACTGTTTTTTTTTCTGTTTTTAATTGTTTAGTTTAGGTTAGTGCTAGTGCTTGTTTAGTTTAGGTTAGTGCTAGTGTTTGAAAAGAAGAATAAGTAGAAGAAGAGGAAAAAGGAAAAGAAGAAGAAGAAGAAGAAGAAGAAGAAGAAGAAGAGAGGAGGAGGAGGAGGAGAAGAAGAAGAAGAAGAAGAAGAAGAAAACTGACCCCCGACCCCCTCACCGACCCCCGACCCCACTGAACCCCGACCCCCGACGCCACTGACTTCCGACGCCACTGATCCCCGACGCCATCGACCCCCGACGCCACTGACCCTCGACGGCACTGACTCCCGCCCCCCGACACCTCTTCTGCCTCCTATTGACCGGGAAGGTGCTTTTCGGCCTTCCAGAGGCCGACGGGGTCATAGTTTTGTAAAATATGAGTTAGGTCACATATTTTCCGATTTTGTTATAAAAAACATCATATTTCTGTTGATCGGGTGGATTTCAATGTGCAGTTGTTCGACGACCTCCCCGTGCGTTGGACGAACTCCGCCCCTGCGTTCGTGGGTGAGCACAAATGACTTCTCCTCCTCCGCCCTTAATTTGCTCTGTTCCGGTCTTCGTGCCGATGAAACGTGCTAGCTATAGGTGTCTTCAATCATCAGTATGCGTGACCAGTATGCGTCTCCCGTTCGAAAGGACGACATCTATAAATATGCATGTCTTTGCATATTTATAACCGCCTTCCTTTCGAATTGTCCAATGTTATCCATGGACAGCCCGAGTATGTGTAGATTGGGTTCGTTTTCCCGTATGCTCTGCTCCGGATCCTATGCATAATTTCGTCAGTGCCTCCCTGTTGTTCTCCGGGTACACATCCTCTCTGCTTATTGTCGAGACGTGTATCAGGAGAACAGCGGGGAGGTGCTGTCGAAATTCTGTGTCGAATCCGGAGCAGTGCATGGGAAAACGAACCCAATCTACACATACTCGGGTGGGATTAGGACCTATCTTAACCTATTAGCGTGTAGGTTGCATGGACGTAATAAAACTGACAAACTTCATTAACTGATGAATATATATGCTGAATTATATATATATATATATATATTTCTTGTGTGTCCAGTAGCTAGGCAAGACGACTGATCGTGCGTGGATGTACACCGGTCACACCAGTCAGAACGACATGACCAAAGAATGGTTTACAAATACCAAGGGGTTTGTGAGAGCCGCATTTGCAAATGGCCAGGAAAAAACATGGTGTCCCTGTCCCCGGTGCGACAACTTTAAAAGGCAGACAGAGGGTGAAATGGTTAAACACCTGTAGAAGTGGGGTTTTAGGCCTAATTATACGGTGTGGACTTTTCATGGTGAGTCTGCCCAACGTGCCAGAGCTGAGGTGGTTCGTCATCGCACCGACGAGCATGGTACCAGGATCGAAGACATGGTGCAAGACTTTGATGATGCTCGGGATTCGGACGATGAGATGGAGGAATCTGCAAAGGCATTCTATGAAATGTTGGAGTCTTCAAAACGTCCTCTCCACGAGCACACTGAGCTTTGTGAGCTGGATGCCATCACGCAAGTAATGGCTCTGAAGGCTCAATTCAACCTGGGCAGAGAATGCTACGACGCGATGATGACAATATTTGGACGCTTTCTACCCAAAGGCCATGTACTGCCTCCAAACTTGTACCAGTCGGACAAAATTCTCCATGTACTTAAGATGCCCTATGAGAAGATAGATGCCTGTGAGAGTGGATGTGCCTTATTTAGGCTTGAGTATGCGGACTTGAACTATTGTCCCATTTGCAAGTCTTCCAGGTATGTTGTCGTAGACAACGGTATGGGTGAGAAGATGCAGACAAAAATTCCTGTTAACGTTCTTTGCTATATGCCAATCATACCAAGACTTCAACGTCTTTTCATGGTCGAAGAGACGGCTAGACAGATGACATGGCATAAATTGGGCAAAAGAACCGAACTAGATGCAGATGGGAAACAGTTGTTGGTACACACTTCAGACGCTTTTGCGTGGAAGCACTTCGATGCATTACATAACGATAAAGCGGCAGATCCAAGGCATCCTCGAGTCGCCATCAGCACGGATGGATTCAATGTGTTTGGTATGACGGCAACCCAATACAGTTGTTGGCCTGTATTTGTCATTCCACTCAATCTCCCCCCGGAGAGATTATGAAAAGAAAGAACATTTTCCTGACGTTGATAATTCCAGGGCCCAACTATCCGGGGAAGAATATGAATGTGTACATGCATTCGCTTAAGGATGAATTGCAACAAGCTTGGGATAATGGGATCAAGACATACGACGCCGCTACCAAAAAAACCTTCAAAATGCATGTGTGGTACATGTACTCGACGTATGACTTGCCGGCGTATGCCCTATTCGTTGGCTGGTGTGTGCATGGAAGGTTCCCGTGCCCCACATGCAAGGCAGATCTTGAGTTCCGTTGGCTGCAGGCGGGTCGCAAGTATTCTTGCTTCGACATGCATAGACAGTTCCTGGATTCTCGCCATAAGTTCAAAAAAGACAAGAAGAATTTCATCAAAGGTAGAGTTGTCAAAAACTCTGCACCACCCGCGTTGACAGGCCAACAGATGTTGGATCAGTTAAACGCTCTCGAGCCGGATCCAAATCGTCCTGGGTATTTCAAAGGGTATAATACGGAACACGCATGGACTCACAAGTCATGCTTATGGGATCTGCCTTACTTCAAAGACGTCCTTTGCCCACACAACATTGACGTGATGCACACTGAAAAGAATATCGCCAAGGCCATTTTTGGTACATTGTTCGGCATAGAGGGGAAGTCAAAGGATAATCCTAAGGCTAGAATCGATCAGGAGGCTCTATGTGACAGACCGTTACAAAACATGCGACAAGCGAAAGGAAAGCAGAACTGGACAAAGCCAAAGGCATGGTTCAATCTTGGAAGGCCGGCTATGAGAGAAATGATCTTGTGGGTGAAAATGCAGTTGATGTTCCCCGATGGTTATGCAGCGAATCTAAAGAGGGGAGCGAGTCTTGACAAACTGAATATATTTGGTCTCAAGAGTCATGATTGGCACATATGGCTTGAGCGGGTAATGCCGGTGATGCTGCGTGGCTTTATCCCTGAGGATGAATGGCTAGTATTGGCAGAGCTGAGCTATTTCTTCCGTTCTCTTTGTGCGAAAGAACTATCGCCTGGGGTGCTAGATGAAATGGAAGAGTTGGCGTCGGAGTTGATATGCAAGTTAGAGAAGATCTTTCCACCGGGCTTCTTTAATCCAATGCAGCATTTGATTTTGCATCTTGCGACCGAGGCAAGATTGGGGGGGCCCGTGCAAAACCGTTGGTGCTTCGCAACTGAGAGGATGCAGAAGACGCTTCGAGCAAAATGTAAAAATAAACGTAGAATTGAAGCATCGATGGCCGAGGCATTCATTACTGAGGAGGCGCAAACTTCGTGACAGCACACTACGAAGCCAAAAATCGTCATTTGCATAATCCGAAGCCTCAGTACAATGATGGCGACCCAAAAAAAAAGTCGATCCAACCTCAGCCTATTCAAAGGGAAGCTCGCACCATCTAGTGCTTCTAAAGCAAAAGCGTTGGATGTCGATGAATGGCGGACCATTTCGTTGTATATCTTCAACAACCTAACAGAAGTGCGGCCGTACATCGAGTAAGTTGTCGGTACATTATTGTTTCGCAACTTGTAATTCCTTAGAACTGCTCTTATTCCTGGATATTTGATATAGTCGATACGTGGCCAAATTCTCGGATGGAGTGGTCATCCAAAAGGATTCCGTCGAAGAGTATGAGCTCCTGGCGAAGCATGGAGGCGGCTATCCCGGTTTCATCTCTTGGTTCAAACAAATGGTAATTAATTACCATTAATGGACCATTTCATTTCTTCGTCTTATTTGCGGCTAATGCAACAATCCTTTCGTATTAAACTTGTAGGCTAATTCAGAGTCTATGGACGCCGAGCTGAGACAAGTCGCTAATGGTTTTGACTATAAGGTCTGTTCATTTGACAGATACGACATCAACGGGTATCGCTTTCGTACCTTTGGCAAAGAGCTATCTATGCCCGACCTGAAGACTACAAATTGTTGTGTCTCTGCTATCGGCGAAGGAGGTACAGAGTACTATGGAAGAGTTGAAGCAATTTATGAACTTCTATTCTATGGTGAAAACCCACCGAACGTCGTAGTCTTCAAATGTCATTGGTTCCAGCCGAAGGAGACTAGAAGGACTCATGAACATATAGGGCTAGTCAAAATCAAACAAAGCACCCATTTAGATGTGCCCGATGTCTATATTACGGCTCAACAGGCGACCCAAGTTTTCTATCTACCGTGGGCCTGCCAAACTGATCCAAATCTGAAAGGTTGGGATGTCGTTTATGAAGTGCCGCCACATTTTAGACCACCTCCCCTCAATGAAGAGGATTAGGAACCTCACATTAACCAAGACACATATGAATGAGAATTCTTCCAAGAAACACGTATTTCCAAAAAACGTTTCAAGAACCGCTCTACTTCACCCCAAAACATTGAAGTAGACAGCGACAATGAATCCGACTTAACCCCTGAGCCGGAACAGGAAGAGCCGGAACAAGAAGAGGTTACTGATGCGGATGACCTGTCAATGCTTAACCGATTACATGAAGGAGGCCTTCCACACGTTGTTCCTGATAGTGATGATGATCATGCATTTATTGATGATAGTGATGATGATGATGCATTTATTGATCCCGGAGAATATATAGACGATCAAGATTATTATTAATTCATGTCAGGTAATCAACTTTTAGTTCATGTTAGGTATATGATGATACACTTAAATTATATACATTTTATTATTCATGTCGGTATTCAATTTTATGTTGTACTAATTTCGTTTACTATTTGTCATGGCAGTTGTTGAAAGATGGTGGGAAAGGGTCGAGAGCACTCCGCGGCTCCTTCGTCGGAGGGTGGTGGGATGGGTACTTCCATTCCTGCCGACTCTCTCCGGAGAGTGTTGCTCTCTAGTCTGCATACACCGGTGGCCGCTTCTTCGTCGACCCCCGTGAGAGGAGGTCGGGGGAAGAAGAGAGGTAGTAGAGGTGGGAGAGGAGGGAGAGGAGGCCGCGGCAAAGGTAGGGTGGCTGCTACGCCTTCCTCGCCGCCACCCCCAGCTGATTCACCCGAGCACAGGACTGCTAGGGTGGACCTGTCTGAGGACGAGGCTACGCGGACTCCGGTCCACGAGCCTCGGGTCGACGAGTCTTCGACCTACACGACTCCTGTCCCAGAGGCTTCGTCCCACGAGACTCCGGAGCAGAGTAGGGATGAGGGCACGTGCCGGCAGACCCCATGGGATACCTGGCCGGAGGAGCCTAGTGGCCATGCTGATGGTGGCGGGGATCGTTTTTCTGATAGCGACGTGGAGCTGCCTGAGGGCGCCACCGTCAGCGTGGTATGACATGGCTCCCGCCCGTGCCGGCGACCCGCGAGCTGAGGTGGTTGATTAGGCCTGATGGGGAGAGGTAAGTGCATGTATTCTTTGTTAACCTTTTGCCTTCACGTTTTTTCAAATATCTAATGTGTTGGCTTTGTCATACTGCAGGGGTTGGCATCATCCCAAGGATGCCCGCAGGCCCAACAGCATCCTTGGTGTCCTTGTCAGGCAAAACTTCCCGGGGTTTGTCACGTTTCCCGGTGAGGGTCAGGTTCGAGAGTTAGGACTGACCTGGGAGCACTACTTGGCTGCACCTGCCCCGCGTGAGGAGAGGATCGACGGTGTTTTGTGCCACACGAGGGCGGAGATGGTGATCAGGCATTTTTGGGTAATTTCTAATTTACACAATTAAAAATCAACAATAGCTAGTTATTGTACTAATAAGTGTTGTGTCGTTTGATTGCAGACCTTCTACAGGTGTCAGGAGGGATACGAGGAGGCCGTGGCAAAGGTTATCGATCAGCAATGCAGGCGCCTACTGCAAAACTTTCGGCACGAGGCTCGGGTGCAGGCTGTTCGAGACTACTACGCCTCGTGGCGTATTAGGAAGGAGAAGTCGACGTGCCGCGGAAAGAAGATGGAGAAGGAGCATTACATGAAGGTAATTACGTATTCTTAAGGCCTTGTACTTAGTTTCCTTCATTTGATTACTATGCGTAGCGCTCAAATATCTCTTTATTAACTTAGGTGCCCCCAAGATGGTGTGCAGATATGATGGATTGTTGGGAGGCGTTGGTGGATGAGTGGTTCTCAGAACAATGGCTATCCGTCCACAACAATGCCAAGGACCGACGTAACAAAATGGTTGGTGTGCCACACCATCAAGGGAGCGCCAACTTAAATCAGTTTGGTCTGAACTGGGTATGTGGTTAGCTTCATGATTCATGCAATTCATTCTTGATTCTAGCTTGAGGCCTTTACTAATACTTTGTTCCTCTCTCTCTCTTTTAGGCGCATCACAATAAAACGGAGGTGCCACAGATGTACGACCTCTATGTGATGGCCCATACTGCCTCGTACAAGAAGGTCAAGGCATTCTCTGAGTCTGACCTCGATGATCCCTTGAAGTTCAGCAACATCTCCTCCCACAACAAGCTCGTGAGGTACAGAGATGAGGGGAAGGCGAGGAAAGGGGAGGACTTTAACCCGAGCCAGGAGCCTATTGATCCAGAGCTGGTGATGATAGCTGGCGGCGGGAGGCCCCATGGCTCGATTGTCATTGGAGATGGCCTTATACGTTGTCCTAGCAACCTCCGGGAGATCAAGGCGCGCCAAACGAGCTCCTGTCCTGAGATAAGGCCTCGTCCACGGCCAGTCGAGCTCGCCATCGAGGTTAGTTATACGGACTCAGATATCTTTCCTCATTACGTTGTGTGTGTGAACAAAGATGATTACAATGCTAACGAGGAGTTGTGTTGCAGGCTGCTATTCTGAAAGAGAGAGAGGCAACACAGGCGCTTATGGCGGCGAAGGAGAAGGAGATGGAGGAGAGGACGGCAAGGTTGTTGGAGGAGGAGAGGGCACGGTCCGATGCGTCTTACCGGGCCATCTACGAGCTCTTCATGGTAATATTCTTCTTCATATTTGTCAAATCTTGCATATAATGTTCCTTTCATTAATAATGAATATCATTGACTTGTGAAAACCAAATGTGCAGACTATGTGCGAGAAGACCGGCCAGGCCGCTCCGTCGATGCCAGTCATTACCGCGGCTGCAACGGTGAGTTTCATTTCAATGCAATGATCTTTTTAGTGTCATCATGCTAACGAGACATTGCAAATCATCTTTGGTGCAGCTTAACTCCGGAGTCGCATCGCACGACCCTTCTCCAGGGCAGCCTTGTCCAGGTGAAACCGGTCCGAGCAACCGCGGTGCCTCTCCTCTGTGATGACGAGGACGGTAAGCCCCAAACTTAGCTCGTTTTTCATCTTCTTAGCACTTAGACAAACTTAGCTCCTTCCGAAATATTAGTGTTCTTCATGTTCTTCTTCTTATTCTAGTCTTCTTCATCTAACTTTCGCCCGAATGACACAAATAAGCAATAAGAAGAAGAAAACAAGACGAGAAAGATAAAGAGAAGAAAACCGCTTCTTCATCTTCTTCTTCTTATTCTAGTCTTCTTCATCTAACTTTCGTATTTCCCATTTTGCAGATTAGAGTCACTTCACGGAAGCTTGCATTGATGGAGTGCTTGTGATTTTGTATCGATGAACAATGTTAAACTTGCTACATATGTGAAACTTGTTACTATTGTAATATGGTGAACAATGTGACATTTGTTTTGGTATGTTTGTTGGATACTTGTGCTTGTGCTTGTTGTTGGATGATCACCACTAGGGTTATTGTGAAATATATACATATATAGCATATTTTCCCTGTGAAAATTGGATATTAGAAAAAACAGAAAAAACTAGGGCAATATTGCCACTTTGCCGACGGCCACCGTCGGCATAGTTTCTTTGCCGTCCGGCACCGACGGCAAAGGCGACACGTGGCACGCACCTGTGCATCCTGGGAGTGCGCCTGATGCCATTTGGTACATTTGCCGTCCGGGGGCGGACGGCAAAGAATCTATGCCGACGGCCACCGTCGGCATAGCAGTGGCACTGTAGCAAAGGAGGGTGGCGGGGGTGGCGTACGGCAAAGAAGATATGCCGACGGCCACCGTCGGCAAAGGAGTGGCCGTCGGCAAAGGAGGGGAGGCAGACGGCATAGGGTGCGGACGGCAAAGGGGCAGTGGCAGACGGCAAAGGCTTCGTTTGCCACTAACGGGCCTAACTCAAGTTTAGGCCGTCCAGTCGCTTTGCCGTCTGCTGCCTGACGGCAAAAACATTTTGCCGTCCGCTGTATAAAGGCAGACGGCAAAGTACTCCTTTACCGGAGTTCTCAGTGCCGGAAATTTTGCCATCTGCTGCCCGACGGCAAAGGCTTTGACGTCGGTGGTCCTGCCCTTTGCCGTCCGCTATGGCAGATGGCAAATAACTGAATTCCAGTAGTGCTATGTGCACCATTTCTGTCATCGGCTTGGAGTGGTCCAGGATTTGAGATCCAAAGCTCATCGAGCATGGATATCCAGAACTTTAGTCTCTCAATCTTATTCTCTGGCTTGAGGGTAGGCTTCACAGTGTTAGTGACGCGCTTCAGCTCATCCATCTGAAATCTCCTGTGTAGGGTCTAGCGTGGAACACTTAGAGATCTTGATAGATCTCGAATCGTCCTTCGTTTGTTTAGTGGGATTGACGGCGTCCTTGACAGATCCATATCTTTCCTATTTCTACCGCTTTTGCCCTTCTTATTTGAGACATACACTTCTAGGCCTTCCGCAATTTGTCGATTTGCATCAGACCATATACTTTCTACTGTTCGTACGGTTGTATTTAACAATGTTGCAACAAGCAACTTCTTATCTTGGAAAATATCTCCATCTCTGCTCTTGATTACTCTCAAAGCAAAATAAACACCAAATCTTTGCTCATTTGTCAGGTTTACCACACTTCTTCTTATTGCTTCCCCTTGAGCAGTTGCTTCCTCCACATGAATAGCTTCCTCCTCATGAATTGCTGCCTCCTCATGAATTGCGTCTTGATGATATATTGGAGGTCTGAAGTTGAGATCCAGAAACACCTCCTCTCCTGATGAAATGGAGCATGAGGTAAGTCAACTAGCTAACACTGACTAAAAATTCAGTCATATCATTGGAGTATTTACCTACTGCATCCTCTTCTTGATGAACTTTCTATTGATTTTTAGGTACCCCATTCTCCTCTTGTGGAGGAGTCAAGTTTAGATCTGACATATCCATGACGATGAGCCGATCCTCGTCTTGATTTTTAGGTACTCCATCCTCCTCTTGTGGAGGATTCCAGTTCAGATCTGCCATATCCATCACGATGAGTCGATACTCCTCTTGATTTTCAGGTATCCATGGCGATGAATCTACTCCAAAATCCTCTTAATTGAGGTACCTACTGCAGTTCCTAACAAAAATTTAACATTCAGTCAAGTTAAGGAATTCAAAAAGGACATGTAAAAGGACATGGGTAGATTACTGTAAAAGGACATCTATCAACAATTTATATTAGCAATTTCAGTTTACAATTGAAATTGTTCCTGTTTATAAGTCATCATGATAATCATGTTCTAAATTTTTAGCAATTTTCAGCATCATGATAATCTTGACAATCATGTTTATTAGAAATTTAGACTGATATTCAGTGAACCAAATACTCCAGTGAAATTAAGATATCCAAGTTCTTAGTGAAATTTTAGACTGATATCTGGAGCATGCAGTGAAATTTTAGACTGGTATGCGGTGAAATTTAGAACAATTCTTTCTTGTCAACATTGTCAAATTATGCAATGAATTTGTAGACTTATGAATCTTTCAGGCGCACTATTCTTGAGTCATGACACGAACTGCATGCTTAACCTGCGGTCTGCATGCATACCTGATCTGGTATGGTGATGTGAATTCACCACTCACAAGTCGCAAAGACAATAAAAAGGGAAGAAAGATCCTTGTCAAGATTTTTTTCTTGTTTGTACTCACTTCCATGTGTTACATTAAACAAACAGTCTTGCTGCATTAGTCTAAGTTGAGTTGGAATGACAGAATATATATGCATGATCCATGAATCATAACATTCTCGATTTGGTCATCTGGAAATAAAGTATCATAGCCAAATAATCCGCCTCGATTGATCATTTGCTCCTTCAAATAACATGTCAAAAGCACAACAAAATGTACTTTCAGCAATATCACCTTAATTGTCACTTTCTTCAGGTTCTTGTTCAGTATTCTTTAGATTCTTGCTCATGGGGTTCTTGTTCTTTTGGTTCTTCTAGACGAGGAGGTCGGTGAGACGCCGAACAAGGAGGTGATGCAGCTTGGCGAGGCACTGCACCTTGGTCAGACGCTGGTCAAGGGGCTCCGCGAAGCATTGAAGGTCGGCCTTTTTATTGGATCGCTCTTCAACACAATGTCACAATAATCCAGTAGATCATGTCTTCGCAGAGATAATAATCATGTTGAGACGATGCGGCTAGGGATCAGATGGACAGAGGCGGGCCGGCGGCCAGGGGCGAGGGGCAGTAGCTCCGATGGCCGGCGGCGGAGGGCCTGGAGCGGGAGCTCTGGCGACCGGCGACGGAAGGCCTAGAGCGGGAGCTTCGGCGGCCGGCGACCAGCAAGAAGGTGGTTGGAGAAGGAGCTTATGAGGGGATCGCGGGCAGGAGATCGAGATCATGGGGGAATCACGGGCAAGAGATTGTGATCACATGGGAATCGTGGGCAGGAGCGGAGATCTCGGGGGGGGGGAGGGAGGGTCGCAGCAGGAGCGGAGATCGCGGGAAAGGGGAGCTGGGATCGCCGGGATTGGAGGACGATCGCTTGATTGCAGGGACTGGATCACTTGCTATTTGAAAATCTAAGGGGTGTAATTGTGAAATTGTATTCCAGTTGAAAATTCTTTTCCCCCGCGACAGATATTTCGCGACGGAGGGAGTACTTATGTAGGGCTACAATGTGTGACACTGTTGTTTACCATCGAGGTTAGTCACATCCTATTGTCTTATAGTATTTTTCATCATTTTGTGCAATTGCAGCTTAGGTTCTAACATTTATTTGTTGCTTCTAGGTACATATGTCAGCGGTACTGATGCACGCTTCGACCCCCTTTGCATATGGGGCAATGAGATAAACATGAACAAGCATCAAGTGAGGAACCTAAGAAAAATTGTTAGGCAGAAAAGAGATATGATTGGAATTAAACTCTTTATTTACACTTTATCCAAGACATCGGTGAACTTTAGGATGGTAAGTAATCTATTTGTCGACGTTCTGGGAACGGGGGTACTCAGACCTGCCAGCCTGCGGCCCAAGGCGTGGCCCACTTCAACAGCCAAGTGCGGCCCGGCGCGGCCTCACTCAAGACAAGGCCCTCGCGGGAGCCCCACCCTCGCGAGGGGGACGACGCCAAGACCCCCGGAGGGAGGAGGCCTCCCCAGGTCGCCTCCTGAGGGGCGGAGATCCCTATGTAGCACTCAGTCTCGGGAGGTCAGGGGTGACGCAAGCTAGGCCAGGCGGGCAGCAGCGCGCGCAGAGGAGACAGTTTCCTTTTTTGTGCAAAGGAGGCAAAGACATACGCAGGTTCCCAAGGCGCCCCCAAAGGTTGCCATTCCGGCGCAACAAGACCAAGACCATGAGCCCCGCAGGATGGACGTCATTGCCGAGCCCACCTCTGTATCACCACCGGCTACTTTGCAGGCGAAGACCACCTTTCGTCAGGATAAGGTGTACTCCTTGTCCCCCTTCGAATTTGGCCGTTGTGAGATCCCTTCCCGCCATTGCGATAAGGGAAGAGGACCCGGGCCACTATAAATAGAGGCTAGGCTGCTCCGTAGAAAAGGGGAAAGAAAAAACATCACCCGAGCACCCTCGCGAGGCTACTCACCACTGTACTAGTTCATCCACAAACCTCCTCGTGAGGCAATCCACCAAAAGTACGAGTAGGCTTTTACGCTTCGCAGCGGCCCGAACCTGGGTAAATCCTCATGTGCTAGTATTCTTCCCCACGATTGTGTGAGTCGTTGGGCAAGGCTGTCGAGCTGTGAGCTTGAGGACAAGGCTGGTGGGGATCTTCGCACACGCCCCTGAGTTCGAACCTCTTTGGGTTTAGCGGAGCCCGAAATCCGACACTATTGCCTTCTCTTCCTGCCCAGAACAAGTTACTTTGTTAGACATGAATACCTGAAAGTTGTCTCTTTTCAGTGCTTCCCGGAGGAATTTACTCAAGTTTACCTTGCAAACTACCTGACCGGAGTGGAGGCAACAAAGGTTATAGTATATAAGTCATGCTACCATGATAATGGTCTAGAAGTCTTCCTGAAGGCGGTGAAGGATGGACGGGCGATCATCACAAGGGGTTGGACAAAAGTTGTGCGCACCTTTGGCATGGAGGAGGGCACATTATGGGTATTCCGCTTCTTCAACACCATCGACATCCAAAAGGATTTACAATTCTCTCTTCACCTTTACCGCCTCTAGTACTATATATTATGGTTCATCATATTTAATCTTCTACCGAACTATATATGTAACCATCGAACATGTACTGAGCTTTTGATTTATGCATTGGTTGTAGAACCATTGTAATTAGGGTATGTATTGATGGATGTGAAATCAACATTTCATAATTAAAATTTTGAAATTTCCAATTATAACAATAAATTAACGAAAGTAAGTTATTAGATACTAAATTACAGTGCACATAGTTAGAACGAATAAACCATGTGCGATGGTCTCATATATTACACATGATTGTTTGAAAAATAGTGTGTGTGATTATCAGCTTTACAACACATGGTCGCATATTTTGCACGTGTGGGTTATGCGCAATGTCACACACGTGTTTGCACGCTGTAAGTGTGTGCGATTAGCGTCAATATCACAAACGGTTCCAAACCTGCGGGCGTGTGTAATGTAGGACGATAAGAAGACGGTTGGCATATGAAGCGTGTGTGTGATCGGAATAACTATCGCACACGATTATTAAATTGGCATGTTGGCGATAGTAAAGTGATACTCGTGATCTGCGTTGGGTTTTCCGTGAAGAGGAACGGGTAATCTCAGCACAAAGTGGGTAAGTATTTCCCTCAGTTATGAAACCAAGGTTTATCGAACCAATAGGAATACCAATCCTCAACCATCTTCAGCAGCTGCACACAAAAGAACAAACAACTTGCACCCAACGCCGGCAAGAGGGTTGTCAATCCCCTTGATCTCGTTATTTGCAAGCAAGTGAGTTGTGTAGATAATGTAGATAATAGTAAAGTGCAAAATAAAATAAAAGGTAATAAATAACAGCAAGGTAATGATAGCGTTTGTGAATTTATAAGTGAATAGACCCGGGGGCCGTAGAGTTCTCTAGTGGCATCTCTCATAAGCAAAGCATACGGTGGGTAAACAAATTACTGTTGGGAAATTGATAGAAAAGCGAATAATTATGCGATGTTCACGGCAATGATCATGTTTATATAGGCATCACGTCCATAAGCAAATAGGCCGACTCCTGCCTGCACCTACTACTATTACTCCACTTCAAGAGCGCTTCTATGCTTGCCTCTCTACGTATTAAGTTCATGACAAACAGAGTAATGCTTGGAGAACGATGACATGATGTAGACAAAGTAAACTCAACTAATATGAATAAACCCCATCGTTTTATCCTTAGTAGCAACAACACAAAGACGCAACTTGGCCCCTTCTGTCACTGGGATATAGAAACTCGTCAGGTTGAACCTACTACAACGCACCACTCCCACCGAAGAAATATCAATCTAGTTGGCCAAACTATCTCAATAGATCGGAGAGCATTACGAAGATATGATGATCATGCAAATAAGAATCATAGTAATCAGATTTGACTTAAATACTTTTCATGAATAACCTGAACAAAAACTCACAATTCATCGGATCCCAACGAACACACCATACAAAGGTATTACATCAGATAGATCAAGGCAAAGATGCGATGAACATTGTATTGAAGATCGAGAGAGAGAGAGAGAGATTGCCATCTAGGTACTACCTACAGACCCGTAGGTCTGCGGTGAACTACTCACACATCATGGTGAGGGCAGCAAGATTGATGAAGAGGCCCTCCGTGATCGATCTCCCCTCCGGCAGGGTGCCGGAACGGAGGTGTAGATGGCCTCCCGGTGGAACAGAGGCTTGCGGCGGCGGAAAAAGTGTTTCGGGAGCGCTTCCGATGTTTTTAGGGTAGATGTGAATTTATAGGCTAGAGAACGACGTCGGGGGGGGGGGGACGCTCCAGGGGGCCACCACATATCTGGCTACGCCCCCCTGGGGGCATGACCAGATATGTGGTGGGCCCCTGGTGCATCACCTGGCCCTCCTCCGAAGCTTCTAGGTCTTGTATTGGTCCAAAAAAATCACCAAAAAGTTTCGTGGCAATTGGACTCCGTTTGGTATTGTAACTCTGAAAAGGCAAAAACACGTAGAAAACTGGAACTGGCACTTGGCACTGGGTCAATAGGTTAGTGCTCAAAAATATTATAAATTGGTAAATAAATACCCAAAATGTATCCTAGAATGATAATATATCAGCATGGAACAATAAAAAATTATACATACGTTGGAGACGTATCAGCATCCCCAAGCTTAATTCCTGCTCGTCCTCGAGTAGGTAAATGATAAAAACAGAATTTTTGATTTGACATGCTACCCATTATGTAATCTTTGGTATGTATGCTCATTGAGAAAAGATGAATTAACAAACAGCAACATAGTAATATTTATAAGTATAAGAAACAAATCATTAATTTTTCAAAGTATACAATCCTAAAAGATTGTTTTACCCATATTCATCTTATTATATTAGCAAGGCATGAATCCGTCTTCACCACATAGATACAAATGTTAAGCACCACGATGTCCAAGTCAGGCAATTGGATCGTACTTTTTCAATATGCATCAACTTTTTATTCTTCATGCAATACATGAGTGTGAACCATTGGACATAGCATATAGGTGGAATAGAATATGGTGGTAGATATCAAAGGGGTAAAAACTAGAGAAGATAGTCTCGCATCAACTAGGCGTACCAACGAGCTATGGAGATGCTCATCGATAGATATCAATGCGAGGAGTAGGGATTGCCATGCAAATGATGCACTAGAGCTATAAGTGTATGAAAGCTCAACTAAAGCTAAGTGGGGGTGTGCATCAAACTTGCTTGCTCATGAAGACCTCGGGCTTTTGAGGAAGCCCGTCATAGGAATATACAAGCCAAGTTTATTATATGAAAAGGTAATTTCCACTAGCATATGGAAGTGTCAACATAGGAGACTCTCTATATGAAGAACATGGTGGCACAAGTGCGGTAAGGATAGTAGCAAAGTCCCTTCTCTCTTTTCTCTCATTTTATTTTGTTTATTTTTTTATGGTGGGCTTTTCTTTTTTTTCCTTTTTGCCTCCCCCATTTTCTCTTTTATTTATATGGTGGGCTCATTTGGCCTCCCCCATTTTTATTTCATTTTTCGTTTGGAGTCCCATCCCGACTTGTGGGGGAATCATAGTCTCCATCATCCTTTCCTCACTGGGACAATGCTCTAATAATGATGATCATCACACTTTTATTTACTTACAACTCAACATGAAGAACTGATAGGAAGATATGACTCTGTATGAATGCCTCTGGCAGTGTACCAGGATGTGCAATGATCTAGCGTGACATGTATCAAAAATATGAAGAACGGTGGCTTTGCCACAAATACTATGTCAGCTCTATACGATCATGCAAAGCATTATGATGATGAACGAACTAGTCATGTGAAGTGACGATGGAATTTGCATGGCAATATATCTCGGAATGGCCATGGAAATGCCATAATAGGTAGGTATGGTGGCTGTTTTGAGGAAGATATAATGAGGCTTATGTGCAACAAAGCGTATCATGTCACGGGGTTTGGATGCACCGACGAATATTTGCACCGATCCTCGAGGTCAGAATGGGCTATGCACGGTACCGAAGAGGCTAGCAAATATGAGAAGGTGAAGATGCGTATGTCCATGGTGTCACATTAGTCATAAAGAACTCACATACTTATTGGAAAGTTTTATTAGTTTTTATCACAAATCAAAGTACTCCTCGCATGCCCCGAGGGAGGAGGTTGGTAGGAGTTAACCATCGCACGCCCCCGACTCAAAACAACACTAGGATTTCAACAAGGAATATAAATGCTCACACATCATCACCATGCCTCTTTAATTTTTTGGACGAATAACAAGTTAACACCTCTTAATCTCGAAACTTCTATGAATCAACAATTTTGGACTCACACCTTTTCCATATTACCACATCAATGTCATTAACCCACAACTTCTCTATATGTGCTACACGATGGTGTTGATTATCATTCATTGAATACCTAATATTCTTGGACTAGTCTTATGACCCATGCAAATTACCGTCACTATTACTCAGCTCTCAAAAAAATATAAGTGAAGAACGAGAGCATATTATTTATAAAATCTACACGCCACCGTGCTCAAAAAGATATAAGCGAAGTACTAGAGCAACTGCCTAGCTCAAAAGATATAAGTGAAGCACATAGAGTATTCTAGCAATTATCATGAAGGTGTGTCTCTCTCAAATAGGTGTGTCCAGCAAATGATGATTGTGATGAACTGAAAGTAAAAGCAAACAAAAGCAAACAACGCTCCAAGCAAAACACATATCATGTGATGAATAAAAATATAGCTCCAAGTGACATACCGATGGATTGAGACGAAAGAGGGGATGCCTTCCGGGGCATCCCCAAGCTTAGATGCTTGAGTCTCCTTATAATTGTACTTGGGGTGCCTTGAGCATCCCCAAGCTTGGGCTCTTGCTACTCCTTATTCCGTAGTCCATCGTGATCACACCCAAAACTTGAAAACTTCAATCACACAAAACTCAACAAAACTTCGTGAGATCCGTTAGTATAAGAAACGTATTGCATACTTGAGGTACTGTTATAAATTGATTCAAATTCATTTTTGCATAATAGGTACTGTATTCTAACTTCCCCATGGCTTACACCCCCCTTATATAGTCCATGGCATAATCAAAACAAGCAAACTATGCAAGCAAAACAGAATCTGTTTAAGACAGAACAGTCTGTAGCAATCTGTAAAGAGACCATAGTTCTGTAACTCTAAAAATTCTGAAAACATAGGAAAACGTAAAACATGTGTATAGTAATACTGTGTTAAAATTTCAGATCATTATCACACTCCAGTAAAAAATTAAAATTCCTGCACTGGAGTCAAAGTTTCTGTTTCAGATTCAGCATCGTTTCCACTCATCTTGTGAGTCATCCCAAAGGCTTTACTTGGCACAAACACTAACTAAAACATAAAAACACAATCATTACAGAGGCAAAAATCATTCTATCACACAAAAACATAAAATAAAAACAAAAATAAAGATACATATTGGGTTTCCTCCCAACAAGCGCTATTGTTTTATGCCCCTAGCTAGGCATATATAATGCAGAGTTTCAAGTGTTGTCATCTTTGACATTCAGATCCTTGATAACACAACTATGATTAATACGAACAATGGAGGGCTTGACCATAGGTTCCTTTATCAAGTTCAAAAAGTTGGGGTGAACACTAATCATTTTGAGATCTTTGTTTCTTTTGGAAGGAGGTGTACTAATGCTCTTAGGAATAAATATGAACTTGGGATTTTTGTCTTGTGAGGTACTAGCACTAGTTTTGGATGGTGTGAAAGCGGAGCTCACTTTGTCAATAACCTCCTCCATTTTATCAATTCTACTCAACCCTTGTTCTACCCTCTTATCAATAGTAGCATCGTTTTCCTTTAAAGTTTTCAAAGTTATTCCTACCCGTGACCCAAATTGAGTGATATGATTATGAAGTTTTTTTATCTAACTCCTCAATAGGCTCACTAGTGATCATTTTATTTTCAAAAGCAAGCCTTTGCATAACATGTTCCAATGTCAAATTGGTTTCATTAATGATAAGAGGTGGTGTTCCAACAAGATTTTCAATTGCATTATAAGCATCCAAAGTATGACACATTAAGAAGTTCCCACCGGTGATGGTGTCAAGGATAAACCTATACAAAGTTGTCACACCAACATAGAAATTATGAAGCAAATTGGTGGTGGATAGCTTATTAGTTGATTTATTTTGGGAATGGCAAATCCTATACCATGCATCCTTCAAACTTTCTCCTCCCCTTTGTGTAAAATTGATAACATCATTATTGGGAGTGACATGGACAAAAGAAGAACTAGCCATGACTTCAAGCAAGAACTAGTAACAAGCAAAGGGAAATATTTTTGTATTTTTGATTTTTATAAGACAAACTAAATATAGCAGCAAATAAAAAGAAGAACAAGTGGATGAAATTTTGTGTGAAGTTACTTGATATTTGGTGATGGTATTCCCCGGCAACGACGCCAGAAATCCTTCCTGATACTCGTGATCTGCGTTGGGTTTTCCGTGAAGAGGAACGGGTAATCGCAGCACAAAGTGGGTCAGTATTTCCCTCAGTTATGAACCAAGGTTTATCGAACCAATAGGAATACCAATCCTCAACCGTCTTCAGCGGCTACACACAAAAGAACAAACAACTTGCACCCAACGCCGGCAAGAGGGTTGGCAATCCCCTTGATCTTGTTATTTGCAAGCAAGTGAGTTGTGTAGATAATTGTAGATAATAGTAAAGTGCAAAATAAAATAAAAGGTAATAAATAACAGCAAGGTAATGATAGCGTTTGTGAATTTATAAGTGAATAGACCCGTGGGTCGTAGAGTTCTCTAGTGGCATCTCTCATAAGCAAAGCATACGGTGGGTAAACAAATTACTGTTGGGCAATTGATAGAAAAGCGAATAATTATGCGATGTTCACGGCAATGATCATGTGTATATAGGCATCACGTTCATAAGCAAATAGGCCGACTCCTGCCTGCACCTACTACTATTGCCCCACTTCAAGAGCGCTTCTATGCTTGCCTCTCTGCGTATTAAGTTTATGACAAACGGAGTAATTCTTGGAGAACGATGACATGATGTAGACAAAGTAAACTGAAATAATATGAATAAACCTCATTGTTTTATCCTTAGTAGCAACAACATAAAGATGCAACTTGTCCCCTTTTGTCACTGGGATATAGAAACTCGTCAGGTTGAACCTACTACAACGCACCACTTCCACCGAAGAAATATCAATCTAGTTGGCCAAACTATCTCAATAGATCGGAGAGCATTACAAAGCTATGATGATCATACAAATAAGAATCATAGTAATCAGGTTTGACTCAAATACTTTTCATGAATAATCTGAACATGAACTCACAATTCATCGAATCCCAACAAACACACCATACAAAGGGATTACATCGGATAGATCAAGGCAAAGATGCGATGAACATTGTATTGAAGATCGAGAGAGAGAGAGAGATTGCCATCTAGGTACTACCTAACGACCTGTAGGTCTGCGGTGAACTACTCACACATCATGGTGAGGGCAGCAAGGTTGATGAAGAGGCCCTCCAAGATCGATCTCCCCTCCGGCAGGGTGCCGGAACGGAGGTGTAGATGGCCTCCTGTCAGAACAGAGGCTTGCGGCGGCGAAAAAAGTGTTTTGGGAGCGCTTTCGATGTTTTTAGGGTAGATGTGAATTTATAGCCCAGAGAACGATGTCGGGGGACCCTCCAGGGGGCCACCACATATTTGGCCGCCCCCCCTAGGGGGCGCGGCTGGATATGTGGTGGGCCCCTGGTGCATCGCATGGCCCTCCTCCGAAGTTTCTAGGTCTTGCATTGGTCCAAAAAAATCATCAAAAAGTTTCGTGGCAATCGGACTCCGTTTGGTATTGTAACTTTGAAAAGGCAAAAACACGCAGAAAACAGGAACTGGCACTAGGCACTGGGTCAATAGGTTAGTGATCAAAAATATTATAAATTGGTAAATAATTACCCAAAAAGTATCCTAAAATGATAATATATCAGCTTGGCAATCGAAAAATATAGATACGTTGGAGACGTATCATAGAGACACCGCAGACAGTTAAAAGTTTCAAACTGTGTGTCATAATGTACCTATCGCAAACAGGTCATGGGCTTAAATGTTTGTGATGTCCATATTTCGCACACGAATATATCTGTGCCATTGTCTCGGATGTGTGGTTGATCACAAACGTAGTGTCAAAGTGTGGTGTGTGGGATAGGCTACGACTTCGCATACGCTTACTTTAGGCGAATCGTTAGCAGGCGCTCGCCCCATCGCAGACGATGTTTCGGTGTCGTGTGGGATGGGCCCCCCTATCGCCCACACAGGCAAGGTGATGGTTTGGAACTGTGATGTCTACTAGGCAACTTTATTCTTGTAGACTTTGTTGGGCCTCCAAGCGCAGAGTTTTGTAGGACAGTGGCAATTTTCCCTCAAGTGGATGACCTAAGGTTTATCAATCCATGGGAGATGTAGGATGAAGGTGGTCTCTCTCAAACAACCCTGCAATCAAATACAAGAAGTCTCTTGTGTCCCCAATACACCCAATACAATGGCAAATTGTATAGGTGCACTAGTTCGGCGAAGAGGTGGTGATACAAGTGCAATATGGATAGTAGATATAGGTTTTTGTAATCTGAAAATATAAAAACAGCAAGGTAACAAATAGTAAACAGCGAGCAAAATGATATATTAATGCTTGGAAACAAGGACTAGGGTTCAAGCTTTCACTAGTGCAATCTCCCAACAATGCTAACATAGTTGAATCACATGATCATCCCTCAACGTGCAACAAAGAATCACTCCAAAGTTCATAAGTAGCAGAGAACATAAGATGAAATTGGTGTAGGTAGTAGAACCAGCTCAAAGTTATTCCTTCCGATCAATCTTTTGAGCTATTCCTATAAGTGTCACAAACAGCCCTAGTGTTCACACTAAAATAACACTAATGATATATATCAATCAACCCTAATGTCACCTAGATACTCCAATGTCACCTCAAGTATCCGTGGGTAAATTATGCGACATGCATCAAACAATTTAAGATCTATCATATTCAATCCAACACAAAGAACTTCAAGGAGCACCCCATGATTTCTATCGGAGAAAGTAGTATGAAAACGTGCAATCAACCCCTATGCATAGATCCCCAAGGTCACCGGAATCCGCAAGTTGATCCCATAACATATATCAAGTGAATCAATAGAATACCCCATTGTCACCACGGGTATCCGCATGCAAGACATACATCAAGTGTTCTCAAAACAAATATTCAATCCAACATAACGAGATCTCAAAGGGAAAGATTCAATTCATCACAACAAGATAGAGAGGGGAAAACACCATATGATCCAACTATATTAACAAAGCCCGTGATACATCAAGATCGTGCCATCTCAAGAACACGAGAGAGAGAGAGATTAAACACATAGCTACTGGTACATACCCTCAGCCCCGAGGGTGAACTACTCCCTCCTCATCATGGCCTCTGCCGGGATGATGAAGATGGCCATCGGAGATGATTTTCCCCCTCCGACAGGGTACTGGAAAGGCTCCAGATGGGTTTTTCGTCGATACAGAGAGTTGCAGCGGCGGAGCGGAAGTTCTAGGTTTATTTCTGAGGGTTTTTGTATATATATAGGATTTTTCAGTGTTAGAATCGCATTAACCGGAGCCCACAGGTGGCTCCCCTCCGGTGGTTCTTATTTCCTCTAGAAAAATTAATAAAAAAGTTTCGAGTGATTTCGAGAACTTTTATTTTCTATACAAAAACAACACCACGGTAATTCTGCAGAAAACAGCGTCAGTCCGGGTTAGTTCTAAATAAATCATATAAAGTGCATCAAAACCATATAAAAGTATTGTAAACATAGGCAAACATGGCATGAATATTTCATAAATTATCGATACGTTGGAGACGTATGAGCATCCCCAAGCTTAATTCCTACTCGTCCTCGAGTAGGTAAATGATAAAAGAAGTAATTTACGAAGGGTTAATGCTAGCATAGTGAATAGTTTTGATCATTGAATTTTAGTCACTTTCTAGCATAAATAACCAGCAACTTTTTTCTCATAAAAATCATCAAGATAGAGTAGCAATCAATTCACATGTCATGGTTCAAACAATGCATTCTCTTCAAACTTAACAACATATGTTCTTAATCATCAAACAATTTCAATGCATCATCAAGTATAAGTAAGAGATCCACATACTCAATTATCATATAGTCTTCAATGATTGCTAATACTCAAAGCATATTTTTTTAGAACAAACAGAATCCATCAAACACAGAGAAATATAGGGGCTTACTGTTTTGCCACCCAACGCGCTTATCATAAAGATAATTGTCAACAATAATGAATCATGGTCAAATATATTTGACTGGATATATATGCCTGGATCTTTCCCCAGCACATGATGCTTGACAACTAATATATTGATGTTGGAATAAGAAGTTGACTCAACATGAAAAGTAAATAACATGAAAGTAAATAGATTGTCCCTTCGTAGAGGGAAGCAGGGTTTTGCAGAGGTGCCAGAGATCATTGCTTAAACCATAGATGAATATGTAATTTTGAGTGGTATACTTTTCTTGTCAACATCACAACAGAGTTTTCAATATCTTCCATGCTAAACACGTCATTGGCGGTTCCCAAACAGAATTGAAGTTTTACTCCCCCTCCACCATTCAAACACATTCCATGGCTGGCCGAATCCACGGTTGCCATCCAAACAATCAACTTTCTAGGGGGAGTTCTTGTTTTTTTTATTTTTGTATTATGCAGGATTGGGCATCCTTTTTACCAGCCTCTCTCATGCAATGACAAGTGAATAAACACTCATCTTGAGAATAACTCGCTTAGCATGGAAGATAATGACCGCCTCGTCGCTCCATGAGCGGTACGAGCACACAAAACGGATGTTTATATGAATGTTTAGAGGTGGCACGTGCAAATTTACTTGGAATCACAGTGAAATACCATATATAGGTAGGTATGGTGGACACTCATGGAAGAAACTTGGCTCAAGGATTTGGATGCACAAGTAGTATCTCTGCTTAGTACGAAGTTTTGGCTAGCAAAAGGTTCTAAATAAGCAACACATGTTGGACGATCCATGGCAATATAACTTCTATGCAAATACACCCAAACATGACCATTACATTGTCTTGCTTGTCCAACTTCAACTATTTGATCAAGGTTGAAAATAATTAATGGGTATTCACAACCATAAAAGATGTCCAAGATAATATATTTGTATGTGAAAGTTCTCTTTCTTATACTAATCATTCATGAATTGCTTGTGTGACCAATATTGTGATTGTCAAACTTCAATAGATTTTACTTTCTAAACCAAATGTGAAACTACTACTAAGCATTAAACACATTGATAATTTCAGATTTATGAAATTTCATTCATTCACAATTTACCCTTAGGATAAAAGTGAAGCACATCAAACTACTCTCAAAAGATATAAGTGAAGAACAATAAGTAGTTAAACAATCAAGTAGCTATGTGAGGACTCTCTCTCAATAAAGATTTTCAGATCTGAAAATTTTATTCTAACAGAAAATAAAACAAAAATGGCACTCCAAGAATAGCACATATCATGTGAACGAATAAAAACTTAGGATCAACATGGGCTAACCGATATTTGTTGACGAAGAGAGTTGGGCAGCGTAGCATCCCCAAGCTTAGATGCTTGATACTTCTTGTAATATTTACTTGGAGTGCCTTGGGAATCTCCAAGCTTGATCTTTTGTATCTCGTTCAATCTTCTCATATCACGGTTTCACCTATTCTCAAAAACTTCATCCACACAAAACTTGAAAAGAACTCGTGAGATAGGTTAGTGCACATAAGAATAATCAACACTTTGTGTACTGCCAAGACAAGTTGCATAATAATTTCCAAACATTTTCTATTGTTTAATATCATTTCCAAAATTTATATCTACCAATATAAGCAATGAAAACTCTAGGATAAGTTGATAACAAAACTATGACACCAATCTGTCTAAACAGGACAGTCTGTAGCAATTAATTTACAAAGTGGACTTCTGTATCTCTAAAAATTATGAAAATTTAGGACATGATAAAGAATTTATATGAAAATACTTTGTAAAAATTTCAAAAACTTTCCACGCTCCAGTAAAATATGAAAATTCAAACACTACAGCAAAAGTTTTTGTTTTTACACAGCACACATCATACATGCACTTCAAGCTAACTAAAAGGCAATTCTTGGAACTTTCTATTGAAAAAAAATATAAATAACAGCAATAAAATACTGAGAAAATAACATGGCGCTCCAAGCAAAACTCATATTATGTGATGAATAAAAATATAGCTCCAAGTAAGATATACTGATAACGTTGAAGACGAAAGAGGGGATGCCTTCCGGGGCATCCCCAAGTTTAGACGCTTGACTCTTCCCTGGGTATTACCTTGGGTGTGCTTTGGGCATCCCCAAGCTTAGGTCTTACCACTCCTTATTCTCCTCATATCGGTATCTTACCCAAAACTTCAATCACACAAAACTTAACAGAACTTCGTGAGATGGGTTAGTGTAATAAATATAGATCATTCACTTAGGTACTGTCAAGACAAGATTCATAATTGTTATCACATAATACCTACTGTATTCTATCATTCCCATAATTTATATCACTAAATATAAGCAATGGAATCACAAAAACAAGCAAACTATGCATGCAAAACAAAATCTGTCAAAAACAGAACAGTTTGTGAAGATCTGAATGAAGTCCATATTTCCCTATCTCTAAAAATTCTGCAAAATTAGGAAAACACAGAGGATTTGCGTAAGACTATGTAAAAAGTTCAGAATTTTTTGACTCTCCAGTAAAATCCTAGAAATTCTGCACTGGACGTAAAAGTTTCTGTTTTTGCACAGAATCAAACTAACAAGTATCCACACTATCCCAAAGGCTTTACTTGGAACTTTATTGAAATAAAAAGCACAAAACGTGATTACTACAGTATCTTAATCATGTGAACACACAAAAACAGAAAGGAAAAGTTTTGGGTTGTCTCCCAACAAGCGCTTTTCTTTAAAGCCTTTTTAGCTAGGCAAGATGATTTCAAAGATGCTCCCATAAAAGTAAAGAATTGAAACACATTGGTAGCATCATGAAGCATATGACAAGAACATTTAAGTCTAACCCACTTCCTATGCATAGGGATTTTGCAAGCAAACAATTTATTGTAGCAATAATCAATTTGCATAGGGAGGCAAAACAAGCATGACTTCAAAACTTTGAACACATAGGGAGGAGACTTGACATTATTGCAATACCTACAAGCATAAGTTCCTCCCTCATAATAATTTTCAGTAGCATCATGAAGGAATTCAACAATATAACTATCACATAAAGCATTATCTTCATGAATCACAAGCATAGAGAATTTATTACTCTCCCCACAAGCAAACTTCTCATACATAATAGTGGGAGTGTCATAGGAGACTTGAATACTATAATTTGTTTCCACATTAAAAGAGTCATGTTTAGAAAAAAGGGTATTCATAATTGTGACAAGTTTTATAATAATATTCATCACTACCTTTTATAACATAAGTATCATCAAAATAATCATCATAAGTAGTAACTTGGTTCTCATCATAATCAATTGAAACCTCTTCCAAGATAGTGGAATCATTACTAAATAAAGTCATGACCTCTCCAAATCTACTTTTATCATTATAATAAGATTCAACACCCTCCAAAATAGTGGGACAATAATCATCTAAAGTTGACACTCTTCCAAACCCACTTTCATAAAAATTGCAATCATCATAAATGGGAGGCATGCAATCATCATAACAAATTTGATCATTCGAAGTAGGGGGACTAAAAAGATCATCTTCATTATGCATAGCATCCCCAATCTTGGAACACACATCAATTGCAGCAAATATATTCTCAAAAATGTCAATATCATTAAGCATAGCATCCCCAAGCTTGTGGGTTTGCATATCATTAGCATAATTATCAATAGCATGAATAGCACCAATAGTGTAATAATTATTATCATCATAATTTTCCAAGTTGGTGCCTCATACGTCTCCAACATATCTATAATTTTTTATTGTTCCATGCTGATATATTATCATTCTAGGATACTTTTTGGGTAATTATTTACCAATTTATAATATTTTTGAGCACTAACCTATTGACCCAGTGCCCAGTGCCAGTTGCTGTTTTCTGCGTGTTTTTGCCTTTGCAGGTTTACTGTACCAAACGAAGTCCAATTGCCACAAAACTTTTTGATGATGTTTTCTGGACTATATGAAGACCTAGAAGCTTCGGAAGGAAGCCGGGAGGCGCACGAGGGCCCCACCACACATCAGGGCGCGCCACCCCCTCGGGCACCTCCTGACGTCCCTCTTCGGCCAATAAATTCTCTAATATTCTGAAAACCCTGGAGGCAGTCCTGAAACCCTTTTTCCGCCGTCGCAAGTCTCTGTTCCATCGTGAGGCCATCTGGAGCTTTGTTCTGGCACCCTGTCGGAGGGGGGATCGATCATGGAGGGCCTCTTCATCAACCTTGCTGCCCTCATGATGATGTGTGAGTACTTCACCACAGACCTATGGGTCCATAGCTAGTACCTAGATGGCAATCTCTCTCTCTCTCTTATGATCTTCAATATAGTGGTCATCGCATCTTCACTTTGATCTATCCGATGTAATCCTATTGTGCGGTGTGTTTGTTGGGATCCGATGAATTGTGGGTTTATGTTCAGATTATTCATGAAAAGTATTTGAGATGCCTCTGAATTATATTATCTCTTCTGTGCATGATCATTATAGATTCGTAATGCTCTCCGATCTATTGATATGCTTTGGCCAAGTAGATTGATATTTCATCGGTGGGAGTGGTGCGTTGTGGTAGGTTCAACCTGGCGAGTTTCTATATCCCAGTGACAAACTAGGGGACAAGATGCGTCTTTGTGTTGTTGCTACTAAGGATAAAACGATGGGGTTCATTCATATTGTTTGAGTTTACTTTGCCTACATCATGTCATCGTTCTCCAAGCATTAGTCTGTTTTACTTAATACTCTAGATGCATGCTGGATAGCGGTCGATGAGTGGAGTAATAGTAATAGGTGCAGGCAGGAGTCGGCCTATTTGCTTATGGAAGTGATGCCTATATATACATGATCATAGCCGTGAACATCGCATAACTATCCGCTTTTCTATCAATTGCCCAACAGTATATTGTTTGCCCACCGTATGCTGCCTACATGAGAGATGTCGCTAGGGAACACTATGGCCCCCGGGTCTATTCACTTATATATTCGCAAACGCTATATTTACCTTGCTGCCTTTATTTACTTTTTATTTATTTTGCAATTTATATTTATCAACAATTATCTACACAACTCATTTACTTGCAAATAACGAGATCAAGGGGATTGACAACCCTCTTGCCCGCGTTGGGTGCAAGTCGTTTGTTCATTTGTGTTCAGCCACTGAAGACTGTTGAGGATTGATATTTCTATTGGTTTGATAAACCTTGGTTTCATAACTGAGGGAAATACTTATCCGCTTTGTGCTACAATTACCCGTTCCTCTTCACGGAAAACCGAACGCAGACCACAAGTATCAGTGCCAAAAAGATTTTCAATATTATATGGGGTATCATTATCTTCCCAATCATCCTCATCACAACAAGTAGTAGGCATAACCAAATAATTATCAAGTGTATCATCGTCAACACTACTTTCGTATTCATTCTCAACTATTATAGGAGCAACATTATTTGGGAGAGATACCCTTTTTCCTCTACTTCTCCTTCTTTTCTTCTTCTTCACCACCTTATGTGTGGGTTTTAGTGATTTTTCTGGACTTCTTATTGAAGAGATGGGAAGCTCCTCCTTGTAACCTGATTCATCACAAGAAACAATAGGAGGGTATTCGGATACCTTTACCCTTTCATTAGTATTCCTTTTATATTCTATTGGTTTCTCATTCTTTCTATAGTTGGCAATATAAGCATTCTCATTGCAATTCACTACGCAAAACATATAGATTTCTTGTAGATTAGTTTCATTATCATTAGTGATAAGGAATATATGAAACCAATCATTTTCATGTGACAATTCTTCACACCCCAAAAATAAACAAAGTTCATTATAGAGTTCACGGGAGATCAAATTATCACAATATTTGGAAACGGTTCGATCATGAAATGCATGCATTGGATATTAAGATGACCAACCCTATTGCAAAGTTCACAAGTAATGGGATGGAGAGAGCATAATCTTATGGAAAATTCATATATAACTTTAAGACACCAATTGGTTTTATCATGTTTATGATTCTTACCAAATTTATCATCCCTATATGGCATGTCTTCACAAATTTTATTCACTCCACAAAAATTAGGAAATCTTTTTATCATGACTAGTGCAATCATCATTTGCATCATGGATATTCATAGAATTCATACCAACAATATTACTATCATACTCATCATTCAAGGATTTAATGCCAAATATTTTATTGAACTCTTCTTCTAACACTTTGGCATAATTTTGCGATCCATCATTTTCAAGAAAAACATCATAAAGGTAAAGAACTTGAAGCAACATCAATTCCATTTTTTTGTAGTTTTCTTTTATAAAACCAAACTAGTGAAAAATAAGAAAATAAAATATTAAATTACAAGATCTAAAGATATACCTTCAAGCACTCACCTCCGCAGCAATGGCGCTAGAAAATAGCTTGATGTCTACTACTCAACTTTATTCTTGTAGACTCTATTGGGCCTCCAAGCGCAGAGTTTTGTAGGACAGTAGCAATTTTCCCTCAATTGGATGACCTAAGGTTTATCAATCTGTGGGAGATGTAGGATGAAGATGGTCTCTCTCAAACAACCCTGCAATCAAATACAAGAAGTCTCTTGTGTCCCCAACATACCCAATACAATGGCAAATTGTATAGGTGCCTAGTTCGGCGAAGAGGTGGTGATACAAGTGCAATATGGATAGTAGATATAGGTTTTTGTAATCTGAAAATATAAAAAATGCAAGGTAAAAATAGTAAACAGCAAGAAAAATGATATATTAATGCTTGGAAACAAGGCATAGGGTTCATACTTTCACTAGTGCAATCTCCCAACAATGCTAACATAGTTGAATCACATGATCATCCCTCAACGTGCAACAAAGAATCACTTCAAAGTTCATAAGTAGCGAAGAACATAAGATGAAATTGATGTAGGTAGTAGAACCACCTCAAAGTTATTCTTTCCGATCAATCTTTTTTGAGCTATTCCTATAAGTGTCACAAACAGCCCTAGAGTTCATAGTAAAATAACACTAATGATACATATCAATCAACCCTAATGTCACCTAGATACTCCAATGTCACCTCAAGTATCCATGGGTAAATTATGCGACATGCATCAAACAATTTTAGATCTATCATAGTCAATCCAACACAAAGAACTTCAAGGAGCACCCCAAGATTTCTATCGGAGAAAGTAGTATGAAAACGTGCAATCAACCCCTATGCATAGATCCCCAAGGTCATCGAAATCTGCAAGTTGATGCCATAACATATATCAAGTGAATCAACAGAATACCCCATAGTCACCACGGGTATCGGCATGCAAGACATACATCAAGTGTTCTCAAACCAAATATTCAATCCAACATTACGAGATCTCAAAGGGAAAGATTCAATTCATCACAACAAGATAGAGAGGGGAAAACACCAAATGATCCAACTATATTAACAAAGCTCGTGATACATCAAGATCGTGCCAACTCAAGAACACGAGAGAGAGAGAGAGATTAAACACATAGCTACTGGTACATACCCTCAGCCCCTGGGTGAACTACTCCCTCCTCGTCATGGCCTCCGCTGGGATGATGAAGATGGCCATCGGAGATGATTTTCCCCACCCGGCAGGGTACTGGAAAGGCTCCAGATGGGTTTTTCATTGATACAGAGAGTTGCAGCGGTGAAGCGGAAGTTCTAGGTTTATTTCTCAGGGTTTCTGTATATATAGGATTTTTCAATGTTAGAATCACGTCAACCGGAGCCACGTGGGCCCCACAAGCCATCAGGGCGCGCCCAGGGGGGTGGGCGCGCCCTGTTGGCTTGTGGCCCACAGGTGGCTCCCCTCACGTGGTTCTTCGCTCCGGTATTTCTTATTTCCTCCAGAAAAAATCATAAAAAAGTTTCGGGCGATTCCGAGAACTTTTATTTTCTACACAAAAACAATGCCATGGTAATTCTGCTGAAAACAGCGTCAGTCTGGGTTAGTTCTAAATAAATCATATAAAGTGCATCAAAACCATATAAAAGTATTGTAAACATAGGCAAAAATGGCATGGATACTTGATAAATTATCGATATGTTGGAGACGTATCAAACTGCGTTGCGGAAAAGGGTTGAAAATCGTTTGTATAGCATGCTACGGTACCAGTGACTATTATTACTCCACCGATCGACCAAATCGTGCTTGCATCTATGGTATTATGTTCATGACAAACAGAGTAATGCTTTAAGCAAGATGACATTATGTAGACAAAGTAAGACAAGCAATATGTTCAGCCCCTATCGTTTTATCCTTAATGGCAACAATACAAATGTATATCTTGTCCCCTACTATCACTGGGATATATTGCATCGCTAGATTGAACCCACTACAAAGCACCTCTTCCGCTGAAGATAAAACAATCTAGTTGGCCAAACCAAACGGATAGATTGGAGAGAAATACAAAGCTTTAACAATAATGCATAATAAAGTTCAGAAAGGACTCAGTTACTTCCAATGAATAATCTGATCATAAACCCAAAATTCATCGGATCCCAACAAACACACCGCAAAAGAAGATTACATCAGTTAGAACTCCAAGAAGATCAAGGAGAAAATTGTATTGAATATCAAAGAGAGAGAAGAAGCCATCTAGCTACTAGCTATGGACCCGTAGGTGTGTGGTGAACTACTCATGCATCATAGTGTAGGCAACAATGTTGATGTAGATGGTCTTCGTGATCGATTCCCTCTCCGACAGAGTACCGGAAAAGGCCTCTAGTTGGGATCGCAGAAGAACAGAGGCTTTCGATGGTGGAAAAGTGTTTCGGGTGTATCTCTATTGGTTTGAGGATATTTGAGAATATATAGAGGTGGAATTAGGTCCAAATGGTGTACGGGGGAGTCGCGAGCTCGAGGGGCATGCCCTACCCCCAGGGCGCACCTAGTGAGCTCGTGGCTCACTCGTACGTCTTCTGGTCTCCTCCTGAACCTTTTAGGATCTCTTTTGGTCCAGAAAAAATCACCGTCAAGTTTCATCGTGTTTGGAATTCGTTTAGTATTGATTTTCTGAAAAGTCAAAAACACGCAAAAAAATAGGAACAGCCACTGGGCACTGGGTTAATAGGGTGGTCCCAAAAATGATATAAAACAGCATATAAAGTATCCAAGATTGATAATATAATAGCATGAAACAATCAAAAATTATAGATACATTGGAGACATATCAACATCCCCAAGATTAATTCCTACTCGTCCTCGAGTAGGTAAATGATAAAAACAGAATTTTTGATGTTGAATGCTACCTAACATGTGTATCATGTAATCTCTTTCCAGTATAAATATTGAGAAATGATGAAGTAATTGATATCAACATAATAATATCCATGAACATAACAAGCATAATCATTACTTTTTCAAAATATACGATCCTTAAACAATGTTATCCCAACTCATTTTATCATATTAGCATTGCATGACTCCTTCTTCACCGCATAAGTATAAATCATGAGCACCCCGGTGTTAAACCAGGCAATTGGATCGTACTTCTAACGCGCTTCAGCATTTTCAACTTCACGCAATACATGATCGTCAGCCATGGATATAGCATACTGGTCGAATAGAGTGTGGTGGTAGAGATCAAAGGAAAGTCAAAAGGGAAGAAAGTCTCGCATCAACTAGGCGGATCAATGGGCTATGGAGATGCCCATCAATCGATATCAGTGCAAGGAGTAGGGATTTCCATGCAACGGATGCACTAAGAGCTATAAGTGTATGAAAGCTCAACGGAAACTAAGTGGGTGTGCATCCAACTTGCTTGCTCATGAAGACCTCGGGCATTTGAGGAAGCCCATCATCGGAATATACAAGCCAAGTTCTATAATGAAAAATTCCCACTAGTATATGAAAGTGATAACTCAGGAGAGTCTCTATATGAAGAAGATGCTACTACTTTGAAGCACAAGTGTGGTAAAAAGATAGTAGCATTGCCCCTTCTCTCTTTTTTTGTTGGGCTCTTTTGTCCTATATTTTTTCGTCTGGAGTCTCATCCCGACTTGTGGGGGAACCATAGTCTCCATCATCCTATCCTCACTGGGAAATTGCTCTAATAATGATGATCAACAAACTTTTATTTACTTACAGCTCGATATTACAACTCGATAAAAAATATACAAGATGAATTTATATGATTGGCTCTCGCAGTGTACCAGGATGTGTAATGATCTAGCATAACATGTATAACAATGATGAACGATGGCTTTGCGACAAATATCATGTCATCTATATATGACCATGCCAAGAAATATGATGATGAACACACAAGTCATGTGACGGAACGATGGAAGTTGCATGGTAATATATCTCGGAATGGATATGGAAATGCCATAATTAGTAGTTATAGTGGTTGTTTTGAGGAAGATATAAGGAGGTTTATGTGTGATATAGCGTATCATATTACGTGGTTTGGTGATACGTCTCCAACGTATCGATAATTTATGAAGTATTCATGCCATATTCATCTATGTTTACAATACTTTTATATGGTTTTGATGCACTTTATATGATTTATTTAGAACTAACCCGGACTGGCGCTGTTTTCAGTAGAATTACCACGGTGTTGTTTTTGTGCAGAAAATGAAAGTTCTCGGAATCGCCTGAAACTTTTTGGTGATTTTTTCTGGACCAAATAAGCAATATTGGAGCGAAGAACCACCGGAGAAGAGCCACGAGGTGGGCACAACCCACCAGGGCACGCCAGAGGGCCTAGGCGCGCCCTGGTGTATCGTGCCCTCCTCGTGGCCCATCTTGGCGTGAAACCGACGCCCAAAAATCCTATAAATATAGAAACCATCAGAAATAACCCTAGACTCTCCGCTCCGCCGCCGCAACTCTCTGTATCGACGAAAAACCAATCTGGAGACGTTCCAGTACCCTGCCGGACAGGGGAATTCATCTCCGGTGACCATCTTCATCATCCCAGCGGAGGCCATGACGAGGAGGGAGTAGTCCACCCTCGGGGCTGAGGGTATGTACCAGTAGCTATGTGATCAATCTCTCTCTCTCATGTTCTTGAGATGTCACGATCTTGATGTATCACGGGCTTTGTTAATATATATAGTCGGATCATATGATGTTATTCCCTTGCTATCATGTTGTGATGAATTGAATCTTTCCCTTTGAGATATCGTTATGTTGGATTGAATATTGGATTTGAGAACACTTGATATATGTCTTGCATATGGATACCCGTGGTGACTATGGGGCATTCTATTGATTCACTTGATGTATGTTTTGGTACTCAACTTGCGGATTCCCGAGGTGACATTAGGGTAATCTATGCATAGGGGTTGATGCACGTTCTTGTCCTACGTTCTCCGATAGAAATCTTGAGGCACTCTTTGAGGTTCTTTGTGTTGGATTGAGTATTATGAATCTGAAATTGTTTGATGTGTATCGTATAATTAACTCATGGATACTTGTGGTGACATTGGAGTATCTAGGTGACATTAGAGTTGGTTGATGCGTATCATATGGTGTTATTTTAGTACGAACTCTAGCTAGAATGATCGGAAAGGATAACTTGGTGTTATTTTAGTATGAACTCTTCGATAGATCGATCGGAAAGGATAACTTTAAGGTGGTTTCGTACCCTACAAACAATTTCTTCTTATGTTCTCCGCTAGATAAGAACTTTGGAGTGATTCTTCGTTGCACGTTTAGGGATGGTTATGTGATCCAATTATATTAGCATTTTTTTAGAGATTGCACTAGCAAAAGTACTGACCCTAGGCCTTGTTTTCAAGCATTGCAATATCGTTTGTGCTCACTTGTATTTGATTGCAGGGTTGCTTGAGAGAGACCATCTTCATCCTACACCTCCCATGGATTGATAAACCTTAGGTCATTCACTTGAGGGAAAATTGCTACTGTCCTACAAAACTCTGCGCTTGGAGGCCCAACAAAGTCTACAAGAATAAAGTTGTGTAGTAGACATCAACCTCTTTTCTGGCGTCGTTGCCGGGGAGGTGAGTGCTTGAAGGTATATCTTTAGATCTTGCAATTAAATCTTTTAGTTTCTTGTTTTTCACTAGTTTGGTTTTTATAAAAGAAAATTACAAAATATGGAGTTTAGGTTGCATCATTTGTATCGTCTTTATAATGTCTTTCGTGAAAATAAGGAGTCAGAAAATTGTGCTCAATTGGTAGAGGAAGAAATTATGAAAATACTTAATGAGGATTCCTTGAATGATGAGCATGATTGCAATGTTGTTAGTATGAATTCTATGAATATCCAAAATACTAATGATGATTGCACTAGTCATGATAAAAATGTTTCTTATACGCATGTCAATTTTTGTGGAGTGGATAAAGTTTGTGAAGACGTGCCTTATAGGGATGATAGATTTTGTAAGAAGCATAAACATGATAGAACCAATTTCTTGCTCAAAGTGATAGATGAATTTGCTACAAAATTATGTTCTCTTTGTCCTATTACTTGTGAACTTTGCAATAAAGTTGGTCATCTTAATTTCCAATGCAAACTTTTTCATGATCAAATCATGGCCAAATATTGTAATGGCTTGATCACCCCTGAACTTTATGATGAGCTTTCTCTATTTTTGGGGAGTGAAGAATTGACACATAAAAATAGTTGGTTTGAAGTATTCATTCTCTCGGACGACATTGAAACTAATCTAAAAAATATCTATATGTTTTGCATGGTAAATTGCAATTAGAATGCTTACATTGCCAACTATAGAAAGATGGGAAAACCAATAGAATATAAAAAGAAATATTAATGAAAGGGTAAAGAATTCCACTTTCCCTCCGATTGTCTCTCATGATGTAATAGGTGATGAGGAGGAGCTCCCAATTCAACCAATATCATCAATAAGAAGCTCGAAAATATTAATTAAACCCACACATGATGTGGTGAAGAAGAACAAAACAAGAAAGAGTAGAGGTAAAAAAGTATCTCTCCCAAATGATGTTGCTCCTATTATTGTTGTGCCTCACGAGGATGAATCAAAAACAATTATGGAAGATGATACACTTGATGATGATTTTGTTATGCCAATTGCTTGTTGTGATGACTATGATTGGGAGGATAATGATACTTCTTATAATATTGAAAATCTTTTTGGCACCAACTTAGTAAATTATGATGATAATAATTGTTATACTATTAGTGCTATTCATACTATTAATGATGAGAGTGATTATGCTTATGATATGCCAAGCCACAAGCTTGGGGATGCTATGTTTGATGAGAATGGCATGTTTGAGAATTTATTTGCTGCAATTAATGTTTGTCCTAAGCTTGGGGATGCTATGCTTAATGAAGATGATCTTTTTAGTTCCTCTACTTTGAATGATCAAATTTGTTATGATGATTGCATGCCTCCTATTTATTATGATTGTGATATTTATGAAAGTGGGTTTGGAAGAGTGTCAACTTTAGATAATTATCATCCCACTATTTTGGAGGGTGTTGAATTTTATTATAATGATAAATGTTGATCTTGAGAGGTCATGACTTTATCTAGTAATGATTCCACTATTTCGAAAGAGGTTTCACTTGACTATGATGAGAACAAAGTTGCTACTTATGATGATTATTGTGATGATACTTATGTTATAAAAAGTAGTGATAATTATTGTTATAATTTTTAATATCCTTTTACTGAACATTACTATTTTAATGTGGAAAGAATTTATAGTATTCGAGTTTCATTTGATGCTCCCACTATTATGAACGAGAAGAAATATGCTTATGTGGAGAGTAATAAATTTTATATGCTTGTAGATCATGAAAAGAATGCTTTATGTGATAGTTATATTGTGGAATTCCTTCATGATGCTACTGAAAATTATTATGAGGGAGGAACATATGCTTGTAGGAATTGCAATAATATCAAGTTTCCTCTCTATGTGTTCAAAGTTTTGAAGTTATGCTTGTTTTGCCTTCCTATGCTAGTTGATTCTTGCTCCCATAAATTGTTTGCTCACAAAATCCCTATGCATAGGAAGTGGGTTAGACTTAAATTTGCTTTTCATGAGATTCATGATGCTCTTTTGGATGTTTCAATTATTATTCCTATGTGAGCATCATTGAAATCATCATGCCTAGCTAAAAGGCATTCAAGAAAAGCGCTTGTTGGGAGACAACCCAACACTTTTACTTTCTGTTTTCGTGTGTTCACATGATTAATCTACTGTAGTAATCATGTTTTTGTCTTCTATTTCAATAAAGTGCCAAGTAAAGCCTTTGGTATGACTCACAAGATGAGTAGAATTGATGCTGAACCAAAACAGAAACTTTTGACTCCAGTACAGGAATTTTCATTTTTTACTGGAGCGTGATAATGTTCTGAATTTTTACAAAGTCTTCATATACCAATTCGTCAGGCTGTCCTATTTTTTCAGAATTTTTAGAGACAGGGAAGTATGGTTACACTACAGATCTTCACAGACTGTTCTGTTTTTTGACAGATTCTGTTTTGCATGCATAGTTTGCTTGTTTTAGTGTTCCCATAACTTATATTCAGAGGTATAAATTATGTGAATGGTATAATACAGTAGGTATCATGTGGGAACAATTATGAATCTTGTCTTGACAGTACCTAAGTGAATTATCTATCTTTATTATACTAACCCATCTCACGAAGTTCCGTTAAGTTTTGTGTGATTGAAGTTTTCAAGTTTTGGGTGAGACACCGATATGAGGAGAATAAGGAGTGACAAGAACCTAAGCTTGGGGATTACCAAGGCACCCCCAAGGTAATATTCAAGGAAGACTCAAGCGTCTAAGCTTGGGGATGCCCCGGAAGGCATCCCCTCTTTCGTCTTCAACATTATCGGTATATCTTACTTAGAGCTATATTTTTATTCGTCACATAATATGTGCTTTGCTTGGATAGTCATTATATTTTGTTATTTTATGTTAGGTGTTATTTATAATCTTGTTTTTCAATAAAAAGTTCCAAGAATTGCTTTTAGGATGCTTGCATTGCATGTTTGATCTGTGCTGTGTAAAAACAGAAACTTTTGCTGTAGTGTTTGAATTTTAATATTTTACTGGAACGTGGAAAGTTTCTGAAATTTTTACACAGTGTTGTCATATAAATTATTTAGCATTTCCTAAATTTTAATATTTTTTTGAGTTACAGAAGTACACTGTTTTCATAAATTGCTACAGACTGTTCTGTTTGGACAGATTGCTGTCATAGTTTTGTTATCTGCTTATCCTATAGTTTCCATAGCCTACATTGGTAGATATAAATTGTGGAAATGATTGTAAAAAGTAGATGATGTTTGAAATTATTATGCAACTTGTCTTGGCAGTACATAAAGAGTTGATTTATTATTATGTGTACTAACCTATCTCACGAGTTCTTTTCGAGTTTTGTGTGGATGAAGTTTTTGAGAATAGGTGTAACCATGATATGAGAGGATTGAACGAGATACAAAAGCTCAAGCTTGGGGATGCCCAAGGCACCCCAAGTAAATATTTCAAGAAGTCTCAAGCATCTAAGCTTGGGGATGCTACGCATCTCACCTCTCTTCGTCAAATATCGGTTAGCCTATGTTGAGCCTAAAGTTTTATTCGTTCACATGACATGTGCTATTCTTGGAGTGCTATTTTTATTTAGTTTGCTGTTTAAATAAAATACTCAGATCTGAAAATCTTTATTGAGAGAGAGTCCTCACATAGCTACTTAATTGTCAGACTACTCATTGATCTTCACTTATATGTTTTGAGAGTAGTTTTATGTTTACTCTTGTGCTTCACTTATATCCTAAGAGTAAATTGTGAATGAATGAAATATCATAAATCTAAAATTATCAATGTGCTATATTCTTAGTAGCAAGTTCACATTTGGTTTAGAAAGTAAAATCTATTGAAGTTTAACAATCACAATATTGGTCATACAAGCAATTCGTGAATGATTAGTATAAGGAAGAGAACTTTCACATACAAATTTATTATCTTGGACATCTTCTATGATTGTGAATACCCATTAATTATTTTCAAACTTGAGCAAATTAGTTGAAGTTGGACAAGGAAGACAACGTAATGAGTTATGGTTGTGTATATTTGCATAGAAGTTATATTAATGTGGATCCTCCAACATGTGGTGCTTGTTTAGAACCTTTTGCTTGCCAACACTTCGTACTAAGTAGAGATACTACTTGTGCATCCAAATCCTCGAGCCAAGTATCTTCCATAAGAGTCCACCATACCTACCTATATATGGTATTTCACTGCCATTCCAAGTAAATTTGCATGTGCCACCTCTAAACATTCAAATAAACATCTGTTTTGTGTGCCTGGACCGCTCATGGAGCGACGGGGGGTGGTCAGTATCTTCCATGTTAAGCGGGTTATTCTCATGATGAGTGTTTATTCACTCGTCCTTGCACGAGAGGGGCGGTAATAGGGATTCCCAGTCCCGAAATAAAAAAAATGCAAATAATTAAACAAAACTCCCCCAGGAATGTTGTTGGTATGGACGGTACCCGTGGATTTGGCTAGCCGTGGAGTGTGTTTGTTGGTGGAGGGGGGGTAAACCTTTACTTTTATCGCTTGGGAACCGCCGCTAATGTGTTTAACATGGAAGATATTGAAAACTCTTGGTCGTAACATTGACAGGAACGGTGCACCTCCCAAAACTATATTCATCTCTGTTTTTAAACAATGAGCTCTGGCACCTTTGCAAATCCCTGCTTCCCTCGGCGAAGGGACAATCAATTTACTTTCATGTTATTTACTATTCATGTTGAGTCAAGTTCTTATTCCAACCTCAGTCTATTAGTTGGCAAGCATCATGTGGTGGGGAAATATCCAAACATATATATCCAATCAAATATATTTGATCATGACTTATTATTGTTGACAATTATCTCTATGATAAATGAGTTGGGAGGCAAAACATTAAGCCCCTATCTTTGTATGTGTTCGATGGATGCCATTTTTTCTAAAAATATGCTTTGAGTACTAGCAATCATAGAAGACTATATGATGATTGAGTATGTGGAGCTCTTACTTAGACTTTGTTTAGAATAAGTTGAATTGCAATTGTTTGGTGACTAAGAACATAGGTTGTTAACTTTCAAGAAAATTCATTGTTTGAACCATAACATGTGAATTGGTTGCTACATTATCATTATGAGTTTTATGAGAAAGAGTTGTTGTTATGATGGTAGGAAAAGTGGTTGAAATTATCATTGATCAAACTTATGCACTATGCTAGCATTCACACTTCATAAATTATTTCTTTTATCATTTACCTACTTGAGGACGAGTAGGAATTAAGCTTGGGGATGCTGATCCGTCTCCAACGTATCGATAATTTATGAAGTATTCATGCCATATTCATCTATGTTTACAATACTTTTATATGGTTTTGATGCACTTTATATGATTTATTTAGAACTAACCCGGACTGGCGCTGTTTTCAGCAGAATTACCACGGTGTTGTTTTTGTGCAAAAAATGAAAGTTCTCGGAATCGCCCGAAACTTTTTGGTGATTTTTTCTTGACCAAATAAGCAATATTGGAGCGAAGAACCACCGAAGAAGAGCCACGAGGTGGGCACAACCCACCAGGGCACGCCAGAGGGCCCAGGCACGCCCTGGTGTATCGTGCCCTCCTCGTGGCCCATCTTGGCGTGAAACCGACGCCCAAAAATCCTATAAATATAGAAACCATCAGAAATAACCCTAGACTCTCCGCTCCGCCGCCGCAACTCTCTGTATCGATGAAAAACCAATCTGGAGACGTTCCAGTACCCTGCCGGACAGGGGAATCCATCTCCGGTGACCATCTTCATCATCCCGGCGGAGGCCATGACGAGGAGGGAGTAGTCCACCCTCGGGGCTGAGGGTATGTACCAGTAGCTATGTGTTCAATCTCTCTCTCATGTTCTTGAGATGTCACGATCTTGATGTATCACGGGCTTTGTTAATATAGTCAGATCATATGATGTTATTCCCTTGCTATCATGTTGTGATGAATTGAATCTTTCCCTTTGAGATATCGTTATGTTGGATTGAATATTGGATTTGAGAACACTTGATATATCTCTTGCATATGGATACCCGTGGTGACAATGGGGTGTTCTATTGATTCACTTGATGTATGTTTTGGTACTCAACTTGCGGATTCCCGAGGTGACATTGGGGTAATCTATGCAAAGGGGTTGATGCACGTTCTTGTCCTACGTTCTCCGATAGAAATATTGGGGCACTCTTTGAGGTTCTTTGTGTTGGATTGAGTATTATGAATCTGAAATTGTTTGATGCGTATCGTATAATCAACCCATGGATACTTGTGGTGACATTGGAGTATCTAGGTGACATTAGAGTTGGTTGATGCGTATCATATGGTGTTATTTTAGTAAGAACTCTAGCTAGATTGATCGGAAATGATAACTTGGTGTTATTTTAGTACGAACTCTTCGATAGATCGATCGGAAAGGATAACTTTAAGGTGGTTTCGTACCCTACAAACAATTTCTTCTTATGTTCTCCAATAGATAAGAACTTTGGAGTGATTCTTCGTTGCACGTTGAGGGATGGTTATGTGATCCAATTATATTAGCATTGTTGAGAGATTGCACTAGCGAAAGTACGGACCCTAGGCCTTGTTTTCGAGCATTGCAATACCGTTTGTGCTCACTTTTGTTACTTGCTACCTTGCTGTTTTTATATTTTCAGATTACAAAGCCTATATCTACCATCCATATTGCACTTGTATCACCATCTCTTCGCCGAACTAGTGCACCTATACAATTTTCCATTGTATGGGGTGTGTTGGGGACACAACAGATTTCTTGTATTTGATTGCAGGGTTGCTTGAGAGAGACCATCTTCATCCTACACCTCCCACGGATTGATAAACCTTAGGTCATCCACTTGAGAGAAAATTGCTACTGTCCTACAAAACTCTGCGCTTGGAGGCCCAACAAAGTCTACAAGAATAAAGTTGCGTAGTAGACATCATTTGGATGCACCAGCGAAGTTTGCACCAACTCTCGAGCTGAGAAAGGGCAATGCACAGTACCGAAGAGGCTACCAAATTATGGAAAGGTGAGAATGTGTATAATCCATGGACTCACATTAGTCATAAAGAACTCATATACTTATTGTGAAAGTCTATTAACCCTCGCAGCAAAGTACTACTCGCATGCCCCTTGGGAATTGGTTGGTAGGAGTTAACCATCGTGCGCATCCGATTATAACAACACTCAAGGATTTCATTTCGGACATAAAAATGCTCACATCTCATCACCATGCCATGAGCAATACTTATATGAGAAGTTAATAACAAGCTTTAATACCGATATTTTTACTAACCAATGATCATGAACCAATATCCTTTCATATTACTACATCAATATAATTAAACCATACGTTTCATATTTAGTGATCTACATGAAAGTTTTTATTATATCCCCCTTAAATACCTATCCTTTTTGTACTAGTCTTATAACACGTGCAAATTGACATTACTATTTATTACAATCTCAAAAATATTTAAGTGAAGCATGAGAGTGCACTAGTTTTTATAAAACATAACCACCGTTGTGCTCTAAAAGATATGAGTGAAGCACTAGAGAAACTACCTAGCTCAAAAGATATAAGTGAAGCACATAGAGTATTCTACCAAATTATGATGATAACGTGTATCTCTCAAAAGGTGTATCCAGCAAACAATGATTGTAGCAAACTAAAAAGGAAAAAAAACTATAATACAAGATGCACCAAGCAAAACTCATATCATGTGATGAATAAAAATGTAGCTTCAAGTGACATACCGATAGATTGTAGATGAAAGAGGGGATGTCATCAGGGGCATCCCCAAGGTTAGATGCTTGGCTCTTCCTTGAATATTACCTTGGGGTGCCTTGGTCATCCCCAAGCTTAGGGTCTTATCGCTCCTTATTCCTTCATCCATCGTTGTCTCAGCCAAAACTTGAAAGCTTCAGCACACAAAACTCAATAGAAATCTCGTTAGATCTTTTAGTATAATAGACCTATCATGAACTTTAGGTACTATTGTAAATAGGTTCATATTTAATTATTTCATAATAGCTATTGTATTCTAACTTCTCCATGACTTATACCCCCGATATAATCCATGGCATGATTAAAACAAGCAAACTATGCAAGCAAAAACAGAATCTGTCGAAAACAGAATAGTCTGTAATGATCTATACTAAAACCACACTTATGTAACTCAAAGAATTCTGAAAAATTAGGACAACCTGGGAAATGTATACAAAAATATGGTGTAAAACATTCAGATCAAAAAGACACTCCAATAAAATCAGTAAAATTAAATACTAGGCGCAAAAGTTCCCATTTTTGCACAGAATCAATTTAACTATCATCCAAATCATCCCAAGGGCTTTACTTGCTAACGGTGTCCTGAACTAGGGGGTACTCACCATGTCATCTCCCGGCTAGAGGGCTGAGACGAGGATCCCCATGGTAGTTCACTAATGGGCCACTTCGGGCAGCCCATGACATATATGAGGAAGATTCCAGAAGACTTGGTAATCAATAAAACGACTCCTCTCCACCGACGTAGCCAACTGGGACTATTGTTATCCTAGGCATCCGATTCATTATATAATCTAAGGCCAGGCTAGTCGATAGTGATTATACAGACAGATTCATAATCGTAACCCCTATGGTTTAGACCACAACTTACAATCTCGAGCTAGATAACTTTGTAATTTCATACACCCATAATATAAGCAAGAGAAGGACGTAGGGTTTTACCTCCTTAAAGAGGGTCCGAACTTGGGTAAAATCTTTGTGTCCCTAGTCTCTTGTTACCCATTGATCCGATCTCACAGCTCAGGCCCCCCTACCCGAGATCTGCCGGTTTTGGCACTGACACTTGGCACAAACACTAATTAAAACATAAAACACAATCATTACAGTAGCAATAATCATGTCATCACAAAAAAACAGAAAATATCGGGTTGTATCCCAACAAGTTCTTTCTCTATAACCATTAAGATAGGCTTGGGATAATAATGATGTTCACATCAAAGACGAGAATTGCACAAAGAGGGCATCATAAAACATGTGACAAATCCATTTAAGTCTAACATACTTCCTATGCATAGGCATTTTATAAGCAAACAAATTATCAAGACAAGAAGTATCTAGCATATGCAAATAGGAAGAATGAAGCATTCACAATTTGAACATCAGGAGATTTAATTGAATATGAGAATTCCTATAATCATATTTGTCTCTCTCATAATAGTTACATGAAGGATCGTAATCAAATTCAACAATATAGATATCATATAAAATATTCTCTTCATGATCCATATGCATAAAAGTTTTATAATCTTCCAAGATAGTGGGATTAACACCATGTAAAGTCATGACCTCTCCAAACCCACTTTTATCAGAAGTTTCATAACTTTCCAAATATGTGGGATTCTTAGCTAAAGTTGGCACTCTTCCAAACCGACTTTCTATATTATTACAAACATTATTATTAAGGGATTTCTATTTTTGTGCCCTTCGTTGCTTAGTTCTCCTCAGTTTTGCCCACACTATTTGTCATTCCTCACTTTTCCCCTCCATGGCGCGGACCACCCTCACAAAATCTCAAACGGGGGTTTATCGTTGGGTCAAAGCCTTTCACCGTTACTTGGCATGGTTACTGACGCGTGGGACACCCCTCCACTGGCAGCGGTAATGCGGTCGTCAGTGGTGGGCGTATGTACTAACTTGTGGGACACCTCTGTCAGCGGGGCGTGCTCGTAGGTGGTTGGTGGTGTCACTCATGCGTGGGACGCCCCTGGTAGCGGCAACGTGGTCGTCGGTGGTGGGCGTATGTACTAACTTGTGGGACACCTCTGTCAGCGGGGCGCGCTCGTAGGTGGTTGGGGGTGTCATTGACGGGTGGGACAGCCCTAGCAACGGGAGTGTGGTCGTCGGTGGTGGGTGCATATGCTAACTTGTGGGAAACCTCTGTCGGCGGGGTGCCCTCGTAGGTGGTTGGCGGTGTCACTAACACGTGGGACACCCCTGGCAGCGGGAGCGCGGTCATCGGTGGTGGGTGCATATCGTAACTTGTGGGACACCTATGTCAGCGGGGCACGCTCGTAGGTGGTTGGCGATGTCACTGACGCATGGGACACCCCTGGCAGCGGGAATGCGGTCGTTGCTGGTGGGCACATATACTGACTTGTGGGACACCTCTCTCAGCGGGACGCGCTCTTAGGTGGTTGGCGGTGTCACTGACACATGGGACACCCCAGGAAGTAGCAGCGCGGTCGTCGATGGTGGGCGCATATACTGACTTGTGGGACACCTCTCTCAGCGGGGCGCGCTCGTAGGTGGTTGGCGGTGTCACTGACGCGTGGGACACCCCTAGCAGTGGCAGCGCAGTTGTCGGTGGTGGGCGCATATACTGACTTGTGGGACACCTGTCTCAGCAGGGCGCGCTCGTACATGGTTGGCTGTTTGGTGTGTCGCGTAGGACACATACACCAAAGGCGGGCCAATCTGTCAGCGTCTGCGCGGTGGTTTGTAGCAGATTTGGCGAAAGAAAGAGGGGGCTTATTAAGCGAGATAGAGTACTCGAAACGGAGACCATATGCACAAGGGCCAACCAACCAAATCTGTGTTTTCAAACATTCCTCGCGTTTTTATTTACAAAAGGAAGCGGAGGAAGGACCCACCGTTCAGCTAGTCTATGTATTACACCATCTAGGGTGGATGCACTTGATTCACCCAAATTAGTTTAGTCCTGAATATATTGGTTTGGTATATGAACTTGGGAGTAGCAAAGTAACAAGTTTCAAACAAAAATAGTGTCAACACTTCAAGTTTGACCCCATTATGGTCATGGAAATGGCCACATACATGGCATAATCCATGATTATTTTGTCCAAATTTGGCACAACTGCTTGCATTACCATTGTGGACAATGTTTCCATAGGAATCTCTAACTATTTGGTGGTAAAAATCAAATTTTCCATTTTCCAAGTCCTAGAAATGTATTTTTTGTGAAGGAAGTGCCTCAAATAGTTTTGAAATTTGTTCCATTTCATCATTAACCAAAAGTAGATCACATTGGATGACTACTGAGCAAGTTTTAGTAATTTCAGAGTACCATTGCTATATTCCATCTATTTAGTTGACATTTCATGAATTATCAAAAATTGCCCAAATTTGAACACAAGTGTGATGTAGTTTGGTCGTGAAAATTGCAAAAAAATATTTTATGCTCAAATGTTGGTGGTGAATGAACATGGTACAAAGAGAGTAGGAGTTCCAAACCTTTTTTGTATCAATGGTCAACACTTCAAGTTTGACCCCATTTTGAAAAAAATAAAGAAAATGAAAAAGGCTAAAAAAATTCTTTTGCATGGTGCCATCTTGCGTGCACTACATGTGCGAAAAATACTAAACTTACAGTACAACATGTTTGAAAAAAAAGCTTTACGAAATGGCCTATCTAGTGTGGATTCCAAGGCATGTGCACATGGAATGGCCACATACATGGCATAATCCATGATTATTTGTCCAAATTTGGCACAACTACTTGTGTTACCATTGTGGACAATGTTTCCATAGGAATCTGCAATTATTTGGTAATAAAAAGCAAATTTTCCATTCTCCAAGTCCTAGAAATGACTTCTGTTTGTGAAGGAAGTGCCTCAAATAGTTTTGAAATTTGTTCCATTTCATTTTTCACCAAAAGTAGGTCACATTGGATGACCACTGACCAAGTTTCAGTAATTTCATAGTACCATTGCTATATTCCATCTATTTAGTTGAGTTTTCATGAATTATTAGGAAAAATATAAGAAAATGAAAAAAGCCTCAAAAATGAAATTCTTTTGCATGGAGCCATCTATGTGAACTAGTTTGTGGAAAAAAATACTAAACTTGCAGTACAACATGTTTGAAATACAACAATTTTGAAAAGTTGGCAATGTTTGATTGAAAACACCGATTTTTTTTACCTAATTCATGAAATGTGTATCACCAGTTGTTGGCAACGGAGCTATAACTATACAGTTTGCGATGGATCGATCGCACACAGTTTGGTCGAAGGGTCTCTGATTGATGCGTCATCTTTGGACCTTCCTGCGGTAGTGGTAGTAGCTAGATGACTCTCTCTCTCTCTCTCTCTCTCTCTCTATATATATATATATATATATATATATATATATATCTTTGATCTTCTTAAAGATCCATATGATGTAATCCGTTTTGTCGTGTGTTTGTTGGGATCTGATGAATTGAGGGTTTATGATCAGATTATTCATCGAGTTATATTTGATTCTCATGAAATCTCTTCTATATATAATTTCATATATATGTATGCTTTCCAATCTATGAGTTTTTTCTGGCCAACTAGACGGTTAGGTCTTCAGAGGGAGTGGTGCATAGTAGTAGGTTCAACCTTGCGGTAATCTTGCCTAGTGAACAGAAGGGGCGAAGGCACGTATTGTGTTGTTGTTGTTGTTAAGGGAAAAATGACGACATTTGGTCATATTGATTGGTCTCTTCCTAACTACATTATGTCATCTTGCTTATTGCGTTACTCTGTTTGTATGAACTTAATACTTTGAGATGCATGCCGGATAGCGGTATTGGGGTTGAGTAATAATAGTAGATGCAGTTGGACTAACGGTCTACTTGTCATAGACGTAATGCCTATATTAGATTATGCCGAAAATAATCACAATTATAACTATGCTCAATTTTGTCAATTGACCAACAGTAATTTGTTTAACCACTGTTGATATGCTTTAGAGAGATATGACACTAGTGAACCTATGCCCTCGGTCTATTTTCCATCAATAAAAAAATTCTACAATTGCTACTCTTTACTGTTTTTATTTTCCCTTCCACTACCAGCTTTAACGTTGTAACTAGACAAGGGGAGTGACGTCCCCCTTGCCTTTGTTGCGTGCAAGCATTTTTGTGTTTGTGTGAAGGTACTACTAACATTGTTAGTAAGGTGCCTCCTACTGGTTCGATAAACCTTTGTTCTTAACTGAGGGAAATACTTTATGTTGTTGTGCTACATCACCCTTCCTTTTCAGGGAAATCCAACAACGCCGGCAGGAGTAGCAGTGGGCGACATCCTATCCACCATTACTATGCTTGACCAATGACCACCACATGGCAATATAGATGTTACAAAGAAATTGATTGTGCATTACAACATTAGGCATAGGTAATGATACTTCTTGACATCCCACATGAACCATCGACAAGTTACATGGCAGATATATCATTTTTAGTCATATTTAGGTTGATGTCCTCTTAAAAACGGACTATGAACTCAACTACAAGCAAAGAAAATGAAATAAATGATTATAAGGCCCTTCACAACGTCCAATCAAATGTGACATGTATACAAGGTAAAAGAATGTGCATGTGCATTATGAATCTCTTACATCCACTTATGCAGAGTACACACATCATGGTTCATCCTTCTATTTCTAAGAAAACCACACCCTAATATTTGGCCATTTCGTGTGTGGATTTTTTATATGTTTAATACACCGATAGTAATGATGCATGAAAAAAATCATAACTATTGGATCGTGTTTAGGTAGAATTCCCTTTTCTACATATAAAAGTTGCAACAAATGTTTGCATGAAAATTTGATGAAATACCACATTGAATTTAAAAACTTATCTATAATAAGTTGTTGGAATCAAGGACAACAAGTCTACATTAGGGTATGGAAGTGGTATTAAAAAGGTGGTACTAAAGGTCTTAGCAAATAAATTTTCAAATGGGAAGTGAACAACCAACATGACATGTCAAGCGGCAATGTGAGTTCAAATTTGTCATCATCAGAGAGATATTATATGATATAAATCGTTGTTTGTTTGACATATACAAGGGAAAAGAAGGTTAATTCCAAACTTGTTGAAATCGACTTTGGCATGACATATAATCATTTTCAAAGAAAACCATCACCAAATAATTCCCATCTGTTGTAACACCTTTTCACGTACGTAATACATCCATAATGAGACCACATGCCAAGTTTCACAAAAAAAATACCGTACTAAGGTTGGATTATATTTATTTTGATGGAAAATGCATATGGTGCATAAGTACACACAAATTATATTGCATGTTCCTTTAATATTTTCCTTCGCCCTAAATGTTTTGTTCCCTCCGCACTTTTGTTCCCTCACTTTTTCCGTTCCCTCCAACTAATTTAAATTCTGCGCTCAATTTTTGCCCGACCCCCGCAGAAAAATTCTTTCTGATTCACCAAATTTACCTACAACCTCATACACACCGTCCCCTCATAGCTCTCTCCTTCCCCTGATCCAGTCCCCTCTTTGCGGTGAATTGGATCCCTCGCCTTTGGTTGGCATGGCTGGCATACTTTAAAGCGGCAAAGTCCATAAAATTCCTCCTCCTACCCTAAAACCTAATCCGAAACTTGAAGGTAACAACTCTAACCTTCCCGCCCCACCACATGCCCCTCAAAGATTTACATGTGTTTCCGCATTTTCACATGTTGTTCTTTATCTAAAGAAATCAAATTGTAGGTTTACTAGCAAACATGCCCGTGCGTTGCAACGGGAGAAAAAAAATCACCCGTCGTACACACACTCGACGACACCAGCAAATCACTTGAAATCTTTCGCAATGCCATATAAAAAAGTATCAATTAAAATTACGGGTGCAACATAAACATAATTTTAGAAATGACTAACACGCGAGATAATATCTTATTTGGAATGTACACATTTTTCAGAGCTTATATAACTTTCCAAATTTGAAGTTAGGATTTGAAGTATATAAATATTTTTAAAACACTTGAATCTGTCAAAAAAATAGCTGGGCCGAAATTGGAGTACTCTCCATCCGACACAATGCCATACGAGAAACAACATGATAAGTTGTGTTATGCACAAATATAAAGGTGGGGCGATTTTTTAAGTAACTGAAGTTGTGTCTAGTTTATTAGACAACATAAATACCTACCTAGTTTCCGATATTAATTGACGTCTTTGTGGTGTTCCATCTTAGTGATACCCAAAAAGTAGTGCATTAGGCTGAAAATAACAACGTACACTTTAGTACTCAATGATAGCACGTGCATAAAAGCATTAGTTTTATCTTATTGATATATGTGTTTGCAACTGTAATTCAAGTCAAGACTTAATTACTAGCAAACATGTTAGATATCTCCACCGAAAACAATCAATCTATAAGGACATGCATAACGAATAGGCATTTGCAAAATACCTCATATAGAGAAAAGTATTAATTAAAATTACGGATGCAACATAAACATAATTTTAGAAATGACTAACACGCAAGATAATATCTTATTTGGAATGTACACATTTTTTTGAGCGATATCCGTATATAACTTTTTAAATTTGGAGTTAGGATTTGAAAGGTATAAATATTTTAAAAACACTTGAATCTGTCAAAAACAATTAGTTGGGCCGAAATTGGAGTACTCTCCATCCGACACAATGACATACGAGAAACAACATGATAAGTTGTGTTGTGCACAAATATAAAGGTGGGGCGATTTTTTAAGTAACTGGAGTTGTGTCTAGTTTATTAGACAACATAAATACCTACCTAGTTTCCGACATTAATTGATGTCTTTGTGGTGTTCCTTATTAGTTATACCCAAAAAAGAGTGCATTAGGCTGAAAATAACAACGTACACTTTAGTACTCATCAATGATAGCACGTGCATAAAAGCATTAGTTTTGCCTTATTGATATATGTGTTTGCAACTGTAATTCAAGTCAAGACTTAATTACTTGCAAACATGTTAGATATCTCCACCGAAAACAATCAATCTGTAAGGACATGCATAACGAATAGGCATTTGCAAAATACCTCATATAAAGAAAAGTATTAATTAAAATTATGGATGCAACATAAACATAATTTTAGAAATGACTAACACGGAAGATAATGTCTTATTTGGAATGTATACATTTTTCTGAGCGATATCCGTATATAACTTTTTAAATTTTGGAGTTAGGATTTGAAAGGTATAAATATTTTAGAAACACTTAAATCTGTCAAAAAAAAGTTAAAAAAATAGCTGGGCCGAAATTGGAACACTCTCCAGTCCATCGGATAAGATGGCACTTGGGGCGAGGCTGCTCTATCTTACGCTCACCTGAAATAAGGGAGAAAAGAGAGAAAAATGGGGAGAAGGAGGGCTCGAACCCAGGTCTGCTGGCTGGAGGAGGAAGGCTACAGCCAGTAACCCGTTTCAACACTTGCGATTTCTGATGAGATAACATTCTACATAAACCATATGCGACACCGACGACTTTAGAAGAAACGAATTGTTTTTTTCACTTACCGGTGGCGTGGTGGGTAATTACTCGCAACTTTGGGGGTAAATATTATGACGGACGAACAGAAGCACTATTTGCTTTATTATTATTAGGTAAGATGTTAGGGTCCATACAACATGTCATTCTATCTAGGTTTATAACAATTTAGTATGTACTAATGGCGTCTATTATAAGCTCTGAACCTATGTTCAAATGAATGATGAATGTGCATAACAAGTCATGTTGTTTTTTACAACGGCTACTGCCAAATCAGCCCATCACTACTACATGATTAAGGAAGAAACAATGGAGGACGGTGCTCCTATATCTAACCATGTGCTGATAAATGGTGTCCGTACTATTGTTGTAGCAGATTTGGTATGTGTACCACATACGTGTGTATATGGTGGTGGAAAAAAATATTGTCTTTGAAATTGATTTTGATTCACAAGTTCCATAAAAAATCTACTTCTCAGGTATAAATTTCTTTTACATCATCTTAGTACCACTACTAACTTATTTTTTATAAACTAATGCCTTTGAGTGCATTCCAGAAATCAATGTATGGCTAGCAATGTATGGTTGTGCATTGTCACTACAGAAGAAGCACACCACAGCCGATGTACCTTCATCTTCAACTACAACAAGATTTCAAGTGAATGACCATCTATTCGCATGGTTAAACTTTCTTTCTTGATAGCTAATGTATTTGCAACTTGTATTTGTGTCGTAAAACATGTATTAAAACTTGTTGTGCATATGTTGTTTCACTGATGGGTATTTTTGCAGGGAAAGATAGATATTGACTCAAAGGAAATGTGGATTTGTATTTAAGGAAATGTGTCGCGAACATGTATATCGTGATAGGAACAATTACTGGAACAAGTTGAAAAACATACTCGTGACCACTCTATATCACTCAAGCCTAACTATATAAATGAAGATAATTGGCGAAAACTTGTGGACTAGTAGTGTGACGATCACTCCAACGTATGTAATACATAATCTTTTCTCTTCAACATCTCAATACGTAATTCTGGACATGTAATACTTAATTTCAGCTTCATATCATAGGAAGTATGTGCTTGTAATATAAGGATTTATGTTTAAATTTGTGTCATAGAGTTGTGTTGTGATGTTAACGTGAGTTATCGTTCGTGGTCGTGCATGATGTGTGTATGGTTAGTGCATGATCATAAACAGGGGCGTCACACAACCTGCCTGTGGCCAAACACAACCGACGGAGCGAGGCCACACACGACCTGGCGCAGGCGCGCGCAATGAGTCGTGGGGCGTTGGGCGGTCCACACATCATGGACCTCCCAACCGGATTGCCGGGGTGCCCACTGTCTGGGGAGATAGAATAGTGCGGAGCCACCCCGAGAGGCTCCCTGTAGGATCCGAAGTATGTCTAGAGGGGGGTGATTAGACTACTTGACCAAATTAAAAACCTAGCCTTTTCTCAATTTTAGATGTTGGCAAGTTTTAACAATTATATCAAGTCAAGCACACCCTACACATGCAAGTCTGAGAGTATAGTAGCGGAAAGTAAAGACATGCACATGAATGTAGAGGGAAGGGATAGGAGGATCAAACACAATTGGAGACACGGAGATTTTTCACGTGGTTCCGATAGTTGGTGCGATCATATGTCCATGTTGATGGAGACTTCAAGCCACGGAGGGTAGCGGTCGCGAGAGTCCACGGAGGGCTCCACCCACAAAGGGTCCACAAAGTAGCAACCTCGTCTGTTCCATCACGGCTTACGTCCACGAAGGACTAGCCTCACTCGGGGTAGATCTTCACAAAGTAGGCGATCTCCTTGCCCTTAAAAACTTCTTGGTTCAACTCCACACACGAAGACGGAGGCTCCCAAGCGACACCTATCCAATCTAGGAGACACCACCCTCCAAAAGGTAATAGATGTGGTAACAATGATGAACTCCTTGCTCTTGTGCTTCAAAACATAGTCTCCGCAACACACAATCACTCTCTCACAGTTTGGCTTGGTAGAAGAGGTTGATTGGGTGGAAAGCAACTTGAGGAGGCTAGAAATCAAGATTCATATGGTTGGAGTGAAAGATCTTGATCTCAACACATGAGTAGATGGCTCTCTCTCAGAAAATGGATGGGGTAAGTATTGGTCTATTCTGAGTGCTTCCTCTGTGAGTGAGAGGTAGGTGGAGGGGTATATATAGGCATCTCCAAAAATCCAACTATTACCACATTATTGCCCAACTCGGTGAAACCAAAGCAAAAACTCGGTTGCACCAACTAGTGCAAAATGTGGCAACTTTTGGCGTTTCAGTGAGACCGATATATAAATCTCGGTGTGACCGAATTGGCTGACCTAGGCAGTTTCCAAATCTTGGTGAGACCAATTTCCAAAACTCAGAAATTCCGATTCTTAGAAATAGGATACCAGAGAGTTGGTCACTAATTTCGGTTTCACCAAAAGTGAAGTTGGTGTCACTGAGACCTTAGGGTCTGGCTTAGGATCTGTCTAGGGTAAAACTCGGTAGGGCCGAATCTGAAAACTTGGTGGCACCGATTTTAAGTGGTAGGGTTTAGACATAATATTTTGTGGGAGATATTCATGTGTATTTTTGGTGGCTAACTCTAAGCACTTGAGCAACCAGATCATCATAGACACCTCATCCCCTTTTAATAGTATTGGATTTCCTATGGACTCAAAAATGATTTCTCACAAAATGGAAAATGTAGAGTCTTGAATCTTGTTGCCAATAGATGTTCCTTGCATCTAGGGGATCTCCTCACAATCCTTTTGCCAATCCATTCATTGAACTTTTCCTGAAATATACTTGGTGGAATCATTAGTCCAATGAAATATATGTTGTTATTAATTACCAAAACCACCTAGGGAGAAGTTGTGCTTTCAATCTCCCCCTTTTTGGTAATTGATGACATCATATAGACCAAAGCTTCGATAGGAATAAAACAATGAACAGGAGCGTCGCTTTGGGAAGTATGTGATAAGCAAGAGCTCCCCCTAAATTTGTGCATTATTTAAAAATTTGTGTTTGAATGCAAATGCACAATCGATTAGGATCATGGGTCACTCTTCCATGTCGCATACAACTTGGTGGTGCGCATAAGTGATATGAATGGATTACAATGCACATAACACCAAACAGGTGTGAATGATCATCATATAAATGTCACATGGATAGGAAATTGTTGCATCATCAAGCAAAGCGTATGATCAAACACGATGGAGTTTAATAACAACCAAACGGTAAACCAAGTGTTTTTGAAACTGAGAGAGCAAACAAAAGACAAAACACTCTTTCTCGAAGCCCTATGACCTATACACTTCTCCCCCTTTGGCAACAAGTTACCAAAAAGTTCAAAGGTATAGAGCTAAGCGTCGCTCTAGGCTCTATCTCCTCCGGTAGCTGTTGAACAGCGTCTGTGAATGCTTCAGTTGATGTCCTCTGAGGTGGTGGAGTAGATGCTGAAGGTGCTGATGGAGCTGATGCAGGGGCTGATGAAGATGGTCTCAATTCTGGAGCTGGCACAGTAGAAGATCTAGCCTATGTCTTGAATTGAGTGTGTGGCTTTTGAGGAGGACTAACATCATCATAATCATTGGAGTGGGGGCTAGGCGCTGCATCCACTTCTTGCTTTAATTCTTTGACAATTTTGGTCAGCTCATCCACCTTGTTGTCTAGAGCATGAATCTTTGTCTCCACTATCCTCTCAAGACTCTTCTCGTTCTTGAGGATCTCAGACACATTCTTCTCTATCCCTTGGATAGTGCTAATAAGAAAGGACATTTGATCGCTCTTCGTCCTTGGAATTTGAGCACTAGTAGCTCTAGCTACCTCTGCCTCAGCCTCTGCCTGTTTTGTAGCTGAAGTGGGATGAGTAGGATCCATCACCACAACGTTGTCCTCGAAATCTAGCAGTAGCGGCAGACGTGGACGATCTAGTAGATAGAGGCTCTTTCCAACTTTGGAATTGATGAGCATCTGGATATATGGAGCATATCCACAAGATCTCTTCTAGTCTGCAGCTGTCCTCTTGATTGTCTCCACAATCAAATCCATCAGCCTAAATCTGGTGTGGGTGTCTACATGGTGCAGCATGCTGATGGAGTACCCCCTGATCATCTTGTCATCACCTGATTTAGGCATCAATGTATGCCTCATAATAGTGTTGGTGATGGGTAATCCTTCTTGAAAAAAGTAGACAGAGCCAAGCTTGTGTGTCTTCACATATGCAGTGGGGATAGGATTATACATATTGGCCATGGAGTTGTGGCTCATCTTGGCCTCGGTATACACATCAAGATCTCCTTGTTGAATCTCCGGGGCTCCTAAGATGGTATCCCATTCATCAAAAGTAGACTGGTATCTAGTGTCCTCGGTCATCCAAACAATCTTTCCATCGGGATAGAAATGAGCAGTGGAATAGAATTGCATGATCATCTCATCGTTCCATACAGTGAACTCTCTGCCAACAAAAGCATCAATATCAATTGCCTTGAAATTCTCTAGCACATGAGGGAAGTAGTCTTCATTCTCCTTTATGAACTTCCAATCACATATCTCATGTCGCTGATAGCTGGACTCTTGTCTAACAAGACAGTCTCATAGAAATCTTGCTGCTCCTTTGTGTGGAAGTGAGCATCTACAACAGTCCTTCTCCTGATAGCATATGGATCAGCTGCTCTGCATGGCCTGATCCCTTTATCCTTCCTCTTCTTCATATCCTCTGCCACTGGATGATCATCATTATGCTCTGGCAGGTGAGGTCTCAGCTTCCTCAAGACAGTAACATCTTGCTCTTCTTCCATGGAGGTAGAGCCCTTGTTCTTCTCAGCTAGAGGAATGTCTCTGGTGGTCTTCTTGGGCTTGGGGGCAACTAGCTTCTTGAGTGCAGATGGCTTAGCCTTAGAAGGTGGCTTGCTAGGCATAGCATCAGCCAAAAGCTTCTTCTTCTTGAAAGGAGGAGGATTTGCAGCTGGTTCTTCCTATTCCTCTTCCTCATGCTCAGTTGGGTCTTCATACATTGAAGTTGGCCTACCAACCACATGAACAATTCTCTTCCTCTCTCTCTTTTCTTTTGGGAAGGCTTCTTAGCCATAGACTTGGTCTGCCTGGAGGAGCTTGGATTCTCAAGAGTAATATTCATTCCTCTCTTGGCAGTCTCAGGAGCCTTCACAGCATCAGGGTTGGCATATTCCTTCCTTATAGGCCTCCTGGATGAAGTGACCTCTTCAGAATTTTTCTTATCAGCTCTTTCCTTCTTCTCTTGCTGCTTCTTGGCTGTCACCTCATCAGGCACAAAATCAACATATTCCTCATCTGAGTTGAGCTTTATCCTATCCCTAGTGGCTGCCTTGGGCAAGCCATGAGAACTGTGGGTGCCAGGGTCTTCAGAAGAAGAGCTAGCCTCTGGGCTAGTGCATGCTTCAAGATCAACACTTGGTTCCCTGAAATCATTCTCACTGTCCTATGAACCAGACATGATGTCCCTATGAATAGATGTAGAAGAGTGGAGGGGATAAGCATCACAAAACACAGATATTTTGCAAAAAAAATGAACTCAAAATCTTAGTTTTAGATTTCTGCAATGTGGGTTTCGGTTCCATCGAGTTTAGATTTTTGGAGTGTTCGAGACTGACTTTCTCTTTAACAGAAACATGGCCACCCTTTTTGGTTTCACTAAAAAAGGTAACTCGGTCTCACCGAGAAACTTCTCAGAAACCCAAAAACATGAATTGGTGACACCGATTCAATTCCACTCGGTGACTCCGAAACGCATATGGCAGAAACCTAACCCTAAAATTTCTTCGTTCGCCTATTCTAATGGAGATTTTTTGTGGATATATGTGATACGTCCATTTTGCATCATGATTTCCTACTGTTATTTATTATGTTTTGTTGAATAATAATGCTTTAGGGAATGATTCTAATGCCTTTTCTCTCATAATATGCAAGGTTTACACAAAGAGGGAGAATACTGGCAGTTGGAATTCTGGACCTAAAAAAAGCACATCAGAGATACCTATTCTGCACATCTCCAATGGAGCTGAAACTTTACAGAGATTATTTTCAGATTTAATAAAAAAATACTAGAGCGAAGAACTATCGGAGGGGGCCACCCTGGTGGGCACAAGACACCAGGGCGCGCCAGGCCCCCCTAGGCGCGCCCTGGTGGGTTGTGCCTTCCTCGGCCCACCTCTGGTGCCCATCTTCTGGTATGTAATCACTTTTGACCTAGAAAAAATAAGAGGAGGACTTTCGGGATGGAGCGCCGCCGTCTCGAGGCGGAACTTGGGCAGGAGCACTTTTGCCCTCCGGCGAAGCGATTCCGCCGGGGGAACTTCCCTCCCGGAGGGGGAAATCAAAGCCATCGTCATCACCAACACCCCTCTCATATTTGGGAGGCCAATCTTCATCAACATCTTCCACAGCACCATCTCCTCTCAAACCCTAGTTCATCTCTTGTGTTCAATCTTTGTACCGGAACCTTAGATTGGTACCCGTGGGTGACTAGTAGTGTTGATTACCTTGCGTAGTTGATTACTATATGGTTTATTTGGTGGAAGATTATATGTTCAGATCCATTATGCTATTTAATACTCCTCTGATCTTGAGCATGATTATTATTTGTGAGTAGTTACCTTTGTTCTTGAGGTCACGGGAGAAGTCATGTTGCAAGTAATCATGTGAATTTGATATGTGTTCGATATTTTGATGATATGTATGTTGTGATTCCCTTAGTGGTGTCATTTGAACGTCGACTACATGACACTTCACCATTCATGGGTCTAAGGGAATGCATTGTGGAGTAGTTATTAGATGATGGGTTGCTAGAGTGACAGAAGCTTAAACCCTAGTTTATAAGCTACTTCGTAAGGGGCTGATTTGGATCCAAACGTTTAATGCTATGGTTAGATTTTATCTTAATACTTTTCTCGTAATTGTGGATGCTTGCGAGGGGGTTAATCATGAGTGGGAGGTTGTTCAATTAAGAACAGCACCCAAGCACCGGTCCACCCACATATCAAATTATCAAAGTAGCGAACACGAATCAAACCAACATGATAAAAGTGACTAGATGAAATTCCCGTGTACCCTCAAGAACACTTTGCCTATTACTAGAGACTGTTCTGGCATGTCCTTTGCCACAAAAGGATTGGGGTACCTTGCTGCACCTTATTTACCATTACCGTTACTTGCCTGTTACCAATTACCTTGCTATCAAACTATCTATTACCTGCAATTTCAGTGCTTGCAGAAATTACCTTGCTAAAAACCGCTTGTCATTTCCTTCAGCTCCTCGTTGGGTTCGACACTCTTACTTATCGAAAGGACTACGATTGATCCCCTATACTTGTGGGTCATCAAGACTCTTTTCTGGCGCCGTTGTTGGGGAGTGAAGCGCTCTTGGTAAGTGGAAATCGGTAAGGAAAAACTTATACTACGTGCTGAAATTTATTGTCACTTGCTACTATGGAAAACAATCCTTTGAGGGGTTTGTTCGGGGTATCTTCACCTCGACCGGAACCACAATTAGTTGCCCCTCAACCTACTGCACCTACTGAAAATATTGGTTATGAAATTCCTTCACATATGGTAGAATAACTGCTTGCTAAACCTTATGTAGGAGATGGAACTGAACATCCTAATATGCACCTATTATATGTGAACAAAATATGTGGATTATTTAAGCTTGCAGGTTTACCCAGAGATGAAGCTAAGAAGAAGGTTTTCGCTTTATCTTTTAAGGGAAAAGCATTAACATGGTACAGGCTATGTGATGATCATGGATCGTGGAACTGGAATCGTTTGCAATTGGAATTCCACCAAAAGTTTTGTCCCATGCATCTAGTTCATCGTGATCAGAATTATATATATAATTTTTGGCCTCGTGAAGGAGAAAGCATCGCTCTATCTTGGGGTAGGCTTAAGTCAATGTTATATTCATGCCCCAATCATGACATCCCGAGAGAAGTTATCATTCAGAATTTTTATGCTCGACTTTCTCATAATGATCAATCCATGCTCGATACTTCTTGTGTTGGTTCTTATATGAAGAAGACTATTGAATTCAAGTGGGATCTCTTAGAAAGAATTAAACGCAACTCTGAAGAGTCAGGTATAAAGCTTGAGTTTGATTATGTTAAATCTTTTATGAATACCGATACTTTTCACAAGTTTAGCACTAAATATGGACTTGACTCTGAGATAGTAGCCTCTTTCTGTGAAGCATTTGCTACTCACGTTGATCTCCCTAAGGGGAAGTGGTTTAAATATCACCCCCTATTAAAGAAGAAATTAAAGAACCGGTCATAGCTAAAGATGAAACCATCATTTACAATGTTGATCCAGTTGTACCTACCGCTTATATTGAAAAACCACCTTTCCCTGTTAGGATAAAGGAACATGCTAAGGTATCAACTGTGGTTCGTAAGAGTAATATAAGAGCACCTAAGCCCCCTAAACAAATTAAAGTAGAACCTAGTGTTGCTATGGTTAAAGATCTCTTGGTAGAAAATATTGAGGGGCATGTTATCTACTTCTGTGATGAAGCTGCTAGAATTGCTAAACCCGATGAAAAAGATAAACATAGACCCATAGAAGGCATGCCTGTTGTCTTAGTTAAAATAGGAGATCATTGCTATCATGATTTATGTGATTTGGGTGCTAGTGTGAGTGTTATTCCTTTTACCTTATACCAAGAAATTATGGATGAAATACCACCTGCTGAAATAGAAGACATTGATGTTACTATTAAACTTGCTAATAGAGACACCATCACACCACTTGGGATTGTTAGAGATGTTGAAATCTTGTGCGCGAAAGTAAAATACCCTACTGATTTTCTAGTTCTTGGTTCCCCACAAGATGACTTTTGTTCCATTATTTTTGGTAGACCTTTCTTGAGCACCGTCAATGCTAAGATAGATTGTGAAAAACAAACTGTCGGTGTCAGTTTTGGTGGTGTGTCTCATGAGTTTAATTTTTCCAAGTTTAGTAGACAACGTCGCGATAAAGCGTTATCTACTAAGGATGAAATAATCGGTCTTGCTTCTATTGTCGTGCCTCCTACTGATCCATTAGAACAATATTTGCTTGACCATGAAAATGATATGCACTTGGGTGAAAGAAATGAAATAGATAAAATTTTGTTTGAACAGCAACCTCTCCTGAAACACAATTTGCCAATTGAAACTCTTAGAGGTCCTCCTCCACCTAAAGGTGATCCTGTGTTTGAATTGAAACAATTGCCTGACACTTTGAAGTATGCTTATCTTGATGAGAAAAATATATATCGCGTTATTATTAGTGCTAACCTTTCAGAACATGAAGAAGAAAGATTATTAAAAGTTCTAAGGAAGCACCGGGATGCTATTGGATATACTCTTGATGATCTTAAGGGCATTAGTCCCACTCTATGTCAGCACAAGATTAATATGGAACCTGATGCTAAACCCGTTGTTGATCATCAACGACGATTAAATCCTAAGATGAAAGAAGTGGTAAGAACTGAAATATTAAAGCTTCTAGAAGCAGGTATAATCTATCCCATAGCTGATAGTAGATGGGTAAGTCCCGTTCATTGTGTCCCTAAGAAAGGAGGTATTACCGTTGTTCCTAATGATAAAAATGAACTCATTCCACAAAGAATTGTCACTGGTTATAGAATGGTAATTGATTATAGAAAGTTAAATAAAGCTACTAGAAAAGATCATTACCCTCTGCCTTTCATTGATCAAATGCTAGAAAGATTATCTAAGCACACACACTTTTGTTTTCTGGATGGATATTCTGGTTTCTCTCAAATACCTATGTCACAATCCGATCAAGAGAAAACAACCTTTACTTGCCCTTTTGGAACCTATGCTTATAGACGTATGCCTTTTGGTTTATGCAATGCACCTACTACCTTTCAAATATGTATGACTGCTATATTCTCTAACTTTTGTGAAAAGATTGTGGAGGTTTTCATGGATGATTTTTCCGTTTACGGGACTTCCTTTGATGATTGCTTAAGCAACCTTGATCGAGTTTTGCAGAGATGTGAACAAACTAATCTCATCTTGAATTGGGAGAAGTGCCACTTTATGGTTAATGAAGGTATTGTCTTGGGCCACAAAATATCTGAACGAGGTATTGAGGTGGATAAAGCTAAAGTTGATGCAATTGAGAAAATGTCGTGTCCTAAAGATATTAAAGGTATTCGAAGTTTCCTTGGTCATGTTGGTTTCTATAGGAGGTTCATTAAAGACTTCTCTAAAATTTCTAGGCCTCTTACTAATCTTTTGCAAAAGGATATCCCTTTTGTTTTTGATGATGATTGTGTGGAAGCCTTTGAAACACTAAAGAAAGCCTTAACCTCTGCACCTATCGTTCAACCACTTAATTGGAACTTGCCTTTTGAAATTATGTGTGATGCTAGTGATTATGTTGTTGGTGTTGTTCTAGGACAAAGAGTTGATAAGAAATTGAATGGTATCCACTATGCTAGTAAAACTCTAGATAGTGCCCAACGAAATTATGCTACTACTGAAAAAGAATTTTTAGCAATTGTGTTTGCCTGTGATAAATTTAGATCCTATATTGTTGACTCCAAAGTAATTGTTCACACCGATCATGCTGCTATAAAATACCTTATGGAAAAGAAAGATGCTAAACCTAGACTCATTAGGTGGGTTCTCTTGCTTCAAGAATTTGATTTACATATCATTGATAGGAAGTGAGCTGAGAACCCCGTAGCTGATAACTTGTCTAGGTTAGAACATATTCTTGATGACCCACTACCTAGTGATGATAGTTTTCCTGACGAACAGTTAGCTGCAATAAGTGTTTCTCAATACACCCCTTGGTATGTTGATTATGCTAACTACATTGTTGCTAAATATATACCACCTAGTTTCACATACCAACAAAAGAAAAATTCTTCTATGACTTAAGACATTACTTTCGGGATGACCCACATCTTTATAAAGAAGGAGTAGATGCTATTATTAGACGTTGTGTACCTGAGCATGAACAGGAACAAATCCTACGGAAATGTCATTCCGAAGCTTATGGAGGACATCATCCGGGAGATAGAACTGCTCACAAGGTATTGCAATCCGGTTTTTATTGACCTACTCTCTTCAAGGATGCCCGTAAGTTTGTCTTGTCTTGTGATGAATGTCAAAGAATTGGTAATATCGGTAAGCGTCAGGAAATGCCTATGAATTATTCACTTGTTGTAGAACCATTTGACGTTTGGGGTTTTGATTATATGGGGCCTTTTCCTTCCTCTAACGGGTACACTCATATTTTGGTTGTTGTTGATTATGTCACTAAGTGGGTAGAAGCTATTCCAACTAGTAGTGTTGATCACCACACCTCCATTAAAATGCTTAAAGAGGTTATCTTCCCAAGGTTTGGAGTCCCTAGATATTTAATGACCGATGGCGGTTCACACTTTATTCATGGTGCTTTCCGTAAGATGCTTTCTAAATATGATGTTAACTATAGAATTGCATCACCCTATCATCCTCAATCTAGTGGTCAAGTTCAACTTAGCAATAGAGAAATAAAATTAATATTACAAAAAACTGTCAATAGGTCTCGAAAGAATTGGTCTAAGAAATTAGATGATGCACTTTGGGCTTATAGAACAGCTTATAAAAATCCTATGGGTATGTCTCCATACAAAATAGTATATGGAAAAGCTTGTCATTTGCCTCTAGAATTAGAACATAAAGCATTTTGGGCAATTAAAGAACTAAACTATGACTTCAAACTTGCCGGTGAGAAGACGTTATTTGATATTAGCTCACTAGATGAATGGAGAACCCAAGCCTATGAAAATGCCAAACTATTCAAAGAAAAAGTAAAAAGATGGCATGACAAAAGAATCCAAAAGCGGGAATTCAAAATAGGAGACTATGTTCTTTTGTTCAACTCTCGTTTAAGATTTTTTGCAGGTAAGATTCTCTCCAAATGGGAAGGACCATATATTATCGAAGAGGTTTATCGTTCTGGAGCTATCAAGATTAATAATGCCGAAGGTACTAACCCGAAGGTGGCCAATGGACAAAGAATTAAGCACTATATCTCAGGTACGCCTATTAACGTTAAAAGCAATGTTATCCAAACCTTGACACCGGAGGAACACATAAAAGAAACCCTCCAGAACACTCCAGAATTCTGAAAAATAGGAGGTACGTGATTAAGTAAACAGACTCCGAAAAATCCGCAAAAATATTTTTTGTCAGTTTTGGAATATTAGAAAATTTTGGAAATTAAGAAATAAACCGAAAGGTGATCGAGGTGAGCACGATACACCAGGGCGCGCCAGGCCCCCCTGGGCGCGCCCTGGTGGGTTGTGCCCACCTCGGACACCTTCCCGACTCCGTTTTCCTTCCATTTGCTTGTTTCCCAAGAATAAAAATTCTCTATATATACCCCCGACTGTTTTGACAACCGCATCGCAGAAAAACCCTCTGTTCTTGTTTCGTGTTGTTTTCTCGTCAGATCTATATCTCCATGGCTCCACCAAGCTCCTCCAAGGACAAGTTCTTCGAGAAGGTCATCAACCCGTACTTGCTAAAGGTGATGAAGCACCCTCAAGCCATTGAGATGCGTGAGGGGGTGCTCCACATCTGCAATGTTCAGGGACCCAAGAGGACCGAAAGCGTGGAGGTTAGGCTCGAGGCGGTGGAACAATAAATCTTCAAGTGCCAAAAGATGATGGAGCGTGGACTTAGTGCCAATCACTCCATGATCACGGAGTTCACCCGTGATCAGATGGTGGATGGTCGGTCTGTGAAGGACATCATCTCCACCCTCAACGAGCAAATTAATTTTCTGCAAAGCCAAGTTTATGATCTTCAAAACCAAGTTTTTGAATATGAAGCAAGATTTAAAGGTATGAGTTTAGCTGCCAGTTGCAGGACTCAGGGGACTCTTGTGTCAACTTTGGATGGGGAGCCCTTGCCTTGGAAGCTGGAGGACAAGCCTACCACATCACCACCACCACCTTCTTCATCACCACCACCAAAGGAGACTTGAGCACACGGATATGGGCACTCCCCTTGGCTTGAGCCAAGCTTGGGGGAGGTGCCCCGGTATCGTATCACCATCACTTTTATTCACCTTTACCTATTTTTAGTTCCATATTTAGTTTTGGTTTGCTTTAGTTGAATAAAAGTTTAGCATGACCTATTTTCGTGTGTTAGTTTCGTGGCCTATCTATCTATGTAATCGAGTGAGAGTTATATAATAAAGTTTAGTTTGAGTTTTTGCCTCTCTACTTTCTTGTTGCAATCAAAATAAAGGAAAAAGAAATAAATGAAAAGAATAATATGCTAATCTTATGGTGAGTAATGACATCACATAAGGAAAAGTATAAGTAGTAAAATTTATTGGAGATTGACAAACATAGCATTGGTCAATGATGCAATTCATGAAAGAATTAATAAGGGAAGAGAAGATTCACATGCAAATACACTATCTTGGACATCTTTTATGATTGTTAGCCCCAATTAAATATTATATGTCAAAATTGTTGACGTTGGACAAGGAAGACAACGTAATGATTTATGTTTGTTCATATCCACATAGAAGTTATATTGTCATAGATCCTTCAACATGTGGTGCTTGCCCAATATCTTTGCTAGCCAAAAATTCCGCACTAAGTAGAGATACTACTTGTGCATCCAAAAACCCAAAGCCAAATTCATTCTTTGAGAGTCCACCATACCTACCTATGGGTCGAGTAAGATCCTTCAAGTAAGTTGTCATCGGTGCAATAAGGCAATAAAAATTGCTTCTAAAAGTGTTTTGATCAATTAGTGTAAGAGAAAATTGAGCGCTATACGAACTTATGATGGCAAAGTAATAAAAGCGACGGACTGCATAATAAAGGTTGCTATCATAGGGGGCAATATAGCGTGATGTTCTTTTACATTAAGGGATTGGGCATACAAACCAAAAAGCGCATGACAACCTCTGCTTCCCTCTGTGAAGGGATTATCTTTTACTTTTATGCAAGAGTCAAAGTATTCTTCCCCATTCCTTTTTACTTTTTCCTTTTGCAAGCATCATGTGGTGAGGAAAGATCTAGGCTCATATATCCAGTTGGATGTGAGTGGGCATGAGTTATTATTGTTGACATCACCCTTGAGGTGAATACGTTGGGAGGCAAAACTATAAGCGCCTATCTTTCTATGTGTCCGGTTGAAACTTTTTGCTCATGGGTATGCGGTGAGTGTTAGAAATCATAGAAGACTAAATGATGGTTGAGTATGTGGACTTGCCAAAAGGCTCCGACATGAGACCCTTCCTGAAAATATAATGAATTGCAATTGCAATGTTGACTGAGAACATAGTTTGTTGGTTTTCAATAAGGTTTATGCTTTATACTTCTATGTTGTGATGAATTGTTACTTGTTCATGAGAAGTTATATAATGAAAGTATATGAATAAGTTTTATGATAGAGTTTGTTGCTGTTAAGATAATAAGCATGATGCTTCTATGTCCGTATTTTTTTTTATCGACACCTCTCTCTCAAACCATGTGGACATGCTTTTCGATTTCGGCTTTTTGCTTGAGGACAAGCGAGGTCTAAGCTTGGGGCAGTTGATACGTCTATTTTGCATCATGATTTCCTAGTGTTATTTATTATGTTTTGTTGAATAATAATGCTTTAGGGAGTAATTATAATGTCTTTTCTCTCATAATATGCAAGGTTTACACAAAGAGGGAGAATACCGGCAGCTGGAATTCTGGACCTGAAAAAAGCACATCAGAGATACCTATTCTACACATCTCCAATGGAGCTGAAACTTTACGGAGATTATTTTTGGAATTAATAAAAAAATACTGGAGCAAAGAACTACCGGAGGGGGGCCACCCTGGTGGGCACAAGACACCAGGGAGCGCCAGGCCCCCCTGGGCGCGCCCTGGTGGGTTGTGCCCTCCTCGGCCCACCTCCGGTGCCCATCTTATGGTATATAATCACTTTTGACCTAGAAAAAATAAGAAGAGGACTTTCGGGATGGAGCGCCGCCGTCTCGAGGCGGAACTTGGGCAGGAGCACTTTTGCCCTCCGGCGGAGCGATTCCGCTGAGGGAACTTCCCTCCCGGAGGGGGAAATCAAAACCATCATCATCACCAACACCCCTCTCATCTTTGGGAGGCCAATCTTCATCAACATCTTCCACAGCACCATCTCCTCTCAAACCCTAGTTCATCTCTTGTGTTCAATCTTTGTATCGGAACCTCAAATTGGTACCTGTGGGTGACTAGTAGTGTTGATTACCTTGCGTAGTTGATTACTATATGGTTTATTTGGTGGAAGATTATATGTTCAGATCCATTATGCTATTTAATACTCCTCTGATCTTGAGCATGATTATTATTTGTGAGTAGTTACCTTTGTTCTTGTGGTCACGGGAGAAGTCATGTTGCGAGTAATCATGTGAATTTGATATGTGTTCGATATTTTGATGATATGTATGTTCTGATTCCCTTAGTGGTGTCACGTGAACGTCGACTACATGACACTTCACCATTCATGGGCCTAAGGGAATGCATTGTGGAGTAGTTATTAGATGATGGGTTGCTAGAGTGACAGAAGCTTAAACCCTAGTTTATGCGCTGCTTCGTAAGGGGCTGATTTGGATCCAAACGTTTAATGCTATGGTTAGATTTTATCTTAATACTTTTCTCATACTTGCGGATTGCGAGGGGGTTAATCATAAGTGAGAGGTTGTTCAAGTAAGATCAGCACCCAAGCACCGGTCCACCCACATATCGAACTATCAAAGTAGCGAACACGAATCAAACCAACATGACAAAAGTGACAAGATGAAATTCCCGTGTACCCTCAAGAACACTTTGCCTATTACTAGAGACTGTTCTGGCCTGTCCTTTGCCACAGAAGGATTGGGGTACCTTGCTGCACCTTATTTACCATTACCGTTACTTGCTCGTTACCAATTACCTTGCTATCTGTTACCTGCAATTTCAGTGCTTGCAGAAATTACCTTGCTGAAAACCGCTTGTCATTTCCTTCTGCTCCTCGTTGGGTTCGACACTCTTACTTATCGAAAGGACTACGATTGATCCCCTATGCTTGTGGGTCATCAATATGCATTGCAGTCCGTGGCAAGAAGATGAACAAGACCTAATGCGCAAGAATCGGAACTTGGAGTGCAAGAGCGGTCGAGATCTTACCCTAATGCGGTGAAGACCTCGCTAAGGCGGCAACGGCGGGGAGGATTGCAATTGACGGCACCGGACTCCGGCGGTGAGGGTGCACGGGAGACAAGTTGGACGTCCGTAGACTTCGAGCGCGGCAGCAGTGGGGTGCGAAAGCGACGATTAAATATTTAATTTCAACAGTCGGGTCCACGGGATATATATACCCACCTACTGTTGGTAACACCGATTCGGAAATATTGGTTCCATCGAGATTCTCACCTGCCTGACAACAGAGAACATCGATGACACCGAGATTTAGGAATTGGTAGTACCGAGATTGAAAACTAGATCAACCCTTGTGCTTCGGTGAAACCGAGTTTTTCGAGTTGCTTACACCGAGTGGCACATGGGAGGTTTCGGAAATTATCTCTCGTTGAAATGGAACTCTGAGTGTGCCTCACGCAGAGGGTCCGAAAAGTGCTTGCTCAAGTTTTGTGGTGAAGCATGAATAGAATTTGAGACGAGAAAGCATAGATAGCTAGAGGGAGGTCCTTAGCATTCTTGTATATCCAATTGGCCAAAGAAAATGAAAGCCAAATAACAAGAATTGGATATCCTTTAATGAACAAATATATGCATACCAGCATGCTCACACATTAAGATGTCAAATGAAATATGTGAAAGCACATATGCTCCCTTGGTGGTATTGATAATTCATGACAACATACATTGTCTCTTGGACTAATTGTTCTACCTAGTTTATTTCAGGTTTAGTCCACAGGGAGGATTGGCTAAAGGATTGTGAGGAGACCCCAAGATGCAAGGAATAGGATTGGCCAAGCCACAAGCATGAAGACTCTACATTTTATTTTGTGAGAAATCACTTTGAGTCCATAGGAAAGTCAATACTATCAAAAGGGGGTGAGGTAATAATGGTGAATGAAATTCTCAAAGTGATCAAGTGTTAGTCACCAAAAACACCCACAAGCTCTCCCACAAATATTCTGTCATATAGCCTACCACTCAAAATCGGTGTCACCAACATTTCCATATCGGCTACACCGAGTCAAAATCTCAAACAGAAACCCTAGCCAAGACCCTCAACTCGGTACCACTAACATTCCCTTCTGGTGCCACCGAAAACAGTGACCAACTTCCTGGTTAGCCATTTTCATGATTCGGTCCCACCGAGTTTTGCAAATCGGTTTCACCGAGAAGTTGGGCAAACTCTCTATTAACCCATTTCTCCAAATCGGTCCCACCAAGTTTGAGAAATCGGTCTCACCGAGATTTGGTAACTGCCTAGGTCACCCATATCGGTACCATCGAGTATTCCATATCGGTCTCACTGAAAAGCCTAAAGTTGCCACATTTTGAACAAGTCGGTGCCACCAAGTTTTGCTTCGGTTCCACCGAGTTGGGCAATAATGTTGTAACGGTTGGATTTTTGGAGATGCCTATATATACCCCTCCACCACATCCCACTCGCAAGAGAAGCTCTCAGAACACACACCCACTTGCCATATCCAATTTTCTGAGAGAGAACCACCTATCCTTGTGTTGAGGTCAAGATCATCCACTCCAACCATATGGATCTTGATTTCTAGCCTCCCCAAGTTGCTTTCCATCCAATCAATCTCTTCTACCCAAGCCAAATCTGTGAGAGAGTGATTGAGTGTTGAGGAGACTATCATATGAAACACAAGAGCAAGGAGTTCATCGTTACTATCGAGCCTATTACCTTTTGGAGGGTGGTGCCTCCTAGATTGGTTAGGTGTCACTTGGGAGCCTCCTACTTCGTGTTGTGGAGTTGAATCAAGAAGTTTGTACGAGCAAGGAGATCGCCTACTTCGTGAAGAACTACCCATAGTGAGGCTAGTCCTTCGTGGACGGAAGCCGTTATGGAATTGTCGAGGTTGCTACTTCGTGGACCCTTATGGGTGGAGCCCTCCGTGGACTCTCGCGACCGCTACCCTCCATGGGTTGAAGACTCCATAAACATGGACGTACGATAGCACCACCTATCGGAACCACGGGAAAAATCTTCGTGTCTCCAAATTGCGTTTGATCTTCCTATCTCAACTCTCTTGCATATGCTTGTCTTTCCTTTCCGCTACCATACTTTTTGACTAGCATCTGTAGGGTGCACTAGAATTGTTAGGATTGTTAAAATTTGCCAACCAATTAACTTGGGAAAAGGTTAGGTTTTATTTTGTGCAAATAGTCTATTCACCCCCCCCCCCCTCTAGACATACACTTCTAGTGATACCTCAATTGGTATCAGAGCTGAGGTCTCCATAGCTTCGATTTCATCACCGTTGGAGGAAGATGGATGTGTCTAGTTTGGGGAGTCTTAGTTGTAGAGTGCCCGTTCTCGATGGGGATTACTATAGTCAATGGAAATATGAGATGCTTGAGCTACTCAATGAATTCCATTTGAGCAAGTATGTTAAGAACCCCTATGTACCTCCCATTGATCCTTTACATCCCACACACGAAGGGGAAATTGATATGCTATGTAATCTTAGAACCGTTAATCTTATCATTAGAGGATTGCCTAGAATTGTGCTTGATCAAATGAAATTTTTTGAATGTGCTTATACTTTGTGGAGTGATTTAGAGAAACGATATCCAAATTATTCATTGAGCAATCTTGATGAAATCCATCATAAACCCATTGCTTTTCACAAAATGATGCCTAGTGATTCTAAGTTCGATGACTATCTATTTGATCTTAGAGACCTCATGCGTACTAGAGGAGATGTCATAACTATCAACAACATCATTGTTGAAGCCATTCGCATTCATAAACTTGAACATTGTCATGATCACAACTCTAACAAATCTCTTGTTTCTTATGACGAGGATTTCCCACTTGATGATGACAATGTGGAACATGGCTACTATGATGAAGATGAGTTATTCGACATTGAGTATGAGAAGACTATGAAGAATCTAAGTCTCATGGCAAACTTCAAGGATTACATGTCCGATGGAAAAGAGTGGATTCTCGATAGTGGATGCACCGATCATATGACCGGAGATAGAGATATGTTTGAAGAGATCACACCAAACCATGGACCGCGAAGGTATGTGACTTTTGGAGACAACTCCAAGGGTAAGGTACTTGGCCTTGGTAAGGTGGCCATATCTCATGACAGCTCTATTCAAAATGTCATGCTTGTTGAATCCCTTGGCTACAATCTTCTCTCCGTATCTAGACTTGCCGACTTCGGTTTTAATGTGCTATTTACCAAAGTAGATTGCCAAGTGTTTCGTCAAGATAATCATAGCATGGTCATTACCGGTTTCCGTAGAGGTGATCTATACATTGTTGACTTCACTAAGAGATCCAAACCTCGTACTTGTCTTATTGCAAAATCTTCTAAAGGTTGGCTTTGGCATAGAAGACTAGGACATGTAGGTATGCGTAATCTAGACAAGCTCATCAAAGGTGATCATATACTTGGTGTTAAAGATGTTATCTTTGACAAAGATAGACTTTGTAGTGCTTGTCAAGCTGGAAAGCAAGTAGGTGGAAGTCATCCCGTAAAGAATATCAAGACTACTAGGAGACCACTCAAGTTGCTTCATATGGATCTTTTTGGTCCCAATGCTTACAAGAGCCTCGGTGGAAACTCTTTTGGTCTAGTTATAGTTGATGATTTTTCCAGATTTACGTGGGTATTCTTTCTTGATTATAAGTCGCAGGTACAAAAGATCTTCAAGAACTTCGCTCGCAAAGCGCAAAATCAGTTTGAAGTGAAGATCAAGAAGGTTCGGAGTGACAACGGATCGGAGTTCAAGAACACGAATGTGGATTCCTTTCTTGACGAACAAGGGATTTCACATGAGTTCTCGGCTACGTACACACCTCAACAAAATGGAGCTGTTGAGGGGAATAACTGGACTCTTATAGAGATGGCTAGAACGATGCTCGACGAATACAAGACGCCAAGACACTTTTGGGCGGAAGCCGTGGAAACAGCTTGTCATGATACAAACCAACTCTACCTTCACAAGATTCTTGGTAAAACGGCATATGAGCTACTCACTGGTAACAAGCCCTAAGTTGGATACTTTCGGGTATTCGGCTCCAAGTGTTACATTCTCGATAAGCATCGTCGTTCTAAATTTGCTCCTAAATCTCATGAAGGTTTCCTACTCGGTTACGGATCAAACAATCACACTTACCGTGTCTATAACAACTTCACTCGAAAAATTGAAGAGATGGTAGATGTGAAGTTTGATGAATCTAATGGTTCGCAAGTCGAACAATTGCCAAATGATGTAGGAGATGAGGAACCTTTGGAAGCTATCCAAGACTTGTCCATTGGCAAGATTCGTCCCATGGAGGTGATGGAAAGTACTTCGTCAACTCAAGTGGAAGCCCCTACTTCACGTCAAGTTGAATCTCAACACGACATGGAGGCATCCACAAGTGGTACTCGACAATATGAAGAGGAGGAAGAAGTTCATCATGATGATCCACCTCAACCACCTTCACCACCACCTCAAGGGAACGACACCTTCAACAACAACGAAGAAGAAGATGATGATGAAGAAGCTCCACCATCCAACAAGAAAAAGCTACCCCGAGTTCTAGCAAGAGTGGACAAAAACCATCCTCTAAATCAAATCTTCGGTGACATACAAACCGGGAGGATAACACGCTCTAAAACTCGACTAGCTAACTTTTGTGAGCATTATTCATTCATCTCTAGTATTGAGCCTTTGAAGGTAGAAGAAGCTCTTCAGGACCCGAATTGGGTGAATGCTATGCACGAGGAGCTACACAACTTCGAGAGGAACGAAGTGTGGACACTAGTGGAGAAGACCAAAGACGAGCAAAACATCATCGGAACCAAATGAGTGTTTCGAAACAAACGAGACGAAGATGGTCAAGTCATACGCAACAAGGTGCGTCTCATGGCTCAAGTCTACACCCAAGTCGAAGGTATGGACTACAGTGAGACCTATGCCCCCGTTGCTAGACTTGACTTGCTTATGCTAATCACCATGATATCATGCTTTATCAAATGGATATTAAAAGTGCATTTTTAAATGGTGAGATTGAAGAAGAGGTCTATGTCAAATAACCCCCTGGTTTTGTAAACCCTAAGAAACCTAATCACGTTTACAAGCTTCGTAAAGCTCTCTATGGTCTTAAGCAAGCCCCACGTGCTTGGTATAAATGCTTAACGAAGTTTCTCATTGAAAAGGGTTTTGAAATTGGTAAAATTGACGCAACCTTATTCACTAAGAGAGTTAACGGTGAATTATCTGTGTGCCAAATCTATGTGGATGATATTATCTTTGGATCTACTAACCCACAATTTAGTGAAAGATTTGGAAGGTTGATGTCCGAGAAGTATGAGATGTCTATGATGGGTGTGCTGAAATTTTTCCTTGGTTTGCAAATCAAGCAAACGAGAGAAGGAACTTTCATCTCTCAAACCAAGTATACCAAGGATTTGATCAAGAAGTTCAACATGCAAGAGTGTAAAGGTATGAAAACTCCTATGCCTACTAGTGGACATGTTGACCTCACCAAGGAGGACATGTCGGTTGATTAAAAGGTCTATTGATCAATGATTGGTTCATTGCTATATCTATGTGCCTCACGTCCCGATATTATGCTTAGTGTGTGCATGTGCGCTAGATATCAAGCCTCTCCTAAAGAGTGTCATCTTAAGGCCGTGAAAAGAATTGTGAGATACTTGATACAAACACAAACTTTGGCATATGGTATCCCAAGGGATCTTCCTTTAACCTTGTTGGCTATTCCGACTCGGATTATGCCGGAGATAAGGTTGATAGAAAATCCACCTCGGGTACATGTCAATTTCTTGGTATATCTCTTGTGTCTTGGTCTTCCACAAAACTCGGTATCTCTATCTACTGCCGACGCGGAATACATTGCCGCCAGATCATGTTGTGCTCAATTGCTATGGATGACTCAAACTCTTAAGGATTATGAAATCAATGTGAGACATGTTCCATTGTTGTGTGACAATGAAAGTGCTATTAAAATCGCTCATAATCCCGTGCAACATTCTCGAACAAAGCATATTCAAGTTCGTCAGCATTTCATTCATGATCATGTTGCTAAAGGGGACATTAATCTCAAACATGTTCGCACTAACAAGCAATTAGCCAATATCTTTACTAACCCACTTGGCTCCTTAAGTCCCGTGCAACATTCTTGGAAGAACTATGATCAAGTATTCTTGCTTGGCTCCTTAAGTCAATATACTCTAATATAGGTGACCTAGTCACCGCCCATCATCTAGATGAAGTATCTTGATTGGTTCATCTTATAGTTGCATGATTTCTTGGAACCACTCAATTTCCATCTAGTTGAAAATTCCTCGTAAATTATTTTTCAAATTCCCTGCAATCACCTTATTCTCTTGAGATTTTCTAAAAATTTGCCTTTGACAAACTTTGCCAAGTTTCTGTTTTGCTTTCGAAGCCTCCGATGCAAATAACTCGGCATCACCGATTACGCAGATGAGCTGCATAATCATATATCAGTTCCACCGACATATTTCCCTCGGAGTCACCGATTTTGCTACCTTCTATGTTCTTTGTCGATTTTAGCAACTCTCGATTTCTTCAAGGATCCCTTTATAAAAAAAACTTTTACTTGAAGGGGGGAGAAACTTTCATCAGGGATCCCTATATCAAAGGGGGAGAAATTTTAAAGAGCCTTTTCAGATGTAAAGAGGGGGAGAAAAAATCTTCAAGGATCACTTCGAGCACGGTAGCAATGGGGTGCGAAAGCGACGATTGAAGATTTAATTTAAACAATCGGGTCCGCGGGATATATATACCCACCTACTGTGGGTAACACCGATTCGGAAATATTGGTTCCATCGAGATTCTCAACTGCCTGACAACAGAGAACATCGGTGATGCTGCTACTTCTTGAGCATGCGTTGGTTTCCCTTGAAGAGGAAAGGGTGATGCGGCAACGTAGATAAGTATTTCCCTCAGTTGTTGAGAACCAAGGTATCAATCCAGTAGGAGATACAAGCAAGTCCCCAATAGATGTACCTACACAAAGAATCAAACACTTGCACCCAATGCTATAAAGGGGTTGTCAATCCCTTCACGGTTACTTGCAAGGATGAGATCTGATAGAGATAGATAGATAGGATTGCTAGAACGGAAAGTAAACTAAAAGTAAAAAGATTGCAGCAAGATATTTTTGGTATTTTTGGTTTATAGATCTGAAAATATAATATGGAAAATAGACCCGGGGGCCATAGGTTTCACTAGAGGCTTCTCTCATGAAGGCAAATAATATGGTGGGTGAACAAATTACTGTCGAGCAATTGATAGAAAAGCGAATAATTATGAAGATATCCAAGGCAATGATTATGCATATAGGCATCACGTCCATGTCAAGTAGACCGAAACGATTCTGCATCTACTACTATTACTCCACACATCGACCGACTCCTGCCTGCATCTAGAGTATTAAGTTCATGAAGAACAGAGTAATGCATTAGGTAAGATGACATGGTGTAGAGGGATAAACTCAAGCAATATGATGAAAACCCCATCTTTTATCCTCAATGGCAACAATACAATACGTGCCTCGCTACCCCTACTTTGTCACTGGGTGAGGACACCGCAAGATTGAACCCAAAACTAAGCACTTCTCCAATTGCAAGAATTACCAATCTAGTTGGCCAAACCAAACCAATAACTCGAAGAGACTTGCAAAGATATGAAATCATGCATATAAGAATTCAGAGAAGATTCAAATAATATTCATAGATAATCTGAACATAAACCCACAATTCATCGGATCTCGACAAACACACCACAAAAGAGTATTACATCGGATAGATCTCCATGAAGATCATGAAGAACATGGTATTGAAGAACAAAGAGAGAGAAGAATCCATCTAGCTACTAGCTATGGACCCGAAGGTCTGTGGTAAACTACTCACGCATCATCGGAGGGGCAATGGAGTTGATGTAGATGCCCTCCATGATCGAATCCCCCTCCGGCAGATTACCGGAAAAGGCTCCAAGATTGGATCTCATGGGAACAGAGGGTTCCGGCGGCGGAAAAGTATTTTCGTGGCTCTTTTTAGTATCCAGGGAATATTTGGGAATTTATAGGCCGAAGAATAGGGTTAGGAGGGCTGCCATGGGGCCACAAGCTAGGAGGGCGCGCCCTGGTGGCTTGTGACGCCACGGCAGGTCTCCTGCCTTCATCTCCAAGTCTGGCAGGTTTCTTCTGGTCCAAGAAAAATCATTCCGAAGATTTTATTCCGTTTGGACTCCGTTTAATATTCATTATCCGCAATACTCAAAAACATGGAAAGAACAGAAACTGGCACTAGGCTCTAGATTAATAGGTTAGTCCCAAAAATAATATAAAATAGCATATTAATGCATATAAAACATCCAAAACAGATAATATAATAGCATGGAACAATCAAAAATTATAGATACGTTGGAGACATATCAGACGCCGATATTTAGGAATTGGTAGTACCGAGATTAAAAACTAGATCAACCCTTGTGCTTCGGTGACTGAGTTTTTGGAGTTTGTTACACCGAGTGGCACATGGGAGGTTTCCGAAATTATCTCTCGTTGAAATGGAACTCTGAGTGCGCCTCACACAGAGGGTCCGAAAAGTGCTTGCTCAAGTTTTGTGATGAAGCATGGATAGAATTTGAGACGAGAAAGCATAGATAGCTAGAGGGAGGTCCTTAGCATTCTTGTATATCCAATTCGCCAAAGAAAATGAAAGCCAAATAACAACAATTGGATATCCTTGAATGAGCAAAAAGATGCATACCAGCATGCTCACACATTAAGATGTCAAATGAAATATGTGAAAGCACATATGCTCCCTTGGTGGTTTTGATAATTCATGACAACATACATTGTCTCTTGGACTAATTGTTCTACCTTGTTTATTTCAGGTTTAGTCCACAGGGAGGATTGGCTAAAGGATTGTGAGGAGACCCCAAGATGCAAGGAATAGGATTGGCCAAGCCACAAGCATGAAGACTCTACATTTTACTTTGTGAGAAATCACTTTTGAGTCCATAGGAAAGCCAATACTATCAAAAGGGGGTGAGGTAATAATGGTGAATGAAATTCTCAAAGTGATCAAGTGTTAGTCACCAAAAACACCCACAAGCTCTCCCACAAATATTCTGTCAGAGAGCCTACCACTCAAAATCGGTGTCACCAACATTTCCATATCGACTACACCGAGTCAAAAGCCCAAACAGAAACCCTAGCCAAGACCCTCAACTCGGTACCACCAACATTCCCTTCCGGTGCCACCGAAAACAGTGACCAACTTCCTAGTTAGCCATTTTCATGATTCGGTCCCATGAAGTTTTGCAAATCGGTTTCACCGAGAAGTTGGGACAACTCTCTGTTAACCCATTTCTCCAAATTGGTCCCACCGAGTTTGAGAAATCGGTCTCACTGAGATTTGGTAACTGCCTAGGTCACCCATATCGGTACCACCGAGTATTCCATGTCGGCCTCACCGAAAAGCCTAAAGTTGCCACATTTTGAACAAGTCGGTGCCACCGAGTTTTGCTTCGGTTCCATCGAGTTGGGCAATAATGTTGTAACGGTTGGATTTTTGGAGATGCCTATATATACCCCTCCACCACATCCCACTCGCAAGAGAAGCACTCAGAACACACACCCACTTGCCATATCCAATTTTCTGAGAGAGAACCACCTATCCTTGTGTTGAGGTCAAGATCATCCACTCCAACCATATGGATCTTGATTTCTAGCCTCCCCAAGTTGCTTTCCATCCAATCAATCTCTTCTACCCAAGCCAAATCTGTGAGAGAGTGATTGAGTGTTGAGGAGACTATCATTTGAAACACAAGAGCAAGGAGTTCATGTTACTATCGAGCCTATTACCTTTTGGAGGGTGGTGCCTCCTAGATTGGTTAGCTGTCGCTTGGGAGCCTCCTACTTCGTGTTGTGGAGTTGAACCAAGAAGTTTGTACGGGCAAGGAGATTGCCTGCTTCGTGAAGATCTACCCCTAGTGAGGCTAGTCCTTCGTGGACGGAAGCCGTTATGGAATAGTCGAGGTTGCTACTTCGTGGACCCTTATGGGTGGAGCCCTCCATGGACTCTTGCGACCGCTACCCTCCGTGGGTTGAAGACTCCATAAATGTGGACGTACGATAGCACCACCTATCGGAACCACGGGAAAAATCTTCGTGTCTCCAAATTGCGTTTGATCTTCCTATCTCAACTCTCTTGCATATGCTTGTCTTTCCTTTCCGCTGCCATACTTGTTGACTAGCATGTGTAGGGTGCACTAGACTTGTTAGGATTGTTAAAATCTGCCAACCAATTAACTTGGGAAAAGGTTAGGTTTTAATTTGTGAAAGTAGTCTATTCACCCCCCCCCTCTAGACATACACTTTCTAGTGATCCCTTAATATGGCAAACATGCAAAACCACTCTAGTATATACCAAGCACTTTGGCGATGACGGAGTCATCTATATATGAGTATATTGACTTAGGAGCCAAGTAACAATACTTGATCATAGGTCATACTCATCGTTTAAGCACAAGTGGGGTTGCCACTTTTACATAAAGCTTTTAATGTGTTCACATCTTAAGATTGACTCAAGTCTTAGAATAAAGCACCCCCTTGATGTGACATCCCCCCTAAGAGGGACAAACTAACCTTGGGTTTTGTCGTTGAAGACTTCATGTAGGTGTTGTAGTAGTGGATGCTCATAGTTGATGAAGATCATCTTGAGTTGGGAGACATCCTTGTTGTTTCGTACTCTTCTCACCTACATGGGTTAGTCCCACACAAGGAACAAATACAATGATATCTATGGACATGGAGTGAAACACATGTATTATGATGTCCATTGATTCATTAATTACCTTGTCCCTTGCTTACCTATGAGGGAATATGTGACTCCTTGAACTATTGCATAAGGTTGGAGTTGATTGCATTAGTTCTTGCCCATGATGAATGTGAGTGAATTTTTTTGGCGGAGTCACCCCTCAAGAACGTCTCTAGTTCTTCTTCTTAGGGACCCACATCAACTTGATGGGGATCCATGGAGTTGAAGTAGCTCTTGTTGAAGTAGAGCTTGTAGTAGCTTTGGGGACCCATTTGACCATGGCTTGGGATTCTTCTTCAAATGATTCAATCTCCTCTTGAAGCTTGTCCTTGCCCTTGAGCGTGTGGTCTTGTGGTGGAAGGTCATCTTGAGCTTTTGTTCCCTTGGGAAGAGTAGGATCATACTTCTCCTTTTGGGGAACGAACTTCGTCTTGGGGTATTGACCTTCTTTCCATTCAACTCCATTGGCGTTGAAGTGGCCAATGCCTTGATTCTTCCAGTGCCATCCTTGCTTGCACACAATCTCCTCAAATTGCTTACTTCCGGCAAGACTCTTGTAGAAACCTTTTTCTATAATTCCTTTCAATAAATCGTTTTCTTACTCAAGTGTAACTTGGCTAAGAGAATCATTAGTGGAATCAATAGAACTACTAGAAGCAACATCATTTGATTTAGCATTAGTGTTGTTGCTACTAGATGAAGAACCTTTCTTGCCTTCGTTGCTAGTTTGCTTAGATTCAACTTGTGGAATAAATGTAGATAAGAGTAGTTGTTTGGCAAGATAAGAAGAACTCTTCTTTCGAAGATCGTCATTGATAGCTTTAAGAAACTCATGCTCTTGCTCTAAATTTAGCTTCTCGAAGCGTAGCTTCTCATGAGTTCTTAGAAGCTCTCTATGATATTCTTCAGTAGATTTATGAGATAACTTAAGAGTGTTTAGTTCTTTAGTTAGACGCTCAATCTCCTTCTTATCATCATCACATGACTTATCTTGACTAGCATGATTATTATCAAGTTCATTTTGACTAACATCACTACTTTTATCGAAGAGCAAGTCATCATCTCCTAGTAAGTCATCCTCATCACTATTGAAGTCAATGTATTTGGGGTGTGATATTGGGGCCTTTAGCCATGAAGCAACTTCCACTTCCTTCATTTGGTGAATCAAATATGTCATAGGAATTGGAGGATACGAGTGCTAATCTGGCAACACCTTCATTTTGACTATAGTCAGAGTTGGAGTGGTAGCATCTCTCGGATTGGTTGTCAGAATCGAAGCCGGAAACCTATTCACCAACATGAGCTTGATGTCTTTTTCTTGTGTAGCTCTTGGTGTACTTGTCCTTCTTCTCCGAGTCCTTGCTTCTCCGGGAGGGTCTTCGTTCATAGCAATCTTCTCTACTCCTTCTCTCTCTACGAGGTGACTCATCTCTTGAGCTTCTTCTTCTAGGTGACTCTTCTCTTCTTTTGTGGGGGGTTGTGCACTCATTGGAGTAGTGTCCGGGCCTTCCACAATTGTAACAATTCCGGTCACGACTAGAGGAACACTTCTCTTCATATCTTCAGTTGGAGCTTCTCTCTTTGCCTCTACTCTTGTAGAACTTGTTGAAATTCTTGACCATGGGGCTTATCTCTTCATTGGTAACAAGGTTCTCGCTTGAAGTAGAGGGAGTATCACTTGTAGCTTTGTATGCACCGCTTAACTTGGTGTGAAGCTCTCTTTGTCTTTGAGTGATATTTCATGAGCAACAATCCTTCCAATGACTTCCGTAGGCTTGACATCTTTGTAGTTTGGCATCATTTGGATCAATGTGCACACGGTGTCATACTTTCCATCCAAGGCTCTAAGGATCTTCTTGATGATGAATTTATCGGTCATCTCTTCACTTCCTAAGCCGGCAATCTCATTTGTGATGAGAGCAAGCCTAGAGTACATTTCCGCGACTCCTTCACCATCCTTCATCTTGAACTTGTCAAGTTGACTTTGTAGCACATCCAACTTAGATTCCCTGACGGATTCGGTACCTTCGTGCATGTCAACCAAAGTATCCCAAATTTACTTTGCATTCTCAAGACGGCTTATCTTGTTGAACTCTTCGGGGCATAAACAGTTGAATAGAATGTCGCATGCTTGATCGTTGTATTGCAACATCTTCAATTCTTCCGCGGTCGCTTCACGATCCGGTTCCTTTCCATCACCAAGGAATTCACCTTGCAATCCAACATGAACAACAGCCCATATGGCGGGGTTATGACCAAGAATATGCATTTTCATTTTATGCTTCCAACTAGAAAAGTTTTGTACCATCAAAATATGGACCTCTACGATGATAATTTCCCTCACTAGACGGCATGCTCTCCTAGGTTGTGAAACCAATGCAATTGAGACCAAAGCACTGATACCACTTGTAGGATCCGAAGTATGTCTAGAGGGGGGTGATTAGACTACTTGACCAAATTAAAAAACTAGCATTTCCCCAATTTTAGATGTTGGCAAGTTTTAGCAATTATATCAAGTCAAGCACACACTACACATGCAAGTCTAAGAGTATAGCGGCGGAAAGTAAAGACATGCACATGAAAGTAGAGGGAAGGGATAGGAGGATCAAACGCAATTGGAGACACGAAGATTTTTCTCGTGGTTCTGATAGGTGGTGCTATCGTACGTCCACGTTGATGGAGACTTCGACCCACAGAGGGTAGCGGTCGCGAGAGTCCACGGAGGGCTCCACCCACAAAGGGTCCACAAAATAGCAACCTCGTTTATTCCATCACGGCTTACGTCCACGAAGGACTAGCCTAACTCGGGGTGGATCTTCACGAAGTAGGCGATATCCTTGCCCTTACAAACTTCTTAGTTCAACTCCACACACCAAGACGGAGGCTCCCAAGCAACACCTAACCAATCTAGGAGACACCACTCTCCAAAAGGTAATAGATGTGGTAACAATGATGAACTCCTCGCTCTTGTGCTTCAAAAGATAGTCTCCTCAACACACAATCACTCTCTCACAGATTTGGCTTGGTAGAAGAGGTTGATTGGGTGGAAAGCAACTTGGGATGCTAAAAATAAAGATTCATATGGTTGGAGTGGAAGATATTGATCTCAACACATGGTAGGTGGCTCTCTCTCAGAAAAATGGATGGGACAAGTGTTGGTCTGTTCTGAGTGCTTCCTCTGCGAGTGAGAGGTAGGTGGAGGGTATATATAGGCATCTCCAAAAATCCAACTGTTACAACATTATTGCCCAACTCGGTGAAACCGAAGCAAAAACTCGGTTGCACCGACTAGTGCAAAATGTGGCAACTTTTGGCCTTTCGGTGAGACCGATATATAAATCTCGGTGTGACCGAATTGGCTGATCTAGGTAGTTTCCAAATCTCGGTGAGACCAATTTCCAAAAATCATAAATTCCGATTCTTAGAAATAGGATACCAGAGAGTTGGTCACTGATTTTGGTTTCACCGAAAGTGAAGTTGGTGTCACCGAGACCTTAGGGTTTGGATTAGGATCTGTCTAGGGTAAAACTCGGTAGGGCCGAATCTGAAAACTTGGTGGCACCGATTTTGAGTGGTAGGGTTTAGACAGAGTATTTTGTGGGAGAAATTCATGTGTATTTTTGGTGGCTAACTCTAAGCACTTGAGCAACCAGATCATCATAGACACCTCATCCCCTTTTAATAGTATTGCCTTTCCTATGGACTCAAAAGTGATTTCTCACAAAATGTAAAATGTAGAGTCTTGAATCTTGTTGCCAATAGAAGTTCCTTGCATCTAGGGGATCTCCTCACAATCCTTTTGCCAATCCATTCATTGAACTTTTCCTGAAATATACTTGGTGGAATCATTAGTCCAATGAAATATATGTTGTTATTAATTACCAAAACCACCTAGGGAGAAGTTGTGCTTTCACTCCCGCCGCAAGACACCCGGCAACGATCGTCGGTCCCGCATGGGAGGACGCTGCCAAGCGGGCCCGAGCTCCCCATCGCGCGCGGAAGAGTGCACGGGGCATCGCTGGCGGGTGCGCCTGACGCCGCCCAATGACGGTGGCCCCGGGGGCAATGGGTGGTCCACCCGTCATGGACCTCTCAGGCAGGCCAGCCAAACCATCGGGCAGGCGGCCTTCAGCTACAGATGCAACCCAATCACGGGTGGACTAGACGCGCCGGAAGGTCCACCCATCCTTGTGAAAGCAAAACTTCTCTATATGTGGTTTTGGTAATTAATAACAACACATATTTCATTAGACTAATAATTTTATCAAGTATATCAGGAAAAGTTCAATGAATGGATTGGCTAGGATGTTGAGGAGATCCCTTAGATGCTTGGAACATCAATTGGCAAAAGCTTCAAGACTCTACATTTTGTATTTATGTGAGAAATCACACTTGAGTCCATAGAAAAGCCAATACTATTAAAAGGGGATGATGTATCTATGATGGTATGGTTGCTCAAGTGCTTAGAGATTAGCCACCAAAAACCCTCATAAATTCTCCCACAAAATATTCTGTCAAAATCCCAAATGTCAAATTCGGTGCCACCAACATTCCACATTCGGCCCTACCAAGTTTTCCTTAGACAAAGTCCAGAGCCAAACCCTGGAAACTTGGTGCAACCAAGTTTTGGTTCGGTACAACCGAAAAGCATGGACCAACCTTCTAGTACCTATTTGCTAAAAATCGGATTTTCCGAGTTTTACAATTCGGTATCATCGAAGTGAGGAACTGCCTAGGTCAACCGAATCAGACTCACCGAGATTCCATATATTGGTCTCACCGAGAACCCAAAAGTTGCCACATTTTGCACTAGTCGATGCAACTGAGTTTTTGCTTTGGTTTCACTGAGTTGGCAATAATGTTGTAACGGTTGGATTTTGGAGATGCATATAAATACCCCTCCACCTCCCTCTCATTCGAAGAGAGAGCACTCAGAACAAGCCAACACTTGCCCCATCCATTTTCTGATAGAGAACCACCTACTCATGTGTTGAGATCAAGATCTTCCACTCCAACCATATGAATCTTGATTTCTAGCCTTCCCAAGTTGCTTTCCATCCAACCAATCTCTTCTACAAAGCCAAATCTATGAGATAGTGATTGAGTGTTGAGGAGACTATCTTTTGAAGCACAAGAGCAAGGAGTTCATCATCCATACCACATCTATTACCTTTTGGAGAGTGGTGTCTCCTAGATTGGTTAGGTGTCACTTGGGAGCCTCCAATTCGTTGTGGAGTTGAAACAAGAAGTTTGTATGGGCAAGGAGATCGCCTACTTCGTGAAGATCTACCCAGAGTGAAGCTAGTCCTTCGTGGACGTAAGCCGTGATGGAATAGACGATGTTGCTACTTCGTGGACCCTTCGTGGTGGAGCCCTCCATGGACTCGCGCAACCGCTACCCTCCGTGGGTTGAAGTCTCCATCCACGTGGACGTACGATAGCACCACCTATCGGAACCACGGGAAAAATCTTCGAGTCCCCATTGCGTTTGATCTGCCTATCCCCACCCTCTACTTACACTTGCATGTCTTTACTTTCCGTTGCTATACTCTTAGATTTGCATGTGTAGGGTGTACTTGACTTGATAGAATTGCTAAAACTTGCCAATCACTAAAATTAGGAAAAGGCTAGATTTTTAATTAGTCAAGTAGTCTAATCACCCCCCCCCCCTCTAGACATACTTTGGATCCTACAAGTGGTATCGGAGCTTTGGTCTCCATTGCATTGGTTTCACAACCTAGGAGAGTATGGCGCCTAGTGAGGGAAATTACCACCGTAGAGATCCATATTTTGGTGGTACAAACTTTGCTAGTTGGAAGCATAAAACAAAAATGCATATGCTTGGTCATAACCCCGCCGTTTGGGTTGTTGTTCGCATTGGATTGCAAGGTGAATTCTTTGGTGATGGAAAGGAACCGGATCGTGAAGCGGTCGCGGAAGAATTGAAGATGTTGCAATACAACGATCAAGCAAGAGTTCAACAAGATAAGCCGTCTTGAGAATGCAAAGGAAATTTGGGATACTTTGGTTGGCACGAAGGAACCGAATCCGTCAGGGAATCTAAGTTGGATGTGCTACAAAGTCAACTTGACAAGTTCAAGATGAAGGATGGTGACGGAGTCGCAGAGATTTACTCTAGGCTTGCTCTCATCACAAATGAGATTGCCGGCTTAGGAAGTGAAGAGATGATCGACAAATTCATCATCAAGAAGATCCTTAGAGCCTTGGATGGAAAGTACGACACCGTGTGCACATTGATCCAAATGATGCCAAACTACAAAGATCTCAAGCCTACTTAAGTCATTGGAAGGATTGTTGCTCATGAAATGTCACTCAAATACAAAGAGCTCCACAACAAGTCAAGCGGTGCATACAAAGCCTCAAGTGACACTCCCGCTAACTCAAGTGACAACCTTGTTACCAATGAAGAGATAAGCCTCATGGTCAAGAAATTCAACAAGTTCTACAAGAATAGTGGCAAAGAGAGAAGTTCCAACTCAAGATGTGAAGAGAAGCGTCCATCTAGTCATGACCAAAATTGTTACCATTATGGAAGTTCCGGACACTTTTCCAATGAGTGCACGACCCCCTTCAAGAGAAGAGAAGTCACCTAGAAGAAGAAGTTCAAGAGATGAGCACCTCAAAGAGAGAGAAGGAGTAGAGAAGATCGCTATGAACGAAAAGAGCACACTTACACGATCACCCGTTGAACCGGTCACCCGCGAAACCACTTAGACGATGCTTCATTTTTTGACATGGAAAAGAGCATACTTCAATAACAAAAAAAACTTTTATCATTGAAGTAATCTACTACAACAATGGTACTCCCTTCATTCCACAATGTAGTGCGTCCGCACTTTCCGAAATTCAAATTTGACTATACATTTAACCAACGAGACTGATTGCAACAGGAGCAAAAATTATACCACTGGATTTGTATTACAGTTTTTACTTCCGCCGCAATCGTTCATGTTGGTTAAATTTACGGTCAAATTTAAAACTCAAAAACCGAAGGCGCACTATATTATGGAATGGAGGGAGTATCACATCCTTGATTTGTTATAAATTCATCATGGATGTACATCGATGACTAAAAACCGCACCTTAGATGAAAGTGTATCAGCACGAATGTGTCTTCTTTCTTTAGTGAGATGTGTTGTACAGTGAAAATGATGGAATAATACGTGGGCGGTCATTGAGCATGGAATCGAAGGGGAAGTGTTGAGAAAAACTATAGCTAATAAATATTACTCCCTCCGTCCCATAATATAAGAGCGTTTTTTACACTACATTAGTGTCAAAAACGCTCTTATATTATAAAAAATTCTGCCCGTCGGTCCGGATGGTTTGTGGATTCCGAACAGCTATGACAACCGAACCTAGCAAGATAGTAGTTACGACCCAAGAAGTGATGAGTAATTGGGCATGAATTTGAAAACCTCCTATTTGCCAATAGAAGTGTTGGCCTACTTCTACACCCGATATATCGTATAACCCCTTGAGTGTTTTCCAAGGTAAAAGAGCACCCGACCAATTTGAAACAAAAATAAAAAGGAACATAGTTCCAATAAAGGGAACCCAGGGACCATATTCTTCTCCAATCTAAGTTTTGCTCAAGTCTTGAATAAATATAGTGTTAAAAACGCTCTTATATTATGGGATGAAGAGAGTATATATTCTAATAAATTATCCAATCTCATGCATGCACTGTGCGGAGATCATCGATAGATCGTCCTCACGGACCGATAGAGAAAAGAACATACCACTGTCCATCGGCATCATGCTCCTATGGAAGCGACCAACTAAACTAGTACATTTATTTGCAGATCGATAATTCGTGCACACTCGTACGAGCGCCCACTGTTTTTTCAGGTACGCTAGTGGTTGTGGTTGGTTGGTGATCATCACTGTACGTGTAAAGAAACATTTAGAACTGTGCTAGTGTTGAGATGGGCAAGAGATATACAGCTGGCGATCGATCTAGCTACTAGTTGAACTGTACCATGTAGGGGGGAGGGGGGGTTAGCCGGCCAGTAAAAGCCACGGTACAGAGCACTGAAGGATCTAATTAACCTTGCATTGCACTGCGATGCTCCCTCCAAGATCACTAGCTACTCAACCACTCAACCGGATTGTTTTGGCGTTTCTTTTCATCGATGATCCCTGCATCGTTTTTCTTTTAATTAACTAAGTATATGCTGGCGGTCGATCTACTAATTAACCCTGCTGACAAGGTGAATCTACTATAACTGCTGTCTGCTGGTCAGCTCTGGCTCGGTCTTGCGCAGAGAATAAGTGTAGCTTCAGGTACATTTTATCTGGCTTGGGCTCAATGGGCTGGGTAGTAGGAGTAGCATTTAGCCGGAGTCCAACTATGCATACATTTCTTCATTTCATGGGAGAACTAGTTGGAGGGTGCCTCATTAAAGCACATTGGGCAAGTGGTAAGAGTCGAGCATGGTTTTCTCGTGAAGGTTGACGCATGTGTTAATTCTCCTCTTCATGCAGAAGCGAGGGCTTTGCTTTTGGGTTCCCATCTTGCTTCTGTTGCTCTGCCAATTAGGTACTCGCTCAAGTCATAGCTGCTGGAGATGTTCATTCCAATCCAGGCCATTGGGAGATCAGATCTGATGTTGCTAATATCTAAAACCTCTACAAGGCTCATTCTCTGAATATTTACCACATCAAGAGAGACTAAAATGGTTTGGCTCACAGATGCGCCAAGGAAGCATTGAAGAAATTCAATAATGTATCCCCTTCTTCCTTCTGTATTAATACTTCTCATAGGGGTATGCAATGCCCAATGTTGCTTCTTTTAAGCAACTTTGTTCTACAAGGTTTCAGGATCCTTGATGTAAAGTGTGTGTGATGACGCCTTTTGGCGCCTTTTCAGTTCAAAAAGATCTTCACTTTATTAGTATGTGTGGGTCAACTGTGTCGTTGTAGAGTGTTGCATATACAGCAGCAGTAGATAATTCAGTGCCGTTCATTAGAGACCTGCAGCCAGGTTACTTTGACAGCACAACACCCTGCAGCAAAATGTGAATCGAAGCAAGTTCCTGCTCTGCTTTGCAGATTAGCCGGTTACGCAGAGCAGGAGGAAATTGCACGAATCGCCTATTTTTTTTATGCTAGTGTTGCATAAAACACCTACTTTACAGGTTTATTGCACAAAAAACCACATTATTGGGGTAATACGTTGTAGCTAGGTCTAATCCACCATTTAGGTGTGTTGACATGATTCATGACAAGTGGGTCACATTAATGGCCAACTAGAACTGTCAATATCTCACAATCCTTTGCTCCAATTGAGCTGAATTTCCCCCAAAATATTAGTGAGTGCATGTATGATTTATTGGATTTTTTGTATTTTTTAAAATTGTTAATTTTTCAACAAAAAATTTTGAACTAGCCAACTAACATTGCAAATATCTCACAAACTGTTGGTCCAAATGAGCTCCGTTTTTACCAGAATAGTATTGGATACATGTGTGATTTAATAAAATTGTTTTGCATTTTCTTGAAAATTCTGAATTTCGAGTAAAAAAATTGTATGAGCCCATGTAAACTGTCAATATCTCATTATAATGCTGGATCACATTATGATGAGATATTTTATAATGCTGGTCTATGGGCTAACGAGTCCAGCCTGCCAAGAGCAAGACTAGTCTCCCACCTTTGGTTAGTAACGGAGCTCTCCATCCGGAGAGATGTCGATCCAGAGTGTCCATTAATGGCTGGAAACCCTTAGCTTAAAGTTTTTGTGGGACACAGTGGAAGACCCAGGTAAGATTGGGGGAAAGATGCAAGAGTGGTTTGGAGGTTGGAGGCAAGGCCGACGTTGAGAAATAGTGTGGCAATGAACTCTTCTTGTAGCCTTCTGAGACGATCGACTTTCATGAGTTAATGTCAAAAAATTGCAGAGGTCAAGTGTGTTAGGACGTTCTTGCCCATTACCCCACTAAGTGTAACCAGACGTAGCTACCACATCATCACATGATAGTTTTGGGACTTCATCCCATTGAACCTTTGTTTATTTTGTGTATAGAGATCTACGGATGATCCTGGGTAATCGGAACTAACTTTGATACTGCTGAGGCACTCGAAAACTTGAGCGAGCTCATTCTAGCCGAGGGAGAGGGTTGCGGCAATCATTATCCTTGGTTTTTTAAACACTTTTTCCCTTCTTTGTCTCTTTAGCCTTGCCCTTGCCTGTCTCATTGGTTTTAAAGCCTCCGGTGTGAAGCTCATCCCTAACACTGATGTCTTTCAAGTCAAAGTGTCCTGCTTGGCCCATCTTTACTTTTTTCTGGCATGTCGAAGAGTGTACCAAGCAAACTCTCACACACAGTCTTTGCAATATACTCCCTCCGTCCCAAAATAAGTGTCGATGATCTAGTACAAAATTTGTACTAGTTTAGTACAAAATCTGCGACACTTATTTTGGGACGGAGGGAGTACATAACATCAAGGCAAATAGACTTCCTTTTCAATACTTTTAGCAACATCTTCTCCTTGACACCCTTTCACTTCTTTCCTGTCTTAGGGCACTCTGTCCAATCCTTCAACAACTAATGGATTTTTGCTCAGGTCCTCTTACGTGGCATTGCTCAGGCCTCATCTGTATTGTTGAATAGATCTCTATGACTTCTTCACTCGTCATCCTTGTCAAGCCACCTTCTATGACCCATGAACACGGTTTTCCGAGCGTCCTTTTGCTATAGCTGGCGATAAGATGCATCATCCAGACACTTAATAGGGGCTCCCAGTGGATCCTCCACCAACAGAGCAGCAGTTCCGAGTGCAATAGGGCTGCCCGGCTGCGACACCACCTACAGCACCTACAGCAACACGTGTACCATATCCCTGATCCAGCCCAACTATGCATACAATATCTTCAGTACCAATGAAGTCCAAAGTCCCCTGAAAATTAAGTCTGGATTGAATTTCGCAAGATTTCAAGGGACAAAAGAAAGTTTTTTGCCACGTCGGAATGAGCAATTCCATGAGGAACAATGTAGAAAGAATTGCCCTATAGGATTCCCACTGTATTGCTTATTACATATACACTGATGCACAGGTAGATGTATCTTGTTCAGAGTTGCACCATCAATAAGTAACAAGAAGAGGAAAATTTAACAAAACTGCAGCTCTCTACCTTAATCCTACCAACTAAGGAATAATCATACTCGTATATAATAATGCAAAAGGAAATTAAGACAAAAGCAAGAGACTATGTAAGAAACTACCGAGGCCATCATCTTCACCTGTGTTTTTCTTTATACACCCCAGCATTCTGATGAGGAAGGAAGCACATGGATTAAACTTCGAGCAAAGCCAAATCTCACTTCAACTGCTCTAGCCGCTCTCTCTGACCTCGACAGGCTTCGCAGCAACAGATAAACCCCCAGCAGGGCCTTTCTTGCCCAAAGGGCTCACACTCTTTGCCTCGCCAAGCCGAACAACCTGTGCAAAAGTCTTGGTGATATGACCCACAATGTCAGTGGGTACAGTCAAGGGCTTCTTGGGCTCAACAAAGCTACAATTCTTGGTGATATGACCCACTGGGTCATTTGGTACAGTCGACGGCTTCTTGGGCTCAGCGACACTCGAGCTGGATATCTGTTGTTGCTGATACAGCCTTGCCTTATTCTCCAGCAGGGCTTTCTCACGTTCTTCGTAAAAGTCAAAGTCATCGAGGATTGACACATCCTCCCCATGGTCCTTGAAGATTTTCAGCATCTCCAATCCTTGTTCCAGTTTCACCTACAGTAAAGCTCAAAATGTATTAGCGCCACATTAAATAGTCAAAGATGGAGCATTCTGATGTAAGCACATACTGATATCAATATTAGTACCTCCTACGAAACCCTGTTAGGCTATATCCTAATAATTTGATGGGCGGTATCACTATGAAATAAATAGCGGTACTTCAAGGAAAATAAATGTGCAAATCAAGTAACAAAAGAAAAGCTAATCAAAAGCATTGTACCTCTTGTGTGTCCCGGCTGTTGGTTACCGGCTTGTGCTCATTGTTTTCAAGAATTATATGGCGGAAGAGATTATTTGGAACATCCTTCAGTATGTGCCAATTAACAGGGAACTGGCCTGTCCACTTATCTTGCTGCCAGTAGTCCACGCTCTTCTCAAAATTCACCGGTCCAGTCATCTCCGCAACACCGCAGAACTGTGCGCTAGCGTTAACCTGCACATATGGGTCCAGTTTTCAATTCTCAGCGAGAAATATATAAATGCAAGGAAACAAATATGAGCGCCTAAGAAAGCACTAATAGGGAAACATGATAAGGCTTTAATTACCGAAAACAACAGAAAAATGGGACAGTGTTCTTCCTTCTTCACTTCATAATAGGCCCCGTCTAGTTTCTTGTTTCCATTTGTGGTGCTAGCCCAAACACCATATTTGATTCTTGTGCACATTATCTTCGCTGTATGATTTTATGATAAAAAATCTAGCTTTTTTGTACTCTGTAACAAAATCAGTCCTGTTGTATGACCCCTGGTCAAATCCAGCAGAAGACTTCTCATCTTTACTGTTATCCTCTGGTTGCTTTTTAGGCCTGGTGGAACGTGGACCACGGCTTTGCTCATTGAGGAAGTCAAGTGAACCAACAAAGCTGCATAACAAAGCATTACCCCTCCCTCTCGTGCGCCCTTTGTCAACTGGAATCAAACTTCTACCATTCAGGCCATAGCCAGGGAAAGGACTCCCATTATTAGTGGCATGTGGGAAACTCCCACGATGAGAGAACCTTCTTCCGTAAGAGTCACTGGGTGTTCCAAAACCATAGAAGGACTTCTGCTGAGGGGGCATCTGAAATTGGGAATAAAGCGAAGTATTAGATCCTAGTAATAACGATATTTGATCCTGTCTCCTTATAACCAATAATAGTGTTCTTGTCAAATTATCATATGCATAAGCACAGAAAGAACAGGTCATCATTCTAATTAGCTGGTGTGTACGCAGCCATCAAGCAGTGATGGCTGATTGCATTTGGAAGAAGGAATCGCCAGTGATCGCCGGTCAGCCATACGGTGGTGAATCTGTTCCACAGATTGAGCCGAATTTAGCTAGACCCATCTTTAGTACCAGGCTAATTTCTTACAGGATCTGCTTATGTTTTTGTTGTCATCGTGATATGGAAGATTGGAAGTGATTGCGTCCAAACTCTTCAACAAAAATGTTTAGGTAAAAGGCTTTAAACGTTGGATTTTATGGTAAATGCAAGAAGCATGAATGAGAGAATTAGGGGTTAAGATGTCATGCTATTGTTAACGTATATGTGGATTTCCCAACTTTCTCCATCTGTTTGGATTTTTGGTTCTACTGGTTGGTGGTGCATGAAACCTAATATGGTATTAGAGCCAAGAGGTCTTGGGTTCATGTCTCGGGTTTTCACTGTTTTAATAAAAAAATGTTTGCCACTTTCTCTCCATGTTTAGGCCTTAATACAAGTTTTACACGTCAAACAATAGAACTGTCCAAACTGATGGAAGGTTGGGCAATCCATGCATACTTCAACACCCCCTCTCAGTGTGCTGTGATAAGGCCTAAACTCGCCGCAAGAAGAAAAAGGTAAGTTCTAAACGTGGACAGAAAGAGGGCAACCAATCAGATAGTAGGTTTTTTGTGCGTGGAGCGGGGTGGGGTGGGGGGATATTTCTTACAAATAAGTGCAGATAGCTTTTCTGATTTCTTATAAGAATCTAAAGAGTTGTTATTATAAGTGACAAGAGATAGCATGTGAAAATAATACCATCCCAGAAGCCATAGGAAAGTTGCTTTGTCCGAACGCCCCTGAAACATCACCAAAAGGTTGAGGTGAAGTTGCAGGTGATAGAAACGAACCAGTTCCTTCTGACGATCTAAACCATTCTGCAAAATAGCATTTCAAGGAACAGAGTTATAGTCGCAAGTATGGAAGTTAAATTATCATATTTTAAATAAAGGATGAGATAGGCGATAACCTGGTCTTGGTCCAAAAAGGAAGCTGTTTGGACTCAGAGTGTCAGCGATAAAAGCACTTTGTGTTGGGTCAATTGGCATCATTGTCTCACCCTGTGATACTGGAGGAGAGCCTAAATATGGCATGTCAGGCTTTAATGGTTGCTGGTAGTAAGGAGCCGAGAAGGAGAACTGCTGAGGAGAGTAGAGCTGACTATCTCCATTAACAGCAGCCGGTACCGGCGTCGAGATAGGAGAATAATGGGCATAAGGGTCATAGCCATAGCCACCATGGTACATCATGGAAGGGTCCTCGTTGTATATAACCTTCAAAAATGTCAAACTGAGATAAAGAAGACATCGCAGAAATTATTGACAGCTAGAAAATCTACTTACCGCTGGACCCACTTCCAATCCATCAACACTTGTATATGGAGGATATACATCACATTCATTTGGAAGGTTCTCATATCCTGGACCTGCTCATATCATGTCACAGACCAAACATTATCATTCGTCAACTCAAGAGAAAAGTTCCAAAAATTAAGAGACATTAAAATCCTGATGGCATCAAGTATGTGCTCTCTCCAAAATAAAGTTAGTAATTTGGTCCAACACTATATATGATAGTAATATCAAACTGAGTCGAAGTTCTTGCTATTTCATCATTTGTTCACCGCAGAACGTCTATGATTCCTAACAGGTCACATGCAATTTCATGGTAAATGACAACTTAAAGCGTTCCTCCCGATCCATACAATCCAAGATAACATATGTGGTGCTTCTTCAATTATTGTCTCTTATTAGTTTTTGCCCTCGTGAGATAAACTATGCTCCCTCAGTTCGGGTTTATAAGGCCCACATGTATTTTAAGAAAATTTTGACCATTAATTTAATTAATAAAATATGAGTTACTGCCACAAAAATTATAGCAGAGGAAAGTTCTTTTGAATGTGAATTCAATGATATAATTTTTGAGGTATGTAACTAATTTTTATTGATCAAATTAATGGTCAAAGTTTTTCTTAAAATACGTGAGGGTCTTACGAAACTGAAGGGAAGCAGTACACGGCACTATGTCAGTGTAAAAAAAAACCTAAAAGTGTAGTTTCGCCCTAAAAAGTGATTAGCCAAAATTAATCAAGATTAGGTAAGTAATTGGGCCGACCCTTCCTGCCCTAGCAGCCCACGTGCCCACGTCGTTCAGATAGAAGCTGGTTCAACTCAGTCTCTATTGTATGACTCTCTATTGTATGACTCCTACTCCGTTGGAACCGCACGGCGGCGATGCCACATGGCCACCGGCGGAGGGAAAACCTTAGTTTGTCTAGATTTCTATGTCCCTAATTAATCCACGGAGGATATCACCCTTCGGTTGCTGATTCTAATTTCTTACAGAGGACAGAAGTTACAATGTATACGAGAGTATATCCATCAATCCATGCCTGATGGGTGATGGTTCAAGCTGTGATGGACTCAAGGACGACCGGACACATGCTGCAGAACTGTGTCAACGGCAAATAGATCTAGATCGGATCATAGAATTAGAGTTAGATCCTAAGCCAATTGTTGTCTAGTTGTCTCATGGTAGTAGACAGTAATTAACATCACGGTAGAACACATAATTTGCATTGGATGCAGATTAATGCAAGTATGCAAGCACAGGCAGACGCACGAAGAAGAAACAATTTCTTGCAATTGCAAGTACACTTCTGGACCTGCTAAGATTAAGAGTTCTGTAGCTCTAATCATCACCCCCACATAAATAGACTATATTACCCTTCATGTCTGCTAGAAATTTAGAATAAACCTTGTCTGCGCGGTTGTCCGATTTCACTTGCATAGCACGGCTTTTTTCGCTGCCATTGCACGGATATTTCGCTGCCATGGCAGCCACTCTTCAGTTAGCGTTTTTAGCTCGTAGGCTCACCTGTTTTGAGCGATTCTTGCGGCACTTTGATCCGTTCGTGGGATGGCACGAGCAAGTAGGGATTGCGGGTGCCGCACGTCCTCTGTAACCCGAATAAAAGAAGAAGAAAGAAATCAGAAAAGTCGCAATTGCACGCAGTGCAAAAAATCCTCTGCGTCTCTTTGTTCTTCGTGTTCATGTGAGCTGAGAGAGTAGAGATCGCCAACAATAGGCATCTGAGGAAGAGCAGGGGCAGATCGTTTAGACTAGGGTGGTGCAAGAAGGTGGCAGCCCAGCCGTAAGAATTATGGGAATTGGGCCCTCCAAATGCAGGTGATGCTCGAGGGTCGGCATCTCTGGGGCTATCGAGTCTGGCACCACCATTCGTAGCGGCGACCGACTTGCTTTCTCGAGGCGATCCTCCGCGGTGTTCCGCCCAAGATGATGGTGACACTCGCCGCCAAGGCCACCGGCAAGGGCACCTGGGGAGTTTTTTTACAGTACCCTATCCTGCTGGTAGATTGTGAGCAGTATATGTAAATCTGGCCGTCAATTTTTGAGGGTATTATTGACCAACAAGTTCTGGAAGAGTAACACGGGCCACGCTGGTGGCCGGCGCTCGCCCGTATGGCCGTATCTACACGTCGCTCGTCCAAACTAAGCTAGCACAGCCACAGCAACAGCTGGGTTTGCGTGCTGCCTTCTCTTTCTTGTTCGCATGAGCTGCCTACCAAAAATTCATCTGTTTCTCTCGATCTCGGATTTGTAGCAGGTGCATGGCTTTCCTTCTTCCCAAGCAATGGGATCACCGATGGCCACGGCTCACCGGTTGCCACGGCCGTCTCGAATGGCCACCGCCGGCGGCCGGATCCAGATATAGGAAGGGTCCGTGAAATCCGTGAGATCTGTTCGACATGTAACTGACGATTTTGCCCCTACATCCCGTGTACGGCTGATTTGCCCCGGTTGTTCCGCATATATACTGCTCACACAAACGAGCAGTATAGATTAATCTTCACCGCTAGATCTACAGAAATAAACGGCTCATAGTGATTTGGAGGTACTGTAAAAAAGCTCCACCTGGGACACCCTGAAGACGGTGCGCCTAGCGGTAGCACGTGTGCGCAAGGCCAAGCTCGCGACAGTGTCGAAGCAGTACATCGACATCTGGTTCACTAACAGTGAGACAGTCGGGGACTTCGCCGTGCGCATCATGAGCATGGTGGCACAGCTCGGCGAGGTGGTGCCGGAGAAGCATGGTGTCTATAAGTTTTCTCTGTCGTCCATAAGCAATACTTGCATATCGCTCTGTCGATCGAGGCCCTCGTCGACCTCGATAGTCTCACCGTCAAGAGCCGAGGGGGCGGCTAAAGGCGTCAGAGGAGCAGTTCGAACTGAACCAGATCGACAACGACATAGTACTGCTGCTCCTTACTGAGGAGTGGTTTGCTCAGTAAAATTCCGGCGGCTCAGGGTCGGGCTACTTGAACAGGAGATGAAGCCAGAAGGGTGGCTATTCCCGGTGGTAGCGGCGGCGGGCTCCGCGCGGGTGCTGGCAAGAAAACCAGCAGCGGGAATAGCCACCTTGACCGCGACAAGTGTCGCTACTGCGACATCAAAGGGCAATGGGCGTGTGAGTGTCGCAAGAAGAAACGCAAGGAGGAGCAGGGCCACTTTGTCCAAGCTGAGCATGGAGACGCCGAGGCCGACCCAACACTCCTCATGGCGCAAGTGTGCGCCTCGTCCATTAACCACGACTCGTTGGGTATCGACATCGAACTGAACGAGGAGCACGCGAAGGTACACCTCGGTCAGACCAAGGAGCACCACCACGACTCCCTGTGGTGTCTAGACACGGATGCCAAAAACCACATGTCTCGCAAGGAGGCCTCCTTCAGGAAGCTCGAGTTTGGCAACGGATCTTTCATGGACATATGCAGGCGCGGCTACGTCGGCCGGAGGGCATCGCGTGTTGAGCGGGGTGTTGTACTATATCCCGTGAATGAGGAGCAACATCATCAGCGTGGGGCAGCTAGATGAGATCGAGTGCAAGTCCGAGATCAAGCACGGCATGTTCACCCTGCTTGATCAGCGGCAGCGCATCGTTGCTCATGTACGGCGTGCAAGTAACAAATTGTACCCCCTATGAGCTCCAGTTGGAGTGGCCAATCTGCCTGGCGGCATGCTGTGTCATCGACGACTCGTGCCAGTGGCACGCGAGGTATGACCACTTCAACTTCCAGGCGCTCAGGAAGCTCACGCAACAGGGCATGGTGCACGGCCTCTCGGCGATCGACCACGTCGATCAAGTGTGTGACGGGTGCCTTGCCGGCAAGCAACGTCGGACGTTGTTCCCGGCGGAGGCAAACTATCAAGCAGATAACCCTCTAGACTTGGTCCATGGCGATCTCTGCGGCCCACTCACGCCGGCCACGGCCAATGGCTGGAAGTACTTCCTACTACTCATCGATAAATATGTCACTGCACATGTGGCTCGTGCTGCTGTGGACGAAGGACGAGGCCACAGAAGCAATTGCACGGTTCCAGGCGCGCATGGAGACGGAGACCGGACGAAAACTCCACGCGCTCCACACCGACCACAGTGGCGAGTTCATCTCCGTCAAATTCAGTAAGTACTTTGCAGATCGTGGGGTGCAACGGCAGCTGACGATGCCCTACTCGCTGCAGCAAGACAACATCATTGAGTGCCGGACTAGACCATCATGGCCATGGCTCGGAGCATAATGAAGGCCACGATGATGCCTGGGGAATTCTGGGGCAAGGCCGTCACCACGGCTGCCTTCATCCTGAACCACTCTCCGACGCGTTGGGTGATTGGTATGACCCCGTACGAGGACTGACACGATGCACGACCACCGATACTCTTATGTTCGGGTGCGTGGTGCACGTGTCAAGCCGCACCTGCGCAATCTTGACGGCCGCTGCTCACTGATGGTCTTCATTGGGTATGAGGAGGCAGCAAGGCATACCACGCATACGACCTGGCGACCAAGTGCGTCCACGTCACGCGCGACCCCATGTTCGAGAACAACATGATGGAACTGGGCGGACATGGGCCACGGAGCCCTAGCGAGCTCCGGTGAGTCATTCACTGTCGAGTACACCTCATATAATGTGTCGATGACGAATGTGCAGGACACCGGCGGAGATTCAGCGGCATCATCACCCATCGCTGCCACAATGGCGGAATCGGCAGCGAATTCGGACGCTTCGACAGCTGCAGGAACCCCAAGCACCACCTCCCCGGGCACCATGAGTGATGTCGTGTCAGCTCAATTTGTGACTCCACCGACGGCACGCTCGAATTTGTTCGATGCCGACGATGATCTTGGGGTGGTGCACGTTACCTCGTGTCACCAACCTGCTCAGCGCACCCGCCGCAACAAGAGAAACGCTTGCTGGTCATCTCAACAGAGGAGCCGTCGTCAAGCACAAGACGTGCCTCGTTGCCAAGGGATATGTGTAGCAGCAGGACATCAACTTCGAGGAGGTTTTCACTCCCATAGCACGGCTAGAGTTCGTGGGCCTGCTGCTCGCCCTCGCCCTGCACGAGGGATGGCCGATGGCCAATGCATCACATGGATGTAAAGTCGGTGTTCCTCAACGATGAGCTCGACGAGGAAGTGTGTGTCGTACAACCTCCCGACTTTACCATTGATCAGGAGCACAAAGCATTGCGGCTGCACAAAGCGTTGTATGGCGGGCGCCACAGGCGTAGAACACAAAGTTGGATGCCACCCACGCCATGCTCGGTTTCCACCATTGCGACTCTGAGCACACCATCTACACGTGTGGATTAGGCCACAGGCTCCTGCTTGTGGGGGTGTACGTCAATGACCTTGTCATCACTGGCGCTGACGCCGGCGAAATCGGTTAATTCAAGGTGACGATACAGGTGGCGTTCCAGATGAGCGATCTTGGACTGCTCTCCTACTTCCTCGCCATCAAGGTGTGCCAGGACGCCGGCGGCGTGACGATCGCCCAGTCCGCGTACGCCGACTAGATCGTCAATAAGGACGGGGATAAGAGCAGGATGATGGGGTGCAATCCCTATCAAACGCCGCCGATGGAGGCTCGCCTGAAGCTGAGCAAGGCGAGCACCATGGCGCCAACAGACACCACCGAGTACCGAAGCATCTTCGGCGGCATGAGACCTTGTTCACACCATACCTGATATCGCCTACGATGTGGGCTATGTGAGCAAGTTCATGGAGGCGCCAACTGTCGAACACCTAGCAGTGGTCAAGCACATCCTTAGGTACGTAGATGGGGCGCGTGATATCGGCTGCCATTTTCCTCTGAGGCGCTCCGGTGAAGCGCGTCGTTGCGGCTATAGCAACAACAACATGGCCAGGAACGTCAACGAGTGCAAGAGCACATCGGCGGCTCTGTTCTTCCTCGGCGATAGCCCCATCAGCCAACAATTGCAGAAGCAGAAGGTGGTGGCCCTCTCTTCGTGCGAAGTTGAGTACTTCGCGACCACGACGCCCCCTGCAAGGAATTTGGCTGGCTCGTTTGCTCGCCGACATCACCAGCAAGGGGATCGCACACCAACTCTTCGTTGGAGAACAAGTCCGCCATTTCCCTCTACAAAAACCCGGTGCTCCATGACCACAACAAGCACATCGACTAAGTCATGATGACCAAAATAAGGCAGGCGCAAAGTTTTAGGGGGTGCTTGTTAGAATAAACCTTGTCTGTGTGGTAGTCCGCTTTTGTTGCCATGGCACGCGTTTTTCGCTGCCATGGCAAACGTTCTTCAGTTAGCATGTTTAGCTCGCAGGCTCGCCTGTTTTGAGCAATTCTTGTGACACTTTGATCCGTTCGTGGGATGCCACGAGCAAGTAGGGATCATGGGTGCCGCACATCCTTTGTAACCCGAATAAAAGGAGTTCAAAGAAATCAGAAAAGTCACAATTGCACGCGGCGCAAAAAATCCTCTGTGGCTCTGTGCTCTTCGTGTTCGTGTGAGCAGAGAGAGTAAAGTTGCCGACATTTGCCATCAGAGTCTCGTTGAGAGATGGGTGACAAGTGACAACGACAAGCTGAAGGGGCGGCAAGCTCCCGTCGACACACCGCGGGCTCAGATCACCGGCGTCGAGAAAGAGCAGGGGCGGATCATGCAGACTTGGGTGGTGCATGAAGGCGGCGGCACCCCTTAGCCGATGCTCACCCATACAAACTACAGGGATTGGGCCTTCCTGATGCAGGTGATGCTCGAATGCCGGCGTCTTTGGGAGGCGATCAAGTCTGGCACCAACGTCTACAGCGACGACCGGCTTGCTCTCGACGTGATCCTCCTCGGTGTTCCGCGGAGATGATGGCGACAAACTCGCTGCCAAGGCCACCGCCAAGGAGGCCTGGAACGCCTTGAAGATGATGTGCCTCGGGGTAGCACGTGTGTGCAAGGCCAGGCTTGCGACGTTGTCGAAGCAGTACAGTGACATCTGATTCACCGACGACGAGGCGGTGGACGACTTCGCCATGCGCATCACGAACATGGTGACATAAATTGCACAGTTCAGCGAGGTAGTGCCGTTGAAGCGCGTTATCTCCAAGTTCTCTGTGTCGTTCCTAAGAAATACTCGCAGAGCTCTGTCGATCGAGACCCTCTTCAACCTGAACACTCTCACCGTCGAGGAGCTGACGGAGCAGCTAATGGCGGCGGAGGAGCGGTTCAAACTGAACCAGATCGACAACGGCATGGGGCAGCTGCTCCTTACCGAGAAGGGGTGGCTAGCTCGGTATAAGTTTGGCGGCTCTAGGCCGGGCTCCTCGAACAAGGGACGACGCTAGAAGGGCCATGGCGGTGGCGGCGGACGCCACACGTAATAATCCTGACGGCTGGAACAACTACCCTGGCCGCGTCAAGTGTCGCTACTGCGGCATCAAAGTTTTAGGGGTGATTGTTAGAATAAAGCTTGTCTGCATGGTACTCCGGTTTCGCTGCCATGGCACGTGTTTTTCGCTGCCAGGCAGTTGTTCTTCAGTTGGCATTTTTAGCTGGTAGGCTTGTTTTGAGCGATTCTTGCAGCACTTAGATCCGTCTGTGGGATGTCACGAGCAAGTAGGGATCGTGGGCGCTACACGTCCTTTGTAACCCGAATAAAAGGAGGAGAAAGAAATCAGAAAAGTCACAATTGCACGCGGCGCAAAAATCCTCTTTGCAGTGGCGGAGCTACATCCAAAAGTATGGGCGGGCCAGCCTGTAGAGACACCTAATTGTTTTGATAATTATGACCCTGATTTACCCTTAAGCCCAACCTGTTGCAGCAAAACTGGGCGGGCCATGGCCCTTTTTGCTACAACGTAGCTCCGCCAGTGCCTCTTTGTCTCTCTGTTCTTCGTGTTCATGTGAGCTGAGAGAGTAGAGATTGCCGACAGTATCAAAAGGGTAAGTTTTAGTCTTAACTGTTGATCTACACCGAGGGGGGGGGGGGGGGGGGGGGGGGTACCGAAGCACACCTCGTCAGTGTAAACATATGTTTTGCTTCACAAAGAAGAGAATAACCATGCAATCCAAAGGTGCAACCTTGTTAATACAGCAGAAAAGTGACCTCACCTTGGTAATAGAATGGCTGTGCTTGCGAGGAATACATGGGTTGTGGGTATGCAGCACTATGTTCCCCACCTATGTTGGATGTGACCGCCTGAACTTGTCCTTCACTTGGTAGATTGATAACACTTGAATCAAGTGAAATGGTGGGTTTAACAGTTTTCTCGTCCTTCCTAGGAATGGTCTGGGTAGAAAAAGGTATTTACAATAGGAAAAAGGGTGAAAAACAGTCGACAGGTTCTATAGAATATGTTTAAAAATATAATCAAATAATGGCCTGCTCTTTAGTGTTACTACCGAGAACAGGTTTTTGCTCGACCTCGATTCTTGGCTCCGGTGAATCCATAGCGCCTAAAGCAGCAAGATTCAGTGACTTAGCTCAAGTCTCAAGAATGGTAAATTAGTGATAGCCTATGTAAAACAGAAAAGATAACACTGTAAAATTAGCGCTGCACTTTGTAGAGTGCCAAAAAGAGTATGAAAGATCATTCCACAGCTCATGTTTTGTTCATACCGTTTTTTGGCCCTGCCAATTTTAGAACAAAAGACACAATCACAACAAAACTAGGATAAAATGAAGCTGCTTGCATAAATAGCCAAAAGTATCAAATAAGTATAGCTGCTTCGCACCATAGTTGCATCCAGTTAACATAGGATCCTGCCATTCAGTCAATCAACCTACCTACCGTGGGAGTCGCATGCAGCACAGATGAACATTATTAACACAATGGTTATGCGTGCAGCAGTCTAACTTGGTGTACTAATTCAGGCCACTTATTCTAGCCTAATTCAGGCCACTCCAACAGTAGTTGAATCATGCATGCCTGGCCAACATAATTAAGGGCAGCCTGAGCCTACTACACAAACCATGAACATGTGACACGGTTTCCGTATGGTAGCAGCATAGCACCCAGCCAATGAAGTGCTTATTGCTGTACATACACGCAAACCGGAATGGTCAATGCAGGAATGCGCAAGTTTTGAAGAGCAGGGCAATCCAACAGCTGACTACTAACAATGCCCACAGTTTCTCAAGTGCTACCAAGAGGTATGGCATGATTACGCAAGATAATTTAAAATCACCTGTAACAAGGCGCCAAGATCTCGCACATCAACTCACTCTGCAGCGAATATCTGTCCTAGGGAATCGCCGTAACATCCTAAACCAAGCAGCAGCAGCAACCACTAGCAGTTTCAGGCCGAGCCTCAAGCTACAGGATCCAAATCTCACCCGACATGGAGCAAACAATATGACAACAATTTCCAGCAAAAGCAAAGCACTCACCAGTCCTCTCCCATGCCGATTCCATCGAGGATCCGCACGCGCGCTGGAACAAGAAACAGAGATCGGACAATCAGCACCAGTAGGCGCCAAACCGCACGCTCCTCCTTGGCTGGGATCCCTCAGCTCCTCCTGATCTGTTGGGCGCGGCGCTCCCGCGATCGGATCGAGCTCCCTCGCGGTTCCTCGACGGGTTCCGATCCGATCGGGGGCGCGCGCGATCGATCTCGCGCTCCTTTTATGAATTGTTGCTTATTATTTATAGGGCAGGGTTGGATTTGGAAACGGCGGGAGAGTGGGAGGGGCGTATCTGCAAACATGGAACTGGATCGGGACCCACAGCCGGTTGCGCCGTCCGGACATGTTTATCTATATCTATATCTATATCTATATCTATACCTAATATTAAAGAGAGGATTGTTTCTTCAATTTTTTTGGTTCACGGTGGGACGCAGATAAGTTTTCGTCCGTCGGACCAGTTGTTTTCCGTTCATCCCGATTTCTTTCTGCCAAAAAAAATCAAGCTCCGCGAGGACTCGAACCCGGCCGCTCACGCTCAATGCATCAGACTGCTAGCCACTGGACTACACGTTATGTTGTGTTCAATTTGCAACGTGACATCCTAACAGCCGCGCTAGATACTAAGAGCATATATTTGGAAAAAGTGGATATATTTTAGAACGCAAATATTTTAGCAACTTTCTGAACAAAAAAATTAAACTCAAACATTTTTTTCACAAATAAGAATATTTCTCTTTTTATTTTTTTTGAAACCTGAACTTTTTTTTAAACACAAATAATTTTTGAAAAATAGGAGGTACTATAGCGAATGTTTTTCCGAATTTCAGGACATTTTCTAGAAACACAAATATTTTTTGAAATTTGAATTTGAAAAGGCAAATAATTTTTTTTCAAGACATGAACAGTTTTTGAAAACTGTGAGGTACTGTACCTAACACTTTTTAATCTATACCTACTAATAAATCAAGGTACGGTTCTCTGAAGTTTGGGCCTGTCCATCGTATAGGATTTTTCATCCGTTTGACACAAGGGCCACACCCAAGTGAAAGCAAATAAGCCTTTTGTTCCCCACAAAAGAAAAACGCTTAGCTTTTTTTATTCCTCGGTGTGTTCGTTTTTATGAATGTCCCAGGTGTCTCGCTTGGCCTCAGTCTGCGTTATGGCCCAGTGAAGTCGGCCCAAGGCAGGCAAGGCAAAAATATTAGTTCCCGTGTGGAATCAAACATACGACCTCCATCCCCATTCTAGTAAATTTATCGCAACCGATTGAGCTAGATCAATGTTTGTGTTTAGGTGAAGGTTGTTTTGTCTATTAAATAGTCTCGCCTTGGTTGCTTACAGATAATCTGTTCGGTTGATATACTTTTTTGAGTTTTTAGGTATCAAAGAGCTGACATGGGAATCAATAAGCCAAGGGTAAGGAACGATGTGACAAAAAAATAAAGGAGAAAATTTTAGTTGAGACAACTACATGTCAAATGACATGAGACCTGACAAAGGAATGAAAGAACTAGGAGAGAGAGAAATAAAAAGGAAGAGAAGGACTTTCTTTTTTAGGGCTAGGAAGAAGAGAACTGGACCTGAGATGGAAGGAAGGAAGATACATGAGATTCATGAGACCTGAGGTGGAGGTGATGGGCTGGAATTCAAAACATGAGACATGGCATAGAAATAAAAAGGAAGGGGAGAATTAGACGTGACATGTTCTTGAAAAAAGCTAGATGTAACATGGAAGGTTTCATTGTGTGTGTGTGGGGGGGGGGGGGGGGGGACTACGTGCTAAAGGAGGAATATGTATTGGAAGCGACGATAAAATACTGGTAAAAGGAATTTATCATAAAAATTTATACTTTTTAATAACATTATGAGGATTAAGAAAATAAAGTGCCCACTGATGTATTGTTTTAGTTTATAATTTATTAAACTAGGGATATGGAACGAATCCTTTTCTCCATCGCGTCATCACGTATGACTAGCCTCGCTCGGCTAAGTGACACCCGTCATAATGCATGAGGAGTCCAACTAAGGATTCACGGTCTATCGAACACAAACTACTCAATTTACATGATAACACAGACATATATTAGGTGTAGTGCTTTTCCCTATTATATTAGCCGGATGTAAAAACAAATCTATGTTCAACGCTCTTGATCTCGCCGGACATGAAGGGGGCTCAACGATCCAACTATTGGACAACTGATACCACGACCACTGGCGATGAGGACGACAAACAAGACGGAAACATGGGTCTGATGTCATATTGAAGTGAAGGATGTGGACCTGAGGGTGAGGTATTAGTCATGTTTATTATGTTAGGGGCATAAGGGTGAGGCTTTTAGCCATGTTCAGTGGGGAGCAGTGCTACACAGACGACACTTGCTAGCCGAAATGTGCGCGATACTACTTCACGAACCATTCATTGGCAAGCCTGAAGAGCTGTAGGCGCTTGGATTAGCTATCGTGCATGAGCAAAAAATCGTCCGTTGAGTAGTTCCATTCAGCGGGTAAGGACGTGTGGGGGTTGTTTTCCTCCGTTGCAACGCACGGGCATGTTTGCTAGTAGTCATTCAAAGCAGATCTGTATCCGTCCGTCGGTCTGGACGTACTTTTTAGTAAATCCAAGACAAATTAAGAGGCTTTGCGGGACAGTAACTACGTAGAACTCCGACACCCCTAGCTCATGCAGAACCCCTCCCAAAACCCCTCCCGAACCCCGCACATCCATCGTCTCATTTTTCTTGCATCTGTTTTCTCTCTTGCCTCCGTCGTCGCTCCACCACCCCGACCGCCACGCCACATCCGTCACCTCCAATGGTACACCCGGGCTCCACGCCGCTTCTCCTCCGCCGTCATTCCACACCTCTCTTCCGACCGCATCGTAGGTACCATCCCTCCTACGATGCTCACCATGCCCGTCAACTGTTTAGTGAATTGCCCGAGCTAAAAAAAATTGTCTCTTTTTCTTTGAATCAATGGATTCGGATATGGAGTACATATACGAGCACTATGTTGAGTCGTTTGACTCATCCGACTATGAGGAATACATGGATGAGACGACTATGATGCATGTAGTGCTTGTAGACACGGATCGTGTGGAAGAGCATGTTCTTAATTTCAAGGGATTGATCAAGGGTCATCGAGTGTTCAACCGCAACCGGGCGCACGGCCATTAGACGCTGGTGGATGACTACTTTGCCCCTGATGCCCTCTTCGCTGACAATTTTCACAGAAGCTTTCGAATGCGCAAAAACGTCTTCAATCGTCTCTACCATGACGTTCGATCCCTTGATGACTACTTCATCTTGAAGAAGGACGTCGTGGGAAGGATTGGGTCTCTGGTTATCAGAAGTGCACAGTCGCACTGCAGATGCTTGCATATGGCACGGTAGCTGATTTGTGGGTGAGTACCTACGGATGTCTGAGAGCACATGAGGATATGCCATGGCGAGGTTTCCAACTGCCGTGGTCGAGGTGTTTTGACTTTAGTACCTAAGAGAGCCAACTGGACAGGCATCAAGAGGATCTTGGTGATCTTTGAAATAAGAGGGTCGCCAGGTTTGCTCGGATCGCTTGACTGCATGCATTGGAAATGGAAGAATTGCTCGAAAGCTTTATAAGGGCAATATCAGCGCCATGTTAAGAAGCCCACCATCATTCTTGAAGCAATTGCATCATATGATTTTGGAATTGGCACGCTTTCTTTGTCATGCCCGAGTCTCACAATGACGTCAATGTGCTACAGCGACCATCATTGTTTGCTAGGCTGACTGAAGGAAAAGCTCCTCCTTGTCACTATATTGTTAATGGACATGAGTACAACATGGGCTACTATCTGGTTGACGATATCTATTCCCTGTGGGCTACCTTTGTCAACACCATCTCTAACCCAGTTGGCCAGAAAAATTCTCACTTTACCCAAAGACAAGAAGCAACTATAAAGGACGTTGAGATGGCATTTGGAGTTCTTCAGGCACGTTTTATAGTTGTTTGTGGAACTATTGAACAATGGGATCCGGAGACCTTGTGGAAGGTGATGACTGTCGGTGTCAAAACCGGTGTGTCGTGGGAATGAACCTCACAATAGTACCAGGGGTACGAAAGAAGGGGCGAAGTCTAGCTGCGGCTCAAGTGTGCACTCGGTTTGTACGAGTTCAGGCCTCACTCGGAAGTGATAACAGCCCTACGTCTCGATGCCCGGAGGCCTTGGTGTTTGCTTATGTGGTAGAAGATTACAGAGGGTCGGAACCCTTGACACGGCGCCCGGGGGTGGCTTATATAGAGTGCGCCACCACCGGCCGAGCGCCATGATTAGGTAATAAATGTCAATGAAGTCTACGTTACAGGAACGGCTGATTAATCCACTGTTACTGGTAACGGCGGATTAACTCATAATGCGTGACTAATCGAATTCCACTGTCGCTATGTCTACCTGGTCGCCTGAGCTTCCGTCTGTCCGAATGTCGTCGTGTAGTCCGAGTGAAATGAGTCATCTGAGTGAACGACTATTTTCATCCGAATGAGTCTCTGCCCAGGGGCTTTAAAGACATTGAAGGGCCATTGGTGGGCCTCAGATGTCAGGTCTATGACCCTACCCAAGGTAGGCATCCTCATCAGTAGCCCCCGAATCCATGAGGTTTTATTAGTCGAGTGACTGACACTCGGAAGCATCGGTGAACTCTCAGAGGAGTTCGATAAACGATCCTGTCGTTCCTCACTCGGCTTCAAACCAAGATGGATTCAGGATTGACGTCTTTGATCAAACTATTTTGCCGCTTAATCCGAGTGTTCAGCTGGCGTGAGCCATTCACTCGGTTCATAGGAAGGAGTGGCCAAAGCCTTCGCAGAGCGGAGTTCGCCTCATTCGAACTCGGAGAAGTTTCCGCGTGTTCGAAATCGTCAAAACTATGCGTGGGCGCGCGGTGGAACGGTCACGTCCCGATAATTTGGGGTAGTGGGCACGATGCCTCGATAACCGCGCCGGGAATTTTGCCACGTGTCCATGAGGTCCTGAACAGTAGATCCGCGGATCTCGCTCCGTTTGCTGATTGATGGCCAGAGATCGCGCTGGATTCTCGATATATAAGCTGGGAGTACTGTTGGGGGCGAGAACAGATCTCACTTTCCCCCTTCTCCCTCGTCTTCTCCGATGCCCACCCGCACCTCTTCCACCTCTCCATAGCCAAAGGCTGTTCTGAGCTCGCCGGCGACGATGCGCGTAGCGTCTGCGACCGCGAAGGCCGAACGGGCGAAGAGGAGCTCACGCGCCTCCTCCTCCAGCGTCGGAGCGCCGGCTGGATGGACGCAGGGCGAGTGGCTGCCATCGCGGGTGACCAAGGCCCGGATGCTCGAGCTGGAGGGCCAAGGGTTCGTACCCGAGGGGAGCTGGCGGTTGCCGGGAGCGGGCGAGGAGGAGCCTTCGCCGAAGGGGGACGAGCGCGTGCTCTTGGTGACTCACCTCGAGCAAGGTTTCTCTTTGCCGCCCCATCCCTTCTTCCAAAGATTCCTGAGTTTCTTTGGCGCTCAACTCCATCATCTTCCCCCCAATGCTGTAGTTTACTTAGCCTCTTTCATCTCTTTGTGTGAAAACTTCTTGGGCTGTCATCCTCATTGGGGTTTGTTTAAACACCTCTTCACTTGCTGAGTGATGACCGTGAAAAAACCCACTCGGTCGAAAGACAAGATGAATGTGGCCCAGCTGTGCGGGGCTCTTGGAATCCAACTGCGGGGCAAAGTTTGTTTCCCGCAGATGACGTTTCCCGATTCGGTAAAGGGGTGCCAGGAGAACTGGTTCTATTGCCACGACATTCCAGTCGGCGAGGGTCAGTTGGGACTCCCACCGTACACTTCCGAGCGCATTCGGCCAGTTCCCCGGTTGACAGTGACCAAAGAGGAGAAGACCGAAGTGGACATCTTAGTGATAGTGCTGGTAGCGCTGGTGAAGAAGGGCGTCAACGGCCTCGACCTGCTAGAGGTATTCCTCTAGAGGAGGATCCAACCGCTGCAAGCCAGGGCTCACCCCATGTGGGAATACTCCGGACCGAGTGATCCTACTCGAACTCACCCGGAGGAGCTCAAGGAGGATGAGGTGGAGGCCAAGATCAAGGCGATCACCCCAGCGCGCGATAACCCCTGGGGGAGCAGGCAGGTGGGTCCACTCTAATCAGAGAACCCGGCGAATGAGGTAAATTCTGAAGGTTTATCATCCGAGTGTTATTTGTAATTGATCTGCCTGATCCTGTTCTTCATTCGGCAGGCCTTCACACAAATGAGCAGCCATGTGCCACTCGACAGGGGCCCAGTTGACGTTGCGAGCGACACCGACCATCTAGATGATTCGACCGAAGCAGGAGAGTATGAAGAGCCTGATGACGATGAGGACGATGAGGAAGATGAAGAGGAAGGCTCGGAAGATGGCGACGAGGTGGAGTCATCGCGCTCGGAAGACCGAGTGCCTGAAGCCCGTTCCAAAGCGTGCCATGACTCGGGAGTCCGCGGTGGTGGCTCCAAAGGACCGAAAGCCTCCAAACCGACTGGGTCTGCCCTTCCAACCCGCAGTTTGAAGCGCGGGCATGGAGAGCTTGTCTCTTCACCTGAGAAGATGGCGAAGCAGCCCAAAGTCGCTGCAACCAAACCTCGGAAGGCGGTCTTCATCCCGAAGATTAAGATGGCCATCCCTGTGGCCTCAGCGTAAGTGTTTCCATTCTAACAGTTGTTGTCTATACTTGTCCGAGTGATGAAATGATCTGGTGTTTCCTTTGCAGTGCTGATACTTCGACTGCATCACCCGATCCTCAAACTCTGGAAAAAGAGCAGGCTGATGCCGATGTTGCGCCTTCAAAAGGTAAGTTCCGGCCTCACTTGGTAACTCTGGACATTTCCGAGTGTTGTCTCTTTACTCATCTTTGAATGCCTTGAACGCTTGCAGCTCCACGTGAAGTGATCGACATTGATGCAGATGACAAGGTTGATCTGCCGAACCCTTCGGCCAACGCGGATGTTGTGATGTAGGAGTCATCGCTTGCCGAAACCTTGGTGCCAACGCGAGAGGCCAGCTCGGGAGCCGGGGTAGCACTCGGAACTGGCACATCATCTCCTTTGCAGACTCCTCCTGAGACTAACATCTTTGCGCTACATTATGTCCCGGAGGACCAAGTGGGAGCGAGCAAAGAGGCGTTAATCCAGCTGGAGGTGATGAGCGAGTGATTGAAGACGGCGTACGACGCAAGCGAGGCGTTGAAGAAGAATGTCCGAGTAAGTACTCTTGTAAGTGCCTTTCTCAGTCGGAACTTTTATTTTTGTTTTGTGAGGATTTATATCCGAGTACACCCACTGGGTGTGTTTGAGTTCCAGTGTGGGCGCGCTGAGCGCACCCACTGGATGTAGTCCCCGAGACTGCCGTCGACTGGAGCAGTCGGCGGGAGTCTTAGAGTCCGAATGAATGTAATGTTCAATCCATCTGTTAAGTCTGGACCATTTGTTTTTGATTTTCCAGTGGGGGCGCGCTGAGCGCACCCACTGGGTGTAGTCCTCGAGGCTACCGTCGACTGAAGTAGTCGACGGGAGTCTTAGAGTCCGAGTCAAAATTTTGACCAATATCTTTTGCTTTAAATCTTGTTTGCAGTCTGTTTGTTTGCAGTCCGAGAGAACAATGATGGTCCTGTCCATCTTAGAGTCCGAGTGTGGAGGATGTCCCACTCGAGACAGTTTGTGACTTAGGCGACGCGGGGTCGCAGCTAAGCCCCCGAGTGTGGGTGTGGCCCGCTCTCAGAGTCGTTCGTGAGAACAATGATGGTCATGTCCATCTTAGTAATGATGGTCCTGTCCATCTTAGAGTCCGAGTGTGGAGGATGTCCCACTCGAGACAGTTTGTGGCTTAGGCGACGCAGGATCGCAGCTAAGCCCCCGAGTGTGGGTGTGGCCCGCACTCGGAGTCGTTCGTGAGAACAATGATGGTCCTGTCCATCTTAGTAATGATGGTCCTGTCCATCTTAGAGTCTGAGTGTGGAGGATGTCCCACTCAAGACAGTTTGTGACTTAGGTGACGCGGGGTCGCAGCTAAGCCCCCGAGTGTGGGTGTGGCCCGCACTCGGAGTCGTTCATGAGAACAATGATGGTCCTGTCCATCTTAGTAATGATGGTCATGGCCATCTTAGAGTCCGAGTGTGGAGGATGTCCCACTCGAGACAGTTTGTGACTTAGGCGACGCGAGATCGCGGCTAAGCCCCCGAGTGTGGGTGTGGCCCGCACTCGGAGTCATTCGTGAGAACAATGATGGTCCTGTCCATCTTAGAGTCCGAGTGTGGAGGATGTCCCACTCGAGACAGTTTGTGACTTAGGCGACACGAGGTCGCAGCTAAGCCCCCGAGTGTGGGTGTGGCCCGCACTCGGAGTCGTTCATAAGAACAATGATGGTCCTGTCCATCTTAGTAATGATGGTCCTGTCCATCTTAGAGTCCGAGTGTGGAGGATGTCCCACTCGAGACAGTTTGTGACTTAGGCGACGCGGGATCGTAGCTAAGCCCCCGAGTGTGGGTGTGGCCCACACTCGGAGTCGTTCGTGAGAACAATGATGGTCCTGTCCATCTTAGAGTCTGAGTGTGGAGGATGCCCCACTCAAGACAGTTTGTTACTTAGGCGAGGCGGGGTCGCAGCTAAGCCCCCGAGTGTGGGCGTGGCCTGCACTCGGAGTCGTTGTTAACTTAGGTGATGCGGAATCGCAGCTAAGTGTTTTACACCCACTGGGGGTGACACAGGACATTGATTCACCGGAGTGACAAGAGTTAAATTTCGACAAAATATAAAGGAACTAAAATTTATTCATCGAGATCACTCGGATTCATTACTGGAATGACAAACTAAAGTAGTTATGTTCTAGGTGTAGAACTTGCGAAGCAGGTCCGCGTTCCAAGTCCAGGGATCTTCTACTTCATCTTCGATATTGTAGAGTCGGTAGGCTCCATTGTGCAAGACTTTGGAGATTGCATACGGCCCCTGCCACGGAGGCGCTAGCTTGTGGGGTTTTTGCTGATCCAGTCGGAGGACAAGGTCTCCTTCCTGAAAAGCTCGGTCCTGGACGTGTCTGTCATGGTAACGCCTCAGATCTTGCTGATAGAGCGTCGATCTGATGAGGGCCAGCTCTCTCTATTCCTCTAAAAGGTCAAGGCCATCTTGCCGTGCGGCTTCAGCTTCAGCTTCATCATAGAGTTCCACTCGGGGGGAATTGTGATGAAGATCACTCGGCAGCACAGTCTCTGATCCGTACACCATGAAGAAAGACGTGCGTTTCGTAGAGTAGTTTGGGGTTGTCCGAATGCCCCATAAGACAGAAGGCAATTCTTCAACCCAGGCTCCAGCAGCATACTTCAGGTCTCTCATCAATCGGGGCTTCAGACCTTGCAGAATCATTCCGTTTGTGCGTTCTGCCTGTCCATTCGACTGCGGGTGAGCCACTGAGGCATAATTTACCCGAGTGTCTTGAGAGAAACATAATTCACGGAACTCTTCCGAGTCGAAGTTCTTCCCATTATCCGTGATAATATCATGCGGCATGCCAAATCTGAAGATGATCTGTCGAATGAAACTGACGGCAGTGCCTACATCCAAGCTCTTGATGGGCTTCGCTTTGACCCATTTGGTGAACTTGTCAACTGCCACGAGCAGGTGTGTGAATCCACTCGACCCAGTCCGCAGGGGACCGGCCATATCGAGGCCCCAAACCGCGAACGGCCAGGTGATCAGAATCGTCTTAAGCGCGGACGCAGGCTTGTGGGACTTATTCTTGTAGAACTGACACCCTACGCATAGGTCCACCAGGTCCCTTGCTGCTTCATTGGCTCGGGGCCAATAAAAACCCGCTCGGAAAGCCTTAGTGACCAAAGCCCGAGAGGACGCATGGTGGCCGCAAGTTCCCGAGTGGATTTCATGTAAGATTTGCAGCCCTTCCTCTGGGGAAATGCATTTTTGGGTGACTCCCGTGGTGCTTTTCTTGTATAACTGGTCTCCCATAACTTCAAATGACTTGGATCGACGGACGATCCGACGGGCTTCTTCTTCATCTTCGGGGAGTTCTTGCCTGAGCAACTATGCCAAATAGGGTTGAGTCCACTCGGGAGTAATTACCGGCATCTCGTGGACCAGATCCACTATAGCCGGAACTTCAACCTCAGTCGGATCAGACGGACCGACTGCTTGCGGGGGCTCCTCTGTGAAAGGATCTTCTACAATTGTTGGGGCACGCGGATGCTCAAGGAATGTGTCTTTCCGGACCGCTCGCCGAGTGGACCCAATCTTTGCCAGGTCATCTGCTGCCTGATTCTTTACGCGAGGAATGTGATGCAGTTCTAGACCTTCAAAATTCTTCTCCAGCTTTCTGACCGCGTTGCAGTAACCGGTCATTGCTGGGCTCCGAATGTCCCACTCTTTCATCACTTGGTTGACAACGAGGTCCGATTCGCCGTAGACCATCAGACGACAAATGCCGAGTGATATGGCCATGCGGAGCCCGTACAGGAGGGCTTCGTACTCGGCCTCGTTGTTTGATGAATCGAAATGGATTTGGAGGACATAGTTAAGCCGGTCTCCCTTGGGAGAGACAAGAACCACACCAGCTCCCGAGCCATTGAGCATCTTGGATCCGTCGAAGAACTTGGTCCAGTGTTCGGGAACACTCGGAATTGGCTACTCTTGCTCAATCCACTCGGCCATAAAATCAACCAGTGCCTGGGACTTGATTGCTTTCTTGGCTTCGAACTTGATCTCCAGCGGAAGAAGTTCAATTGCCCACTTTGCCACTCGGCCAGCAGCGTCTCTGTTGTGTAAGATCTCCGATAGGGGAGCGTTGCTGATGACCGTGACCGAATGATCTTGGAAGTAATGAACCACCTTCTTAGTAGTCAGATAAATGCCATAGACCAGCTTTTGGTAGTGCGGGTACCTTTGCTTGGAAGGGGTTAATACTTCTGAGATGTAATATATGGGTCTCTGAACCTTGAATGCCTTTCCTGGCTCTTCGCGTTCTACTGCAAGGACTGTGCTCACCACCTGGCTAGTCGCCGCGATGTACAGGAGTAAAGGTTCCTGGCTGCTCGGAGCAGCTAACACCGGCTGGGTGGAGAGCAATGTCTTGAGTTCTTCGAATGCGGCTTGCGCTTCATTGGTCCACTCGAACTTGTCGGATTTCTTCATTAGTCGGTAGAGAGGGAGTGCATTCTCTCCGAGTCTTGAGATGAATCGGCTTAGAGCCGCAAGGCATCCTGTCAGCCTTTGCACGTCATGTAAGCGCTCTGGTTGCTTCATTCGGACTATAGCGCCGATTTTGTCTGGGTTAGCATCAATCCCTCATTCGGAAACGAGAAATCCGAGTAACTTTCCGGCAGGCACTCCGAACGTGCACTTAGCTGGATTCAGCTTTATCCCGAAGCGCCGTAGGTTCGCGAAGGTATCGGCAAGGTCAGTCGGGAGGTCGGAACCTTTCCTAGACTTGACTACGATATCATCCATGTAAGCCTCCACGTTCTGACTGATCTGCTTTTGCAAGCATTTTTGGATCATGCGCTGGAAAGTAACCCCAGCATTCTTCAGGCCGAATGGCATCGTGACGTAGCAAAAGCACCTGAATGGGGTGATGAAGGCTGTTTTTATTTCATCCAGACCGTACATTCGGATCTGGTGGTACCCGGAGTACGCATCCAGGAACGACAGACGTTCACATCTGGCAGTAGAGTCTACTATCTGATCTATCCGCGGTAAAGGGAAATGATCCTTCGGGCAGGCCCGATTGAGGTGTTTAAAGTCAATACACATTTGGAGTGACTTGTCTTTCTTCGGTACCAAGATGACATTCGCGAGCCACTCGGAGTGGTAAATCTCGCGAATGAACTCGGCGGCGAGGAGCTGAGCTATCTCTTGACCAATCGCCTTGCACTTCTCGACGGAGGATCGGCGCAAGTACTCTTTGAGTGGCTTGGCCTTGGGATCGGTTCGGAGTCGGTGCTCAGCCAGCTCCCTGGGAACACCAGGCATGTCAGACGGCTTCCATGCGAAGATGTCCCAGTTCTCACGGAGGAACTGGATGAGCTCGGCTTCCTATTTATCTCCGAGTGAAGTGGAGATGTTCGTCGGAGCAGCACTTGGGTCACTCGGATGAACATGGACTTGCTTGGTCTCGCCAGCCGACTGGAAGGCTGATTCTGAAGCTGGCCTCTTTGATCTGAGCAGATTAGCCATATCTACTTCCTTCTTGTATCCTTCAAGCTCGACTGCAAGCACTTGTTCGTTGGCAATCTTTGTGCCCAGCTGGAGGCACTCTTCGGCGACCTTCCGGTCACCAGTCACTGTAATCATGCCCTTAGGTCTTGGCATCTTGAGCTTGAGATACACGTAACATTGTCTGGCCATGAAACGTGCGTAGGCTGGCCTACCCAGGATGGCGTGATAAGCACTGCGGAAATCAACCACCTCAAAGGTTAACCTTTCCTTTCGGAAATTCTTCTCGCCTCCGAATACTACGTCCAGAGCGATCTGGCCGAGTGACTCTGCCTTCTTCCCAGGGACGATCCCGTGGAAATGCATGTTGCTCTTGCTCAATCGAGACATTGCGATGACCATAGCCTTGAGCGTGTCAACATATATGATATTAAGCCCGCTGCCTCCGTCCATTAGGACCTTGCGCAGTCGGACGCCACCTACTGCCTGGTCAACGACCAACGCCTGCCTCCCAGGGGTGGCAATGGGAGGCGGATGGTCAGACTGGTCGAAGGTGATAGGCATCTTCGTCCAGTTGAGGTACTTGGGAGCAGTCGGAACTGCCATATTGACCTCCCGATTGATAACTTTCAGCTACCTCTTGCTTTCAACGTCGGCGAAGATCACATTGAGGACTTTGTCGACTTTCGGATACTTGGAAGTATCTTCCTCGTCTTCGACATCGACCCTTTCACACGAGGGTTCAACACCCATCTCCTGCTTGAGCAGGCGACATTCCCGAGTGGTGTGCTTCGGGAGCACAACATTGCCTTCTTCATCTGTCTTGGTGTGAATTTGGCACGGTTGGTCGAGGATGTCGGATTTGTATTCGGGCTTCTTCTTAGGAGTCCACTCTTTCTTATTTTTCTTGGGCTTCGGCTTGCCTTGTCCTTGCCCTTGAACGGCTGCGACCTCCGCCTTGCCGGAGGCGTCAGCCTTCCGCTTCTGATTCTTCCTGGCATTGCCTCCCGATTGAGGGGCGTTGCCGGCTCTCGCTTTGCCGCTACGGAGGCAGTCTTCTTCCTCTCCATTGGCGTACTTGTTCGCGATCTCCATGGCCCGACTGAGGGACAGATCCCCAGACCGACCGAACTTCAAGACCAACTCCCGATACCGAGTGCCTGCCTTGAAGGCGCACATGGCCTGATGTTCGGTGACATTTTCCACGGTGTTGTGCAACGTGGTCCAGCGCTGAATGTACTCTCAGAGAGTTTCATTGTTCTTCTGAACGCAGTGCTGTAGCTCTGTCAATCCACCCGGGCGCTTGTAGGTGCCTTCGAATGTTTTGACGAACACTCGTGCCAAATCTTCCCAACAGTAAATGCAGTTGGCGGGCAATTAATTTAGCCATGCCCGCGCGGACCCTTCCAACATGAGCGGAAGGTGTTTCATGGCAACGAAATCATCGCCGCCGCTGATCTGGACAGCGACTCGATAATCTTCGAGCCAAGTCTCTTGCTTGGATTTTCCATTGAACTTTCCAATTCCGGTTGCCAGTCGATAATTGGGGGGTATTTCCGCCTCTCGGATGTATCTGCTGAAACACCCGAGACCGGTAACTCCCCAACCGCTCGCTCGATCTCTATCATATCTGTTCCGATCAACCACTCGCAGAGTGATGTCAGATCGGGCATCGTAGCCTCTGTGCCGAACAGGGCTCCGCTCGCGGGTTCTCCCGAGTGGGTAGCCTCCATCATATGGACGTTGGCCACGCAGACAGCCCCTCAGAGGGGGGTCCGACTGAAATCGCGGTCATCGTGTCCGCATCCTCCGTACGGGCCTCTCGGATGAGGAGGAGTTTGTGGGTCTTTCCTCGGCGCGAGCGGACTGTGAGCTGACTACACAGTATCTGCCCGAGTAGATTCATTGTGAATGCGCTGATGAGATTGTGATACCTCTGAGTTCTGCTGTAGGGCGGTCTTCAGCAAAGCCTGGATTTGCCGAATGCCCTTGCCTGCCGCCAAATCAGACGACAAGATCGAATTTGCGATCCAAGTGGCCGCGGCCAGATTCAACAAAGGCGTGCGCATCACCGGGATGGTGTACGGACGATCCTTTGTGAACAACTGGCGGCGGCTACGGCTGGAACTGGGAAGTTCTCTTACCGCGCGTTCGTCGAGTGAATGTTGTAGTCTCTCGAGACGCTTGCGTTCAGCCAGGGTGGCTTGGCGAGCAGCCTCCAGGGCTATCTCTTCAGGGGTGTTCCCTGCTATGGGCGTCTGAAGTACCTGGTCGTTCCTACGCCTAATTTCCTCCCGTTGCTCCCAGGTGAGAGGTTGGGGAACGTAGCCGTCGGTGCTGGCGTTGCGGCGGTCGACGTCTTGATCGCGGGTGTCTCCCGCTGAATGCCCCGGAGGAGCTGTGTCTCGGACCGGGCCGGCCATCAAGACCTCCTCCACGTCACCGCTGTTCTCAAGCTCGGCAGCATCGGAGGAATCATCATCCGAAGACGGGAAGAGGAAGTGGACTGACTCGTCGGCTTCGAGTGCAGCCACCTGCCGTCCTGCGGCTTGGGCCGCCACATCGTGCTTGATCCAGCACTGCAGTCATGAGCGCCCGGAGAGCCGGCGACAAGCCGCAAGACGAGTCAAACAAAGTCGGTCGATAGGGTGTAGACGGTTGCCAGAGGAGAACTCTGAACGTCGTCGCGCTAAAGTGCACTGCACCACGGGCGGGCAGTGCCTCAGTGTCCAGCGGTGCCTCCTGCAGCCATGCCGAATCGTCGACGGCAAAGCTGAGGGACCCTAAGAGTATCTCGCCACCGAAGGTGTTCATGATGAACGACAAAATGGAAATTCCACCTGCGCCGGAATTCGCTAGACGCGCTGCCCCACGGTGGGCGCCAACTGTCGTGGGAATGAACCTGACAATAGTACCAGGGGTACGAAAGAAGGGGCGAAGTCTAGCTGCGACTCAAGTGTGCACTCGGTTTGTACGAGTTCAGGCCTCACTCGGAAGTGATAACAGCCCTACGTCTCGATGCCCGGAGGCCTTGGTGTTTGCTTATGTGGTAGAAGATTACAAAGGGTCGGAACCCTTGCCACGGCACCCGGGGGTGGCTTATATAGAGTGCACCACCACCGGCCGAGCGCCATGATTAGGTAATAAATGTCAATGAAGTCTACGTTACGGGAATGGCTGATTAATCCACCATTACTGGTAATGGCGGATTAACTCATAATGTGTGACTAATCGAATTCCACTGACGCTATGTCTACCTGGTCGCCCGAGCTTCCATCTATCTGAATGTCGTCGTGTAGTCTGAGTGAAATGAGTCATCCGAGTGAACGACTATATTCATCCGAATGAGTCTCTGCCCAGGGGCTTTAAAGACATTGAAGGGCCATTGGTGGGCCTCAGATGTCAGGTCTATGACCCTACCCAGGCTAGGCATCCTCATCACGGTGGATCTCAGGTAGGGGGTCCCGAACTATGAATCTAGGATCGATGGTTAATAGGGGACGAAGGAGACGATGTTTACCCAGGTTCGGGCCCTCGTGAGGAGGTAAAACCCTATGTCCTGCTTGATTGTATTGATGAGTATGATGGTTACAGAGTTGATCTACCTCGAGATCAAATGAGCTAACCCTAGATGAGTTGACTTGTCCCTCTACGAACTAAGTCCCTTGGTTTATATAGACACCAGGGGTACCTAGGGTTACACATGGTAGATTTCCATCCGGGCGTAGATACGCCCGTTATCTCTCTCTAGTCTTGGAGGTCACACCAAGTCTTCGGGTCCTTTCCTTCCGAACACGGGATTGTCCTGTAATTCGGCCTTCTAGTAATTGCCACAGAGCGGCCCACCGAAGGTGAACCAGCGGTCCGAGGACCCCTTAGTCCCGGACTCCCTCAGTAGCCCCCGAACTTGCCTCCAACGCCGAGGCAACCCGTATTCGGCAGCTTCGTTCGCCGAGGGTCTTCGGCTTGCGAGGCGAGTTCTCTTATTCTCTGATTCGTCGGACGATAACCTGGCCACGAAAAAAATCTTCAACTGCCGGAAATGACACGGGCCCGCAACATTAATTTCCCTGCCCAAGGTTCGATGAAACCCCTCGATTCTTGTGCACCAATAGAAGGCAGGTATCCCAACAATTTTTATGGAACTGCCCTCAACAAGTCGAGGGACAAACGCCTATTTCTAGCAAGTTAAACTTGTCGTAGGCAACGCTTCTTCCCCCTTCGCCTCCAAGAGACTCTAGCATCAACGCGCTTGGAGATATGGCGAGCGCCCCAGGTTCTTCCTCGCGTCCTCATGGCCCCCTTCCAGGTGACTGGGCAAGCTGTTCCGTTTCCCTCCTCCAGCTACGCGATCTTGAGACACAGGGATATCTCCCTGCTTCGGATCTGGCACCTACTCGTGCGGGATTGACCTCCGCGAACGGCGTGGCTTTTGCGGAGAACTTCCCCGCTCCCCGCCAGGACGAGAGGGTATGCTTCACCTCCTTCCTCCTACGAGGCCTGGGTTTCCCCATTCACCCCTTCTTGAGGGGTCTATTGGAGTTCTACGGGATCCAACTCCACAACCTCACCCCCGGGTCCATCCTGCACATCTCGGGCTTCGTCGCCCTCTGCGAGATGTTTCTAGGCTGCGAGCCCCACTTCGATTTATGGAGAAAGTATATCTGCCTCGTCCCTCGCACTCGGGGAGGTGCAATCCGGGAAGTGGGTGGAGCCGAAGTATGGCGTATAGCCGGGACGGGGTATCTCGTCGGGACCCCGAAGAAGGAATCCGAAGAGTGGGCTTCAGAGTGGTTTTACATCGAGGACGTCCCCTTATTCGACCCAGCTCGAAGGGGTCTGCCCGAATACTCCGAGGCTCCTTTAAAGAAGCGATTCAATTGGCGCCAGGGGAGCTCTTCCCAAGAGGAGAGCGCCGAGGTAAAGTGCCTAGCTGCCCTGGTGAAGCTGCTAGGTCACAGCAAGCTAACCATCATCGACGTGATGGTTTCTGCCATTACCCGTTGTGTACAACCTCTGCAACAGAGGATCCATCCCCTGTTGTGCTACAATGGGACGAGTGACACGACCCGTTCCCAACGACAAGGGCCTACCGACCAGGTAGCGTTGGCGACCATATTAGCCGATCTCTTCAAAGGAGAAAAGGAAGACTTTGCTCGCCTGAAGATCAGGGAAGGCTACCCCATTGAGTGGGTAAGTCCATTCACACTCCCCTAGCTCGGACCACTAATTTTTGATTTAACTGATCGGAACTATGTGTCTATCCGAACAACAATGGAGGTGTTGGGTCGAGACAGTTAGATGTCCCGCCCCATGGCCGAAGGATTATTCTCGTAGCGACGACCCCAGATTTCATGATGATCCGGAGGTTTCAATTGAATTTGAGGACGGGACCTTTTACCAGAGGAGTGTCGATGAGTCCAAGGTGGCCCCTCAGGCTGATCACCCCGGATCGCTCCCTTCCTCCACGACCAGCAAAAAGAAGGCTTCTTCTCGGAAAAGGCATGCGCCTCCCGTCATTCCGATCTCATCGACCTCTGTCCCCAAGGGTCGCCGGTCTACGCGCCGGACATCCTCGGAGGCTACCCCGACAAGGTCCATGCCAAACAGCGGCAAGACTCCCGAGCAAGAGACTACGGTGGGAGTCGCACCGACCGCTCCCCCTACCAAGAGGTACTTAATCTCGCAATCTGATCTTTGTTTTTATCCGTTCCAAACACTCACAGTCTCTGACTGACATACTCAGGAGGCGAGTAGAACCACCTCCATCCGAGGATATTGAGAAGGCGCCGGACAGTCCTGGACCAAGGTCTTGGGCACACGCCGAAGTGGATGCGAGAGGTCCTGTCACTGGCCAACCTCCCGAGGACTCGGGGGATGTCTCGGTTACCAATTCCGAGGTTGAGAGTGCAATGAATCATCGACGGCAGAGGGAGTCACTGCGTCACTGAGGGAGTCCTGGACTAAGGGGTCCTCGGGCCGCCGGCCTATCTCTCACAGGCCGGCTTAGTGGGCCGCTCTCTGATTGTCAAGGGAATGGCCGGATAGGCGGTGACCCCGTATTCTAGAAGGAAACCTCTGAAGATGGGGCGTGGACTCCAAGTTAAGATGAGAAGATCGGCGTCTCTATTTCCGTCTGGAAGCTTACCATGCGTAAACCCTAGGTACCCCTGGTGTCTATATAAACCGGAGGGTTTAGATTGTAGAGGGCAGACAAGCTCATCTAGGGTTTTGGCTACTTGATCTCGAGGTAGATCGACTCTGTAATACTCATACACATCAATACAATCAAGCAGGACGTAGGGTTTTACCTCCATAGGAGGGCCCGAACCTGGGTAAACACCGTCTCCTTCGTCTCCTGTAACCCCTCGATCCTAATCTCGCAGCTCGGGACCCCCTACCCGAGATCCGCCGGTTTTGACATCGACATTGGTGCTTTCATTGAGAGTTCCGCTGTGGGATCACAAGAGGAATTGATGGCTCGCCTGATCCTTAGCGATGAAGTCTGTAACGGGGACTCCTTCGCCCCTGGACAGTTTCTCGCTTTCGGCAGCATCGCGCTGCACGCTGATCTGACTGGCCGCCTTGGTCGGATCGGGATTGTTGCCCCCGATCAAGAGATCAGGTTCGGGAACCTAGAGTTCCCCGTAGACCCCCGGGGCGACCTTTCATTCGCCGGGTTCGCAGCTTCATCTGACGAGCCCGAAGTCCCCGAAGACTTAACTTCGGGTCTCCTCCTCGACTCCGCCCTCGGGTCTATCCCTGCCGATGACCTGGCTCCTAGTCCAGATCTGTTTATAGTACCTGAGGGCCGGGGGTCGGCCCCTGCCGAACACACTCTTTGCACGGACACATCGGAGGTCAACTCCGGAAGTCCTAGGCAGATTGATCCGGTCGAGCTCTTAGTGCTAAACGAGGCACTGGATCGGATCCTAACAATAAAGACCACAGACTACCCGACCTCGACCCATGCTCAGATCGGTCTGGAGGCGGGTCATTGGGAATTTTTCGACCCACCCACCACCCACTTGGTAGCCACCATCGAGGATTTAACCGATATGCTGGACTACGCCTCCGAGGAGGCAGAAGACATGAAGGAAGAGGACGGTGCCCCCGCCCCCGTCAACACTGGGCGGTGGACTACCACCTCCACTTACGTCGTCTACGTAATAGACACCCCCGATGATAAGGGCAATTGCACCCCTCAGAACAATGGCGATAAATCCGGAGAGGCGCCGTCAAGGCGCAGGAAATAGCGCAAGCGATCTAAGGCACACAAGGGAAGGGAAGCCATTGTAGGCACCGGGGAAAACAATACCCCAGAAGACCTCGGCGACCCCGAAGTACCTGAACAGCCACTGGAGGACCAGGAAAAGCCCGAAGATCGGCACGACACCGAGGATCCTAATGATTCCAAGGACGATAACTTCCTCCCCCCCGAGGAGGAGGATGGCCTGGAAGCCGATGACTTCACCGTCCCTGATAATCCTATGGATCAGGAACGGTTCAGGCAGCAGCTTCTAGCCACCGCCCAAAGCCTGAAGGCAAAACAACAGCAGCTCAAAGCCGAACAAGACACCATCAATGATAGATGGACGAGGGTCTTGGCAGCCGAAGAAGGGTACAGTTCCGATCTACCGGACCAACCCAAGAGCTACCCTCGCCAGCGGCTGCTGCCACAGTTCGATGACGAGGCCTTCGAAACATCGCCTCCCAGGCATACTCCGTACGACCGACCCGACCACCCTCCCCGAGGACGGGATAGAATGGCCGGCAAGGCCGAGTACAGGCCTGAAGCACCCCGCAGGAGAGGAAAAGAACCAGCGGGGCATGATGACAGGTACGACTTATGACAGGACCTGGACTATAGAGCAGTCCACACAAGATCCATCTATAGATCTAGAGGGTACCCCCCCCCCCCGCTAGACGGGACGGATACCGGTCTTGGCCCGACCGCCACAATAGAGGTCGGGAACAATACCGAACCCGGCCTACCGCCGATCGTAGGCAGGACATAGCTCGGGTCAGAGGCACTGCCCACCCACTGTGCTTCACAGACGAGGTGATGCAGCATCAGTTCCCTGAAGGGTTTAAACCCGTTAACATAGAGCAATATGACGGGACAACAGACCCAGCCGTGTGGATTGAGGACTTCCTCCTTCACATTCATATGGCATGAGGAGATGACCTCCACGCCATCAAGTATCTGCCCCTAAAACTTAAGGGGCCAGCTCGATACTGGTTAAAAAGTCTCCCCGAAAACTCCATCGTGAGCTGGGAAGAGCTCGAGGATGCTTTCCGATCTAACTTCCAGGGCACTTATGTCCGACCTCCGGACTCCTCTGACCTGAGCAATGTTGTCCAGAAAGCAGGAGAATCGGCTCGGCAGTTCTGGAATCGGTTCTTGACCAAGAAAAACCAGATCGTTGACTGCCCGGACGCCGAGGCAATAGCCTCTTTTAGACATAATATCCGGGACGAATGGCTAGCTCGTCAGCTCGGCCAGGACAAGCCGAGGACAATGTCCGCCCTCACCTCACTAATGACCTGCTTTTGCGTGGGTGAGGATAACAGGCTAGCTCGACGCAGCCATAACCCTGAAGACCCCGGCACCTCTGAAGTCCGGGATGGAAATGGAAAACCACGATGCAACAAAAACAAACGCCGCCACAGCAACGGCAATGCCGAGGACATGGCCGTCAATGCCGGCTTCCGCAACCCAAAATCCGGACAGCGGAAGAAACCCTCTAAAGGAAATAAAGACTGACCTACCACGCTAGACAAAATTATGGATAGGCCCTGCCAGATCCACGGCACTCATGACAAGCCCGCTAACCACACCAACCATAATTGTTGGGTATTCAAGCAAGCTGGCAAACTCGCAGCCGAGGAGCAAAGCAAGAGCCCACGCAGCGAGGACGATGACGAGCCCCGCGGTCCAAGCAAGGGAGGGCAAAAGCAGTTCCCTCCAGAGGTGAAAACCGTGAATATGATATATGCCACTCATATACCAAAGAAGGAGAGGAAGCGTGCCCTTCGGGAGGTCTACGCCGTGGAGCCCGTAGCCCCGAAGTATAACCCATGGTCGGCTTGCCCGATCACTTTCGACCGACGGGATCATCCGACCAGTATCCGTCACGAGGGTTTGGCAGCCCTCGTACTAGACCCAATTATCGAAGGAGGAAGTAGGAAGGAGGAAGTAGCCTTAATCTGATTTACTCAGACACGGTGAAAAAGATGGGTATAGATCCGTCAAGGATCAAACCTAGCAGCACTACCTTTAAAGAAGTGATTCCAGGCGTCGAAGCCCGCTGCTCGGGCACCGTAAATCTGGAAGTGGTGTTCGGCTCGCCCGACAACTTCCGCAGTGAAGACTTGATCTTCGACATTGTCCCTTTTCACAGCAGTTATCACGCCCTTCTTGGCTGCACAACATTTGCTCGCTTTAACGCCGTCCCCCATTACGCGTACCTGAAGCTCAAGATGCCCGGACCCAGGGGGGTCATTACTATCAACGGCAACACAGAGCGCTCTATCCGAACCGAGGAGCATACAGCGGCCTTGGCAGCGAATTCCAGTGCGGCGACGATAGGCCGACGCCCAAATCAGCCATAAAGGCACGTCGTGATAGCAAACGAGTTCGGCCTCAACCCAAACTTCCGAAACCACCTTCCGCCAAGCAAAAATAGGGATACGCCCCCCGCAGCACAGCCCTAGTTCCTACAATGTGTGTGCCAAGAAGGCACAACTTTGTGCTCAAAATACCATGGGCAGCCATGGGGACCCATGATCAAAGGGTAAGTGTTCGGCTGGACCGAACTACTGCCAACACACGTCTTCGAACAAACTACAGGTACCATCTAGGACCTGCCAAGCGTAAAGCCCATTCACACCATGGCGACTTCTCAAGATCTTCTTCCAATGGTCCATTCACCGATAGCATTTACCTTTAAGGGAACGAAACCCCCTCAGGGGCAAAGGAGTAGACAGGCGACTGGGCACATCGAGGACGTCAAGCCACCCATCGAAGACCCCGGGTAAAGCCTCTCCTTTGTATACCTTATTTTTTCCAAAAAACCTGTAACAGTTGCTTCAGCATTTTGAGTTGTAAGAATTCATCTGAAATAAAGAGCATCCTTTATGGCCTCCTTGTAGTATTTTATACTCTGTTCTCTACTCGCTACCGCCCATAGCAAAAAAGTTGTTCGGTACATACTACGATGCGACCGGCTAATAGACCGGGGGCTCGAATATAAAAATCGCCCCAAGCATCACCTCGACACTACTATTTATGTGTTTGGCGTCTCGGAAGTTGCTTTATATGAATTGGTTCCGAATTATGTCTTGGGTCAATGGTTAGGTTGCCCGGCTCCTGTGCTTGCCCTCTTATGTTCCGCTCGTTTGGCTAAAAGGGTAAAGGGAGAACCACTACGATTGTGCTTCCGGCTCGCCTGGTCAAGCACCTCAGTGGAGAAAGCCAAAAACCGACTGTCATAATAAGCGAGAACCGGTCTGCAATCTGAGCATAAGTGTCAAACTAAAAATTGATAGAGGTTATTCCGTGTTATACGAGGGGTTTGTACTATTGCAAACCATGTGATGCTGGTGTCAACCTCGGTGTACTCGAATATCACAAAACACTGGGGGCTCGTCATCAGCCCCTGCATTCAAGCTCCTCCGGCTAATTGAAAGCACTAAAGCATTATAGTCCGATTGCCTTGTTCCCCTCGCACTACCGCACTCGGGCACCGATACTTCGGCTAAGGGTCACAGTGCGGAGGCAGAAACACCTCCTGTAGTATCTACATGGGGGCTGAAGCCGACGACTCGCAACTTTCAGATAAAACGGCCACACATGAGTCAAAATAATACAAAGCTTAAAAGACATGATAAATCATGCAACCGCATTATAAAGCGGAACAGTCATCGGATACATGACAGAACATTTACTCATAAATTACATCTTTCGGGCATTGAGCTTCTATCGCCCGAGCACCGTCCATCACGGCGGAAAAGTATTTTTTGGGGCGCCTGTGCTCCTTCCCAGGGGGTGGAGGCGCGGTGGCCATCTCGGTTGGCTTGAGCCCCGGCAGGTGCACCATGGTCCTTGCAAAGGCCACCTGAGCTCCCTCGATGCAGGCAGAACGCTTCAAAGCATCAATCCGAGGCCCAACGTCGCACAGTTTCTGCACCAAGCCGAAGTAACTGCTCGGCATCGGCTCTGCAGGCTAGAGCCGGATGCAGAGGTCCCTCATGACCGGCTCCGCCATCCTGTGCAGCTCCATCAACTGTTTCATCTGCTTGCTCAGGAGCGGAGGGTGCTCGGGAGCTTGAAATTGAGCCCAAAACAGCCATTGCTCAACATCCCCATCCCGGGAGGCGAAGTGTTTGTTCACGTCCGCCGCACTCTTCGGGAGGTCCGCAAAGGCGCCTGAGGAATGCCACACCCGGGTGAGCAAGGCAAACCTGTTACCACCAAAGGCACATTGCAGTAAGTACGGCTTACCATCCGTGATCGCCCTGACTTGGCGGAGTTCTTCTTCAAAGAACCGCCTATCAACACGCTCCGATTTGAGCTTAGATTTCTGCATGGATAGCTCGACGGCCTGGTCTCTGTTCTTCTGCTCAAGGGCCTCACACTTTGTGCTGGCATCCTTGAGCTCCAGCTGCACCTCCACCACCCGGGCTTCATGCTTGTCGTTCATGGTTTTTAATGCCAACAGGTCGGCTGCCGCCCGTTCGGCCGCCGCCTTCTCATCTGCGGCCTCCTGCTTCGCCTTGGCCAACTCGGCCTTGAGGTTCTCGACCTCCGCAGCCGCAGTTGTGGTAATAATAAGTAAATACAAACTTTTGGATAATCCGACTATCTCAATCAATGAGGATAGACAATAGCCCGAATGGTACAATTCGGACTCACCTTGCGTCTCGTCGAATCTCTTGTTCAGACGATCGAGCTCCTCATCGGAGCTCTTGAGCTTCCGGTTTAGCTAGGCAAGCTCCATTGCGTTGGCGGCCGCCGCCGATGACGAGGCCTACAAAACAAACTATGTGCATTAAAACTCCCGGGCCATCGGATTCCGTCCCCTCCGCTAAGTACTCTTCGGAGCTCTTAGAATAATAAAGGGCAAAGGATGCGTTGAGCATCGTTACCAATGTTCGGACGTTTGACCCCCGGGTGGGTTTTTTCAAACTCACCCAGGGCTCGGGGGCTACTACACTTATAAGGATTGTATAAAATAGGCAAATTAACTTTTTCAAAGGAAAATAATATTACGTGGCTCACCTGGAAGCCCGTCAAGAGACCGTTGAAGGCCTCTTTCAGTCCGCTATCTATGGACTGAATGCCTTGCAAAACCGCACCCATAAGGGCACGGTGATCCTCGGCGATGGAGGAGCTGGATAAAGCTTCCTCCATATGCGCCGACCATCCAGTCATGGGCGGCACTAGTGGGGGTCCGCCAGCCCTCCCTCTTGTTGGAGAGTGGGCGGGCTGCTCCGGAGGCATAGATCGCTCCGGAGATTTCTTCGGAGAAGAACGGACCGGACTCCGTTCCCCCTCTTTAGTTGCCAGGAGATGTTCTTCCTCTTGGTCTTCGGCGGCCGAGGTGTTAACCTCAGCCATAACTTCGTCGCCCCCGCCGTTGGTGTTCGGCTCAGAAGGAGCTTGGCGCGACAACACCTCCGCGGCCTCCTTCGAGGCCTCTGGAGGCGTCGGATGCGACGCAGTCCCGCTTTCCACCAGGTCGGCGGGCAGGGGCTCCCCGTCTGAGAGTTGGTCGGTGGGGAGATTGCGCGGTGGGCTACAAATCGAAATACGTTCACCCATTTTAGCATTAAAAATCTATGCAAGTAACCCAGAAGGTCTTCGGATTCATACCTCTAGGCTGGGGGCTTAACCCTGGGGTTTGATAACCCACAAGTATAGGGGATCGCAACAGTTTTCGAGGGTAGAGTATTCAGCCCAAATTTATTGATTCGACACAAGGGGAGCCAAAGAATATTCTCAAGTATTAGCAGCTGAGTTGTCAATTCAACCACACCTGAAAGACTTAATATCTGCAGCAAAATATTTAGTAGCAAAGTAGTATGGAAGTAACGGTAACGATGGCAAAAGTGACAGTAGCAGTTTTGTAGTGATTGTAACAGTAGCAACGGAAAAAGTAACTTAGCAAAGATCAATATGTGAAAAGCTCGTAGGCAATGGATCCGTGATGGATAATTATGTCGGATGGCATTCATCATGCAACAGTTATAACCTAGGGTGACACAGAACTAGCTTCACTTCATCAATGTAATGTAGGCATGTATTCCGTATATAGTCATACGTGCTTATGGAAAAGAACTTGCATGACATCTTCTGTCCTACCCTCCCGTGGCAGCGGGGTCCTAATGGAAACTAAGGGATATTAAGGCCTCCTTTTAATAGAGAACCGGACCAAAGCATTAGCACTTAGTGAATACATGAACTCCTCAAACTATGGTAATCACCGGAAAGAATCCCAATTATTGTCACCTTGGGGTATGCGGATCATAACACATAATAGGTGTCTACAACTTGCAAGATAGGATCAAGAACACATATATATTCATGGAAACATAACAAGTTCAGATCTGAAATCATGGCACTCGGGCCCTAGTGACAAGCATTAAGCATAGCAAAGTCATAGCAACATCAATCTCAGAACATAGTGGATACTAGGGATCAAACCCTAACAAAACTAACTCGATTACATGGTAAATCTCATCCAACCCATCACCGTCCAGCAAGCCTACGATGGAATTACTCATGCACGGCGGTGAGCATCATGAAATTGGTGATGGAGGATGGTTGGTGATGACGACGGTGTCGATTTCCCCTCTCTGGTGCCCAAAACGGACTCCAGATCTGCCCTCCCGAGGAAGAACAGGAGGTGGCAGCGACTTCGTATCGTGAAATGCAATGAAATCTTCTCCTCTATTTTTTCTCCATGGATGTGAATATATAGAGTTGGAATTAGGGTCGGAGGAGGTCTGTGGGACCCACAAGCCGCCAGGGCGCGCCCTAGGGGGGGGGCGCCCCCTGGCTTGTGGCCAATGGCTGGACCCCCTCTGGTTGATTCTTTCACCAATATTTTTCATTAATTCCAAAAATATTCTCCGTAAATTTTCAGGTCAATCCGAGAACTTTTATTTCTGCACAAAAATAACACCAAGGCAATTCTGCTGAAAACAGCATCAGTCCGGGTTAGTTCCATTCAAATCATGCAAATTAGAGTCCAAAACAAGGGCAAAAGAGTTTGGAAAAGTAGATACGATGGAGACGTATCAACTCCCCCAAGCTTAACCCATTGCTTGTCCTCAAGCAATTCAGTTGACAAACTGAAAGATACAAAGAAAAACTTTTACAAACTCTGTTTGATCTTGTTGTTGCAAATATGTATAGCCAACGTTCAGGCTTTCAACAAAGATTATGAACTAACCATATTCACAATAACATTTAGGTCTCACATTTACTCATATCAATGGCATAATCAGCTAGCGAGCAATAATAATAAGTCTCGGATGACAACACTTTTTCAAAACAATCATGATATGATATAACAAAATGGTATCTCGCTAGCCCTTTCTGAGACCGCAAAACATAAATGCAGAGCACCCCTAAAGATCAAGGACTGACTAGACATTGTAATTCATGGTAAAAGAGATCTAGTCACAGTCATACTCAATATCAATTAATAACAATGCATACAAATGACAGTAGGGCTCTCTAACTGGTGCTTTGTATAAGAGGATGATGACTCAGCAATAAAGTAAATAGATAGGCCCTTCGCAGAGGGAAACAGGGATTTGCAGAGGTGCCAGAGCTCAAGCTTTTAAAACAGAGATGAATAAAATTTTGAGCGGTATGCTTTCATTGTCAACATAACAACCAAGAGATCTCGGTATCTTCCATGCTAGATACATTATAGGCGGTTCCCAAACAGAATGATAAAGTTTTTACTCCCCCTCCACCAATCAAACACACTCCACGGCTAGCCGAATCCACGGGTACCGTCCAGACAAACAACGATCCTAGGGGAGTTTTGTTTCATTATATTTTGATTTGATTTTTTAGCATGGAACTGGGCATCCCGATTACCAGCCACTTTCTCGTGAATGACAAGTGAATAAACACTCATCGTGAGAATAACCCACCTAACATGGAAGATACTGACAGCCCCTAGTCACTATATGAGCGATTCGGGCATACAAAACGTAATATTATTTGAAGGTTTAGAGTTTGGCACATGCAAATTTACTTGGAACGGCAAGTAAATACCGCATATAGGTAGGTATGTTGGACTCATATGGAACAACTTTGGGTTTAAGGAAGTGGATGCACAAGCAGTATTCCCGCTTAGTACAAGTGAAGGCTAGCAAGAGACTGGGAAGCGACCAACTAGAGAGCGACAACAGTCATAAACATGCATTGAGATTAACCAACATTGAATGCAAGCATGAGTAGGATATAAATCACCATGAACATAAATATCGTGGAGGCTATGTTGATTTTGTTTCAACTACATGCGTGAACATGTGCCAAGTCAAGCCACTTGAATCATTCAAAGGAGGATACCATCCTATCATACTACATCACAACCATTTTAAAATGCATGTTGGCACTCAAGACAAACCATTAAACACTCTTAGCTAATTAAGCATGGCATGAGTAACTATAATCTCTAATTTTCATTGCAAACATGTTTCATCCATAATGAGTTGAATCCAGAACGATGAGCTAATCATATTTACAAAAACAAAATAGGTCGAGTTCGTACCAGCTTTTCTCCATCTCAATCACTTCATCATATATCGTCATTATTGCCTTTCACTTGCACGACCGAACGGTGTGAATAATAATAAGAGTGCACATGCATTGGACTAAGCTGGAATCTGCAAACAATTATTTAAAGAAGAAGACAAGGTAATATGGGCTCTCTGTAAGATAAACAACAATGCATATGAGAGCCACTCAACATTTTCATCGTGGTCTTCTCCTCTCGACCCAAAGAAAAGAATTTCAAAACAAGAACGAGAAAAACTATTTACACGGGAAAGCTCCCAACAAGCAAAAGAAGAACGAGAAATATTTTTGGGTTTTCTTTTAATACTACAACTAAACATACTAGAAAGTAAAACTAGAGCTAATTTTTTTTTCTTAAGGTTTTTCTAACACACAAGAAGAAAGCGAGAAAAAGATATAAACTAACATGGATAATGCAATGAAAAAGTATGAACACCGACAACTGGAATGAGTGTGTGAACATGAATGTAATGTCGGTGAGAAATACATACTCCCCCAAGCTTAGGCTTTTGGCCTAAGTTGGTCTATGGCCACGGCTGGCCTGGTGGATACCCAAAGTTATAGTCGGGTTCGTACTGGGACGCGGCAGCTACTGCTTGAAGGGCTGCAGCATGGAGGCGAGCGGCCTCCACCTCTCTCTCATACTCGTTCGCCTACTCTCTAGTTATAAAATATCTCCGTTTTACCTGAAAGTTAAAGAAAGCAGGAGCAGGAAGGGTAATATGGACAGCACGCTGCCTGTCAAAGATTAGTCGGTAAAGGAGGGACTGTTCGTTCCTCTCAAGAAACTGGTAGCATACCATAGCATTATAATCAAGAAAAGCAGGTGGTAACTCAATATCATTCCCCCTTATGGGTACCCCAAGATAATTAGCTAACCGGGTAGCATAAATCCCACCAAAGAAATCTCCATCCTTAGCATTAAGATGTAACCTCCTGGCAATAGTAGCCCCCAAGTTATATCGTTTATCAACCATTACCGCACACTTGAGGATACTAAGATCTGATGCACAAAGGTGGCAATGATTATGTTTACCATTAATGCATCTACCTATAAAGAGAGCAAAATAGTGTATGGCAAGAAAATGAATGCTCCCTATGGTAGCTTGTGTGATATTTCTAGTCTCTCCCTCGGTGATGCTAGCAAGAAAATCGTTAAATTCAGTTTTGCGAGGCTCACTATGAATGCCCCATTGTTGGATTTTGCATGCATCATTAAAATCTTCTAGGTCCATGGCATATGATTTATCATAAAGATCAAACAGGACAGAATGAGTATTGCGCTGGGATGTAAATTTAAATCTTCGCACAAATGAATCAGTGAGGTGATAGTACCGCTGACACTTATCTGACACGAAATCCTCAAGGCCAGCATTTTGTACGTATGCATAAAATTCATCCTTGAAACCTGCATGAACCATGAATTGATCCAACGGCCATTCGCAAGGCCGTACTTGAGCTTCTCTTGGTGGTTCAAGGTCCAGCTGTAACAGCCCAAGAGCATTCCTTGCCATTTGTAATATATTTTCATGTGGACCTTCATGTTTTGCCTTTGTGGCTTGCTTATCAATATATTGTGCTTCATGTCATTTAGAATCATGGCATCATATCTTTCATCATCATCTCTTGTATGCATGATGTTGTTGTGCCTTGTTATGGTGTGGTGTTGTGTGTGAGTGTGTGATGAGGTGTTTGTGCTAGGAGGCTTGTGTTGTGTGGGTGTGCAACTAGTTGAGAAGACCTCTCCTCTACTTTTTCTCAAAAACTATCCCCACCTCTCTTTTCAAATAGTTGCTCATGTGGTTTTCCACTTGATAATTAATTGCTTAAAAAATGTTGCTTCTCTCCAAAATATTCTGTTGTGCATGTTAAGATAGCTCTGTTTCCAATTTGAAAATTATTGTCTTTCTATATCTTGCAAAAACAGATTCCAATTTTAAATATATGTGAATGATTTATTTGTTCTAAAAATGCCAACTCCATTTTTTATAAACAGAGCACATTTTTGAGAGTCCAAATATATTTTTATTTCATTTAGCAAATCATCTCTCTTTTCTCTGGGTTTTTGTTTTGCTTCTGTTTCATTTAATAGAAAAACCCTTCATTTCCTGTGAGAGAGTCAGCCAGCCTCCTGGGCTGCCTGGCCTCCCGCAGGCCCAGTAGCACGCAGTAGCGTAGCCCAGCAGCCCGAGCGACGACAGCGTCATCGTCCTCCTCTGTACGGCAATCATCCAGAGCGCCACGTCCCCGGCATCGATGATTTGATGGCCGTCGGTGACCCCTAGCCCCTTTATATTGCGTCCCCCGCGTAGCCCTCGCTCCCCGCGTCCCATTCCTCCCATCCTCTCACATCGCTGCCGCTCAGGTAGGTCACCCTGCGAACGCCGTCGCCCTGCCCGCCATGCTCCGGCTGAGCGCGAGCTCGAGCTCGGGGTAGCTTCTCAGCCTCGTCTCCGGCCTCCCTGTCCGTGTGGATCGAAGCCCGGGAGTCCCTGCGTCTTCTTCCTCTACGCACGCAATGCCATCGACGCCGAAGCTTCGACCCCGTCATCATCTTCTTCCCTGAGCTCGGATCCGAGGAGCACCGGAGTTCCATGGGTTCTGGCCTCGTCTCCGTCCCGTCTCCGTCCGCCTCTCCATGCCATAGGTAGTTGAGGTAGATCCTTCTCCCTCCCTGATCTTCCTCGTAGGCAGTAGCGTCTTGCGCTTGTCGCTAGGTCATCGCCGTTCGCGCGCTCCCGTTGCTCTGGCCAAGCGTGCAGTTTTGTTCTTCCCGGAGTAGTGGAGGTAGTAGCAGGGGCTCGTGTGCTCTGCCCAGCCCCTTCAGTGCATTCCCCGCGCGCGTTCTAGCCTTCCCGCAGCCCAGCACAGCCTTGCTTCGCCCCGGGATCGAGCAGTGGCTTCCGCCATGAGCAGAGAGCTTGAGCTCGTCCTGCCTCGCGTTGTGGTCGCCCTAGCTCCGCGTAGATGATAGAATGGGGTGCCCTGTCATTTCCGCAGCCCCGCCGCAGGTCCTCAGCTCCGGTGGTCGCCGGAGGGGCTCGCCGGCGTCGTCTCCATCTTCCCTGCCTGAAGGGAGAAGAAGAGCCGGCCCTGTTGTTTTATGTTTCTTAGCGAGCCCCCTCTGGGCAGATGCCCCCGCCTAGCCCAGTGGTCGCCCCTCGCTGTGTTGACCAGGAGGTCCAGGGTTCGATCCCCCCCGGGCCTTTTATTTTTTCTGAGTGGATTTCCTGTGTGTGTGTGTGTGTGCTCCTGTGTATGTGTGTGTGACAGGTGGGCCAGTGGGTCCACCCTGTCATACTCAGGAGGGGCCTGGTGCCTATGCCGGTGGGACCCCCTCCCTTTTCTTTATTTATTTCTTTGTTTTTCTTCTATGGTTTTTTTTTCTGTTTTGGGAAATAGTCCATATCAGGTCATTGCCATATTTGGTTATGTCCAAATAAGGGAATAAGTGACTTATAAGTGCTAGTGTTAAATTTTGAATTAGATTTTGGATAATTTATTGACACAAACATGTGGGTATGATATATGATTTCGGGGTAGAATTTCCCAAGGAATCCAATGGTGCCATTTGTTTTGTCATTTGGGCAAGTTTGCAAAATATAATTTTTGTCCCAACATGTCATTTTGTCATTTTCATATGATTTAACCTATGCAACATATGTGAAACTTGTCAGCATGAATATGCTAGTGTTTTATGGGTACTAGGCCCTGGTATTTTTGTTTGGCATGATAAGCTTGTGGATAAGTGGGTTTCTTGCTGTTAACATGCTAAGATAATAACACTTGTTTTATGTCTAAAATTTTGCTAAGTGTTGAATGCTGTTATTTTCTTGCCATGTTTAGAGGATGGTTCCCATGAATGTAGTGTTCCTTGAGTTTGGGGCCTTAACATGTTTTGTTGAGCTCTTCATGCTCTACCCAATTGTGCACAGGACTTGAGCATTAAGCCCTTGCATCATATTTGAAACCTGCTGTCAAGTTGCTATTCGGTTAACATGTGTCCAGTTTTGCCCATGCTAAATTTGTCTAAGTCTGAGAATCTGTAGTTATTTTCATGCCATGTTTAGGGGATGCTACCATGTGATCTGTGATGTTTTAGCTCATGCTCAGTGCTAGTGTTTTGTTGTAGATGATGCCCTCTATAACCCTGTTAATTTTCATGCCATGAAATGCCCTCTAGCATATATAAATAATGTTGTCAATATGCCATCTGGTTAACTCAGATTCTATAAAACTGGAATTTTCACTAAGTCCCTAAAAACTGCTTCAACATGCCATCTTGTGAGTTTCATTGCTATTGATCCATGCTTCCTTTCAAGGTTGTGTAGTTGGATGATTTGTTAAGCATGCTGTATAGTTTCTATACATGCTTTGGTTGTGGTTTGGAACTTGCTGTAGCTCTTGTTATGTGTGTTGCAAAATGCCATGTTGCTGTTTGTGGACAGATTGTGTGTTTGAATGTTTTGTGACTTGTGAAAGCTATACTCCATTGTTTTGCATGATCTTTAGCTCTATTCTTGCTAGATTTTCTTTTCCTATCCAATGGCATCCTTGGAATACCAAGGAATAGCCCATGGCCTCCCTCATCTTGAGTTTTATCTCCGTTATGTTCGTACCTTGCCGTGAGTGTTCCGTGAGCTACGTTACTCCGTTTGCAACGTTCTACATCTGCATTTGCATCGATTTCGCATGAAGCATTCATATTTGCCATGATCATGCATGTTCAAATAACTAAACTTGAGGTTCTGTCCAGAATACTAAAGAACTTAATAAGTGCATGAGAAACATGACTAGCTTAGGTTTGCCATGTTAAATACTTCAAATGGATCATGCATCATCTTGTTTGTGCGTTGCACCTTGTTTGTATGTTTATTTGGTGCTGTTTCTCTTTGGGTAGACGCGAGTGTTGAGCCTGAGTACGAGGAACCAGGAGAGTACAACTACGAGGACCCAGCTCTTTGTCCCTCTGAAGAACCAACAGGCAAGATGATCATACCCGGATCCCGACACTATTTTTGCCTTGCTAGATGTCTCGCTTTTACCGTTATGTTTTCCGTTACCTACCCCTTAAACTATCAGCCTCCCAAATTGCCATGAAAGCCTCTAACCCCCCCCCCCCCCCACTACCTAGCAAACCTTGATTGGCTATGTTACTGCTGCTCAGCCCTTATCTTATAGCGTTGCTAGTTGCAGGTGCAAGCTTTCCATGTGTCAACATGGATTTTCTTTATATCACTCTATTTATTGTTATTTAAATTAATGCACATATATATCTGGCAACGGTGGAAGGCTTGGCCTTTTGCTCAGTGTTTTGTTCCGCTTTTGCCGCACTAGTTCCGAGTACCGGTGTTATATTCCATATTTTGCGCTCCTAACATGCTCGGGGTTGTTATGGGGACCCCCTTGACCATTCGTTTTAGATTAAAACTTGTCTGGCAAGACCCAACTTTGGTACTACATTTGCTAAACAACTTAATAAAATTGCATAGGGCATAGCTACCCCGTGGATAATTAATCAACAACCCGGGCCAGTGCTCCTCATGAGTGTTGGTCCAAACTAGAGCCGTGTGCGGGGCCAACCCGGGGCAACTCGGGAGATTCTAGCGGGCCACTGTACGCTGTGCTTATCCGGTCGTGTCCTGAGAACGAGATACGCGGCTCCTATCGGGTTCGTCGACACGTCGGGCGGTCTTGCTGGACTTGTTTTACCTTTCTCGAATGTCTTGCGCGAGGAATTCCAATTTTTCTTCAGGCTATCTCGAGGTTGTGGTTTTCCAGTGGAATTGCCTAGGAAGATCACGAGATTCGTGGTCGAGGTTATTCCCGCGGCATGTGGTTAGTTTGTGATGGATGAGTTGGAGCACCCCTGCAGGGTTAAATCTTTCGGAAAGCCGTGCCCGCGGTTACGTGGCAACTTGGAAATTTGTTTAACACCCGGTTATAGTAAACTTGAAGTAAACTCAAATAAAATACACCAACTGTGTGCGTAACCGTGACTGTCTCTGCTCGTGAACATGAACCGAGAGAGAACACGGTGGGGTTATGATTGACGTAAGTAGGTGTTCAGGATCACTTAGTGATCATGCTAGTTCATGTCCGTCTTACGTAGACCACCAGATTTACATTCATGTTCTCGTAAGTTAGCCACCAAATACATGCTTAGGTGCTTGCTGCAGCCTCACCACTTAACCAATTCCTTACCCAATGGCTTACATAGTTTTGGTACCCGGGTTATGAGATTGCTGAGTCCCTGTGGCTCACAGATTACAACAATACAGGTGCAGGTGTTGATGAGAACGTGCCAGAAGATGTGACTCAGCTCCAGTGGGAGTACGACGAAGAGAGTAGACGTATGTATGTTACTTATCCAGACGAGTAGGGAGCTTCGTGGTGGTGATCCTGGGATAGCAAGACAGTTTTACATTTGCTCCTTTTATCGTTTGATTTCGTCCGTAGCCGGACCCTGCCTTCTGAATGATGTATGAATAAATTTGTGTGAACTTGTAAGATAGCTTGTGGCGAGTGTAAGCCAACTCATATACTCATCTCTTCCTACATGTATTGCAATGTTTTACTGTACTTGCGAACGACGAGATGCGCTTCTATCCCCGTCGAGGCCACAAGCCTTAATAGGGATAGGCCGCATCTTGGGCGTGACAAGTTGGTAATCAGAGCCATACCGACCATAGGAGCCCCTTGCTTGATCGAACTTGGCCGAGTCGAGTCTGGTGAAAAACTATTTTGAGTCTAGTTATATTGGAGAGTAGGTTTCTTTTACTCCTCTTCTATACTCTGGTGAGGTATTCGACTTAGGAATTTTAATTCTACTACTCTTCTCGCTCAAAAGTTTTTTTTTTAGGATCACGCTGGTATTTCGGAAACTATATGATGCCGATGTGAAGGGATTCTGTCTTGGTGCCTCCTGATATCGAGGAGTAGAGCTCCGAGGGATTTTTGCACATCGTTATCATTCAGTTTCCTTAGTATCTCAGGACGAAGGATGTTCGAAATTGCTTCAATACTTTTCGCGGCGAGATAAGGCTGGAGTCACCTAGTACTGGGGAGGCGTCCGGGGTACTGCCATGTTTAGTATCATTGTGTTTACGAGTGTCTGAGGTAGACGAGTTTGCGGAGTTTCTTGAATTATGGTGTGGAAGGTTGCGGGTGTAGTTGTAGCTGATTACCTTGGGTACGTTCCTGGGTCCGCAACCCGAATCGCATAAACAAGAAAGACTTCGGAAATTCTTAGGTGGGAATTCCAGTAGTTCTTAGGATCATCTTCCGACAGATGTATAATGGTTGTACATTTGTTCCGAGCAACCTTAGCTCAATACTTGTTATGTTATTTCAAGTGGCTTCATGATCTTATGGTGTTATCAAGATCCTGCAGAAAGCGTTCTTACTATTTGCAGTTAGAATGCAATTGATGATATTCTGTTGCAATTTCTTTCAAGCCGTTGATTTAGCTTATTTCAATCATCTTATCAATGGTTTGCTGATTATTCTGTCCATCTTCAGGATGGCTCCGGCAACTCGTGGGAACCCAAGTCGTGAGGGGGAGCAGTCTGATCCTCCACCACCCCCACCACCACCTCCACCTCCGGAGGCTTGGCAAGCAGTGATGGCCGCAACCAATGCGAATACCCAGATGTTGCTCAGGTTGCTGCAGGAAAGAGAGCAGGGACATCAAGGTCATCAAGGAAATTTTCAGAATCAGCCTCAGTTCGCAACTCTGAACCAGTTCCTCGCAAATCAGCCCAAGTCCTTCACCTGTTGTGAGCAGCCTCTCGATGCAGACGATTGGCTCCATGACATGAACACGCATTTTGAGTGCAGCAATGTCAGACCTGCGGACTATGTCAAGTTCGCGACTTTCCAGCTCAAGGGTCAGGCAGCAGTACAAGGATTCCAGAGGTGATCGTGCAATTACTTGGGATGATTTCTGTCGTGACTTCAGAGCTCATCATATCCCGACGAGCTTTGTCGAGGAGATGCGTGAGAAGTTCAGGAATTTGAAGCAGGGGAGCAAGTCTGTCTATCAGTATAACATCGAGTTCCAGAATCTGGCCCGCTATGCTAAGCAAGATGTTCCCGATGAGAAGTCAATGATTTACCAGTTCAGAAGTGGTCTCAAGGATGAACTTCAGCCAGGTCTAGTCCTGCAAGAGCCTCGTGAGTTTGATCAGTTCTACAACATGGCTCTAAAGGTCGAGGCATCTCAGCTCAGGTTGGAGAATTCCAGGAAGCGATCCAGGGAATCCAACTCTTCTTCTTCCAGCTCTCAGATTGTTCCTAGGCAGCAGAAGTATTGGGTTCCTCCTCCTCCTCCGTTTCGTCCCCCTCAGCAGCAGAGGCAGCACGGTGGTCGTGGTCCTTCCCACCCACCCAACTCAAGTTTTCAGCAGAGGCCTTAGGCACCCAAGTCAGCAAATGCTCCTCCTCCAGGCAACTTCCGTTCGCTCTCAGAGGTTACTTGTCACAAGTGTGGTCAGAAGGGCCATTACTCCAACAAGTGCAACAACCAGCGGCGTCTTCCGCCTCCTCCTCCTATCAGGCCCCCAGGCAGTACTATGGTGAAGCATAATCCCAAGTCAGTCAAAGTGAACATGGTCAATGCAGCTGAAGCAGAGGATTCTTCTCAAGTGATTATGGGTAATCTCTTGGTTAATTCTATTCCCGCAAAAGTTTTGTTTGACACTGGTGCGTCGCATTGTTTTATGTCTCGCCCGTTCTTTGCTATGCACGAGTTCTCTTGTCAAGATCTGCTTAGATCTGTATCAGTTGTCTCTCCTGGGAAATTAATGAATTCCAACTGCATTGTTCCGGATGTCTCTATCAAGATGGGCAATTATTCTTTTCTGGCCTCTCCAATTGTTCTCGGCAAGTCTGATATTGATCTCATTCCAGGCATGGATTTTCTTGCTATGAACAAGGCTTACATTGATTGCAAAGCCAAAGAAGTCCAATTGACTCATCCTTCTGAAGATGTGATCATTTTTGCTGCTCGCGAGGACACGATTCGTCTATTTTCTCTAAATGAGAAGGGTGAGATTTCTGCCATTTCTCAAATCCCCGTTGTCTCGGAGTATGAAGATGTCTTTCCAGAAGAGTTGCCAGGAATGCCTCCTCACAGGCCCGTGGAGTTTGTGATTGAACTCGAGCCTGGAACTGAACCGGTGTGCAAGCGTCCTTATAAGCTTGGCCCCGAAGAGCTGAAAGAATTGAAGAAAAAGCTAGATGAACAAGAGCGTCTGGGTCTGATCAGACCAAGTTCTTCACCTTAGGGTTGTGGTGTTCTGTTTGTCAAGAAGAAGGATGGCACAGACCGACTATGTGTCGATTACCGTCCATTGAACAAGAAGACAATCAGGAACAAGTATCCGCTTCCCAACATCAATGAGTTGTTTGAGCAATTGAAAGGTGCCAAGGTTTTCTCGAAGTTAGATCTCCATATGGGCTATCACCAAATCCGTATTCGTGAAGAAGATATTCCAAAGACTGCTTTCAGGACGAGTTTTGGCTCTTATGAGTACACCGTCATGTCTTTTGGTCTAGCAAATGCGCCTCCAACCTTCTCCAGAATGATGAACTTCATATTCTCTCCTTTCAAGAATGAGCCCGTCTAGTTGTATTTGGATGATATTCTCGTGTTCTCGGAGACTGAAGAAGAGCATGCAGAGCATCTCAGGCTTGTGCTTGACAAGCTAAGAGAACATCGGTTTTATGCTAAGTTCTCCAAGTGTGAGTTTTGGCTCAATGAAGTGGTGTACCTTGGGCAAGTCATCTCTGCCGAGGGCATTAAAGTGCACCTTGAGAAAGTTGAGGCAATTGTGAAGTGGGAGCCTCCTCAGAATGTCAAGCAGCTTCGTAGCTTCCTCGGCCTTGCAAGCTATTGCAGAAGATTCATTGAGAACTTCTCTCAAATTGCTAAGCCTCTGTCCAACCTCCTTCAGAAGAATGTCAAGTTTGTGTGGTCTCCTGAGTGTGATGTGGCGTTCAATACACTCAAACAGAAGCTGACTTCAGCCCCAGTTCTTGTTCCTCCCGAGCAATCCAAGCCTTTCCAAGTATTTTGTGATGCTTCTCTCCAAGGTCTCGGTGGCGTTCTCATGCAAGATAAGAAAGTTGTGGCTTATACCTCGCGGCAGCTGAAGCCTAGCGAGAAGAACTACCCCACTCATGATCTTGAGCTGGCGGCAGTTGTGCATGCTCCGATGATGTGGAGACATCTACTGTTGGGAAGACCAGTTGAGGTGTTCACCGACCACAAGAGCTTGAAGTACATTTTCACCCAACCCAATCTCAATCTCCGGCAGTCACGTTGGGTAGAAATGATCTAGGACTTCAATCCAAGCATTGAATATACTCCGGGAAAAGCAAATGTCATTGCAGACGCGCTGAGCAGGAAGGCGTACTGCAACAATCTTATTCTCAAGCCTCTTCAACCCCGAGCTTTGTGAAGCATTCCGCAAGCTCAATCTCCAAATTGTTCCTCAAGGTTTTCTTGCCAATCTTCAAGTCTCTCCGACTCTAGAAGATCAGATTCACCAAGCTCAGCTTCTTGATGCTATGGTGAAGAAAGTGAAGAAAGGTGTGGCCAAGAGCATTCCAAAGTATAAGTGCTTCCGTGTTGATGACAAAGATACCTTGTTTTTCGAGGACCGTCTGGTGGTTCCAAAAGGTGATCTTAGAAAGGTTATCATGGATGAAGCACATAATTCCCTCCTCTCAATTCATCCAGGAAGTTCCAAAATGTATCAGGACCTCAAGCAAACCTTCTGGTGGACTCGTATGATACGTGAGATTGCTCAGTTTGTGAACGAGTGTGATGTTTGTCGCAGAGTGAAGGCGGAACATCAACGTCCAGCAGGTCTCCTTCAGCCTTTGCCTATTCCAGAGTGGAAATTCGATCATGTTGAAATGGATTTCGTCACTGGGTTTCCTAAGTCCAAGAGAGGGAATGGTGCCATCTTCGTGGTCATCGACAAGCTCACCAAAGTTGCCCACTTCCTTCCGGTCAAAGAATCTATCTCGGCAGCTCAGCTAGCAGAGCTGTACACGTCAAGGATAGTTTCTTTGCACGGTGTTCCTAAGCTCATATCCTCAGATCGTGGAAGCATCTTCACTTCCAAGTTTTGGGATTCCTTCCAGACTGCAATGGGGACCAATCTCCGTTTCAGCACAGCTTTCCATCCTCAGACTAGTGGTCAAGTTGAGAGAGTCAATCAAATCCTCGAAGATATGCTCAGAGCTTGTGTGATTTCTTTTGGCATGAAGTGGGAAGATTGTCTCCCGTTTGCTGAGTTCTCATACAACAATAGCTTCCAAGCAAGTTCCGGCAAACGGAATATCCCTAACACTATGGTTATATTTTATCTTAATACTTTTCTCGTAGTTGCGGATGCTTGTGAGGGGGTTAATCATAAGTGGGAGGTTTGTTCAAGTAAGAACATCACCCAAGCACCGGTCCACCCACATATCAAATTATCAAATTAGCGAACGCAAATCAAACCAACATGATAAAAGTGACTAGATGAAATTCCCGTGTACCCTCAAGAACACTTTGCCTATTATAAGAGACTGTTCTGGCATGTCCTTTGCCCCAAAAGGATTGGGCTACCTTGCTGCACTTTATTTACCATTACTGTTACTTGCTCGTTACCAATTATCTTGCTATCAAACTATCTGTTACCTACAATTTCAGTGCTTACAGAAATTACCTTGCTGAAAACCGCTTGTCATTTCCTTTTGCTCCTCGTTGGGTTCGACACTCTTACTTATCGAAAGGGCTACGATTGACCCCTATACTTGTGGGTCATCATGCATGCATATATATACCCATGAACCCATCCCACCATCTCGAAATGGGGGTGGGGGTGGGGGCATACGTATACTATACACATTCTGATCGATCCTCTTTGTAAGTCGACTTACAGTTTCTGAGGCAAGTGACACCAAAGTTCCATTGGGTACTAACTAAACAAACACTTAATTACATATATACATATGTGTGGGCCTCATGCAATCATTGTTTTGTCAAACACTACTCTCTCACATGGTCATCGGCGTCACACGGCTCATCCATGTCCACGTGGGCCGTCATTTTGACCAGCGGCAGTAGAGATGTTAATTTGACCAAGGTGGATTTTTTCTTTTGATAAGTGTTATTGTACGTAGTTGATATATGCATTGATTTCTAACCAAAATTCGAACGCATCGTACACACTGAATCCCTCCTATTGGCTTGAAGTGTGGGCATGGGGCTATATATGGGTCGTTAAGCTCAGTACGGGGGCATTCTGGTCCGGGAGACACATGCGGCGGCGAAAGTTGTGCGTTTGGTATTTGAAAACATTGCTGAACACTTTCATACATATGTGCCTAGGGCCATGCATGCGCTAGTGTTGTCTAAGGACACTCCTTCGTGTGGTTATGGACGACATGCTAATTTGTGGACCCGCGTGGTCTGTCACTTAAACCGACGCATACTACGGGTTAATTTGACCAAGGTAGATATAGTCTTCTCGTTATTTGTTACGATATAGTTCATGGTGAGATCCAGACAGAAGTTTGAGCGCATACATATACATGTGTGTGTGTGTGTGTGTGTGTGTGCACAGATGAATCGTCGACCCTCCCACTTAAATCGGCGCATATATACTATGGGTCCTTTACCTCTGTACTTGTACTTTCTTGTTTGTGAGGATGTATGTGTGCATGTGTCACATAAAAGTTGTGTCTATTTGATATTTAAACATCCCACACCACTTTCATACATACGCCCTGTGGACATAGCTTGAAGTGGAAATGATGTGTTGTTATGGACGACACACACCATCCGCGTGTCCATGTGGCATATCACTTTAATTAGTTGGCATCAAGAGGGTAATATACTATACATCACATATATATGCCCTCTCGATCGATGACTCCAAGTCGGTAGGGGAAGGGGGTGGGTACGTAATTTGACCAAGCTATAGCTATAGGTATTAATTTGTTTCTGTTAGGATATATGTACATATATAGGTTGTGCTGTTGATATGCCCTCTCTGCGTCTCAAAGCATGTGTGTGGGTGGGGTGGGGTGGGGGAGGGGGGGCGGGCAACACAATAGTACATATACACGAAACCTATTCGTGAGGTTAGGTACTACGTACTGTTCGACTTCTCAAAGGCATATGTGCCACATCAAAAAGTTATGCACGCATGGTATCGAAATATCACACCACCTTAATTAATTAGTTGAGCCACACACAGGTGGTTGCGGTCCCACCCATCTCGTGAAGTTTCCGAGACGCGCCCATCAGTGGGCCCGCACAGTCTACCCTGAGAACTAAAACACGGGGGAGGGGGTGATCATGATGGATTTCTATTGGTTTTGTGTTACGGTTGGATGAAATTGCAGTCCTAGTATAAGTGCGTACGTTCATATATATATATATATATATATATATATATATATATATATATATATATATATATATATATATATATATATATATATTGTAGCTACCATCCCTCTCGCCGACTAGAAGTGGGGGGGGCATAAGCCAACATTACCGTGTGCTCCGCGAGGCATTGTGTGTCACATGAAAGTTGTGCATTCCATATTTGAACACCACAATAACTTTTCCATACATACATTTGGTCTACACACAGGTGTGTTTGTGCTATGACCCTTGATTTATTGCGTTTTGTTTCCAATGTTGTTATATAAATGGCAGATGAGTCTTTTTTGAAACTTAAATAACAGATGAGTCGAACGAGACAACTGTGTGCGATTGTGTAGGCAGTAGATACGGTTCCCGCATGCTAACTGTGTGCCACGCCCTTGGTTTTCACGTAACTACAGTGCACCTTTGCACCAACCCGCCTAGAGAAATCTTAAAAAAAATAGCTACCCACCTTGATCAATTGAAAAATTGATGGTTCCGCGGGGTTTTCTCTTTGAATTGCGCACATGCATTATATTCGGGCCGTGTGCGATGTTTGTTCCTCCGGCGCCACTTCCAATAATTTTCAGTTGTCCTGGCTTCATTCCCTCCAACTAAAATTTACAGTAGCCGCGGCATTTCCTCAAACACCACATAGGCCCCTCCTACCCCCACCCCCACACAACTCCCTCGCTCGAACCCTAGCTACCTCGTCGTCGCCGCCGCCGCCCCCGACCCCGCTCCGCTTCCACATTCAACCTCTCATACTCTCCCCGTGCAGGTTACCAACCCATCTTCGTACCCTCGCTGCCCTTAATTTCTTAGATGGTGCCTGCTAAACACCCCCTTCCTCACAGATCCACATCCCCCGTCGTTGACCATCGCAGCCTAATCCCATCTACACTTCCAGGGGGTCGAGGAGAGAATGGCCAAAAGGAGGCATATCACGGCCTTTCCGCTGGACAATGCCGAGGTGGCCGTCGAGGCTGCCGGGGAAGCTGACTACGATGACGAGGTGACCGTCGGTACCGTCGAGGAAGCTGACTACGATGACGAGGTGGCCGTCGAGGCCGCTGGGGAAGCTGACTACGATGACGAGGTGGCGTCCGAGGCCGCCGGGAAATCTAATGACTACGAGGCTGTAAGACAGCGAGTTCCCGTATGGATGCATATCGACGCAGCCGGCTATGACATCAAGCTCTTCGACAGTGACGGCTTGTTGCGGGCTATGTCACAAGTTAAGTGGCCCACCCCCGACCCCTTGGTTTCAACCCCCGTCGACCTCATGCAAGGCCCAGTCGCTGATCTCCTGTGCTTCGCTATCAAGAATGCCTTCCTTCATTGCCTTTGAGCCCCTTTTGTCATTTCTGAAGGACACGTTCTATGGCGGTGGCTCGGCATCGTCAGATGCCAAGTCAGACCTCATCGATGACGCCGACACTGACAAGGGCACCCTATCCGTCTCTTCCAAGGGGAAAGAGCCCATCCGTGACATCAGGGATGGCACCCTGCATCCGTGCTCTTCCAAAGGGAAGGAGCCCATCTGTGACAACAGGGAGCACAACCAGAATCTGTGCTCTTCTAATGGGAATGAGCCCATCTGTGACATGTGAGGAAACCCATGTCATGTTAAATTATTTCACTCATGCTAAATGTATGTACTCTGTAGTTGAATTTCATCAATACTTGTCAACAGCCATATATGGTTCCTATTAAACCTGGTGTAGTTAACACGTGCATTATTTATTTCAGTTCTTTCGCATGTGATGTTCAGTTATACAATTTCATGTTTAAGCACCAGCTATATGTTCTATGCAATTTCAACAGTACACTACGAATGACTATTTTTGGTTGCTGTCAAGCCTATTGTAGTGAGCATATGCCTTGTTTAACTTTTTTTCCTAGCTTGGTTGTTTGTAGTGGGCATATGTCCAGATTCAATTGCTATATAGTATGCCTTGTTTATTTCAGTTATTCACATTGTGAAGTTCTATATGTGCAAGTATGTACTTTCCAGTTCAATTTCATCATACCAGTATCAATGGCCATATGTGGTTCCTGTTAAGCCTGGTGTAGTTAACACACCCACTATTTATTTCAGTTATTTCACAATGTGATGTTTAGTTATACAATTTGATGTTTAAGCACCAGCTACATTCTATGCAATTTCAACAGTACCACTATGATGGCTATATTTTGTTGTTGTTCAGCTTGTTGTAGCGAGCACAAGCCTTTCCATTTTTATGTAACAATAACTAGTGTGCTTAAACATGCACAATACCAGTTTGAATGACTATATTTTGTTGTTGTTAAATGCTAAGCCTATTGCAGTTAACACACATCTCCACTTCTTATTTGCTTAACTAGCGTGCTTAAACCTGCACACTGAAGCTATCATTTTGTGATCATGTTGTTTACCATGCATATATTTGGTTGATTTTTAGCCTGTCAGTATTTAACATTCCTTTCGATGTACTTACCCAGGACAATATTGGGAACGACTGTTGTTTTCCATCGAGGTTAGTTTCATCACATGGCTTATATATATACTCCATCCACCCCATAGTATAAGATGTTAATACATCAAATATTTGAGTATTCTGGATGTAATAAGATCTTATATACTGGGACAGGGAATATTGTATTACGTCATTGTGCAATTTCAGTTTACCTTCTAATACTAACTTGTTGCTGTCGGAATCGGGCTCCGCAAAACCCAACAAGGTTCGAACACTGGGGCGTGTGCGAAGATCTCAACCGGCTCAAAGCCTCAAGCCCATCACCCTACGGCCTAGCTGCGTGAAATAAGCGTGAGCGGGGAAGGAGAAGGACTCAGTGATTTAGCCAGGTTGGGGCCACCTTGCGGTGTAAAACCCTACTCCTGCTTTGTGGTGGATTGGCCTCACGAGGAGGCTAAGGATGAACTAGTATAGTGGTTGGGTGGCCTCGCGAGGGCTCTTGGCAGTTATGAACTGGTGTGTCTAACCTGCCTTCTACGATGGGAGCTAGTCCCTATTTATAGGGGCCACGGTCCTCTCCCCTTATCGCACGGGCGGGAAGGGATTCCACAACGATCAAATTTGAAAGGGGACAAGAGGTACATCCTATCCTGACTAAAGGTGGTCTTCGCCTACAAAGCTTCTGGGTGTGACGCAGCGGTGGGCTCGGCGATGACATCCGTCTTGCCGAGCTCGTGGTCTCGGTCCTCTTGCACTGGGAAGGAAACCTTTGGGGGGTCCCTTGGGAACCCGCGTACGTCCTTGTCTCTTTAGCACAAAAGAGGAAACTGTCCTCCTCCTGCGCCCGCTGGCGCCCACCTGGCGGGGCCGTCAGAGCCCACGTCACCCCGGCCTCACGAGGCCAGGTACTTGCATAGGAATCTCCGCTCCTCGGGAGGCAGCCCAGGGGATGCCACTCCTCCGGAGGTCTTGGCGTCGTCCTCCTCGCGAGGCGGGGGCTCTCGCGAAGGCCTTGACTTGAGGGGCTCATTGCGGGGCCGTACCAGGCCGTCGTGGTGGGCCACGCGCTGGGCCGCAAGTAGGCAGGTCTGGGTACCCCCGATCCCAGAATGCCAACAGTAGCCCCCGGACCCAAGGCGTGCCAACCTTGGCTTTGAGATGAAGGCAAGGAGCGAAGGGTGAAGCGCCGCGGGCCCCCAATCACCTGTGGGCCAAGCTCGACGCATGGCGCGCGACGGGGAACGGACACCTCTGCCCCCAATCGCCTCGACAACTGTGCAGGCTGACAAAGTCAGGCGCCCTCTGCAGAGCCATCATTGCTCTTCTTCCCTGCGCCTTGCTCTCTTGCTCAGATCCCCTTTCCACCGCGAGAAACTCCTCCAGGTCTTGGCGCAGCACTGTCCTCCCTCTTGCTCTTCTGCCTCCAGGATCCATCGGATGGCGCCCACCGGGAAGGCGAAGCCCGAGGCTCCAGCCTCGCCCCCTCTTCTCCCTCTCCGGAGCTCATGACATCCACCATCGCCAAAGAGGGGGATCTCTCCTCAGCACTCCCGTTGACTGCGGGAGACTCCAATGAATGGGGGAAGACCTTGATCTAGTGCGGCTCCGCGGAGCGCCGCACCCTGGCGAAGACGGTATACCCCTTCTTTCTCCACAGCGTCTTCTATGGACTCGTCCCACCTTTCTTGGGGTTCTTCTCCGCCATCCTCACGCACTACGGGATCCAAGCTCTCCACCGTCAGCCCAACTCTATCTTGCTCTTGTCGATCTTCGCTTTCTACTGTGAGGCCTTCATAGGCGTGAAGCCTTCTGTGGCCCTCTTCCACCACTACTTTAGCATGAGGCTCCATGACAGCGTGCAGCGGTCGGGGTGCGCCTCCTTCGTCGCGGTCCAGAGCGGCAATGTGCTCCTGAAGGCCGGGAAGAAGGTGGAAGGCTACAGGCACCGCTGGGTCTTCTTGGATGTTCGAGGGGTTGATTCGCATCTGGAGCTCCCGACGAGGCTGCCCGAGAAGACTCTCGGGTGGGCCTCCGCGAAGCTCACCGACCCCCGGGCGACGCCCGTCTTGAAGCGGATCTCCTCGGACATGGATGCCAGGAAGCTGACCGGGGCGATGATGGTGAAGGAGTTCATGACGCAGCGCCTGGTGCCACTCCAGCAGCACTCGAAGCCCAGGCGTCCCACGCCCGGCGCATCTCCAAGACGACGATCCAGCTGGAGGCCATGGAGAGGACCCTTGCCGTTGCCGAGGAGAAGGCAGCCGCGGAGCGCGACGCCTTCCCCTCCCTCGAACTCAAGCTTCGCAAGTCGCTGCGCTCCATCTGCAGGGGAGGATTCTGGGAGCCTTTGGCGACCCCCGAAGCCGGCTACGCAGGGCTCTCCTTCAAGCTTGCTGAGGTGCTCAAAGGCGCTTCCACCAGGGTGGACACCATTTTGGAGGACGAGTGCCGCGATCTTCTTGCCACGCCCACGACGCGGGTCTTCAGCCAGCTCTACCTCCGCGAGCCTGGCTTCAACTTCGATGCGGTGCTCGTCCCGGTTGCTCCTGCATCCCGCGCTGCTGCGGAAGCGGCCGTGAAGGGTCCGGTGGACGCGTTGGTGGAGAAGTTCACCTGCATCGCCACCGCCAAGCCCCCGGCGGCGGAAGCGACCGGTGGTGACGATGGCGGCGGTGACATTGAAGTTGAGCTTGCCGTGGCTGGGATAGTTGGCGATGACGGCCATGGCGATGGGGGCCCCTCCTCCTAGATCTTACCCTGCAACATTTCACTGTGCCTCGCGGAGGTGTGAGACCTCAAATTCGCAAGACATTCAGTGCCAGTAATAATTGCTTGAATTTCCTTGAATTTCGTGCTTTCCTCCGGTGCCTTGTTTCCTTCCCGCTTGCTTTTGTGCTCTGCATCGGCAGGGCCCAATCCCACGCATACCTCGACCGCTGTTGGGGCGTCCGGATCGCTGGGACGAGACCAAGGGGCGAGGGGCTACGTGACCAGTGAGGCCCCTGAGTCGCGATGCTCAGGGGTCCCCCTTGACGTGCGAGCAGCACTGACGAAGGAAACGTGGCGATGCCAGGGTAGATTGGGGGGCGCCTTAGTGCTCTGCATCGGCAGGGCCCAATCCCGCGCATACCTCGACCGCCGTTGGGGCATCCGGATCGCTAGGACGAGACCAAGGGGCGAGGGGCTACGTGACCAGTGAGGCCCCTGAGTCGCGATGCTCAGGGGTCCCCCTTGACGTGCGAGCGGCGCCCGTGAGGTGAGTTCGTACCTTTTCTCGCCAACTTTTACCTGGGAGGGACGCGAGAAGACCAGGTACGAGAACCTGGTGAGGTGGCTCATGCCAGGCCTGTCCTGAGAGTAGCCCCCGGCCAGCCCCCTCGTGCATACATCCCAGGGGAACGCTATGTAACGGGGTTGTGCGAAGAGCCGGGAGGCCATCCTGAGGTTGGTGCAACCGCTAGGGTGCCCTCAGTTGTTTATCCCCCAGCGCGGAGCATGGGGCTTCCACTGGGCGTGGGCATAGTCGTTGAGCGACAGTGTCGTCCGCCAGCGCGGAGCATGGGGCTTCCACTTGGGCGTGGGAAGGGAGCTCTGTGTTAGAGTCGTCGGGCGTGTACAGCCCATTAAGTTCGCACTCGTGGCTTGCACGACTGAACTGGGAGGTGTATCTAGGCACCCATGAGCCAGCGCGGGACTCATGAGGCCCTACCTCAAAGGCGGGTTGCGCCTGAATTTTTATAGCGCAAGGCGCGCTTGTAAGACTTGTGGGGTGGGTAACTTGCGCCGAATGAATATCCGGAGGCCATCGCATGAGAATGCCAGACACCAACGACCCCAGGAGGTGACGTGTGCGGAGCCAGGCCGCTAGACAAAGCTCAGCCATTGGGTTTATCGACGCTACAGGGACAGACCCGAGCACAGACGCCGTGTCCAGTCTTCTCATGCGACAAACCCGAGGAAAGACACCCGGCGCGTGGCTCCGGTGACGGCGAAGCGCCGAACAACGGTTATTGGAACCGGGCCGCGCGCCCTGACTCACCCACACTCGATTAGCTCATGCGAGGACAAGCACCAAGGGCCTCGACGAGGTGACGTACACGGGGCTGGCCCGCAAGACAGAGCTCAGCCGCTTGGATTTATCAACGCTGCAGGGACGGACCCACGCACATACGCCGTGCGAGCCCTTAATCATGAGGCGGTCGAAGGTGGGGTTGTAAGGGCGCGGCGACATTCATGGTGACGAAGCACCGGTCATGCAGTTGGAATACTTAGGAAATTCATTAAATGCAGAATCAGTCTGGTGCATGCGCAAAATGATACAGCTGCAGGGGCATGCCCTAGCAGCTTGAGGATGGTGCAGCCCGAGGGGCGCCCTCAATTGAACAAACCAAAATTCACCTGGCTTTGGCGCTGTTGAAGCGTTGGGGTAGTTGTCGAAGCTGGATCATCACGAGCTTGAGTGCTCCGGAGGCTCGAGGGGCTCGCGAGGGTCTGGGATCTCCGGAAGATCCTTGCGGCGTCGGGCCTCATGAGACGCGAGGGCGGTCTGCATGAGGCGCTGGTACGTAGCGCCCGCGTTCACGAGGCCGAAGGGCATACGGATGTAGCTGCAGGGGAAGCCCCCGCTTCGTGCGACACGCGATGGCCAGAAGAGCTCCTGTGACGAGGCCCTGTTGAGGCCCGGGATGTTGACGCAGACGCGCAGCCTGCCGTCGGGGCCGCCTGCCGCACGGGGCGGTGCAGGGCGATGCTCGCCGCGTGGGGCCTACGCCTCCTGAAGCTCCCTGATCCCGTTGGTGATGAACTCTCTTGCTCCTGTCGCCTCGCGCCTTGCATCTTGCTTGTGGGGGCACATGTCGAAGCGCGCCTCCGGGTGGTGCCTGAGCACCTCCCCCGCCGCATCGGTCAGGTCGGTAGCTTTCCAGGTGGAAGCCCCCGAGCCTGCTCTGAGGGAGGCGCCGGGCGTGCCTTCCTATGCGAGAGGGAGAGGCGCCCCAGCGGCGGACTCAGGGCCTGAGGCGCCAGTGGTGGAGGTCCCAGCCCCCTGGCGGCTCTTGGGGAGGAGCTGCTTCTGCTTCTTGCGGGTGTCCTCGGGAGGCAAGACGTCGCCCTTGTCGTCTGAGTTTTCGGCCGCCGCGGCCTGGTAAGCACGTTCGAGGGAGCAGACTGCATCCTTCTCGTCACAGGCGACCGTGATGACGCCGCTGCACCCTGGCATCTTGAGGACATTGTAGCCATGGTGGACTGCCGCCATGAACTTGGCGAGGGCAGGGTACCCAAGGATGGCGTTGTACGGGAGGCCGATGTGAGCGACGTCGAAGTCGATGAGCTCGGTGCGGTAGTTGTCGCGCCTGCCGAAGGTGTCTGGGAGGCGCACCTGCCCCAGTGGTGTGGTGGAGCCATCAGTCATTCCTGAGAAGGGCTTCGTCGGCATGAGCTGGTCATAGGGCACCTGGAGCATCTCGAAAGTCTCGACAGAGAGAACATTGAGCCCAGCGCCGCCGTCGATGAGGATCTTGGTGACGAGGACATTGCTAATGGTTGGTGTGCAGAGCAAAGGGAGCGCACCTGTGGCGGCTAAGCACTTGAGTTTGTCCTAGGAGTCGAAGGTGATGGCCCACTTTGACCACTTGAGGGGACGCATGGCCTCGAGCTTCGGGAGCGCGGCGTTCACCTCGCGAGAGAACTGCTTGAAGATGCGGTGTGAGGCTGGGGCTTGAGCCTCGCCCAGGATGCAGGCGACCGCACGGGGCTCCTGGAAGCCCCCAGCCCCATCGTCCCACCGGTCGTCTTCGTTCCTCCTTGCTGGCGGTGGCAGCGGAGGGAGGCCGGCCCTGTCCCGAGGACGGGCCTCCCGGGGCTCGTCGCGCCAGGGTCCGTCATGAGGCTCACCACGCCAGCGGTCGTCGCGAGGCTGGTCGCGCCAGTCCTGTCGTGAGTCGCGGTTGTCCCGGCGGCCTCCGCTGCGGCCTCCTCCACGGCCGTAACCACGGCCACCGCGCTCGGGGCGGCGACCAAGGCGCTCGTCACGGAGCTCGCTGAGCTCTTGGCAGTCGCTGGTGCTGTGGGTGTTGGTGTAGTGGAAAATGCAGAACGGGCGGTTGCTCTTGAGAGGTTCTTCCTGGTCTCGACCGCGCTTTGCCTCGGGCTCGGCTGCCAGAACGGTGGGGTTCTTGCGTTTCACCTCCTTGGACTTGGCCTTCTTGTCCTCATGGTTTGCCTCCGGAATCTCACGGAGGGAAAGGCGGTCCGCCTCGGCCTTCGCGCACTTGTTCGCCAGGTTGAACATTTCCAGGGCAGAGCACAGGTCATCGTGGATGGCGAGCTCCTCTCTCATCCTGAGGTCCCTGACGCCATCGGTGAACGCCGAGATGATGGCTTCATCCGACACCTTCGGGATCTTGAGGCGGACGCTCGTGAAACATTGTATGTACTTGTGTAGGGTCTCTCCCTCCTGCTGCTTCATGCGCCGCAGGTCGCTCACCGCTGGGGGGCGGTCCCGGGTGCCCTGGAAGTTGGCGGTGAAACGCTCGTGAAGTTCATCCCAGGAGGAGATCGATTCCTTCGGGAGGTTGAGGAGCCAGGAGCGCGCGCCATCCTTCAGAGCCATGAGGAACCAGTTCGCCATGACCTTATCTCCGCCACCTGCCGCCTCGATGCTCAGCGAGTAGAGCTGAAGGAACTCTGCGGGTTCGGCAGTGCCGTTGTAGCGCGGAGGGAGGTCCGGCTTGAACTTGCTGGGCCAGACGACGCGGCGCAGCTCCGAGGTGAAGGCATGGCAGGCCGCTTCGCTCTCAGGCACAGCATGGACGGGATGAGCCTGGTCTTGATGTCCGTCCGCTGCAACATCCAGCGGCGCACGACCCTAATGCTTGCGCTGCGGCTGACGGAGCGCCCGCCCGTCACCTTGTGGCCGCGGCACCACCTGGCAGCTCGCCTCGTCTCGTGCGCGCACTCGTGCCGCGCATGGCTGGTCGCGGGGGAGCGCTTCACGCCTGGGCTCGAGGTCGGCGCTTTGCAGGGACGGAGGAGGGGGCGCGTCGTGGGCCATGTCGCCCACCTGGAAGGGCTGGGGACGAAGCGAGTGGGAGGGCACCGGGGCCTCGTCAGCGGCGTCGACGAGCTCGGCGATGCGGCCAAGCCAGTCTTCGTAGCGGTCGTTGGTGGGACGGTAACGCAGCAGCTCGTGCGCCATGAGCAGCGTAGTCGGTGCGTTCGCTGGTCCGCGGCGGGAGTGGGAGGATGACGCCATGGCAGGAACAGGGGACGGAGTGGCGGTGTAGCCGTCGCGCTGCACGGAGGGTGGCAGCGACGAGTCCTGCTGCTCTTGAGCAGCCGGGCCGATGGCGGCGTTGGCTACTGGAGAGATGGAGCGGAGCGGGATGCCGCGGCCCTCGGGCACCGTCTGGGCGACGCGAGCGGCCCGGCGCTCGGCACGAACTCGGCGAGCGTCGGCCATGGGAGCGACGGAGTTGAGACGGGGTGAAACCGGAGAAAGATTTCGACACGCCCCTACCTAGCGCGCCAAATGTCGGAATCGTGGCTCCGCAAAACCCAACAAGGTTCGAACACTGGGGCGTGTGTAAAGATCTCAACCAGCTCAAAGCCTTAAGCCCGTCACCCTACGGCCTAGCTGCGTCGAATAAGCGTGAGCGAGGAAGGAGAAGGACTCAGTGATTTACCCAGGTTCGGGCCACCTTGCGGTGTAAAACCCTACTCCTGCTTTGTGGTGGATTGGCCTCATGAGGAGGCTAAGGATGAACTAGTACAGTGGTTGGGTGGCCTCACGAGGGCTCTTGGCAGTGATGAACTGGTGTGTCTAACCTGCCTTCTACGATGGGAGCTAGTCCCTCTTTATAGGGGCCACGGTCCTCTTCCCTTATCGCACAAGCGGGAAGGGATTCCACAACGGCCAAATTTGAAAGGGGACAAGAGGTACATCCTATCCTGACTAAAGGTGGTCTTCGCCTGCAAAGCTTCTGGGTGTGACGCAACGGTGGGCTCGGCAATGACATCCGTCCTGCCGAGCTCGTGGTCTCGGTCCTCTTGCACTGGGAAGGAAACCTTTGGGGGGTCCCTTGGGAACCCGCATAAGTCCTTGTATCTTTAGCACGAAAGAGGAAACTGTCCTCCTCCTATGCCTGCTGGCGCCCGCCTGGCGGGGCCGTCAGAGCCCACGTCACCCCGGCCTCACGAGGCCGGGTACTTGCATAGGAATCTCCGCTCCTCGGGAGGCAGCCCGGGGGGATGCCACTCCTCCGTGAGGTCTTGGCGTCGTCCTCCTCGCGAGGCAGGGGCTCTCGCGAAGGCCTTGACTTGAGGGGCTCGTTGCGAGGCCGTACCGGGCCGTCGTGGTGGGCCATGCGCTGGGCCGCAGGTAGGCAGGTCTGGGTACCCCCGATCCCAGAACGCCGACAGTTGCTTGTAGGTACATATATCACTGGTAAAGATCCGCGTGTCGACCCTTTTTGCGTATGGGGCAGTGAGATATTCATGAACCAGCATCAAGTGAGTAAACTAATAAAGGTTGTTAATAAAATGGGACAAAATATGGAAATGAAACTATTTCTTTACCTGTACCCTTCTTTTTACTGTCCATAATGAGTTGTTAGCTTACAAATTTACAATGTGTGAATCTTTTTTGTTTGTAGTGGTTCTCAAAGAAGTTTACTCATGATTACCTCTCATACTACATGATTGGTGGACGTGCATACGTTAAATTATATCTACCAGGCCACGATGACTACCTAGATGTCCTCATCAAGACAGAGAAGGATGGGCGGTCCGCCATCACAAGGGGCTGGCCTAGAGTCGTACGTGCATTCTGCATGGAGGAGGACACAATATGGGCATTCTGCTTCACCTTGTACAGCTACCAGAATGTCTTTCGCCTCTTTCTTTACCGTATTTAATACAAGTATGCAATTGTGGTTCATCATTCTTTATCTGGTCCTAATGTAATTATTGTTTCTTGATGTAATTCTTGAACATATGTACGTGTGAATGGAATAATGCATTGGTTGTTGAACCTATATCTATATAAGATGGATATGAAAAATGTTATAGCCCGCTTTCAAATTCAAATCCTGTAGCATTTTAAATTGTGGCGATTAAAATAGCAGAAAAATAAGCTCTGTAGGTCATTACACCACACACGGTTTATAAAGCAGAAGTGTATGATATACCTCATAATTCGACATGTTTCAGAGAGAGAAACCGTGTGCGATAATGCACACAATTGCCGTCTGCGACTGTTAAGCAGACCTAAATGTTTTGTGATAGTCTCCTTATCATACACGATTTATAATGTTTAACTGTTTGTTATGTCGTATGCATCCGAGACGAGTACGGCAGTTGGGGCATTTGGGAATCTTGGTATATCGCAAACGACGCGGTAGGAGAAAATGTGTGTGATTGTATCCTTATCATACACACTTTACAATTATGAACTGTTTGCGATTTAGCACACATCGTAAACGGTGCACTACAGAATAGCGTTGGCTATGTTAGTGTGATCTCACACGAGTTGCAAGGATGGGCCGTATGGGAAGTATGCTATATATCAAACAGTTGACCGGTAACTCTCATTTGTGATAGATGTGGACATCCCATACGTTTAGTTTTGCCAAACATTTGTGTTCATTGGTCTTCATAGCCGATGGGTTCTTGGTGTCGTGTGGGATGGACCCCCCCTATCGCCCACACAGGCAAGGCGACAGTTTACAACTGCGTCGCGAAAAGGGGTTAAAAACCGTTTGTTTAGCACGTCGTTGCACCAGTGTTTGTAAGCTAGTGAAGTATGTAGATGAAAGTTGAGTATTGTAAATTTCAAAATAAAATAAAATAAAATAAATGGCAGCAAGGTAATGAAAGCTTTTGTAAATATATAAGTGAATAGACATGGGGGGCGTAGTGTTCTCTAGTGGCATCTCTCATGTAGTAGGCATACGGTGGGTAAACAAATTACTGTTGGGAAATTGATATAAAAGTGCATAGTTATGCAATCTTTATTCATGGCAATGATCATGTGTATATAGGCATCACGTCCATAAACAAATAGGCTAGCTCATGCCTGCACCTATTACTATTACTCCACGTCGAGGGCGCTTATATGCTTGCCTCTCTAAGTATTAAGTTCATGACAAACAGAGTAGTGCTTGGAGAACGATGACATGATGTAGACAAAGAGAATTCAATCAATATGAATTAACCCCATCGTTTTATCCTTAGTGGAAACAACACAAAGACGTATCTTGTCCCCTTCTGTCACTGGGATATAGAAACCCGTCAGGTTGAACCCACTACAGCGCACCCCTCTCACTGAAGAAATATCAATCTAGTTGGCCAAGCAATTTCAATAGATCCGAGAGATTTACGAAGCTATAATAGTCATGCAAATAAGAATCATAATAGAAATCAAAGAAGACTCAAATCTTTTTCATGAATAATCTGAACATAAACCCACAATTCATCGGATCCCAACAAACGCACCGCACAAAGTGATTACATTGAATAGATCACCGCGAAGATGCGGTGAACTTTGTATCGAAGATCAAGAGAGAGAGAGAGAGAGATAGCCATCTAGGTACTAACTACGGACCGGTAGGTCTGTAGGACACTACTCACACATCACCATGGTAGCAGCAAGGTTGATGTAGAGGTCCTCCGTGATCGATCCCCCCTCCGGCAGGGCACCGGAATAGGGCTCCAGATGGGCTCACGGCGGAACAGAGACTTGCGGCGGCGGAAAATGTGTTTCGGGAGGCTCTCTAGGGTTTTTGGGATTTATTAGAATTTATAGGCCAGAGAGGGGCCTCGGGGGCCACCCGAGGGGGAAACACACATCAGGGCGTGGCCACCCCCCTCGACGCGCCCTATTGTGTGCTCCCTCCCTCGTGCAGTCTCATGTCTCCTCTAGAAGCTTCAAGGTCTTCTTTTGGTCCAGAAAAAATCATGAAAAAGTTTCGGGGCAATTGGACTTCGTTTGGTACTTTAAACCTGAAAAGTCAAAAACATGCAGAAAACAACAACTGGCATTGGGCACTAGGCTAATAGATTAGTGCTAAAAAATAATATGAATTGGTAAATAATCACCGAAAAAAGCATCCTAGAATGAAAATATTATAGCATGGAACAATCAAAAAATTTAGATACGTTGGAGACGTATCAGAATCCCCAAGATTAATTCCTGCTCGTCCTCAAGTAGGTAAATGATAAAAACGGAATTTTTCATGTGACATGCTACCCAACATATAATCTATTGCGGGTATGATCATTGATAAACGATGAATTAATAAACATCAACATAGTAATACTTATAAACATAAGCAACATAATCATCAAGTTTCAAAATATAGGATCCTTAAATAATGTTCACCCCCTATTCATTTCATCATATAAGAATAGCATGGTTCCGTCTTCACCACATAAATACAAACGTCAAGCATCACAGTGTCAAGTCAGGCAATTGAGTCGTACTTCTTAACGTGCTTCAGCTTTTTATTACTTACGCAATATATGAGCGTGAACCATGGATATAACATAAAGGTGGAATATAATATGGTGGTAGGTTTCGAAGGGGTAAAAGTGGAGAAGATAGTCTCACATCAACTAGGCGTATCAATGGGCTATGAAGATGCCCATCAATAGATATCAATGCGATGAGTAGGGATTGCCATGCAACGGATGCACTAGAGGTATAAGTGTATGAAAGGTCAAATGAAGCTAAGTGGGTGGGCATCCAACTTGCTTGCTCATGAAGACCTCGGGCATTTAGGAAGCTTGTCATCGGAATATACAAGCCAAGTTCTATAATGAAAAATTCCCACTATCATATGAAAGTGATAAAACAAGAGACTCTCTATATGAAGAACATGGTGCCACTTTGAGGCACAAGTGTGGAAAAGGAGGTAGTAGCATTGTCCCTTCTCTCTTTTCTCTCTTTTATTTTCTTATTTTTTTTCCTTTTTCCTTTTTCCTTTTCCTTCTGTTTCTTTTTTCTCTTTTTTCTTTTTGTTCTCTCTTTTTTTTTCTTTTTTTTGTATGGAGTCTCATCCGACTTGTGGGGGAATCATTGTCTCCATCATCCTTTCCACACTGAGACAGTGCCATAATATTGATGATCATCACACTTTTATTTACTTACAACTCATCATAAAGACTATACTATGACTCTATATGAATGCCTCTGGCAGTCTACCAGGATGTGCAATGATAAGATGTATGAGAAGTGATGAATGATGGCTTTGCCACAAATACTATGTCAGCTTATATGATCATGCAAAGCAATATGACAATGAAAGTACTAGTCAGTGATACTTGTGATTTGCGTTGGGTTTTCCGTGAAGAGGAACGGGTAATTGCAGCACAAAGTGGGTAAGTATTTCCCTCAGTTATGAAACCAAGGTTTATCGAACCAATAGGAATATCAATCCTCAACCGTCTTCAGCGGCTGCACACAAAAGAGCAAACAACTTGCACCCGACACGGGCAAGAGGGTTGTCAATCCCCTTGTTCTCGTTATTTGCAAGCAAATGAGTTGTGTAGATAATTTTAGATAATTGTAAATTGCGAAATAAAATAAAAGACAAATAAAGGCAGCAAGGTAATAGTAGCGTTTGTGAATTTATAAGTGAATAGACCCGGGGGCCATAGTTTTCCCTAGCGGCATCTCTCATGTAGGCAGCATACAGTGGGTAATAAATTACTATTGGGCAATTGATAGAAAAGCGGATAGTTATGCAATTTTGACGGCAATGATCATGTGTATATAGGCATCACGTCCATAAACAAATAGGCCAACTCCTGCCTGCACCGATTACTATTACTCCATCCATCGACCGCTATCCAGCATGCATCTAGAGTATTAAGTAAAACAGAGTAATGCTTGGAGAACAATAACATGATGTAGACAAAGTAAACTCAAACAATATGAATGAACCCCATCATTTTATCCTTAGTAGCAACAACACAAAGACGCATCTTGTCCCCTACTTTGTCACTGGGATATAGAAACTCGCCAGGTTGAACCTACCACAACACACCACTCCCACCGATGAAATATCAATCTACTTGGCCAAAGCATATCAATAGATCGGAGAGCATTACGAAGCTATAATGATCATGCACTTAAGAGATAATATAATTCATAGGCATCTCAAATACTTTTCATGAATAATCTGAACATACACCCACAATTCATCGGATCTGTGGCGTCCCGCCTGATTACCACTGTAGCCAGACGGTCGCCACGCACGCCATCCCAGGAAATCGCTTTGGCATGCGCGTTTACAACAAGTATCATGAACACAGGCATTTCTATTAATGGATATATCAGTCTTACAAGATATATGTTACAAGAGTGATGGCAGCGGAAAAGCTCTATCTAAGGCAGCATGGTCTTGGTGCAGCTCCAATCCACAGGGATCTGACTGGGTTACTCTCCTAGCCTGCGGACGCTCCGGCTCCTCGACGACGGACGACGGATCCTTATGTGAACTTGGCCATGTTAAAGGCTGCTGAGTACTTTTGAATGTACTCGCAAGAAAACCAAACTAACATCTACACCAAGCAATACAATCCATGGCATTCAAGCATGTAATTATTATCTTAACATTATTAACTATCATGACATAGTTATCTAGCAATATTAATCACCATGTTGTAGCAGGGTTATCTAGCAGGATAACTAGTAAAATACAGTAAAGTAAAGTATATCAAGTAAGTAATCCATACTCCGGACATTCTCATGATCCAGTCCGAATTCGATCCAAATCCAATCCAAATCATGTGGTCATCCGACCACTCACCTTATAGCCATCCCATGGCTAACATATCATATCCCTGACATTGTCCGATGTCTATGCATCTGAGACGAGTTCTTCCATCATTACTATCATTATTACGGTTGACCACCTAGTGAGGCCTGGACGGACTGTCCAATACCGTGGATGCGGCTATTCGAATAGATTTTCACTCTGCAGAGGTTGCGCACTTTACCCACACCATGGAGCACCTGGCCTCGTGATCCCATTCGGGTGGACCAGCGTTGCTCCAACGAAACCCGCCTGACCCATGACTCTCCCATCGTACCACCGGCAATCATCCTCCCCCGGAGTCAAGCCCTGGGTGGCCCTTGTGTCACCTCGTGACACCTGCCACCGTCGTGGCCAAACAAAACTGTCCCAAACGGGGACCGCGCGCAAACAAACAACTGGGCCCACAAGGTTATCGCCGCCTACCTGTGAAAATGATACCGGTGAAAGAGCACGCGATCAGACCAAGTCAAGGCCGTCCCATACCGACAAATGTGGCTGCACGGATAAGTCCGGACAGGTGACTCCAGATCAACCGACTAAGTTTAACTTTAGCCATCACTTAGCAAGCATGGTTATGTATCACAACAAGTTGAAGTGGCAACAACTATGCACATAAGTAAACTACATAGCAAACTATGCAAGTAATGTAAACAGTAAGTGCAATCTAACAGAGGTTTAATTGTTTCTATCACAGGCATAATTACTAATTAAACACGCAAGAATAACACAGAGCAATGCTTTAGGGCATATATTAGATGGTCGGCTTGCCTGGGGTGAAGGGATACTCCGGAAAAGAGTGCGGTAGCCTCGCAGGATAATCTGCCAGAAAGGATTCCCTCTCGGAGGGCTGAATGAAGGGTAGGGGCAAAATGGTCATTTTCACAGTGTGTAAACATTATGAAAATGATACCTTCGGGACGGGCTCGACGAACTGAAGACGTGAGCGTTGGTTTCACCTCGATCGGAGTTGCGGCTGAAAAGTTATGGCCGTTCGTTTGTTAGGCAGAGAAACAAATAAAATGTGTTCATTTCTGCTGCTAACTAACGAATGTCCACTTAGAAGATTTGGCCGGCGGGGTTTAAGCAGAAAGCGTATTTCTGGGAATACGCTTTCGCTGAGGAGAAAGCGCACTCCAGGGAAAGCGCCTCCACTTATCAACGTCAGCGGCCGGGTCAACGCTTTCTGTGGCTGACATGCGGGGCCCGCGAGGAGGTGGGGCCTGCCTGGCTGGTCTTCTTTTTCTTCCTCACGAGGGCGCCAGCGGGACAGAGGAGACCGCGCGCTCCGGCGGCCGGCCCGGGCGACTGTAGCCACCTCCGACAGAGCTCGAACCACCGGAGTAACCGGGAGGACGAGGTGCACCCGTATGGACCAGGCACGGACGCCGAGGAGGCTTGGGGAATGGCAGGGCACTGGCCGCGGTGGACTGCAGCTTCGGGCGAGCTCAAGCTCGGGCTCCAGGGCATCGGGAAGAGGGGGAAAGAGGCGAAGAAGCTCCGCCAGACTCCGAGGGCTTCTCAGGCGGGGAAAGAAGGAGGGGAGGAGGCCGACCGTGCTCAAATTTGAGCAGAGGAGTGCGGCGGCCATGGCGGCAATGGCGAGCGAAGAGAGGCTCCGGGGGAGAATTGAGGGGCTGGGGAGGCGCCTAGGAGTGAGGTGAGGAGGCTGGGAGAGGCGTGGGTGCTCGGGAGGCTCTGGTCATGGCTATTTATAGCCGGGTCGAGGCGGATGGATAAGCACGGCCGTCGTGGCGGCCTTAGCTACGCACTGGAGCACCGACGATGTGGCTTTGGTCATGGACGGCGCCGACCTGACGGACGCCAGAAGGAGGGGACAGCTCGGGGAAGAAGAGGCCAAGGGAGGAAGACGACAGCGGATCACGGGCAGAACAGAGCTGCGGCGGAGCTCGTCGCGGCATGCCGGAGGAGAGGACGGAGGGGGAAGCTACGGGAGAGGGGGCAGGTGGACGCTACGGAGCCGCTGGACATGCTCAGACAAGCCGGGGCTGGCTGGAGGTGGCCTGATAGACGCGGTGGAGGCGCAGAGCACAGTTTCTGCTAGCTGTCCACGCGGTCACCATGCGCTCTAGCCGTCCTGGCGCGTGTCTTCCTGCCCAACTTTGTCTCTGGCATCGACCTGACACCCAGGATATGGTTCACGCACTTGGTTCTATCTCAGGTCTCCTAGAATAGGGTTGAGGGCTCGAGAAGCAACTCTGTCAGAAGGTGTTTGAAGTGGTCTGAGGAAAGTTGGCTAGGGAAAACGAGCCAAGTTTTGGCATGAGATAGCAAGATGGTAGGATGGATCTAAATATTGATTTTTTCACTGCAATCCAATAAGTGCACATAGCACTTCCTTTGAAATGCAGCAACAGGTCCAGAATTGAGGAGATGGATGTTGTTCTCTCATGGGTGAATGGATTGGGCTGAAGTTTGGTGTAGGGTAATGATTTGAATAAATGGATATACTGGAAAAGTTTCAGCTCATTTGAGAATGCCAAAAGGGTACTTCCTTCACAGAGCTTTCAAATGGACCGAAACTTAGGAAAAATGCTATGGGAGAAAGGATAGAGGGATTGAGCTGGTTTTTGGTTTCCATGAGTGATTTAGCAATGTTAACCACCATGAAAAGTTTCAGCGCAAATAGATCAAGGACTAGAGCACTTCCTTTGCAACTTGCCCAACTGGACAGAATCTGCAAATTGATCTTGTGCTCAAAATTTGAACTATGGAACTTAGGTTCTTGATGGAAATGGTGAAGATATGGATAGGAGAAGCTCCACAAATTATTTGGGATTTTTCCTGGCTACCAAAATGGTAGCTCCTTTGGAAAGGACCCAAAATGCAATATTGGCTTTAAATAGGAAATGGCAATTTCCCTTATTTAATTGTGGCCAATATTTTTATGGGAGCTCAATATGATCACAAAGAATATCTCCACAGGTTTTAATGAACTTTTAAGATGGATAGATATTTTCCTGGATTTAATTCCTTTAACTGACAGAAAAAGGAATTAATCATAAATGAAAAATATTGCAAATGACTTGGCAATATTTTTGCATATCCAGGGTTTATAGATAAAGGATGATCACTGGGGAAAGTTTGGGAGGCAACAGATCAAAGGAAATTGAGTTTCCTTTGTAACTGGAAGGATTAGGGTTTCCCTTCCGATGACTCAGAAGGTAGGGTTTCGACGGCAAAGTCCGGAGATAGATCTTGGGTGGCAAGGTTGGGCTGGGGAGAATCTCTGGTTGGATAGGGAAGGCAAGGCTAGATGACCATCTTCACATACCCAAGAGCTAGAGAAATCCGATAACACCGAGAAAAAAGACGGGAGTCAAATCCCGCAAAGGAAAAAAACAGGGAGCGAAAACCAGGGTGTTACAGGATCCCAACAAACACACCGCACAATAGGATTACATCGGATAGATCAAAGCAAAGATGCGATGACCATTGTATTGAAGATCATAAGAGAGAGAGATAGCCATCTAGGTACTAGCTATGGAACCGTAGGTATGTGGTGAACTACTCACACATCATCATGAGGGCAGCAAGGTTGATGAAGAGGCCCTCTGTGATCGATCCCCCCCTCCGGTAGGGTGCTGGAACGGAGCTCCAGATGGCCCCGCGACGGAACAGAGACTTGCGGCAGTGTAAAAAGGGTTTCGGGACTGCCTCCACGGTTTTTACGATATATGAGAATTTATAGGCCAGAGAACGAGGTCGGGGGAGCCGCCAGGGGCCCACAAGCCATAAGGGCGCGGCCCCCCCAGGGCGCGCTCTGTTAGCTTGTGGGGCCCTGGTGTGGCTCCTAGCTTCCTTCTGACTCTCCCAGGTCTTCTTTTGATCTAGAAAAAATCATCAAAAAGATTCATGGCAATTGACTTTGTTTGGTACTGTAACATGAAAAGCCAAAAACATGCAGAAAACAGCAACTGGCACTGGGCACTGGGTCAATAGGTTAGTGCTCAAAAATATTATAAATTGGTAAATAAAGACCCAAAAAGTATCCTAGAATGATAATATATCAGCATGGAACAATCAAAAATTATCGATACGTTGGAGACGTATCAAGCATCCCCAAGCTTAATTTTTGAGCACTAACCTATTAACCCAGTGCCCAGTGCCACTTGCCGTTTTCTGCATGTTTTTGGCTTTTCAGGTTTACAGTACCAAACGAAGTCCAATTGCCCCAAACTTTTTTATGATTTTTTCTGTACCAAACGAAGACCTGGAAGCTTCGGAAGGAGACCGGAGGCCACACGAGGGAGCGAGCACACAACAGGGCGCGCCCAGGGGGGGTGGTCGCACCTTGTTATGTGGTGGCCCTCTCGGGCGTCCCCCGACGCCCCTCTATGGCCTATAAATTCCAATAAATCCCCAAAACCCTAGAGAGCCTCCCGAAACACTTTTTCTGCTGCCGCAAGTCTTTGTTTCGCCGTGTGCCCATCTGGAGCCTTGTTCCGATGCCCTGCCGAAGGGGGGGTCGATCACGGAGGGCCTCTACATCAACCTTGCTGCTCCCATGGTGATGTCTGAGTAGTTCCCTACAGACCTACGGGTCTGTAGTTACTACCTAGATCTCTCTCTCTCTCTCTCTCTCTCTCTCTCTCTCTCGATCTTCAATACAAAGTTCATCGCATCTTCGCGGTGATCTATTCGATGTAATCACTTTGTGCGGTGCGTTCGTTGGGATCCGATGAATAGTGGGTTTATCTTCAGATTATTCATGAAAAAGATTTGAGTCTTCTCTGATTTCTATTATGATTCTTATTTTCATGATTATTATAGCTTCTAAAATCTCTCTGATCTATTGAAATAGTTTAGCCAACTAGATTGATATTTCTTCACTAAGAGGGGTGCGTTGTAGTGGGTTCAATCTGGCGGTCCTCTATATCCCAGTGGTAGAAGGGGACAAGACACGTCTTTGTATTGTTGCCACTAAGGATAAAACGATGGGGTTAATTCATACTGATTGAGTTTTCTTTGTCTAAATCATGTCATCGTTCTCCAAGCATTACTCTGTTTGTCATGAACTTAATACTTAGAGAGGCAAGCATAGAAGCGCTCTCGACGTGGAGTAATAGTAATAGATGCAGGAATGAGTCAACCTATTTGCTTATGGACGTGATGCCTATATACACATGATCATTGGCGTGAATAAATATTGCATAACTATGCGCTTTTCTATCAATTGCCCACCAGTAATTTGTTTACCCACCGTATGCCTACTACATGAGAGATGCCACTACAGAAAACTATGGCCCCCGGGTCTATTCACTCATATATTTACAAAAGCTTTCAATACCTTTCTGCCATTTATTTACTTTTATTTTATTCTGCAAATTACTTTATTCAACTATCATCTACACACTTCATTTGCTTGCAAATAACGAGTCCAAGGGGATTGACAACCCTCTTGCCCGCGTTGGGTGCAAGTGTTTGCTTCTTTGTGTGCAGTCACTGAAGATGGGGGTTGCGTGCTACTCCTGTTGGTTCGATAACCTTGGTTCTCACTGAGGGAAATACTTATCTATACCGTGCCGCATCACCCGTTGCTCTTCACAGAAAACCCAACACAGATCACAAGTATGAGGAAGGATTTCTGGCGCCGTTGTCGGGGAGTATCACCAACCTACTATCAAGTAACTTCACATAAATTATCATTCACTTGTTCTAATTTTTATTTGCTATTATATTTTGCTTGTTTCACAAAAATCAAAAATACAAAAATATTTATCTTTGCTAGTTTACTTGTTTGCTTGTTTTGCTTGCTTCAAAAGTGGCTATCATGTCTGAATTTGAGAAAGTTATTGTTGAAAGTGCTAGCGAAGATAGTGCTAGTGACTTAGAGGAGGAAAGACCAAAATTTATTGATGCTACTCATGATCCTCCTAAAAATCAACTTCCTAATAGTAATACTCACACGGTTCTAAAATCTAAAATCTATGATGTGGGTAGTGGGAATATTATTGGAAAACATGTTATTCAAGAATTTTTTGAATGCCCGGGAGCTATTCCTTTTACTAAAGGAACCGTACTTGATGAGACAAATTATTATGTGGATGCTATTACCATGCTAATATTGAAGCTAGAAAGAAAGTTTGTGCATCTCCATCCTATGTTTCAAAAGATAATTTTTGGGAGTCCCGAGTATACGTAATCCTAAGATTAAGAAAATTGCTACCATTATCCTTATGCATGAATTTGATTATATAGTGCGGGAAGCGAGAGACATATTTGCTTTCTATATAATAAAATATGAAGCTCCTCCTATAGAAGTGATCTTACATAATAAAGATGCTTTGCGTATGTTGGAATCTAATAATTCCCCAATTTTTAGTGAGAATATAAGGAGGAATGTCCCTCCCGAAGAATTAATGCAAGCCTTGTTCCTCCACACTTGTGATGAATTTGAATGGATTGCTAAAGGAATTAATCAAGGGTTTAGTGAAGATTGGCATGAAAATACTATTAGAGAACCTATCAATGATGAAATTCATGTCTTGTATGAAGATCCCTATGATGATGGTGGTGTTAGTGATGATATTATAAATCCTTTTGAACACTTGAGGCTTTCAACTAGATTTGAGAAAGGCGATTTGTTAACTAAGATTTTGGAAGAGCTAGTCTTGAACGACATGAAGGGGTCCAATACTTGATACTACGCAATATGCCTAGCTAGGGGTGTAAAACAACAGCGTTAGTTGGGAGGCAACCCAATAGTTATCTTATTTTCTTGCTTTTTATTTTCTGTTTGTATGTGATAACATGATTATTGCCTCTGTAATGATTGTGTTTTTATGATCCAGTGCAGAATTGATACGATGCAAAAACAGAAACTTTAGCATCCAGTGCAGAATTTCTCTGATTTTAATGGAATTTATTTTTGATCTTGAATTTTTACACAGTATTTATATAAAAATTCTTCAGGTTGTCCTAATCTTTAGAATTTTTGGAGTTACATAAGTATAGTTTCTCTATAGAGTTTTACAGACTGTTCTGTTTTAGACAGATTCTGTTTTTGCTTGCATAGTTTGCTTGTTTTGATGATGCTATGGATTGTATCGGGGGGTATAAGACTTATAGAAGTTAGAATACAGTACCTTATTTAATAATAAAATAAGAATCAGTTTATAACAGTATCTAAAGTATTTGATATGTTTGCTATATTAACGGATCTCATGAAGGTTTCTGTTGAGTTTTGTGTGCTGAAGTTTTCAAGTTTTGGGTGCTATCACGATGGATGAAGGAATAAGGAGCAGCAAGAGCCTAAGCTTGGGGATGCCCAAGGTACACCAAGGTAATATTCTAGGAAGACTCAAGCGTCTAAGCTTGGGGATGCCCCGGAAGGCATCCCCTCTTTCGTCTCAATCCATAGGTATGCCACTTGGAGCTATATTTATATTCATCACATGATATGAGTTTTGCTTGGAGCGTTGTTGGATTTAGTTTGATTTTGTGTTAGTTTTTCACAATAATTGTTTGCTGGACATACCCACTTGAGAGATACACAAGATCACCATGATTTATTAGAATACTCTTTGTGCTTCACTTATATCTTTTGAGCTTAGTAGTTGCTCTAGTACTTCACTTATATCTTTTTGAGCATGGTGGCGTATATATTTTAAAGAAATAATTGCACTCTTGTTCTTCACTTATATTTTTTTGAGGGTTAATAAATAGTGACGGTAATTTTCATGGGTTATAAGACTAGTCCAAAAATAATATGTATCCAATGAGTGCATAATCAAAACCACATGTAACACATAAAAGAGAAATTATGGGTTAATGAATTGATGTGGTAATGTGAAAGGGCATGAGTGCATGATCATTGGAAGTAAGAATATTGTGAATTAGAGGGTGTTAACTTGTTGTTCATCTAAATATTTTATATGGCATGGTGATGATGTGTGAGCATACTTAGTCCTCGTTGAAATCCTAGTGCTATTTAAGTCGGAGGAACGCGATGGTTAACTCCACCCAACCTCCTCCCTAGGGGCATGGGAGTGGTACTTTGCTTCGAGATAGCTAATAAAACCTTGTAATAGGTATGTGAGTTCTTTATGACTAATGTGAAACCATGGATGTACGCACTCTCACCACCTCATATTTGCTAGCCTCTTCGGTACCGTGCATTGCCCATTCCCACCTCGAGGATTGGTGCAACCTTCGCCGGTGCATCCAAACCCCGTGACATGATACGCTCTATTGCACATAAGCCTCATTATATCTTCCTCAAAACAGCCACCATACCTACCTATTATGGCATTTCCATAGCCATTCCGAGATATATTGCCATGCAACTTCCATCGTTACATCATATGATTAGTATTTTCATTGTCATATTGCTTTGCATGATCATATAAGCTGACATAGTATTTGTGTCAAAGCCACCGCTCATCATTTTTTTATACATGTTACGCTTGATCATTGCACATCCTGGTACACTGCCAGAGGCATTCATATAGAGTCATACTATAGTTTTTCATGTTGAGTTGCAAGTAAATAAAAGTGTGGCGATCATCATTATTAGGGCACTGTCTCAGTGAGGAAAGGATGATGGAGACAATGATTCCCCCACAAGTCTGGATGAGACTCCGGACGAAAAATAAAAGAAATAAAGAAAGAGAAAGAACAAAAGGAGAGAAAAAGAAAAAGAAAAAGAAAAAAAGAGAAAAAGAAAATAAAAATAAAAAAATGAGAGAAAAGAGAGAAGGGACATTTCTACTACCACTTTTTCCACACTTGTGCCTCAAAGTGGCACCATGTTCTTCATATAGAGAGTCTCTTGTTTTGTCACTTTCATATGCTAGTGGGAATTTTTCATTATAGAACTGGGCTTGTATATTCCGATGACGGACTTCCTCAAATGCCCGAGGTCTTCATGAGCAAGCAAGTTGGATGCACACCCACTTAGCTTCATTTGAGCTTTCATACACTTATAGCTCTAGTGCATCCGTTGCATGACAATCCCTACTCCTTGCATTGATATCTATTAACGGGCATCTCCATAGCCCGTTGACACGCCTAGTTGATGCGAGATTTTCTTCTCCACTTTTACCCCTTTGAAACCTACCACCATATTCTATTCCACCTTTATGCTATATCCATGGTTCACACTCATATATTGCGTGAGTAATAAAAAGTTGAAGCGCGTTAAGAAGTACGATCCTACTGCCTGACTTGACACCGTGGTGCTTGACATTTGTATTTATGTGGTGAAGACGGAGCCATGTCATTCTAATATGATAAAATGAATAGGGGGTGAACATTCTTTAAGGATCATATATTTTGAAACTTGATGATTATGTTACTTATGTTTATGAATATTGCTATGTTGATGTTTATTTATTCATTGTTTCTCAATGATCATACCTGCAATAGATTACATGTTGGGAAGCATGTCACCAAAAATTCTGTTTTTATCATTTACCTACTCGAGGACGAGCATGAATTAAGCTTGAGGATGCTAATACGTCTCCAACGTATCTATAATTTTTGATTGTTCCATGCTATAATATTATCATTCTAGGATTCTTTTTGGGTGATTATTTACCAATTCATATTATTTTTTAGCACTAACCTATTAACCCAGTGCCTAGTGCCAGTTGCTGTTTCCTGCATGTTTTTGGCTTTTCAGGTTTATAGTACCAAATGAAGTCCAATTGCCCCGAAACATTTCATGTTTTTTTCTGGACCAAATGAAGACCTGGAAGCTTCGGGTGGAGACCGGAGGCCGCATGAGGGAGCGAGCACACAACAAGGCGCGCCCAGGGGGGTGGTCGCGCCCTATTATGTGGTGCCCCCTCGGGCGTCCCCCGATGCCCCTCTATGGCCTATAAATTCCAATAAATCCCAAAAATCCTAGAGAGCCTCCTGAAACACTTTTTCCACCACCGCAAGTCTCTGGTCCGCCGTGTGCCCATCTGAAGCCCTGTTCCGGTGCCCTGCTGGAGGGGGGATCGATCACGGAGGGCCTCTACATCAATCTTGCTGCTCCCATGGTGATGTGTGAGTAGTTGCCTACAGACCTACGGGTCCGTAGTTAGTACCTAGATGGCTATCTCTCTCTCTTGATCTTCAATACAAAGTTCACCGCATCTTCACGGTGATCTATTCGATGTAATCACTTTGTGCGGTACGTTTGTTGGGATCCGATGAATTGTGGGTTTATGTTCATATTATTTATGAAAAAGATTTGAGTCTTCTCTGATTTCTATTATGATTCTTATTTGCATGATTATTATAGCTTCGTAAATCTCTTCGATCTATTGAAATAGTTTGGCCAAATAGATTGATATTTCTTCAGTCGGAGGGGTGCATTGTAGTGGGTTGAATATGGCGGTGCTCTATATCCCAGTGACAGAAGGGGAGAAGAAACGTCTTTGTAGTGTTGCCACTAAGGATAATACGATGGGGTTAATTCATATTGATTGAGTTTTATTTGTCTACATCATCTCATCGTTCTCCAAGCATTACTCTGTTTGTCATGAACTTAATACTTAGAGAGGCAGGCATAGAAGCGCTCTCGACGTGAAGATAGTAATGGGTGCAGGCAGGAGTCGGCCTCTTTGCTTATGGACGTGATGCCTATATACACATGATCATTGCCATGAATAAATATTGCATAACTATGCTCTTTTCTATTAATTGACCAACAGTAATTTGTTTACCCACCTTATGCCTACTACATGAGATATGCCACTACAGAAATCTACGGCCCCCGAGCCTATTCACTTATATATTTACAAAAGCTTTCAATACCTTGCTGCCATTTATTTACTTTTTTTTGCAATTTACTGTATTCAACTATCATCTACACACTTCATTTGCTTGCAAATATTGAGTCCAAGGGGATTGAAAACCCTCTTGCCCGCGTTGGGTGCAAGTGTTTGCTTCTTTGTGTGCAGTCGCTGAAGATGGGGCTTGCGTGCTACTATGCTGCATAACCTTGGTTCTCACTAAGGGAAATACTTATCTATACTATGCTGCATCACCTGTTCCTCTTCATGGAAAACCCAACGCAGATCACAAGTATCATTGCGCCAGCGAGGTTGCATTGCAGCGCCGACAAGGTTGCATTGCAGCACGACGGGTGTGAAGGACTTGTTGCATCACAGCCCAACGGCCTTGGACACATTGCTGTGTAGCACCGGCGGTGGTCGACGAGCGTCATACCACGTCACTGACAACATCACATGAGAAACCGCCTCCTGCTTGCGTGTTGCTTCGCACCAGTGCATCGAACGTCGCCCCGCGCGGGGTTGAAACACTACACGCGGTGGAGAGCGGGGCTTCACCGACATCGTTTGTGGCGAGGATGTAGCTGGTGGTGCACGTCGTCGCACCTCCTTGGTTCACAGCAGCGGCGCGGGCGGGCGGCGTTGCCATGGGAGCTCCTTTCTTGATCGGGGACGAACAAGGGTGGGGAAGAAAATGTGTGGAGGGGAGATGCACGCAAAGAGATAAGGTCACTGGAGGGGAAGCGGTGGATGGGCCCAGGGACACATGTTGAGTGCATCGTGCGGTTTATGCCCAATTATTATCAGCCTCAGTTGAAACGATGAATTTTTCTTATTTTTTTACATAGGGCATCTCCAATGCTGACCGCAAGTAACTCCCGCATCCATTCGTGTACAGAGGGTGACCATTCCATGAACATGGATGCGGGAGTCGGCCATTCAATGCTACCAGAATACATCCAACCCCATTTTTTAAATCCGCACGTTTAAATAGACACATATATAGTAAAAAATAGTTCAAATACAACAATACTTCTAATTTTAAAAAATTCAAATATTACACTCCAACATTGTTCTCCTCCTTAACCGTCCACAGATGCCCAATCAAATATTCCTTCAGTTGCTCATGAGTTGATCGATGCCGAATTTGTTGATGCATTTGAACAAAATCTTCAAATGTGGCCCAGTTTTGATCGGAAAGTTTGATAGGATCACCCATCTTCTCAAATTCAAGAGCTGCGGCAACATCCTCGTCTAGGGCTGCAAACTAGTCGAGTTCGAGCGAGTTGGCCTAGGCTTAAGTCAACTCAACTCATACGAAAATTCGAGCGAGCTCAAAATGTGCGAAGCTTAAGGTCAAACTATATAAAGTGGCTCGTGCTCAGCTTGCAACGAGATCTCGAGTCAATCTTGAGCTAGTTTTGAGCTGAATAAGATGATTTTATAAATTATTTTAAGGAAAATTTTAAAGTAAGACAGCCCACAACAAAAAACACTATAAATTTCAACTTATTCTTTTTCAACTGAAGACTAGTATTTAATAATAAGAGATCATGGATAAAAGACAACGAGGGTGCGTCTGCTCTCAAACTTTAGCCAAAATAACAAGATATTGAACACAGGGTTGGCCACATGTCATATCGAGGCTAAATTTTCTCCATGCTTAATTTCCATGTTTACTATTAGGTATTGAAGGAAAAAATAGTACAAAATGTATATGGCAATGGACGATCTTAATTATTCGTAATGGACATGACGATTATTCAAAGTACTTATATGATATCGAGCTAAAATCGAGCAAGCCAATGCTTGCTTAAGATCGGATCGTGTCTCGATCGAGCTACATACAGTGCTCATACTCGGCTCTTTTTTTCGCGTAGATCTTGAGTCGAGCTAAAATATGAGTCAATGTCGAGGGGCTCATGAGCCTCGAGCTCTTCATGCAGCCCTACCTGACCATCATCCTTCACAATCATGTTATGCATGATCACACAAACAGGTCATTGAGGGAGTCCGGGACTAAGGGGTCCTCGGACCGCTGGTTCACCTCCGGTGGGCCAGCACGGTGGGCCGCTCTGTGGCAATTACTAGAAGGCCGAATTATAGGACAATCCCGTGTTTGGAAGGAAAGGACCCGAAGACTTGGCGTGACCTCCAAGACTAGAGAGAGATAACGGGCGTATCTACGCCCGGATGGAAACCTACCATGTGTAACCCTAGGTACCCCTGGTGTCTATATAAACCAGGGGGCACCGACATTGATGGAAACCTACCCAAGATCCGCCGGTTTTGACACCGACATTGGTGCTTTCATTGAGAGTTCCGCTGCGAATCGCCAAAGGATCGATGGCTCGCTTAATCATTGGCGATGAAGTCTGTAACAAGGACATCTTCGTTCCTGGTCAGATCTTCGCTTTTGGAAGCATCGTGCTCCATGCCGATCCCTCCGGCCGCCTCGGCCAGATCGGAAGTTTTGTCCCCAGTCTAGAAGTCAGGTTCGGGAACCTAGAGTTCACCACCGACTCCCAGGGAGATCTTGTTTTAACAAGGACCTCTGCCCTCCTTGAAGGGCCCAAAAGCCCCAACACCTGGACTTCGGAGGTAGGAAACCCCGCCACTGGGACGACCTGGGTCTCTAGTTCGGTCTTAAAACCTAACTTGGTTGATGCACCCGAGTCAGCCACGGCCGCGTACACCCCGGGAGCACCATCGAGCGACCCCGGGACGGCGGCTCCGCAGACCGACCCCAGGCGCGCCGGTAGCGCCAACCCAACCGAGGCCCCATCGTTGGGCAAGCTACTCGGTCGGATTCAAGCCTTGAGCATGACCGATCGCCAACCCTCGGTTTATGACCAGATCGGGCCGAGGCCCAATGATAGGGAAATTCATGTCCCCCTGATAGCACACTTGGTCGCCACCATAGAGTGCCCGGCCGAAGATACGTCCCACCAATCGGCGAAGTTAACAACGGTTTACGTCCTGATCTCCGATCACCTGGACCCTACTCACAACTCAGGATCCGGATTCCCCCCGTATACCGACTCAAGGCCGACAGCTGACCCAGTGCACAATCCGGGGTCCGCTCAGCAAAGCACCACTGGTGCCACACCCGCCAAGCCCGTTAGGGCGGAGATCAGAGGAATCGCGCCTAACCCCACAATGATCCAAAACACGGCCGTGAATACGTCGGACACACACCTCGCCGGGGCACGAAAGTTTTCCCCAGCCACAACCCAGATCGAGTGCTTTCCAAGCATAGGAGAGCCCGACACAATGGGCTTACGGGAGGTCAAACAACTGCCAGGGGAATCGGTCCATCATTTTTGCGCCAGATTCCTCCTCAACAAAAACAGGATGAAGGGTCATAACCACCATGAAATGATTGCAACCTTCCAACACAATTGCCATGATGAAGGAATTCTCAACGCCCTGGCCCATTGTCGCATCCAAAACTTCTCTGAGCTGATGGACTTGGTGGGAAAGTATTGTGCCATGGAGAGCGCATGGAAAGAACAACAATTTTACACGGAGCCAGTCCACACCGAACAACCTAGAGGAGTTCGGAAAAGGCTCGTACCCCCACAACGCCCGACCAGGCACGAGCCTGCCGAAAAAGGAACAAATATCCCATGAAAGAAAAAACAGTCCTTGATGGACTACTGGATAGTCCATGCCCCATACACTCCGCCTCGCTAAACGCAAGCCCGACTCACAGCCTCCGAGCATGATGGGTCGTTAGGCAAGTCGCAAAGATCGGAGAGGCCATCCTCGTGGCCTCACCCCTAGGCAGACGTTCAGCGACGCCACCCGAAAACCATGCCGAGGTCCTAACGATCTATGAGACGTTCTCCTCCAAAGGTCAGAGGAAGAGAGCTCTTCGAGAGCTCGATCAGATACACCAGGTGGAATCAAGGAAATCATGGGCAGATATACCGATAACTTTCGGCGAGGATGACCAACCGATAACCCGCACAGAGCAAGCACCTCCTGCCCTGGTCCTCAACCCAATAGTAGATGGCTTCCGGTTGGACAAAGTACTAATGGACGGCGGTAGTGGTCTAAACCTCATCTACGAGGGTACATTGGACAAGATGCAGTTCGATAGATCTCGAATGGAGCGAAGCAGCACAACTTTTCGATGAATCATCCCCAGAAGAGAGGCATGCTGTACAGGACGAGTAATCCTTGACATAGTGTTTGGTACTTCCGACAACTACAGATCCGAGGAACTTCTCTTTCATATCGTGCCCTTTCACAGCGGTTATCACGCCCTCTTAGGGCACGACGCCTTCACAAGATTTCAGGCCATACCACATTATGGTTATATGAAGCTCGAAATACCGGGGCCCAACAGTGTGATCACAGTTACAAGTGACCCGAATAGAGCCCTTTGAGCCCAAAATAAAACAGCATCGCTTGCCCTCGAGGCACTAGCCGAGACCCTTGCTGCAGAAGAACTGATCACACTCCATTCTATCTTAGATAAGGACGACTTAATCCTTGGCAAAAGGCCAAAGTCCACATCGTTCAAACCTGTAGACGAAATCATATAATTTCAGATACACCCAATGAACCCTAATAAAATGGCGTCCATCGGAGCTCAGCTGGACCCCACGATTGCTCAAGCACTCCGCACATTCTTGCGTGAAAATTGGGACATATTCGCTTGGCACCCATCAGATATGCCCGGAATCCCCCGAAGGCTGGCCGAACACAGTCTGGATATAATCGCAGGCTTCAAGCCAGTCAAATAGGCCTTACGTCGATTTTTCGAGCCCAAGCGTCAAGCTATGGGCGAAGAACTTGCCAAACTACTTGAAACCGGATTCATCAGAGAAATTAAACACCCCGAGTGGTTGGCGAACCTGGTCTTGGTGCCGAAGAAATACAAATTCTGGCGGCTTTGTGTCGACTTCAAAGACCTTAACAAAGCCTGCCCTAAAGATCCTTTCCCTTTACCCCACATCGACCAGATCATCGACGCCACTGCCGGACACGACTCACTTTGCTTCCTCGACGCCTATTCCGGATATCATCAGATCAAAATGAAGGAGTCCGATCAAGCCGCAACCGCCTTCATCACCCCCTGTGGGCCATTCTGCTTTAACACAATGCCCTTCGGGTTAAAAAACGCAGGCGCCACATACCAGCGCATGATTCAGACATGTCTAGAAAAACAAATCGGCAAAACAGTCGAGGCATACATAGACGACGTGGTCATCAAGACTAAACACGTCAGTCAGCTGGTGGAAGACCTAGGTCAAACATTCGCTAGCCTACGGGAGTACGATATACGGCTAAACCCGGACAAGTGTGTCTACAGAGTCCCCGCCGGTAAATTGCTCGGATTCATCATCTCCCACAGGGGAATAGAAGCCAATTCGGCCAAGATCCGAGCTCTATCACAACTAGCGATCCCCACGGAACTAAAACACGTTCAAATACTAGCAGGTCGCGTGGCGGCGTTAAGCCGCTTTATCTCCCGCCTTGGCGAGAAGGCCCTGCCACTCTACAGGCTGTTGAAACGAACCAAAAACTTTGAGTGGACCGATGAGCAGCAGCCGCGCTAGAGGAAATTAAGACACTGTTGGCCATTAACCCTATACTAACAGCCCCTGGTGCTGGTGAGCCGATGCTGCTATACATCTCAGCCACCAACCAAGTCGTCAGTGCGGTCCTCGTGGTAGAACGGGAGACCGAGGGCCACAAATTCCGGGTACAGAAACCAGTCTACTATGTATCGAAGGTGCTTACTCCGTGCAAATCCAGATACCCACATTATCAGAAGATAGCCTACGCGGTGTTCATGGCATCACGTAAGCTCAGCACTATTTTCAAGAATGTTCGGTCACGGTGGCCTCTGAGGCACCCCTGAACGATATAATCAATAATAGGGATGGCACCGGCCGCATAGCCAAATGGGCCATCAAACTCCTCCCATTCGAAATCAATTACAAGACACGCCGAGCTATTAAATATCAAGTGTTGGCCGATTTTCTCGCCGAATGGACGGAGGCCGAGCTCCCAAGAGAATACAACACATACTCACACTGGACAATGTACTTCGACGGATCCAAGACACTCGCCAGACTGGGGGCCAGAGTTATCCTCACATCCCCCACCGGCGACAACATCCGATATGTCCTCCAGATCATGTGCGCCGACTCAAATAATGCGGCCAAGTACGAGGCTCCATTGCACGGACTCCGGATGGCAACATCGATGGGTGTACAATGGCTCGAAGTACGGCGAGACTCTAATCTTGCCATCTCACAAATCAATGGCGAATTCGATGCTAAACACTCGAAAATGGCAGCTTACAGAAATGTTGTCCTCAAGATATCCGCACGATTCGAAGGGCTAGAATTCCACCACGTCTCCAGAGACAGCAATCAAGCTGCCGACATGCTCACCCGCATGGGCGCCAAGCGTGACCCCGTCCCTAAGAACACCTTCCTAGAGAAGCTCTTCAAGCCCTCTGTGGTGTGGCAGGACGACGGCAAGGACGCTATAACTAATGGAGTAGAACATATCATCCCTCCCACAGTCGAATCAGATGACCAAATGAGCGGTTCCGCAATTGAAGAAACACCCTCGGCCCATGAGGTCATGACCGTAATCGCATCATGGACAGAACCCTTCCTTTCCTACCTTCTACGCAAAGAACTCCCCGACGATCAGACGGAGGCGAGGCGCATAATCCGGTGATCAAAAGCCTACAAGGTCCATGAAGGAGAATTATACAAAAAGAGCACTACGGGGGTCCTCCAACGGTGCATATCCGAAGAAGAAGGAAGGCAGCTCTTGGCAGAGATACACGCAGGCAGGGGCGGCCACCACGCAGCAATGCAGGCCCTGGTAAGCAAGGCCTTTCGAGCCGGGTTCTTCTGGCCCACCGCTCGAGCGGACGCTCACACACTTGTCCAACATTGTGTCAGTTGTCAGCTCTTTGCAAATCAAAGCCACATGCCTCCTACGGTTCTGCGGACGATACCCATTACATGGCCTTTTGAGCTCTGGGGTTTAGACATGGTCGGACCACTTAAAGGGGGGACCAAGAAAAAGAAGACCTACTGGTCATGGTCGACAAGTTCACTAAATGGATCAAAGCAAAACCAGTAAGTTCGGCAAAGTCGGGACCGGTCATCGACTTCATATCCGGCGTGGTGCACCGTTACGGTGTCCCGCATAGTATAATAACGGACAATGGATCCAACTTTACCGCCCAGGAGGTAAAACACCGGTGCGCTAACTTGGGCATTAAACTTGATTATGCCTTGGTGTATCATCCGCAGACCAATGGACAAGTCGAACGGGCCAACGGTCTCATTATGAGTGGTATTAAACCTCGTCTGGTCCGATCCCTTCAAGAATCTGACTATCATTGGGTGGAGGAACTTGATTCCGTGTTGTGGGGTTTGCGTACAACCCCGAACCGATCAACGGGATACACACCATTCTTTATGGTGAACGGGGCCGAAGCGGTCCTTCCCTGTGATATCATCCACGACGCACCTAGAGTGCGCATGTACAAAGAAAAAGAAGCCAAGCTAGATCGGCAAGATGACCTAGACGCCTTGGAAGGGGAACGCGACATAGCTCGGGCTCGATCTACTTTCTATCAGCAGCAGGCTCGGCGGTACCAAAGCAGGGAGGTTCGAGCTAAAGTATATAATGTGGGCGAGTTGGTCTTACGCCTCCCAGAGAAACAGAATCATAAACTCAACCCCAAGTGGGAGGGCCCTTTCATAATTGACGAAGTACTGACAGGAGGAGCTTATCGTCTTCGCAACCCACAGGACAATCACCTCGAACCGAACCCATGGAACGCAGCTCGCCTTTGACGCTTCTACGGCTAGACCGGTGTCGTCACCTTCTCTACAAACCCTTGTATTTCCCCCCCTTATTTTTGTTTGCCTCTATAGGATTGGCTAGATTTTTCCCAGGTTATGTTCGGCTAAACCGAACTATGTTAAAAGTTCATCGGCATACATCCTTAAATGTTTTACCCGGTAACACCTGGGGGCTCCTTAATGAAGCAAAGCTATATTGTTCTCTCTAGCTATTTGTCTTATATGCACTTTTCTAGCATCGTTTTCGCGCCGTTTTATGCACCAATTGGGCTTAAGATTTAGCCAAGCCGGGTTGCCTTTCTCCTGTGCTTACCCCCTACGTTCCCGATTGTTCGGCTAGGGGGTAAAGGGAGCACCTCTGCAATTGCTATGACTGGATTACCCGGATACGTACCTCAGACGGGTGAAGCCGAAGGCTAGCATTCTTAAGATACAAATTGGTCGGCCAAGGAGGACGAAAGTATAGTGGGTGCTTTTCACCGTAAACGGGGGCTATCCCCCTAAAGTAGCAAAATTATCCGCATAGTACGGATACATGGCAATAACTTCTACGATCTACGTAGTAACGTGAAGAAAGGAACCCATATAGAGGAACTATTTTCTTCGGAAGGTGTTTCTTACGTTCAACGGTAATATAACATACCTCCCCATGCACATTTTGTCTGTTCGCATCAGAAGGCCGGATTGCCTAGTTCCCCGAAATGATTCCCTGTTCTCGCAGGGTGCATAGTACGGAACACTCCCTTGCTATCGGCGACGGAGGCAGAAGCCGATGGCCGGTTAAGACACCGTTTACAGCATGGGTGGAGACGGTTTTGATAAAAAGTACATAGTTACATAGATTCAAAACACTCGGCTATCATTCAAGATGGTCTATTATGGTGTCCAGGGCGCAATCCTCTTGTGACATACGAGCCACAAGCATCACTTGGTCATAAACCAAGTGCACAAGTACCTCTTTACCATCCGGCACTACCGGCCCAACCCGAGCCAAGTGCTCTGGGTTGAGTTTGGTAAAGTGGGTCTTGATCATGGCCCATGCCTCTCGCGCTCCCTCTCGACAAGCCGAAGTCTTCCACAACTCAAAACGACTCCGAGCTCCTCTAAATTTATTAGCTAGTTCTGCCATCCCTTCCGGAGGCGTCTGAGCTGGCCAGAGTGCCTTGATCATGCTCTTCATAGCCTTCCGAGCCCGCTCGTGCACAACGGACAGTTCCTTTAATAGATCCCCTCCGTATGAGCTGAACTCTTCCTCGGGACGCTTGGTCGGGAGACCTAGGTAGAAAATCCACGATGCTCCTTACACTCGACACGATAAAAACACTTTATGGAGTTAAAGGTTAGAATTTCGCTTACAGAATATGCCACCCTTTAATCTCTGGTTCTCTTCGTGGGATTGTGTCAATTGAGTTTTCAAGCTCTTAATTTCTTCGGCTTGTCGCTGATTTTCCGCTTTGAGCTGGTTCTTATCCTCCAGACTTCGATTCAATACGTGATGCCCGGCCTCCAGTTGTGACTCAGCATACCTTTGAGATTTTCGGGAAGCATCCAAATCCTTTTGCAACTGCCCTATGGACTCGGCTGCTATGAAACAATCTTTCGTCTGAAAGATATGTCTTCAACAACTTCCGCACAATAAGCAATACTTTGTACTCACCGCGCGCCTCTCTGGTGAACTTTTTCACCTGCTCAAGCTCGGCCTTAATATCCTACAGCTCTGCTCGACTCGAGGTCCATGGACAGCTTCTCGCTTTGTTGCTTTGAAGCCTACACATGCACAAAAACAATGTTTAGACCCTTGAATTCGGTCGTCCCGTCCAAATTAAGGCTTGGGGGCTACTGTGTTAGGAATTATGTTCGTCCGTTAGAGCCGACCACTTACCTGTATGCCGGTGGATATTATTCTAGTGGCTCCATCAAGTACCGCTCGAGCGACTCCGAGGTATGAGTCCACGGAATTAAGAACATTAAACTCTTGGTCAGAAAATATGGGGTGACTGTCGGTGACAAAACCGGCGGATCTCGGGTAGGGGGTCCCGAGCTACGAGATTAGGATCGATGGGTTACAGGAGACGAAGGAGACGGTGTTTACCCAGGTTCGGGCCCTCCTATGGAGGTAAAACCCTACGTCCTGCTTGATTGTATTGATGTGTATGAGTATTACAGAGTCGATCTACCTCGAGATCAAGTAGCCAAAACCCTAGATGAGCTTGCCTGCCCTCTACAATCTAAACCCTCCGGTTTATATTGACATCGGGGGTACCTAGGGATTACAAATGGTAAGCTTCCAGCCGGAAATAGAGACGCGGATCTTCTCATCTTAACTTGGAGTCCACGCCCCATCTTCCGAGGTTTCCTTCTAGAATACGGGGTCACCGCCTATCCGGCCATTCCCGTGACAATCAGAGAACGGCCCACCAAGCCGGCCTGTGAGAGATAGGCCGGCGGCCCGAGGACCACTTAGTCCAGGACTCCCTCAGTAGCCCCCGAACTAGCCTCCAACGCCAGGGGTCATGACACCAGTAGCTTCGCGTGATCAGAGTCCTCGGCTTGCGGGGCGAGTTCTTTTCCTCCTTTATGATCGGCGGGCTCTAGTCCGGCTATCGATGATACATAATTATCCGAGCATGAAATTATCCGGATGCCATAAATTGCTTAACCTCGAAGGCCAAACGTTAAAGTGTGAATAGTGTTCCCTGACAACCTTTCTGACGAAGGGCCATAGCCTACCACGACCGCCGAGCCGGTTACACAAACTTGATTCGCGGTTCGAGGCAGTTTCATTGTCATGTCTTATTAATGTGCAGATCGTGTCCCGTTTCCCATGAGATATGATTAATCTGCATAACGACACGATTGTTTCGAGAAGCGGCGAGGCCTGTGGCGCAGTAGTGGGGAGGCCCTTGGCATTACGGCACCCATAAAAGGGAGAAAACCCCCAAGGCCTAGTCACGCCCCCAATTCGCAACCTCTGCTTCCCCAACCTTCCCAAGCTTCGAGAGCCCAGATCCAGTTCTTCCTCCATCTCCCCTCCGAGCTCGGCCATGGCCGGTTCCTGTTCCATGGGTAAGTGGGAGGCTTCCTCCATCACCGACAACGACATACAGGAGTTGAAGCATGCCGGTTACCTCTCTGCCAACATCGCCCACCACGCCCCAGAGGCGAATCAGGTGGTTCCCACGCCGAGGCAGGGCGAGAGGGTGGTGTTCGTCCCCCATTTCCTCTGGGGACTGGGCTTTCCGCTCCACCCCTTCGTCAGGGGCCTCATGTTCTTTTACGGGTTAGACTTCCACGACCTTCCCCCAAACTCCATCATGCACATCTCGGCGTTCATCCTTGTTTGTGAAGCCTTCCTGCGGGTACAGCCGCACTTCGGCCTGTGGCTCAAGGTCTTCAATGTCAAGCTGAAGACAGTTGCGGGTGCGCATGCGGACTGTGGAGGGGCCGTAATCAGCAAGCTCCCCCGTGTCGAGTGGCCGGAAGGCACCTTCATCGACACGGTAAAGATCTGGCAAAAGGAGTGGTTCTACATCACTGAACCAAGGAGCGCGGATGGTTTGGTGCCCGCCGAGTTCATATCCGGACCCCCTGCGAGGCTAACCTCGTGGCTCAAGAAGGGCCTTAATTGGGGGTCGGCCGAAGAGGTGAAGTTGTTGCAGAAGCGCATCACCTCGATGATCGAGACCAACATCAAGCTGACCAATGTGGTCCAGGTCATGCTCCGCCACCGTCTCCTCCCCTGCCAGCACTGGGTCTCTCCCATGTGGGCCTACCAGCTCGAGGACCCGGACACCGTACGCCAATTCTTCCGCACCACCGACGAGAAATTGTGGAAGGTGCTATTCAAGCCTCAGGAGAGTTGGCCGTCCGAGGAAGAGGACACCAGACTGGACGCCGCAAACCCTCCCACCAAGGTAAGATAGAACTTTTAATTCTGCGGCTCTGTTTTTTAACCAAGAGCTAAACCCCTTCTCCCTTATCTTCACAGAAATGGCTGAGGAAGGCCGTGAAAATCAACTGTCCGGCCCCGTAGCCCGAAGACCCTCGGTCAGATCTGCTGACGGAGATGCTCGTCGTGGCGCCGTATTCGGCGCCAGAGAAAAAGGAGAAGAAGAAAGGAGAGAAGAAGGGAGCCCGAGAGGGTCTCCGTCCAAGGGGTCTCCCGGACACTAAATCCGAGGAGACCCACGCCTCTTCCGCTCATGAGGAGGAGCATGAGGACGAGGGGGAGTGTGACTCCCCCCTCGCAAGGAAAAGGGCGGCGTCAGCGGACGGTGATGGGTTGGATGAGATTTACCATGTAATCGAGTTAGTTTTGTTAGGGTTTGATCCCTAGTATCCACTATGTTCTGAGATTGATGTTGCTATGACTTTGCTATGCTTAATGTTTGTCACTAGGGCCCGAGTGCCATGATTTCAGATCTGAACCTGTTATGTTTCCATGAATATATATGTGTTCTTGATCCTATCTTGCAAGTTGTAGACACCTATTATGTGTTATGATCCGCATACCCCAAGGTGACAATAATTGGGATTCTTTCCGGTGATTACCATAGTTTGAGGAGTTCATGTATTCACTAAGTGCTAATGCTTTGGTCCGGTTCTCTATTAAAAGGAGGCCTTAATATCCCTTAGTTTCCATTAGGACCCCGCTGCCACGGGAGGGTAGGACAAAAGATGTCATGCAAGTTCTTTTCCATAAGCACGTATGACTATATATGGAATACATGCCTACATTACATTGATGAATTGGAGCTAGTTCTGTGTCACCCTAGGTTATAACTGTTGCATGATGAATGCCATCCGACATAATTATCCATCACAGATCCATTTCCTACGAGCTTTTCACATATTGATCTTTGCTAAGTTACTTTTCCGTTGCTACTGTTACAATCACTACAAAACTGCTACTGTCACTTTTGCCATTGTTACCGTTACTTCCATACTACTTTGCTACTAAATATTTTGCTGCAGATATTAAGTCTTTCAGGTGTGGTTGAATTGACAACTCATCTGCTAATACTTGAGAATATTCTTTGGCTCCCCTTGTGTCGAATCAATAAATTTGGGCTGAATACTCTACCCTCAAAAAACTGTTGCGATCCCCTATACTTGTGGGTTATCAAGACCTTTTTCTGGCGCCGTTGCCGGGGAGCATAGCTTTATTCTCTGAGTCGCTTGGGATTTATATCTGTTGATCACTATGAAGAATTTGAAAGATGCTAAAACCAAGATCTTCCCCTCTACTACGAGTATAGGTAAGGAACTGCCATCTAGCTCTGCACTTGATTCACCTTCTGTTATGAGTAAATTTGCGACACCACCACCTGCTAGTAATTTTGATATGTCGCAAGTAATTGATGATGCCACTTCTGCTATGCTTGATAATACAGTTCCTTTGGGTGAATTTCTTGATGAACAACTTGCTAGGGTTAGAGAGAATGAGATCACTGAAACTGATGATATTTCTGAAACTGATGAAATTATTGAAACTGAACACTTTCAGACACCTGTTAGACCTAGCTCTCCTAGATATGAATTGCCCGTTATACCTGAGGGTTATGTTATGGATGGAGAGGTAGCTAGGGACTTTCTTGCTTGTAAATATGGAGATGATCTTAAGAAATTACTATGCAAGTTGAAAGAAAAATCTTTGAATGCTAGAATGCAATATGATCCTAAGTTTGCTACTTCACTTATCTTTGTTACTGATAAGGATTATGAATTCTCTGTCGATCCTAAGTTAATTACTTTGGTTGAATCTGATCCTTTCCATGGTTATCAATCTGAAACTGTTGTGGCACATCTTACTAAATTGAATAACATAGCCACCCTATTCGCTCATGAGGAAAAAATTCGCTACTACTATATTCTTAAGTTGTTTCCTTTCTCATTAAAGGGTGATGCTAAGCTATGGTTTAAATATCTTGCTCCTGGTTGTGTGCGTAGTCCCCAGGATATGATATATTACTTCTCTGAAAAATATTTTCCTGCTCATAAGAAACAAGTTGCCTTACAGGAAATATTTAACTTTGTGTGAATTGAAGAAGAAAGTCTCCCACAAGCTTGGGGGAGGCTTCTCCAATTACTTAATGCTTTGCCTGATCATCCTCTCAAGAAAAACGAAATACTTGATATCTTTTATAATGGACCAACCGATGCTTCTGGGGACCACCTAGATAGTTGTGCTGGTTGTGTTTTCAGGGAACAAACGGTTGAACAAGCTGAACTACTATTGAATAATATATTGAGCAATGATAATGATTGGACCATCCCCGAACCACCTCCAAAGCCAACTCTGAAGAAAAGAGGTATTCTATTTCTCAGTCCTGAAGATATGCAAGAGGCAAAGAAATCTATGAAAGAAAAAGGTATTAAAGCTGAAGATGTTAAGAATTTACCACCTATTGAAGAAATACATGGTCTTGATAACTCGACACAGGTAGTGGAGGTAAATTCTCTCTATAGATTTGACGAAGGTGATATTCCTTATAATAAGTCTGCTAGTCAATGCTTGGATGAATTTGATAACTTTATTGTTAAACAAGAAAATTTCAATGCTTATGTTAGTAGACAAATGAAACATAATGTTTACATGCTTGATCGCTTAGGTGATTATATAAGTAGAACTGTTAATGATCTTAAGATTATTAGTAAACATGCTTCCATGGTAACTACTCAAGTAGAACAAGTACTTAAGGCACAAAATGATTTGCTTAATGAGATGAATGGTAAGAACAATGATCATTCTGTTAGAGTTGTGACTAGAGGTGGTAAAATGACTCAGGAACCTTTGTATCCTGAGGGCCATCCTAAGAGAATTGAGCAAGATTCTCAGAGAATTAATACTGATGCACCTAGTCGTCCCAGTAATAAAAGGAAAAAAGAATGATGATAGGACTTTGCATGCTGCTAGTGAACCTGTTGTAGATACACATGAAAACCCAAATGATATTTCTATTTCTGATGCTGAAACACAACCTGGTGATGAACATGAACTGGGTGATAATGTTAATGATGATGTTCATGTTGATGCTCAACCTAGTAATGATAATGATGTGGAGATTGAACCTGTTGTTGATCTTGATAACCCACAATCTAAGAATAAAAGATATGATAAAAGAGACTTCGTTGCTAGGAAGCATGGTAAAGAAAGAGAACCTTGGGTTCAGAAACCCATGCCCTTTCCTCCTAAGCCATCCAAGAAAAAGGATGATGAGGATTTTGAGCGCTTTGTTGAAATTCTTAGACCTGTCTTTTTGCGTATGCGCTTGACTGATATTCTGAAAATGTCTCCTTATGCTAAGTATATGAAGGATATTGTGACTAATAAAAGAAAGATACCGGAAGCTGAAATTTCCACCATGCTTGCTAATTATACTTTTAAGGGTGGAGTACCAAAGAAATTAGGAGATCCAGGAATACCAACTATACCATGCTCCAATAAAAGAAACTATGTTAAAACTGCTTTATGTGATTTGGGAGCCGGTGTTAGTCTTATGCCTTTCTCTTTATATCGTAGACTTGATTTGAATAAGTTGACACCTACTGAAATCTCTTTGCAAATGGCTGATAAATCAACCGCTTTACCCATCGGTATTTGCGAGGATGTGCCTGTTGTAGTTGCAAACGTTACTATCTTAACAGACTTTGTTATTCTTGATATTCCCGAGGACGATAGCATGTCGATCATCCTTGGTAGACCCTTTTTGAACACTGCAGGGGCTGTTATTGATTGCAACAAAGGCAATGTCACTTTTCATGTTAATGGTAATGAGCATACGGTGCACTTTCCGAAGAAACAACCTCAAGTTCATAGTATCAACTCTATTGGAGAAATCCCAACAATTGCTATTGGAGGTTTTAAATTCCCTCTCCCTACTGTCAAGAAGAAATACGAAATAATTATGGTAGGGGACATGCCTGTTCCCGTTGAGGTAACTTAGTGTTATTCGAAAATTCTTCGGCTTCATGTTACTTGAAAGAAGTTTGTTAATAAGACTTGATCAACCTTGTTAATGAATTCCTTTTGACGGGCATGAGATGGATGAATTTAGAGAGCACAACCTTCTGTACCCAACTTTTACTTTCTATTGTTTAGAATAAAAAAAGAAAAAATACTATTATACTTCTGTTTTCTGAATTATCCGTCCAACAAAAAATGACCTGGAAATAAAAGTTCTCCAAATGCCCTGAAAATTTAGTATGATTTTTTATAGAATATTTAAGAATATTTGGCACTGAGAACACACCAGGGGGCTACACCAGTGGGCCAAAAGCCCAGGGGCGCGCCCACCCCCCAGGGCGCACCTTCGTGGCTTGTGGGTCCCACGTGGCCCCCCTCACTTATTCTAGCACCCATCCACTTCGTCCTCCTCCGTAAAAATCCCACCATTGCTCAAACTCGTGTCCTAGCTCATCTTGCTGCCATTTTCGATCTCCTTGTGCAAAGCTCCATTTGCAAAACTGTTTTGGGGGATTGTTCTTCGGTATGTAACTCCTCCAATGGTCCAATTAGTTTTTGTTCTAGTGCTTTATATATTGCAAATTTTTGCTGCTGTGGTGACCTTGTTCTTGAGCTTGCATGTTAAATTTGTATGGTCCCCAGTAGTTTTGATGCATGATACAGCCTCTAGGCACTTATGGGAGTGGTTGCTTTAAATCTTGTTGAGTTTTGTTCATTTTTATTTAGAGACACTAAAATTTTAGAAACTTTTCAGAGGAAGAAATGTTTAGGAATATATACCAAGGTGGTTCCTCGAGGAAGGAAGCCCTAAGGCTCGCGATACATGAGCCGGTGTCACGCCCAAGATGCGGTCCTATCCCTATTAAGGCTTGTGGCCTCGACGGGGATAGAAGCGCATCTCGTCATTCGCAAGTACAGTAAAACATTGCAATACATGTAGGAAGAGATGAGTATATGAGTTGGCTTACACTCGCCACAAGCTATCTTACAAGTTCACACAAATTTATTCATACATCATTCAGAAGGCAGGGTCCGGCTACAGACGAAATCAAACGATAAAAGGAGCAAATGTAAAACTGTCTTGCTATCCCAGGATCACCACCACGAAGCTCCCTACTCGTCTGGATAAGTAACATACATACGTCTACTCTCTTCGTCGTACTCCCACTGGAGCTGAGTCACATCTTCTGGCACGTTCTCATCAACACCTGCACCTGTATTGTTGTAATCTGTGAGCCACATGGACTCAGCAATCTCATAACCCGGGTACCAAAACTATGTAAGCCATTGGGTCAGGAATTGGTTAAGTGGTGAGGCTGCAGCAAGCGCCTAAGCATGTATTTGGTGGCTAACTTACGAGAACATGAATGTAAATCTGGTGGTCTACGTAAGACGGACGTGAACTAGCATGATCACTAAGTGATCCTGAACACCTACTTACGTCAATCATAACCCCACCGAGTTCTCTCTCGGTTCATGTTCATGAGCATAGACAGTCACGGTTACGCACATAGTTGGTGTATTTTATTTGAGTTTACTTCAAGTTTACTATAACCGGGTGTTAAACAAATTTCCAAGTTGCCACGTAACCGCTGGCACGGATTTCCGAAAGATTTAACCCTGCAGGGGTGCTCCAACTCATCCATCACAAACTAACCACATGCCGCGGGAATAACCTCGACCACGAATCTCGTGATCTTCCTAGGCAATTCCACTGGAAAACCACAACCTCGAGATAGCCTGAAGAAAAATTGGAATTCCTCGCGCAAGACATTCGAGAAAGGTAAAACAAGTCCCGCAAGACCGCCCGACGTGTCGACGAACCCGATAGGAGCCGCGTATCTCGTTCTCAGGACACGACCGGATAAGCACAGCGTACAGTGGCCCGCTAGAATCTCCCGAGTTGCCCCGGGTTGGCCCCGCACACGGCTCTAGTTTGGACCAACACTCATGAGGAGCACTGGCCCGAGTTGTTGATTAATTATCCACGGGGTAGCTATGCCCTATGCAATTTTATTAAGTTGTTTAGCAAATGTAGTACCAAAGTTGGGTCTTGCCAGACAAGTTTTAATCTAAAACGAATGGTCAAGGGGGTCCCCATAACAACCCCGAGCATGTTAGGAGCGCAAAATATGGAATATAACACCGGTACTCGGAACTAGTGCGGCAAAAGCGGAACAAAACACTGAGCAAAAGGCCAAGCCTTCCACCGTTGCCAGATATATATGTGCATTAATTTAAATAACAATAAATAGAGTGATATAAAGAAAATCCATGTTGACACATGGAAAGCTTGCACCTGCAACTAGCAACGCTATAAGATAAGGGCTGAGCAGCGGTAACATAGCCAATCAAGGTTTGCTAGGTAGTGGGGGGGGGGGGGGTTAGAGGCTTTCATGGCAATTTGGGAGGCTGATAGTTTAAGGGGTAGGTAACGGAAAACATAACGGTAAAAGCGAGACATCTAGCAAGGCAAAAATAGTGTCGGGATCCGGGTATGATCATCTTGCCTGTTGGTTCTTCAGAGGGACAAAGAGCTGGGTCCTCGTAGTTGTACTCTCCTGGTTCCTCGTACTCAGGCTCAACACTCGCGTCTACCCAAAGAGAAACAGCACCAAATAAACATACAAACAAGGTGCAACGCACAAACAAGATGATGCATGATCCATTTGAAGTATTTAACATGGCAAACCTAAGCTAGTCATGTTTCTCATGCACTTATTAAGTTCTTTAGTATTCTGGACAGAACCTCAAGTTTAGTTATTTGAACATGCATGATCATGGCAAATATGAATGCTTCATGCGAAATCGATGCAAATGCATATGTAGAACGTTGCAAACGGAGTAACGTAGCTCACGGAACACTCACGGCAAGGTACGAACATAACGGAGATAAAACTCAAGATGAGGGAGGCCATGGGCTATTCCTTGGTATTCCAAGGATGCCACTGGATAGGAAAAGAAAATCTAGCAAGAATAGAGCTAAAGATCATGCAAAACAATGGAGTATAGCTTTCACAAGTCACAAAACATTCAAACACACAATCTGTCCACAAACAGCAACATGGCATTTTGCAACACACATAACAAGAGCTACAGCAAGTTCCAAACCACAACCAAAGCATGTATAGAAACTATACAGCATGCTTAACAAATCATCCAACTACACAACCTTGAAAGGAAGCATGGATCAATAGCAATGAAACTCACAAGATGGCATGTTGAAGGAGTTTTTAGGGACTTAGTGAAAATTCCAGTTTTATAGAATCTGAGTTAACCAGATGGCATATTGACAACATTATTTATATATGCTAGAGGGCATTTCATGGCATGAAAATTAACAGGGTTATAGAGGGCATCATCTACAACAAAACACTAGCACTGAGCATGAGCTAAAACATCACAGATCACATGGTAGCATCCCCTAAACATGGCATGAAAATAACTACAGATTCTCAGACTTGGACAAATTTAGCATGGGCAAAACTGGACACATGTTAACCGAATAGCAACTTGACAGCAGGTTTCAAATATGATGCAAGGGCTTAATGCTCAAGTCCTGTGCACAATTGGGTAGAGCATGAAGAGCTCAACAAAACATGTTAAGGCCCCAAACTCAAGGAACACTACATTCATGGGAACCATCCTCTAAACATGGCAAGAAAATAACAACATTCAACACTTAGCACAATTTTAGACATGAAACCAGTGTTATTATCTTAGCATGTTAACAGCAAGAAACCCACTTATCCACAAGCTTATCATGCCAAACAAAAATACCAGGGCCTAGTACCCATAAAACACTAGCATATTTATGTTGACAAGTTTCACATATGTTGCATAGGTTAAATCATATGAAAATGACAAAATGACATGTTGGGACAAAAATGACATTTTGCAAACTTGCCCAAATGACAAAACAAATGGCACCATTGGATTCCTTGGGAAATTCTACCCCAAAATCATATATCATACCCACATGTTTGTGTCAATAAATTATCCAAAATCTAATTCGAAATTTAACACTAGCACTTATAAGTCACTTATTCCCTTATTTGGACATAACAAAATATGTCAATGACCTGATATGGACTATTTCCCAAAACAGAAAAAAAAACAACCAGAGAAGAAAAACAAAGAAATAAATAAAGAAAAGGGAGGGGGTCCCACTGGCATAGACACCAGGCCCCTCCTGAGTATGACAGGGTGGACCCACTGGCCCACCTGTCACACACACATACACAGGAGCACACACACACACAGGAAATCCACTCAGAAAAAATAAAAGGCCCGAGGGGGATCGAACCCTGGACCTCCTGGTCAACACAGCGAGGGGCGACCACTGGGCTAGGCGGGGGCATCTGCTCAGAGGGGGCTCGCTAAGAAACATAAAACAACAGGGCCGACTCTTCTTCTCCCTTCAGGCAGGGAAGATGGAGACGACGCCGGCGAGCCCCTCCGGCGACCACCGGAGCAGAGGACCTGCGGCGGGGCTGCGGAAACGACAGGGCACCCCATTCTATCATCTACGCGGAGCTAGGGCGACCACAACGCGAGGCAGGACGAGCTCGAGCTCTCTGCTCATGGCGGAAGCCACTGCTCGATCCCGGGGCGAAGCAAGGCTGCGCGGGGCTGCGGGAAGGCTAGAACGCGCGCAGGGAATGCACTGAAGGGGCTGGGCAGAGCACACGAGCCCCTGCTACTACCTCCACTACTCCGGGAAGAACAAAACTGCACGCTTGGCCAGCGCACCGGGAGCGCGCGAACGGCGACGACCTAGCGACAAGCACAAGACGCTACTGCCTACGAGGAAGATCAGGGAGGGAGAAGGATCTACCTCAACTACCTATGGCATGGAGAGGTGGACGGAGATGGGACGGAGACGACGCGAGAACCCACAGAACTCCGGTGCTCCTCGGATCCGAGCTCAGGGAAGAAGATGACGATGGGGTCGAAGCTTCGCCGTCGATGGTGTTGCGTGCGTAGAGGAAGAAGACGCAGGGACTCCCGGGCTTCGATCCACGCGGACAGGGGGGCCGGAGACGAGGCTGAGAAGCTACCCCGAGCTCGAGCTCGCGCTCGGCCGGAGCATGGCGGGCAGGGCGACGGCGTTCGCGGGGCGACCTACCTGAGCGGCGGCGATGCGAGAGGATGGGAGGAATGGGACGCGGGGAGCTAGGGCTACGTGGGGGACGCAATATAAAGGGGCTAGGGGTCACTGACGGCCGTCAAATCATCGATGCCGGGGACGTGGCGCTCTGGATGATTGCCGTACAGAGGAGGACGATGATGCTGTCGTCGCTCGAGCTGCTGGGCTGCGCTACTGCGTGCTACTGGGCCTGCGGGAGGCCAGGCGGCCCAGGAGGCTGGCTGACTCTCTCACAGGAAACAAAGGGTTTTTCTATTAAATGAAACAGAAGCAAAACAAAAACCCAGAGAAAAGAGAGATGATTTGCTAAATGAAATAAAAATATATTTGGACTCTCAAAAAGGTGCTCTGTTTATAAAAAATGGAGTTGGCATTTTTAGAACATATAAATCATCACATATATTTAAAATTGGAATCTGTTTTTGCAAGATATAGAAAGACAATAATTTTCAAATTGGAAACAGAGCTATCTTAACATGCACAACAGAATATTTTGGAGAGAAGCAACATTTTTTAAGCAATTAATTATCAAGTGGAAAACCACATGAGCAACTATTTGAAAAGAGAGGTGGGGATAGTTTTTGAGAAAAAGTAGAGGAGAGGTCTTCTCAACTAGTTGCACACCCACACAACACAAGCCTCCTAGCACAAACACCTCATCACACACTCACACACAACACCACACCATAACAAGGCACAACAACATCATGCATACAAGAGATGATGATGAAAGATATGATGCCATGATGCTAAATGACATGAAGCACAATATATTGATAAGCAAGCCACAAAGGCAAAACATGAAGGTCCACATGAAAATATATTACAAATGGCAAGGAATGCTCTTGGGTTGTTACAACTCTCCCCCACTACATGAGGATCTCGTCCCGAGATCTAGGAACGGAAGAATTCGGGAAATTCGGAACGGAGATGGTCCTCTCGTTCCCAAGTGGCTTCTTTGTCGGAGTGATGTGACCACTTCACCTTTAGAAACTTGATTGACTTATTGCGAGTCTTATGCTCAGTTTCTTCAAGGATTGCAACTGGATGCTCATGGTAGGATAGGTCTTGTTAGAGATCAATTTCTTGGAGATCAACGATGCGCTCGGGAGTATTGAAACACTTCCGGAGCTGAGAGACGTGAAACACATCATGCACATTTGCGAAATTGGGAGGAAGCTCGAGTTGGTAGGCAAGGTCACCCCTCTTGCCCACAATCTTGAAAGGACCCACAAAGCGTGGAGCAAGCTTCCCTTTGATGCCAAAGCGTTGAGTGCCCTTCATGGGAGACACTCTGAGATAGACAAAATCATCGATCTGGAAGGTCATGTCACGATGCTTGCTATCATAATAGCTCTTCTGACGGGATTGAGCTGCTTTGAGATTTGCATGAATGACACGGCACATTTCTTCTGCTTCAGTGATCATGTCATTACCAAGGATTTGACGCTCACCGGTTTCAGACCAATTGAGCGGGGTACGGCACTTTCTGCCATAGAGAATCTCGAAAGGAGCCCCACGACCAAGACCCGGCTCATAAGGATAAGCCGCCCTAAGGCTTAAGTCATTTTTGGGTTTAAGTTGACCTGACGTTAAGTCATCTTTGGACTTAAGCATCCCTGTTGAGACCCGGCAGGTGAGACCCGACAGACAGATATGACCCGGTAGACAGTTATGACCCGGCAGACAGTTATGACCCGGCAGATAGCTATGACCCGGCAGACAGTTATCACCCGGCAGACACTTAGCCATGAAAATGAGCCGCCTGGAGATAAGAAGCCCAGGCGTTAAGAAGCCCACGAAGAGAAGCCCAGGGTTAAGAAACCCGCAATGGGAAGTCATAATAGGTTAAGTCTTAATCCGACTTGGACTCTACATGTAAACCGCCCCTTCAACTTATATAAGGAGGGGCAGGTCACCCCAAGAGGGTGAAGTTTCTAGACGTCTCAATAGACAGGTCTTAGACAGACAAGTCTTAGACAAGATCAAAGTAGATGCTCTTGAGATAGAGATAGCGAAACATCGCCCTTGTAACTGAGATCGTCATCATTATCAATATCAATCAAGCAGGATGTAGGCTTTTACCTCCACCGTGAGTGGCCGAACCTGGGTAAAATCTCGCGTCTCTCATCCCACTCAACCCCGTTCAAGCTACCACTTAGATGCGTTGGCCTCACGACTAAGTCCTCACACTAGGACATCTGCCGTGACAAAACCACGACAGTTGGCGCCCACCGTGGGGCCTGCGCACGGTGGTGTTGTGTTCTTGGAAGGATATCTTCAGGAATCGAGAAGCTCACGATAGGTCAGATGAAGAAGGCTAGCACGGAACGATCGTGCACGACGACCCATCATGGGATTACCATAGGGCAACGAAAGTGTAGATTCAGACTTTGATGGTTTTGATATTCATCAACAAACGAAAGCGACTTTATCGATCAAGCGACTAATGTGCGTGGACGTCATCAACAACCATGAACACGAGGACTCGACACCATCCCATACGGCGGATCAAGCTTACCATATCAAGGTTTGGTGGCATGTTTTACGAGCAGCCCCGCGTGACCCGATCTGTAACTCGCCGAAAACAGAAGGCAACTTTCGATGGAACTACAAAATCAGATCATAGATCGGACAAGCAAAAAAACAACAGATGATTTCAAAGGAAAAAAAAAGAGAACTGGGCCTGTCACGGATTGGACAGACCAGCCTCGCCCGCGGGTTCCCCCGTGTTGACCCGCCGTGGCCAGCTCCTGGCCTTATCTGCCTACCTCTGCAACCGCCGCTTCGCCCACGTGCCTCAGCCGCCGCGGCCTCAACTCGCCACCGCTGCCGCCTGCTGCTGTGGCTTTGTGCGCCGCCTGACCGCACCCGACCCTGCTCCGGCTCGCACGCGCGTGTGCCCGCGCCGGCTCTGCCCGCAGTCGCGTCCGGCTACGTCTCCAGCACGCCTCCACCGGCTCCTGCCTCCATCAGCATCTCCCGCTACGCTGTGGCCGTTTTTCTGCCCGCCTCGAGCCGGCCTCAGTTTGAGTCCACTTCGCCTCCGCGTCAGGGCTACCGGCCGCGGCGGCCTGCCTCTGCTGCTACTGCAGCTGCCCGTCTCCCCTGGCGGCTCGGCGGCATCACCTCGAGTCGGCCATCACCGCACCCACCGTCTTGCCTCTGCTGCCGTTGGGCCTCCACCGACGCGGCCCTACACCTTCAAGTCGCCGTTGCGCCCTCGCCTCCGGCACGCCGCACCTACTGTGGCTGCCATGGCTCGCCTCGCCCCGTCCACATCCACCGAGTCGCCGGCTTGCTGCTCTGCCATAGATCGCCTCCAGTGTCGTTGCTGTGACCCGCCTCGCTAGGGGCTTCTTCAGCCGCCGTTGTGTTCTCGTCTCCGGTCTGAGCCGCCGTGGCACCGCGCCTCGCCGATCTCTACCCCGGCTGCCGAATCTGCCGGCCTCCGTTGCGGCCTCGCCGCCGCCGCATCCACCTCCACCCCGCGCCCGCGCCGGCCCCGCCATGCCCCCTGGCCGCGACGCGCCGGCCTCGCCTCCGCGCATTGCTCAGTCGCCATCACCGCGCGCCCCGGTGCCGGTTGCTCCGCCCCGCCTCCACGTGCCCGCTCCGCTCGTCCGGCCACGCAGCGAGCTGTCCCCGGGCGGAAGTCCACCCCCCCCCACCCCCGCACGCTTGACCCGCCGCATCGAGGATGGGCCGCCTGACCGCTTATGTGCGCCTTCGCGGCCGCGCGCAGGCCCTGGCCTCCCGCCCACGGCCGGCTCCCGATGTCTCGTCCCCGGCCGGCTCCAGCTGTCCCGCCCGCGGTCGGCTTCCGCTGTCGCTCCCCACGGCTCCTGTTGACTGTCCACCGCAGGTAGGCTGGCTCCCGTCAAAACAAGAAGAACATGAGATGGGGTCCGGCTAGAGGAAAGAAAGAGAGTGGGGGATGGCCACTAAAAAAAGGGGGGAGGGGGTCAGCTCCAAATTAATCAAAGTACACACGCCAATTATTGCGCGTATCTTTGACTCGCCCGCGGTTGACTTCAACTCCATCACATTCATGATGAATCTCGCGACATATCAGGTGAAGTTCATCCGATCTATTTTGTTGGTACATTTTTATTCTTTCGAGAACAATTACTCTGGCTGGTGTTATTTTTTATGCAGACAATTATTCATTACCAACGTGGCATTATAACGCGGAGATGGAGCGCGCGCCAACATCATTTTGCACTAGTGTTCGTCCGTGTCGCGCTGCACCGGCTTCCAACATCGCGACCGTCTCGTGCATCCGCGCCGGCTTACAACGCCGCGACCGACTCATGCGATCCCACCAGCTTACAACACCGTGGCTGACTCCCGCGTCCGCGCCAAGTTACCGGCCAGCTCTCGCGTCTACATCAACACGTCGGGGCCGCGCTCGCCCGTACGAGCCGCCCAATGGACGCGCGCAAGCCGCCGCCCCGCGGTCCAGTCTACTCCAACAATGCTGGAGCAAAAAAAGAAATATGCATCTATTATCAAACCTCCACCTGCGCCGGGTTGACCCATGGATAGGCATATTGGCCTATTATCCCCGCGGTCTGGTCTGCTTCAGCACATCGGACCTGGAGAAGCTACAATTTGAGTCGGTTAATATTGAGCCGGCAATTCAAAAGTCAGTAACAAAGAAAAAGAAAATGTCCCTAGATACCAGAGGAGCCGAATCAAGAGAGAATAACAAGCATGAAGACTCCGGCTTATGCTACAGCCAAGTATGAAGACTCTCAAGCCGCCTCCTCGAGTCGACTTAAGACTCGGGGGCTACACAGATATGGCTCGACAGATTTAGTCGTTGTTAACAGATACAAGAACCTCGGGTCATTACAAGGAAGATAACCCGGTCCCGGGGGCCGCGGCCTTATTGGCGAAAAACTATAAGTCGCCCAAGAGGACGAGCCATCATGATGCGATCGTTCAAACATGGGTGCCCTACCTTATTGGCGAAAGATTTAAAGTTGCTCAAGAGGACGAGCCGCCATGATGCGCCGTTCAAACATGGGTGCCCTGCTTTATTGGCGAAAAATTAAAAGTTGCCCAAGAGGACGAGCCACCATGATGCGCTGTTCAAACATGGGTGCCCTGATTTATTGGATCATCATATTATGATCAATGGAATAAAGTCGGCTTATCTGGACCCCAGATGTTTTGCAGTTGTAGCATTGTCTCCTGAATATCCTATGGCCAAGCTTTTCCATGATGATAGGTCACTTGGGGGCTTCCAACTCAATGAGATTAGCTTTCATACCCTCTTGACCGGCTTCCATGCCATATATGGGTTAAACCTGCCTGTTTGCAACTTACTACTCCGCCAAGTGACCCGCCGTACTCTTGACGGTCAATCTTTTAATAAGACCCTGAACTAGTCATGGTTAAAACGACGGCTTATGTCACGAGAGAGCCGGCTTACAGAGATCTAGGATAAACTCACCTGTCCGCTGTAGTTTCTCCGCTATGTGGCCCGTTCGTACTCTTAACAGTCAATCTTTTTTAAGACCCTGAACTAGTTAAAGTTAAAACGACGGATTTATGTCACGTGAGAGCCGGCTTACGGCATTAAAGGCGTTCATGCCAAGCTTCTTGTAAGCAAAAACCTTGAGTTTTTTCAAAATAAGAACAAGAGTTGATCTCTTTTGGTTGTGCCTTCAAGGCCGACTTACAAATATTTGAGATATACATGTATATTTTCTCTGTTAGTTGTTTTTATCATATACATACATCATCCTGCATTGCATCATGCATCATACATGCATATCAAGCTGTTAGAAATATGCCCTAGAGGCAATAATAAAATGGTTATTATTATATTTCTTTGTTCATGATAATCGTTTATTATCCATGCTATAATTGTATTGATTGGAAACTCAATTGCATGTATGGATACATAGACAACACTGTGTCCCTAGTATGCCTCTAGTAGACTACCTTGTTGATCAAAGATGGTCAAGGTTTCCTGGCCATAGACATGAGATGTCATTTGATAACGGGATCACATCATTAGGAGAATGATATGATGGACAAGACCCAAACTATGAACGTAGCATATGATCGTGTCAGTTTATTGCCATTGTTTTTTGCATGTCAAGTATCTGTTCCTATGACCATGAGATCATACGACTCACTGACACCGAAGGAATACCTTGTGTGTATCAAACGTCGCAACGTAACTGGGTGACTATAAACATGCTCTACAGGTATCTCCGAGGGTGTCTGTTGAGTTGGCATGGATCAAGAATGGGATTTGTTACTCCGTGTGACGGAGAGGTATCTCAGGGCCCACTCGATAATACAACATCACAATAAGCCTTGCAAGCAAAGTGACTAAAGTGTTAGCCATGGGATCTTGTATTATGGAATGAGTAAAGAGACTTGCCGGTAACGAGATTGAACTAGGTATAGAGATACCGACGATCGAATCTCGGGCAAGTAACATACCGAAGAACAAAGGGAACAACATACGAGATTAACTGAATCCTTGACATAGAGGTTCAACCGATAAAGATCTTCATAGAATATGTAGGAACCAATATGGGCATCCAGGTCCCGCTATTGGTTATTGACCGTAGAGGTGTCTCGGTCATGTCTACATAGTTCTCGAACCCGCAGGGTCTGCACACTTAACGTTCGGTGACGTTTCGGTGTATGGTGGTGACCGAAGGTTGTTCGGAGTCCCGAATGAGATCCCGGATGTCACGAGGAGCTCCGGAATGGTCCGGAGGTAAAGATTGATATATAGAAAGTCCCGTTTTGGTCACCAGAAAAGTTTTGGGTATTTCCGGTAGTGTATCGGGAGTGCCGGAGGGCCATCGGGAGGGGCCACCCATGCCGGGAGGCCACATGGGCCTGAGGGGTGGTGCATCAGCCCTTAGTGGGCTGGGCAAGCCAGCCCCACAAGGCCCATGTGGCTAGGAAGTGGGAATAGGAAAAAACCCCAAGTGGGGGAAGGATTCCAAGTAGGATTGGAATCCTACTTGGAGTAGGATTGGAATCCTACTTGGAGTAGGATTGGAAGTGGACTCTTCCACCTCCTCCACTTCGGCCGAAGCCAAGGGGAAACCCTAGGGAGGCTGCCTCCCCCCTCCCTCCTATATATACTAGAGGAATAGAGCCCCCAAAGACACAAGTCCACGTGCTAGTTCTCTATTCCCTAGTTCCTCCACCAAATAGATTCTGACGGTGCTCAGGCGAAGCCCTGCCGGAATAGTTCCACCACCACCGCCGCCGCGCCGTCGCGCTGCCGGAGAACTCATCTACTCCGCTCGCTCTTGCTAGATCAAGAAGGCGGAGATCGTCATCGAACTGTACATGTGCTGAACGCGGAGGTGCCGTCCGTTCGGCGCTAGATCGGGACGGATCGTGGGACGGCTGCGATTTGGATCGCGAAGACGTTCGACTACATCAACTGCGTTTCTTAACGCTTCCCGCTTAGCGATCTACAAGGGTATGTAGATCCACTCTCCCTCTCGTAGATGCTCATCACCATGGATAGATCTTGCGTGTGCGTAGGAAAAATTTTGTTTCCCATGCAACGTTCCCCATCAGTGGCATCATGAGCTAGGTCTATGCGTAGATGAGATCACGAGTAGAACACAAAGGAGTTTGTGGGCGTTGATGCTCAGATTGCTTCCTCCCTTGGTCTTTTCTTGATTCAGCGGTATTGTGGGATGAAGCGGCCCGGACCAACCTTACTCGTACGCCTACGAGAGACCGGTTCCATCAACTGACATGTGACTTTGTTACATAAAGATGGCTGGCGGGTGTCTGTCTCTCCCACTTTAGTTGGATCGGATTCGACAAAGGCGGTCCTTGAGAAGGTTAAATAGCAATTTGTGTATCACCGTTGTGGTTTTTGCGTAGGTAAGAATCGGTCTTGCTAGATAGCCGTAGCAGCCACGTAAAACATGCAACAACAATTAGAGGACGTCTAACTTGTTTTTGCGGGGTATGTTGTGATGTGATATGGCCAATTAAATGATGAGATATATGTGATGTATGAGATGATCGTGTTTTGTATAGAATATCATGACTTGCATGTCGATGAGTACGGCAACCGGCAGGAGCCATAGAGTTGTCTTTAATTTATTTTCGTCGTTTTCCTTTACTTTATCACTATGAGTTAGCAATAGTCGTAGAAGCAACAGTTGGCGCGACAACCTCATGGCGACACGTTGATGGAGATCATGGTGTCATGCCGGCGACTGCTACTTCTTGAGCTTGCGTTGGTTTTCCCTTGAAGAGGAAAGGGTGATGCAACAAAGTAGATAAGTATTTCCCTCAGTTGTTGAGAACCAACGTATCAATCCAGTAGGAGGTACAAGCAAGGCCCCACTCTTTTCACCTACACAAACAATCAAACACATGCACCCAACGCTATAAAGGGTTGTCAATCCCTTCACGGTTACTTGCAAGGATGAGATCTGATAGGGATAGATATAAAAGATTACTAAAACGAAAAGTAAAATCAAAGTAAATAGATTGCAGCAAAGTATTTTTGGTTTATAGATCTGAAAATATAATATGGAAAATAGACCCGGGGGCCATACGTTTCACTAGAGGCTTCTCTCTTGAAGGAAAATAATACAGCGGGTGAACAAATTACTGTCGAGCAATTGATAGAAAAGTGCATAGTTATGACGAAATCCAAGGCAATGACTATGCATATAGGCATCACGTCTGTGTCAAGTAGACCAAAACGATTCTGCATCTACTACTATTACTCCACACATCGACCGACTCCTGCCTGTATCTAGAGTATTAAGTTCTTGAAGAACAGAGTAACGCATTAAGTAAGATGACATGATGTAGAGGGATAAACTCAAGCAATATGATGAAAACCCCATCTTTTTACCCTTGATGGCAACAATACAAATACGTGCCTCGCTACCCCTACTTTGTCACTGGGTGAGGACACCGCAAGATTGAACCCAAAACTAAGCACTTCTCCCATTGCAAGAATTACCAATCTAGTTGGCCAAACCAAACCAATAACTCGAAGAGACTTGCAAAGATATGAAATCATGCATATAAGAATTCAGAGAAGATTCAAATAATATTCATAGATAATCTGATCATAAACCCACAATTCATCGAATCTCGACAAACACACCGCAAAAGAGTATTACATCGGATAGATCTCCATGAAGATCATGGAGAACATGGTATTGAAGAACATAGAGAGAGAAGAAGCCATCTAGCTACTAGCTATGGACCCGAAGGTCTGAGGTGAACTACTCATGCATCATCGGAGGGGCAATGGTGTTGATGTAGATGCCCTCCGTGATCGAATCCCCCTCCGACAGATTACCGTAAAAGGCCCCAAGATGGTATCTCACGGGAACAGAGGCTTGCGGTGGCGAAAAAGTATTATTGTGGCTCTTTTTGGTATTGGGGGAATATTTCTGAATTTATAGGCGGAGAATTAGGGTTGGAGGAGCTACGGGGGGCCCACAAGCCAGGGGGGCGCGCCCCCCCCAGGGGCGCGCCCAGGTGGCTTGTGGCCCACCCATGGGTCTTCTGGCCTCTTCTCCAAGTCTCCTGGGTTCCTTCTGGTCCAAGAAAAATCATCGTAGAATTTTATTCCGTTTGGACTCCGTTTGATATTCCTTTTCTGCAATACTCAAAAACAAGGAAAAAAACAGAAACTGGCACTGGGCACTAGGTTAATAGGTTAGTCCCAAAAATAATATAAAATAGCATATTAATGCATATAAAACATCCAAAACAGATAATATGATAGTATGGAACAATCAAAAATTATAGATACGTTGGAGACGTATCAGCATCCCCAAGCTTAATTCCTGCTCGTCCTCGAGTAGGTAAATGATAAAAACAGAATTTTTGATGTGGAATGCTACCTAACATATTTATCCATGTAATATTCTTTATTGTGGCATGAATGTTTAGATCCATAAGATTCAAAACAAAAGTTTAATATTGACATAAAAACAATAATACTTCAAGCATACTAACAAAGCAATTGTGTCCTTTCAAAATAACATGGCCAAAGAAAGTTATCCCTACAAAATCATATGGTCTGGCTATGCTCCATCTTCCCCACACAAAGTATTTAAATCATGCACAACCCCGATGACAAGTCAAGCAATTGTTTCACACCTTTTATGTTCTCAAACCTTTTCAACTTTCACGCAATACATGAGCGTGAGCCATGGATATAGCACTATAGGTGGAATAGAATACGGTGGAGGTTGTGAGGAAAAGGAGAAGATAGTCTCACATCAACTAGGCGTATCAACGGGCTATGGAGATGCCCATCAATAGATATCAATGTGAGTGAGTAGGGATTGCCATGCAACGGATGCACTAGAGCTATAAGTGTATGAAAGCTCAAAAAGAAACTAAGTGGGTGTGCATTATAATGAAAAATTCCCACTAGTATATGAAAGTGACAAAATAGGAGACTCTCTATCATGAAGATCATGGTGCTACTTCGAAGCACAAGTGTGAAAAAAAAAGATAGTAGCATTGTCCCTTCTCTCTTTTCTCTCATTTTTTTATTGGTGGGCTTCTTTGGCCTCTTTTTTTTATTTGGGCTTCATTGGCCTCTTTTATTATTTGTAAAGTCCGGAGACTCATCCCAACTTGTGAGGGAATCATAGCTTCCATCATCCTTTCCTCTCATGGGACAATGCTCTAATAATGATGATCATCACACTTTTATTTACTTACAACTCATGAATTACAACTCGATACCTAGAACAAAATATGACTCTATATAAATGCCTACGGTGGTGTACCGGGATGTACAATGATCTAGCATAGCAAATGACATCAAAAAACGCACAAGCCATGAAAACATCATGCTAGCTGTCTTACGATCATGCAAAGCAATATGAAAATGATGGTGCGCGTCATAATAAACGAAACGGTGGAAGTTGCATGGCAATATATCTCGGAATGGCTATGGAAATGCCATAATAGGTAGGTATGGTGACTGTTTTGAGGAAGGGTATATGGTGGGTTTAATGCACCGGCGAAAGTTGCGCGGTACTAGAGAGGCTAGCAATGGTGGAAGGGTGAGAGTGAGTATAATCCATGGACTCACATTAGTCATAAAGAACTCACATACTTATTGCAAAAGTCTATTAGTTATCGAAGCAAAGTATTAGACGCATGCTCCTAGGGGAGAGGTTGGTAGGAGTTAACCATCGCGCGCTCCCGACCCTCACACAAAGGATGACAATCAATAAACAAATCATGCTCCGACTTCGTTACATAACGGTTCACCATACGTGCATGCTACGGGAATCACAAACTTTTAACACAAGTATTTATAGCAATCCACAATTACTCACTAGCATGACTCTAATATCACCATCTTTATATCTCAAAACTATATGCAAGGAATCAAACTTCTCATAGTATTCAATGCACTTTATATGAAAGTTTTTATTATATCCCTCTTGGATGCCCATTATATTAGGACTAAATTCATAATCTAAACCAATTACCATGCTGTTTAAAGACTCTCAAAATAATATAAGTGAGGTACGAGAGTTCAATTATTTCTATAAAATAAAACACCACCATGCTCTAAAAAGATATAACTGAAGCACTAGAGCAAAATTGCCTAGCTCAAAAGATATAAGTGAAGCACATAGAGTATTCTAATAAATTCACGATTCATGTGTGTCCCTCTCAAAATATGTGTGCAGCAAGGATGATTGTGGCAAACTAAAAAGCAAAGACTCATATCATACAAGACGCTCCAAGCAAAACACATATCATGTGGTGAATAAAAATATAGCCTCAAGTAAATTTGCTGATGGATTGAAGACGAAAGAGGGGATGCCTTCCGGGGCATCCCCAAGCTTAGGCTCTTTGGTATCCTTGAATATTCCTTGGGGTGTCTTGGGCATCCCCAAGCTTAGTCTCTTGCCACTCCTTATTCCATAGTCCATCAAATCTTTACCCAAAACTTGAAAACTTCACAACACAAAACTCAACAGAAAACTCGTGAGATCCGTTAGTATAAGAAAAATAAATCACCACTTTAGGTACTGTTGTGAACTCATTATTTATTTATATCGGTGTAATATCTACTGTATTCCAACTTCTCCATGGTTCATACCCCCCGATACAACCCATAGATACATCAAAATAAGCAAACAACACAAAGAAAACAGAATCTGTCAAAAACAGAACAGTCTGTAGCAATCTGTAAACTTCGAATACTTCTGTAACTCCAAATATTCTGAAAAACTAGAACAACCTGGGCAATTTGTATATCAATCTTGTGTAAACATTTCATACTTATTCGACGCTCTGGTGAATTTATAAAATTCCTGGACTGAGCGCAAAAGTTTCTGTTTTTCAGCAAAATCAAATCAACAATCACCGTAGACCATCCCAAAGGTCTTACTTGGCTCAAACACTAATTAAGACAATAAAACACAATTACTACAGAGGTAATAATGTGTAAAGCACTCAAAAACAGAAACACAAACAAAAAACATAAAATAAAATTGGGTTGCCTCCCAACAAGCGATATTGTTTAACGCCCCTAGCTAGGCATAACGCAATAGATCTAGGTATTGTCATCTTTGGTTTTGGCAACTTTTGTGAGGGCCTTCTCGAATCCGGGGGGGGCTCTTTCCGCTTCCCCAAATTTTCGGGAGAAGAAACCATCTTAAGATCCAAAATATCCAAACGCTTATTGCAGAGGGCAATCAAAGTGTTCAAGCGACTGAGATTCCCACTAATATGATTGAGGGGTTCGTGATATTTTCGTAACTCGACTAAGTGCTTATGTAAGTCACCCAATTTGTCGAGAATTTGAACTCCCTCTTGTGAAAAGGCAAGCCCTTTTTTTTGTGGGGGAACCCCCAAAATCCCTTCCAAAACTTCATAAGCGGCATTTGCATCAAGTTCGATAAAATTGCCCTTTGAGGCAAAATCCAAAAGCTTTCTATGATGCAAAGCCAATCCAATGTAAAAATTTCTAAGCAAAACTTTTGCGTCTCCTTTTAGATTGGAAATACGATAGAATTCCATTAGCCTATACCAGGCATCTATCAAATTTTCCCCTTGTTTTTGTTTGAAGTATAGAACTTCAAAGTCTGGTGACAAAGAGGGGGTAGTAACGCTAATCATAGCAACAAGCAAGAGATCCGGCAAAAAGGGCAAACGAAAAAGAGAAGGCAAATAAAACGGCAATTCTTTTTGGTTTTTTCTGAAAATCATTTTAGAAGTGGGGGAGAGGAAAATGAGAGGCAAATGGCAAATAATGTAAATGCAAGAGATGAGTTTGTGATGGGTACTTGGTAGGCTTGATGTCTTGACTTGCTATGTATCCTCCCCGGCAACGGCGCCAGAAATCCTTCTTGCTACTTCTTGAGCTTGCGTTGGTTTTCCCTTGAAGAGGAAAGGGTGATGCTGCAAAGTAGATAAGTATTTCCCTCAGTTATTGAGAACCAAGGTATCAATCCAGTAGGAGGTACAAGCAAGGACCCAATCTTTGCACCTACACAAACAATCAAACACTTGCACCCAACGCTATAAAGGGGTTGTCAATCCCTTCACGGTTACTTGCAAGGATGAGATCTGATAGAGATAGATATAAAAGATTACTAAAACGAAAAGTAAAATAAAAGTAAATAGATTGCAGCAAAGTATTTTTGGTATTTTTGGTTTATAGATCTGAAAATATAATATGGAAAATAGACCCGGGGGCCATAGGTTTCACTAGAGGCTTCTCTCTTGAAGGAAAATAATACGGCGGGTGAACAAATTACTGTCGAGCAATTGATAGAAAAGTGCATAGTTATGACGAAATCCAAGGCAATGACTATGCATATAGGCATCACGTCTGTGTCAAGTAGACCAAAACGATTCTGCATCTACTACTATTACTCCACACATCGACCGACTCCTGCCTGTATCTAGAGTATTAAGTTCTTGAAGAACAGAGTAACGCATTAAGTAAGATGACATGATGTAGAGGGATAAACTCAAGCAATATGATGAAAACCCCATCTTTTTACCCTTGATGGCAACAATACAAATACGTGCCTCGCTACCCCTACTTTGTCACTGGGTGAGGACACCGCAAGATTGAACCCAAAACTAAGCACTTCTCCCATTGCAAGAATTACCAATCTAGTTGGCCAAACCAAACCAATAACTCAAAGAGACTTGCAAAGATATGAAATCATGCATATAAGAATTCAGAGAAGATTCAAATAATATTCATAGATAATCTGATCATAAACCCACAATTCATCGAATCTCGACAAACACACCGCAAAAGAGTATTACATCGGATAGATCTCCATGAAGATCATGGAGAACATGGTATTGAAGAACATAGAGAGAGAAGAAGCCATCTAGCTACTAGCTATGGACCCGAAGGTCTGAGGTGAACTACTCATGCATCATCGGAGGGGCAATGGTGTTGATGTAGATGCCCTCCGTGATCGAATCCCCCTCCGACAGATTACCGGAAAAGGCCCCAAGATGGGATCTCACGGGAACAGAGGCTTGCGGCAGCGGAAAAGTATTATCGTGGCTCTTTTTGGTATTGGGGGAATATTTCTGAATTTATAGGCAGAGAATTAGGGTTGGAGGAGCTACGGGGGGCCCACAAGCCAGGGGGCGCGCCCCCCCAGGGGCGCGCCCATGTGGCTTGTGGCCCACTCGTGGGTCTTATGGCCTCTTCTCCAAGTCTCCTGGGTTCCTTCTGGTCCAAGAAAAATCATCGTAGAATTTTATTCCGTTTGGACTCCGTTTGATATTCCTTTTCTGCAATGCTCAAAAACAAGGAAAAAACAGAAACTGGCACTGGGCACTAGGTTAATAGGTTAGTCCCAAAAATAATATAAAATAGCATATTAATGCATATAAAACATCCAAAACAGATAATATAATAGCATGGAACAATAAAAAATTATAGATACGTTGGAGACGTATCACTGACGATGGAGATCATGCGGGTGCTTTGGAGATGGAGATCAAAAGCACAAGTTCATGGCCATATCATGTCACTTATGATTTGCATGTGATGTTAATCCTTTTATGCCTCTTATTTTGCTTAGGACGATAGTAGCATTATAAGGTGATCCCTCACTAAAATTTCAAGATAAAATTGTGTTCTCCCCGAGTGTGCACCGTTGCGAAAGTTCGTCGTTTCGAGACACCACATGATGATCGGGTGTGATAGACTCTACGTTCGCATACAACGGGTGCAAGCCAGTGTTGCACATGCGGAACACTCGGGTTAAACTTGACGAGCCTAGCATGTACAGACATGGCCTCGGAACACAAGAGACCGAAAGGTAGAACATGAGTCATATAGTAGATATGATCAACATGGAGATATTCACCATTGAAACCATCTCATCTCACGTGATGATCGGACTTGGGTTGGTGAATTTGGATCATGTGACACTCATTATCATGAACATAGTCAAAGTGACTTTGCAAATTATGTAAATCAATAGCTCACGCTGTAGCTCCCCTATTTTTTATACGTTCCTAGAGAAAATAGAATTGAAAGATGATGGTAGCAATAATGCGGACTGGGTCCGTGATCTGAGGATTGTCCTCATTTGCTGCACAGAAGGCTTATGTCCTTAATGCACCGCTCGGTGCACCACCCCCTCAAGCGTCGTCTGTAGATGTTGTGAACATCTGACAGGCATGTTCTGATGACTACTTGATAGTTCAGTGCGTCATGCATTACGGCTTAGAATTGAGGCTCCAAAACATTTTGAATGTCACAGAACATATGAGATGTTCTAAGAGCTGAAATTTGGATCTCAGGCTCGTGCCCTGTTGAGAGGTATGAGACCTCCAACAAGATTCTTTTCCTGCAAGATGAAGGAGAATAGCTCAATCAGTGAGGATGTGCTCAGATTGTCTGGGTGCTACAATCGCTTGAATCGAGTAGGAGTTGATCTTCCAGATAAGATAGTGGTTGATATAGTTCTCCAAGTCACTGCCACAAAGCTACTAGAGCTTCGTGATGAACTATGAAATGCCAGGGATAGAAATAATGATCCCCGAGCTATTCGCGATGTTTGACACCGCAAAGGTAGAAATCAAGAAAGAGCATCAAGTGTTGATGGTTAGTAAAACCACTAGTTTTGAGAAGGGCAAGGGCAAGGAGGGAAACTTCATGGATGGCAAGCCAGTTGCTGCTCCAGTAAAGAAACCCAAGGTTGAACCCAAACCCGAGACTGAGTGCTTCTATTATGAGGAGAACGGTCACTGAAGCGGAACTGCCCTAGACACTTGGTAGATAAGAAGGCTGGCAACGTCAACAGAAGTATATTTGATATACGTTTTATTCATGTGTACCTTGCTAAGTACTCCTAGTAGCACCTGGGTATTAGATACCGGTTCAGTTGCTAAATGTTGGAAACTCGAAATAAAAGCTACGGATTAAACGGAGACTAGCTAAGGGCGAGGTGACGATGTGTGTTGGAAGTGTTTCCAAGGTTGATGTGATCACCATCGCATGCTCTCTCTACCTTCGGGATTAGTGATGAACCTAAATAAATGTTATTTGGTGTCTGCGTTGAGCATAAACGTGATTAGATCGTGTTTATTGCAATACGGTTATTCATTTAAGTTAGAGAATAATGGTTATTCTGTTTACATGAATAATACCTTCAATGGTCATGCACCCAATGTGAATGGTTCATTGAATCTCGATCGTAGTAATACACATGTTCATAATATTGATGCCAAAAGATGCAAAGTTAATAATGATAGTACCACATACTTGTGGCACTGCCGCCAAGGTCATATTGGTGTAAAGCGCATGAAGAAACTCCATGCTGATGGATCTTTTGACTCACTCGATTTCGAATCGGTTGAGACATGCGGACCATGCCTCATGGGCAAGATGACTAAGACCCCGTTTTCCGATATGATGGAGCGGGCAAGTGACTTATTGGAAATGATACATGTTGATGTAGCGATCCAATGAGTGTCGAAGCGTGTGGTGGATATCGCTATTTTCTTACCTTCACTGATGATTTGAGTAGATATGGGGATATTTACTTAATGAAACACAAGTCTGAAACATTTGAAAAGTTCAAACAAATTAAGAGTGAAGTTTGAGATCATCGTGACAAGAAGATAAAATGTCTACGATATGATCGTGGAGGTAAATATCTGAGTTACGAGTTTGGTATACAACTCAAGACAATGTGGAAGTTGTTTCACAACTCACGCCACCTGGAACACCATAGTGTGATGGTGTGTCCGAACGTCGTAGTCGTGCTCTATTGGACATGGTGCATACTATGATGTCTCTTATCGATTTGCCACTATCGTTTTGGGGTTATGCATTAGAGACAATTACATTCACTTTAAATAGGGCACCATCTAAGTCCGTTGAGATGACACCGTATGAATTTTGGTTTGGCAGAAACCTAAGCTGTCATTTCTCAGAGTTTGGGAATGCGACGCTTATGTCTGATAAGCTCGATCCCAAAGCGGAAAAGTGCATCTTCATTGGATACCCTAAGGAAACAGCTGGGTATACCTTCTATCTCAGATCCAAGGGCAAAGTGTTTGTTGCTAAAAACGCCTTTCTCGAGAAAGAGTTTCTCTCGAAAGAATTGAGTGGGAGGAAGGTAGAACTTGATGAGGTTATTGAACAATCACTTCAGTTGGATAGTATCACGACGCAGAAAGATGTTTCTGCGACGCCTACACCAAGTGAAGAGGGAGCAAATGATGATGATCATGAAGCTTCGGATCAAGTTACTACCGAACCTCGTAGGTCGACAAGAACTCGTACCGCCTATGAGTGGTACGTCAATCCTGTCTTGGAGGTCATGTTGTTAGACAACAGTGAACCTACGAGCTATGAAGAAGCGATGGTGGGCCCGGATTCCAACAAATGGCTAGGAGCCATGAAATCCGAGAAAGGATCCATGTATGAAAACCAAGTATGGACTTTGGTAGACTTGCCCGTTAAACGGCACGCTGTTGAGTACAAATGGACCTTTAAGAAGAAGACAGACGCTGATGGTAAATGTCACCATTTATAAAGCTCGACTTGTCGCAAAGAAGTTTCCGACAAAGTTCAAGGAGTTGACTACGATGAGACCTTCTCACCCGTAGCGATGCTAAAGTCTGTTGGAATTATGTTAGCAGTTGCTGCATTTTTTGATTATGAAATCTGGCAGATGAATGTCAAAACATCGTTTCCTTAACGGTTTCCGTGAGGAAAGGTTGTATGTGATACAACCGGAAGGTTTTGTCAGTCCTAAGGATGCTAAAATGTATGCAAGCTCCAGCGATCCTTCTATGGACTGGAGCAAGCATCTCGGAGTTGGAATATACGCTTTGATGAGATGATCAAAGTTTTTGGGTCTATACATAGTTTATGAGAAACTTGTATTTACAATAAAGTGAGTGGGAGCACTATAGAATTTCCGATAAGTATATGTGAATGACATATTGTTGATCGGAAATGATGTAGAATTTATGGAAAGCATAAAGGGTTGTTTGAAAGGAGTTTTTCAAAGGAAAACCTGGAATGAAGCTACTTAAATATTGGGCATCAGGATCTATAGAAATAGATCAAGACGTCTTATAAGACTTTCAATGAGTACATACCTTGACATGATTTTGAAAGAGTTCAAAATGGATCAGTCAAAGAAAGAGTTCTTGCCTAATTTGTAAGGTGTGGAGTTGAGTGAGACTCAAAGCTCGACCACAACAGAAGAAAGAGAAAGGACGAAGGTCGTCCCCTATGCCTTATCCATAGGTTCTATATAGTATGCCATGATGTGTACCGCACCTGGTGTGTGCCTTGCCATGAGTCTGTCAAGGGGTACAAGAGTGGTCCAGGAGTGGATCACTGGACAACGGTCAAAATTATCCTTAGTAACTAGAGGACTAAGGAAATGTTTCTCGATTATGGAGGAGATAAAGAGTTCATCGTAAAGGGTTATGTCGATGCAAGCTTTGACACCTATCCGAATGACTCTAAGTAGCAATCCGGATACGTATAGTGGGGCATTCATTTGGAATAGCTCCAAGTGGAGCGTGGTAGCATCTGCAGTATGACATATAGATTTGCAAAGAACACACGGATCTGAATGTTGCAGACCGTTGACTAGAACCTCTCTCACATGCAAAACATGATCGAACCCCAGAACTCATTGGGTGTTAGATTCATAACAATGTAAATCAGATAGCGATGTGAGCTAGATTATTGACTCTAGTGCAAGTGGGAGACTGTTAGAAATATGCCCTAGAGGCAATAATAAAATGGTTATTATTATATTTCCTTGTTCATGATAATTGTTTATTATCCATGCTATAATTGTATTGATTGGAAACTCAATTGCATGTATGGATACATAGACAACACTGTGTCCCTAGTATGCCTCTAGTAGACTAGCATGTTGATCAAAGATGGTCAAGGTTTCCTGGCCATAGACATGAGATGTCATTTGATAATGGTATCACATCATTAGGAGAATGATGTGATGGACAAGACCCAAACTATGAACGTAACATATGATCGTGTCAGTTTATTGCTATTGTTTTTTGCATGTCAAGTATATGTTCCTATGACCATGAGATCATACGACTAACTGACACCGAAGGAATACCTTGTGTGTATCAAACGTCGCAACGTAACTGGGTGACTATAAAGATGCTCTACAGGTATCTCCGAGGGTGTCTATTGAGTTGGCATGGATCAAGACTGGGATTTGTTACTCCGTGTGACGGAGAGGTATCTCAGGGCCCACTCGGTAATACAACAGCACAATAAGGCTTGCAAGCAAAGTGACTAAAGTGTTAGCCACGGGATCTTGTATTATGGAATGAGTAAAGAGACTTGCCAGTAACGAGATTGAACTAGGTATAGAGATACCGATGATCGAATCTCGGGCAAGTAACATACCGAAGAACAAAGGGAACAGTATACGGGATTAACTGAATCCTTGACATAGAGGTTCAACCGATAAAGATCTTCATAGAATATGTAGGAACCAATATGGGCATCCAGGTCCCGCTATTGGTTATTGACCGTAGAGGTGTCTCGGTCATGTCTACATAGTTCTCGAACCCGCAGGGTCTGCACACTTAACGTTCGGTGATGTTTCGGTAGTATTGAGTTATGTATGGTGGTGACCGAAGGTTGTTCGGAGTCCCGGATGAGATCCCAGACGTCACGAGGAGCTCCGGAATGGTCCGGAGGTAAAGATTGATATATAGGAAGTCCCGTTTTGGTCACCGGAAAAGTTTCGGGTATTTCCGGTAGTGTACCGGGAGTGCCGGAGGGCCATCGGGAGGGGCCACCCATGCCGGGAGGCCACATGGGCCTGAGGGGTGGTGCATCAGCCCTTAGTGGGCTGGTCAAGCCAGCCCCACAAGGCCCATGCGTCTAGGAAGTGGGAAAAGGAAAAAAAACCCAAGTGGGGGAAGGATTCCAAGTAGGATTGGAATCCTACTTGGAGTAGGATTGGAGGTGGACTCTTCCACCTCCTCCACTTCGGCCGAAGCCAAGGGGAAACCCTAGGGAGGCTGCCTCCCCCCTCCCTCCTATATATACTAGAGGAATAGAGCCCCAAAAGACACAAGTCCACGTGCTAGTTCTCTATTCCCTAGTTCCTCCACCAAATAGATTATGACGGTGCTTAGGCCAAGCCCTGTCGGAATAGTTCCACCACCACCGCCGCCGCGCTGTCGTGCTGCCGGAGAACTCATCTACCTCTCCGCTCCCTCTTGCTGGATCAAGAAGGTGGAGATTGTCATCGAACTATATGTGTGCCGAACGCGGAGGTGCCGTCCGTTCGGCGCTAGATCAGGACGGATCGTGGGACGGCTGCGATTTGGATCGAGAAGACGTTCGACTACATCAACCGCGTTTCTTAACGCTTCCCGCTTAGCGATCTACAAGGGTATGTAGATCCACTCTCCCTCTCGTAGATGCTCATCACCATGTATAGAGCTTGCGTGTGCGTAGGAAATTTTTTGTTTCCCATGCAACGTTCCCCAACCCAAGCCGGTCATCAAACCAGATTACATCGTAACCTCTGCAGAAACAAATAGATCTTTGATAGCCAAAATGGCTCGATCTTTATTATGGTTCTTATAACCAGTATTGAATAATTGAGGTTTTCAAACCGACTTATATTATTCAAATCTTAATAGCCAACTTGGCTGGATTTTCATTATGGTTGTCATAACCAGTATTGGATGATTGAGGTTTTCAAAGCCCCTTCAGAGTAATGGCTATTATTCCTTCATCCAAAAAATACCAGCTTACAGCAAGGAGCATGGTTCAACATTGATATGCAAGGCTTTCAGCAACATCATCTAGACAATGGATAGGATTTTATTCTGCAATGGAAGGAATAGTCCCGAATCGTTGCAGGCATACGACCGGCACTTGGGGGCTACATTATTCAAGTCCAGTTTATATCAAGTATGCAAGTCCCATGTCGCTGCAAGCATGCACCACGACACTTGGGGGCTAATGCAAGTTGTTTTTCAAATCATTACATTGTCAATAGACCCTGTTATCTCAAGGAGATGAGCTGGCCTTTCTATCTTTTTCTATGTCCCAGCCCAGTATTGTCTTACTGAGCCGGCTCTTGGGGGCTACACATTGCTCCTCAAGTCTATATGATCAGATTTACAAAAAGTTCCTGCTCATTATTGCATAATGACCCGGCCCTTGGGGGCTACACTGGCTGAAGTTTTATGAGCATAAGACATTTACATGTCCCAGGTTGCTGCAGGCAAGACAACCCGGTACTTAGGGGCTACATATGTGGAACCTTCAACTTATGACTGGTGACTCATATGAACAATCCAGATTTCTCTGGGGTTGCAATATTTATATTGAAGCAAGTCTTAAAGCTATCACTACGTTCCCCTCTTAAGACATGGGGGCTACAGGTAATATGGATATAAGGAAGGTATGCCTTCAAATTCTCAGTTATGAGTAAAATAGGTCTCATATTTTTTTTTGTGAAGAAGTTTGCAAAGGTTATTTCCTCCGGGCTATTCAAACAACTTAATATCATATGGATTTTTTCATCAAAGTCTGAAGTATTGAAAGTTGGCACAACATCAGACGAATTTTATCAAGCCAAGGCAGTTGAAGATAATAATGGTTATTTTTTCTAAGGAGCCAGCGTCAGTTTATTGATATGACAGAGATTCAGAATTTTCAGGAGCTGGTTAACTGGTCTTTTTGAGTGAACCGGTCCCTTTACATATTCTTATTTCAAGAGTTTAGCATGAATAAATTCAAAGCTAAACTGGGGGTTAATGTTGGGGATATTCCCCACGACCAAGACCCGGCTCATAAGGATAAGCCGCCCTAAGGTTTAAGTCATTTCTAGGTTTAAGTTGCCCTGACGTTAAGTCATCTTTGGACTTAAGCATCCCTATTGAGACCCGGCAGGTGAGACCCGGCGGGTGAGACCCGGCAGGTGAGACCCGACAGACAGTTATAACCCGGTAGATAGTTATGATCCGGCAGACAGTTATGACCCGGCAGACAGTTATGACCCGTCAGATAGTTATGACCCGGTAGACAGTTATAACCCGGCAGACACTTAGCCATGAAAATGAGCCGCCTGGAGATAAGAAGCCCAGGTGTTAAGAAGCCCACGAAGAGAAGCCCCGGGTTAAGAAGCCCGCGATGGGAAGTCATAATAGGTTAAGTCTTAATCTGACTTGGACTCTACATGTAAACCGCCCCTTCAACTTATATAAGGAGGGGTAGGTCACCCCAAGAGGGTGAAGTTTCTAGACGTCTCAATAGACAGGTCTTAGACAGACAAGTCTTAGACAAGATCAAAGTAGATGCTCTCGAGATAGAGGTAGCGATACATCGCCCTTGTAACTGAGATCGTCATCATTATCAATATTATTCAAGCAGGATGTAGGCTTTTACCTCCACCGTGAGGGGCCGAACCTGGGTAAAATCTCGTGTCTCTCGTCCCGCTCAACCCCGTTCAAGCTACCACTTAGATGCGTTGGCCTCACGACTAAGTGCTCACACTAGGACATCTGCCGTGACAAAACCACGACACATAGCATGAAATGTTTGTGTCCAAATCAACCCCTTACGAAGTAGCGCATAAAATAGGGTTTAAGATTCTGTCACTCTAGCAACCCATCATCTAATAACTACTCCACAATGCATTCCCTTAGTCCCAAGGATGGTGAAGTGTCATGTAGTCGACGTTCACATGACACCACTAAGGGAATCACAACATACATATCATCAAAATATCGAACACATATCAAATTCACATGATTACTTGCAACATGACTTCTCCCGTGACCTCAAGAACAAAGGTAACTACTCACAAATAATATTCATGCTCAAGATCAGAGGGGCATTAAATAGCATAATGGATCTAAACATATAATCTTCCACCAAATAAACCATGTAGTAATCAACTACAAGATGTAATCAACACTACTAGTCACCCACAGGTACCAATCTGAGGTTCCGGTACAAAGATTGAACACAAGAGATGAACTAGGGTTTGAGAGGAGATGGTTCTGTTGAAGATGTTGATGAAGATTGGCCTCCCAAAGATGAGAGGGGTGTTGGTGATGACGATGGCTTCGATTTCCCCCTTCGGGAGGGAAGTTCCCCCGGCGGAATCGCTCCGTCGGAGGGCAAAAGTGCTCCTGCCCAAGTCCCGCCTCGAGACAGCGGTGTTCCGTCCCGAAAGTCCTCTCCTTATTTTTTCTAGGTAAAAATACCTTAAGTACCAGAAGATGGGCACCGTAGGTGGGCTTGGTTGAGCACAACCCACCAGGGCGCGCCCTGGTGTCTTGTGCTCACCAGGTGGCCCCCCTCCGGTAGTTATTTGCTCCAGTATTTTTCATATATTCCAAAATAATTCTCCATGAAGTTTCAACTTATTTGGAGATGTGCAGAATAGGTATCTCTTATATGCTTTTTTAGGTCCAGAATTCCAGCTCTCGGTATTCTCCCTCTTTGTGTAAACCTTGCATATTATGAGAGTAAAGGCATTCGAATCACTCCCTAAAGCATTATTATGCATAAAAACATTATAAATAACAGTAGGAAATCATAATGCAAAATGGACGTATCAACTCCCCCAAGCTTAGACCTCACTTGTCCTCAAGCGGAAGTCGATATAGAAAAACATGTCCACATGGTTTGAGAGAGAGGTGTCGATAAAAACAAAATACGGACATAGTAGCATCATGCTTATTATCATAGCAGCAACAAACTTTATCATAGAACTTATTCATGTAACTTGTATTATATAACTTCATCATATAACCTCTCATGAACAAGTAACAATTCATCACAAGATTGAAGTATAAAGCATAAACCTTATTGAAAACCAACAAACTATGTTCTCAGTCAACTTTGCAATTAAAATTCATCATATTTTCAGGAAGGGTCTCGTGTCGGAGCCTTTTGGCAAGTCCACATACTCAACCATCATTTAATCCTCTATGATTGCTAACACTCACAGCATACCCATGTGTCGGGGCACGGATGCTCGCGATCACCTATGGGACCAGAGGTCCCTTGTGGTTCGGCAAGGGGGGCCACGTTGCACAAAGAGCGGAGACCATGAGACAACGCGGTGACCAGGACGCTGGCATTTTTACCCAGGTTCGGGCCGCTGTGAAGCGTAAAACCCTACTCCTGCTTTTGGTGGATTGATCGAAGGAACACGACGAACACGCAGTGCTCCACCCGTGGCAAGGATTGCTGTCGGGGTGAGCTACTACGCGAGTACATGTGTCCAAAGGTCCGAATCTTGAGCTAGGTTGCCTCGGGCCTCCTTTTGTAGTGCAAGGGGCAACCACAATGGCAAAACAGTCATTATCTATCGATTAGATAGCTTAGCAGAGCTATCATACCTAACTCTGGCATTTAGGACAAAATACCATTATTACTAGATTAGGTGGCGCTCGGGGGTGCATCCCCGGCACGCTCTTGCCACCGCTTAGCTAGCCGTTACTTAAGGTCTTGACACGCTGCTGGACGGGTGTCAACTGAGTATAATCTGCCTCCCGGTGCTTCGCCATGTGCTTAGCGAGAGCCACTTAGCCACTTGAGGGCTCGACACCGCATCGATAAGTGACTGGCGTAGCGATGCGGTGGAGCGGTGGCTGGTTGGCTCGTGCCTGTCGGGGGATGGCTTGCCGGGTCTTCCTGAGATGTGTGCTCCTCGGTCCCCGGCAGGCTCCGGGGACGCGGCTGGCGTGCTTTGGGCCCCTCCTGGGCCATTGTGCTGGTGTTGCCGGTGTTTTCTTGGCTTCCTGCAGGTCGTTGCTGCCGGGTGCTGGCTCTTGAATGCTTGCTTGGTGGGGTGGTAGTATTTCCCGACGGGTTTTGCTACTGAAGGCCAGAGACTTACTGTCTGTGCACAAGTCAGGGGGAATGAACACCCCTATTTGTATACCCCGACAGAAGCCCCCGAGCCTGAGCCATACGTGTCGCTTGGCACGTTGGGTTAGGCCCCAAACAGTGCACGGACACGCGTCGAAGGGATGCTGTCCTCCCATCCCACGTCCACTCCGTGTAATTATCGTGGGTCGTGGGGTCATGGAACAGTAGCCGTTGGAGAGTAAAAAAAGAACTGCTAGTAATAAAATGACAGTTTTCCAAAAAGATCGCGAAGAGCCAGCCCCCTTGCGGGCCCCCCTAAATAAAAAGGGCAATGTGTAGGGGCGTTGCTTATTCGCATCCTTTTCTCCGTTCTTCATCTTCCTCCTCAAGCCAAAGAACCGCTCCCGCTGCCACTTCCGGCCCTCCGAGCGTTGCCAGACCATCCGCCGTCCTTGAAAGCTTCAAGGATGGGGCTGAAGACGGCTGCTAACAAGGGAAAGCAGACGGCTGCATCTGTGGACCTGGCGAACAAGGAGAGGAAGAAGAAGGCAGAGGAGCTAGAGAGGCGGCGACAGGGAGATGTGGTTATCTCCCCGTCGAGCTTGGATGGCAACACCTTGATCGAAAGGTACGCCTATATGCGGGGGAGGGTGACGAAAGGGCATGGAGCACCCGCAGTCCTGCCGGGCAGTCCCAAGGAGAAGAAGCCATCAGATTCGTACCACTTCTTCTATGCGTACTTTTACTGCGGCCTTGTTCCCCCTTTCTCTGATTTCTTCTGCGCCGTGATGGCGGCATACGGATTCCACCTTCTGGACTTCACGCCCAATGTAATGGCGTGCATGGCGATCTTTGCCCATCTGTGCGAGAACTTCGTCCGAGTCGTCCCCAATGTGGACTTGTTCAGGCACTTCTTCGTTCCCCGGATTGAGGACAAATCCCACCGCTCGGGGAATATAAGCTGGATCCCCCGAGGCAGAAAGGATGACTCGGATTACCTTTCTGGGCAGCAGCGTGGGAAGTGGGAAGAATGGAGGGGCGACTGGTGCGGGATCAAGGACGACAAAGCCCCCGTGTTCTGCCGGGCACGGACCAGATGTGCCACGCGCGACAGCGGCTGGGGCAAGTTGGGTCCTACCGATGGCAAGCTCCACCCGGTGCTGAACAGAATCATTCGCCTCAAGGCTGTTGGGCTGACTATCAAGCATGTGGGAGCATACTTCCTCCATCGCCGCATTGCGCCGTTGCAGAAGAGGGACAGGTTTGCATGGGAGTTTAATGGTCCCGCCAACTGGATGCGACTGTACCCAGGCCCCGCCAACAACCTGACAGCCTATGGTCATGGCTGGTTGTGCGACCAGTTGTTCGGCTGCTTTGGGACATTCCATCTGCCGGCAGGAGTCAGACCCTTGCACCGTAGTGCTGCCCGGGGTCAGATCCTGCAATGGATGCCTGATTGCGATGCTTTTGGTGTTAGGCCTGATTGGGAACTGGCCACCCTGGAGAGCGAGATGGAGTGGGTCTCCGGTCTGGATGAGAGAGCTTCCAAACCAGAGGACAACTTGACCGCGCCAACCAGGGCGGCGGAGAGAGTCTTCATCGCCGCTCGGATCGCGAAAGACAAGACTGCTAGAACCGTCAAGGAAGCAGCCTCCGGAGAAGAGGAGGAGGAGGAGTCTAGGGACAATGACTCTTCTGGGAAGGAGAGCGGAAATCTTGCTCCGGGGGAAGCGGTCGGGTTGGAGCTTGCCGGGGCCGGTGGTTCCCAAGCCGCGACGTAAGGAACCCAAGAAGGGGTCGAGGCAGAGGAGGCAAACGACCCCGCGGTGGAAGAGGAGGGGCTCAAAAAGGGCCCCCAAGCTCCAGAGTCGGGGTGCCTGAGGGAGTCCGGGATTAAGGGGTCCTCGGATTGCCGACTTATTCCTTATGGTCCGGACTCGTGGACCACTCGTTGGAGGATTGGATTGACCGGATACCCCGTTACTAGGGGGGAGGATCTCAGGAGCCGTGGCGTGCCCTTCAAGCTTAAGGCTATAGAATAGGCATGTTTTCCTTCGATAGGCAACCGACTATGTGTAACCCTAGGACCCCCGGTGTCTATATAAGCCGGAGGGTTTAGATTGTAGAGCCAGGTGAACTCATCTAGGGTTTAGTCATTTGATCTCGAGGTAGATCGACTGTATAATATTCATACACATCAATACAACCAAGCAGGACGTAGGGTTTTACCTCCATAGGAGGGCCCGAACCTGGGTAAAACACCGTCTCCTTTGTCTCATGTTACCCATCGATCCTAATCTCACAGCTCGGGACCCCCTACCCGAGATATGTCGGTTTTGACACCGACATTGGTGCTTTCATTGAGAGTTCTGTTGTGCGATCGTTGGAAGGATTGATGGCTCGCCTCATCATCAGCGATGAAGTCCGCAACAAGGATGTTTTCATCCCTGGTCAGATTTTCACGTTCGGCAGCATCGTATCGCATGCCGATCCGGCCGGCCATCTAAGGCAGGTCGGAAGTTTCATCCCCGATCAGGAAGTCAGGTTCGGGAGCCTTGAGTTCGTCACCGACTCCCGGGGAGATCTTGTCTTGACAAAATTCTCAACCCTCAAGGAGGAACCTGCAGGCCCCGACGCCTTAACGTCGGAGGCAACAGGCCCCACCGTGGAAGTGGTCCCTATCACTGGGCCGGCCATAACGCCCAACCCATCTGATTTGCCCGGAACTGCCACGGCCGAATACGACCCGGGTCCGCCGTCAAGCGACCATGGGACAACAGCGCTGCAGATCGACCCCATGCGCTCCAACGACTTAGATCCCGCCGACATCTCGTCTTTAAACAAGTTATTTGGTCGGATTCAAACCTTGAACGTTATCGACGGCCAAACCTCGGTTTATGACCGGATTGGGTTTAAACCCGATGATAGGGAGATTCATGTCCCGTCGATCACTCACCTTGTCGCCACCGTTGAGTGTCCGGCCGAAGGCTCGTCCTCTCAGCCACCGGAATTAAAAACAGTTTATATCCCGGTTTCCGACCGTCAGGATTTCTCCTACAGTCCGGAATCCAGAACCTAGACCAGAAACAGTTCGAAATCGGCCGCCGATCTAGCGCGCGACCTAGAGCCCGTGCAGAGGGGTCCTGTTGGCAATATGGACTCCAAACCCACCACGCCGAACTCCGCGATGGCACGGGAGGCAAACGCCGTGATCCCGGACTCTGATCCTGGCAAGAAACCAAAAATTTCCCCGCCCACCACCCAAGTCTAGCGCTCCTCAGGCAGCGCAAGACAGCCCAACTTATCGGTCTTATGGGAAGTTAAACAACAGCCAGGGGAATTAGTCCATCACTTCTGGGCTAGACTCCTCCTTTTTAAAGACAAAGTACCAGACACTAGTGGCCAGGAGATAATAGCAACCTTCAGGCGCAATTGCCACAATGAAGGAATCCTCAATGCCCTAGCCCGTCGAAACATTCGTGACTTCACCGAGCTATCGGACCTAGTGCAAAAATATTGCGCCATGGAAAGCACCTGGCAAGCCGAACGTTTGTTTTCGGATCCGGTCCCCTCCGAACACCTTAGAGGATCTCGGAAAAAGCAAATACCTCCGCAACGGCCGGCCAAACATGAGCCCGCCGAGAAAAAGAATAGATCCCCCACTGGAGACAAAACTGTCCTTGACGGACTATTAGACAAGCCAAGCCCTATACACTCTATGTTACTAAACACAAACTCGACTCACAGCCTTAGAGCTTGTTGGGTCGTTAGGCAGGTGGCAAAAAGCGGAGAGGCCATCCTCGAGGCCCTACCTCCAGTCAGACGCTCAACAGCACCACCCGAATACAACGACGAGATCCTGACGATCTATGAAACGTTTTCCTCCAGGAATAAGAGGAAGAAAGTCCTTCGCGAACTCGAACAAATCTATCAGGTGGCAGCAACAGACTCATGGACAGACACACCGATCACCTTCGGAGAAGCTGACCAACCAATCACACGCCCCACCAGAACACCTGCCGCACTAGTCCTCAACCCTATTATTGATGGCTTCAGGTTACAGAAGGTGCTAATGGACGGTGTCAGCGGTTTAAACCTCATTTACGAGGATACCTTGGAAAAAATGCAGTTCGACCGATCCCGCGTCGAACATAGCAACACAACCTTTCGTGGGATCATCCCTGGGAAAGAGGCACGTTGTTCCGGACGCGTTAGCCTCGATGTAGTATTTGGCACCCCCGAGAACTACAGATCCGAAGAACTTCTCTTTCATATCGTGCCCTTTCACAGTGGCTACCACGCCCTGTTGGGGCGTGACGCTTTCACAAGATTTCAGGCTATACCACATTATGGGTATATGAAGCTCAAAATGCCCGGCCCAAACAGGGTTATCACAATAACAAGTGACCCGAATAGAGCCCTTCGAGCCAAAAACAGAACGGCAGCACTCACCCTCGAAGCACTAGCAGAGACCCTGGCAGCAGAGGAACTGACCGCACTCCGGTCAACAGTGGACAAGGACGATGTGGTCCTTAGCAAGAGGCCCAAACCCACGTCCTTTAAACCCGCAGACAAAATCGTCAAGTTTCAGGTGCACCCAACGGACCCCAATAAAATAGCATCCATCAAAGCTCCGCTGGACCCCATGGTGGACGAAGCGCTGCGAACATTATTACGAGAAAACTGGGATATCCTTGCCTGGCATCCTTCAGATATGCCAGGAATCCTGCGACGGCTAGCAGAACACAGCCTGAACATAATCGCAGGCTTCAAGCCCGTCAAACAGGCCTTACGCCGATTTTTCGAGCCCAAGCGACAAGCTATGGGCGAAGAACTCGCAATATTGCTGGAGGCCGGATTTATAGAAATCAAACATCCCGAGTGGTTGGCAAACCTGGTGATGGTACCGAAGAAAGATAAATCCTGGCGGCTGTGTGTTGATTTCAAAGACCTCAATAAAGCTTGTCCAAAGGACCCTTTCCCCCTACCACGCATAGACCAGATTATTGACGCCACAGCCGGACATGACTCATTGTGCTACCTCGACGCTTATTCCGGATACCATCAGATCAAAATGAAGGAATCCGATCAAGCTGCAACTGGCTTCATCACCCCCTACGGGCCATTCTGCTTTAACACAATGCCTTTCGGGCTGAAGAACGCATGTGCTACATACCAGCGTATGATCCAGACATGTCTTGAAAAACAAATCGGTAAAACAGTTGAGGCATACGTGGATGACGTGGTCGTCAAGACCAAAAACGTCAGCCAGCTGATAGACGACCTCAAGCAAACTTTTGCTAGTCTGCGGGAATATGATATACGGCTCAATCCGGACAAATGTGTCTTCGGAGTTACCGCCGGTAAACTACTCGGATTCATTGTTTCCTATAGAGGAATAGAGGCGAATCCTACTAAAATCCGCGCCCTATCTCAACTTGCGATCCCTACAGAGCTAAAGCACGTCCAAAGGCTGGCAGGTCGTGTGGCGGCCCTGAGCCGCTTTATCTCCTGCCTTGGTTAAAAGGCTTTGCCGCTCTACAGGCTACTAAAATGGACCAAAAACTTCGAGTGGACCGATGATGGAACGACTGCACTAGAGTAAATCAAAACACTGCTAGCCAGCAACCCCATTCTCATGGCGCCAGGCGCCGGTGAACCAATGCTACTGTACATCTCGGCCACCAATCAAGTGGTCAGTGCGGTACTCGTCGTCGAACGAGATGACGAGGGTCACAAATTCAAGGTGCAAAAGCCAGTCTACTATGTGTCAGAGGTGCTAACGCCATTCAAGTCCAGATATCCGCACTACCAGAAGATAGCCTATACAGTGTTTATGGCATCACGAAAGCTCAGACACTATTTTCAAGAATGTTCGTTCACGGTGGCATCCGAAATACCCCTGAACGATATAATCAATAACAGGGACGCCAAGGGACGCCACCAGCCGCATAGCCAAATGGGCCATCGAACTCCTTCCTTTCAAAATCGCTTATAAGCCATGACGAGCTATTAAATCTCAGGTTTTGGCTGATTTCCTCGCCGAATGGACAGAGGCCGAGCTCCCCAGAGAATATAGCACATACTCCCATTGGACGATGTACTTCGACGGATCCAACACACTGGCCGGACTGGGGGCCGGAGTTATCCTCACATCCCCCACGGGAGACAACGTCCGGTACGTGTTGCAGATCATGTACGCCGATTCCAACAATGCGGCCGAATATGAAGCCCTGTTGCACGGGCTTCAGATGACAGCATCGATGGGCATACAACGGCTTGAAGTACGGGGAGACTAATCTCGCCATCTCCCATATCAACAGCGAATTCGATGCTAAAAACCCAAAGATGGCAGCATACAGAAATGTCGTCCTTAAAATATTCGCACGGTTCGAGGGGCTAGAATTCCACCACATCGCTAGAGACAGCAATCAGGCTGCTGACATACTCACCCGTATGGGGGCCAAGCGCGACCCCATCCCGAAAAACACGTTCCATGAACGGCTTTTCAAGCCCTCGGTGGTATGGCAGGACGAGAATAAGGACGCCGGAGCCGTCAGCACGGAAGAGATTATCCCTCCTTCGAATGAACCAGACGAGCAAATCATCGGCGGCTCCATAATTGAAGAAACGCCTTCAGCTCATGAGGTCATGGCAGTCATCGCACCATGGACCGAGCCCTTCCTGGCCTACCTTCTCCGCCAAGAACTCCGCGATGACCAGACAGAGGCGAGACGCATAATCCGGCGGTCCAAGGCCTATAAGGTCCACGAGGGTGAGTTATATAAGAAAAGCACTATGGGGATATTCCAACGGTGCATATCTGAGGAAGAAGGAAGACAACTTTTGGCCGAAGTCCACGCGGGCATGGGCGGCCACCACGCCGCAGCACGGGCCATAGTAAGCAAAGCCTTTCGAGCCGGATTCTTTTGGCCCACCGCTCGAGCAGACGCCCAAGCACTTGTCCAACATTGTGTTGGATGTCAACTATTCGCAAATCAAAGCCACATGCCCCCGACCGCTCTTCGGACTATTCCGATCACCTGGCCTTTCGCGGTCTGGGGGCTAGATATGGTCGGACCACTTAAAGGGGGGACCAAGAAAAATAAATATCTATTGGTCATGGTCGACAAGTTCACCAAATGGATCGAAGCGAAGCCAGTAAGATCAGCTAAGTCCGGACCAGTCGTCGACTTTATATCGGGCGTGGTACACCGTTATGGTGTCCCGCATAGCATAATAACGGACAATGGATCCAATTTCACCACACAGGAGGTGAAGGACTGGTGCGCAAACATGGGCATTAAGCTCGATTACACCTCGGTGTATCACCCGCAGACCAATGGACAAGTCGAATCGGCCAACGGCCTAATCATGAGTGGCATTAAGCCACGTCTGGTCCGATCCCTTCATGAATCCGACGGCAATTGGGTAGAGGAGCTTGACTCCGTTCTGTGGGGTTTGCGTACCCCCCCCCCCCGAATCGATCAACAGGATACACGCCGTTCTTTATGGTCTACGGGGCAGAAGCAGTCCTTCCCCGTGATATCATCCATGACGCACCGAGGATGCGCATGTATGAAGAAAAGGAAGCCGAGTTAGATCGGCAGGACGACTTAGACGCCTTGGAAGGAGAGCGCGATATAGCTCGGGCCCGATCTACTTTCTATCAACAGCAGGCTCGGCGCTACCAGAGCAGGGAGGTTAGAGCAAAGGCATATAATGTGGGCGAACTCATCTTACGACTCCCAGAAAAACAGAAGCATAAACTCAATCCCAAGCGGGAGGGCCCTTTCATAATTGAAGAAGTACTTACAGGAGGAGCCTACCGCCTCCGCAACCCGCCTGACAACCGCCTTGAACCAAACCCATGGAACGCAGCTCGTCTTCGGCGCTTTTACGGCTAGACCGGTGTCGTCATATTCCTTACCTTTCTTTTTCTTTTTCCTTTTTCTTCTTTTGTATTCTTTCCTTTTTATTTTAGCTTTACAGGATTGGGTACCATTTCCCAGTATGTGTCCGGCTAAAGCGAGCTTGTGTTAAGTTTTTCGGCATACATCTTCAAATGTCCTATCCTAAAAAACACCTGGGGGCTTCTTCTTGAAGCCGACCACAATATTCTCTGTGCACCGATTCACGTGTATCGTGCATGCACACTTCCTCTCATCGTTTTTAAGCCAGTATATGCATCAATTGGACCTAAGATTTTGGCCAAGCTCGGTTGCCTCACTCCTGTGCTTACCCTCTACGTTCCCGATTGTTCGGCTAGAGGGTAAAGGGAGCACCTCTGCGATTGTTACGACCGGGTCATCCGGATACGTACCTCAGACGGGTAAAGCCGAAAGCTAGCTATCTTAAGAAGAAAATTGGTCGGCTACAACGGAAGTAAAACAAACTTGTGGTGATTATCACCATTACTCGGGGTTATTTTTCCCTAAGAAACCACTATCCGCATACTATCAGTATACGGACTTGATATCTACGATCTACGTAGCAACTCGAAGGAAGGAACCGATAGAGGCACTATTTTCTTCGGAAGATGTTTCTTACGTTAAGCAGTAATATAACATATCTCCCTATGCACGTACTGTATGTTCACACCGAATGGCCGGATTGCCTGGTTCCCCAAAATAAGTTCTTTTTATTGAGGACACTAGATGAGGAACACTCCCACGCTCTTAGCGAGGGAGGTTGAAGACGATGGCCGGTTAAGACAACGTTTACAGCATAGACAGAGCAGATTTTGATCTAAAGTACATAGTTACATAGAGTCAAACACCTGGCTGCTGGTCAAGATTATCTATTAAGGTATCCAAGGTGCAATCTTCTTGCGACAGACGAGCGGCGAGCATCACTTGATCGTACACCAAATGAAGCGGCACCTCTTGCCCATCCGGCCCTACTGGCCCAACCCGAGCCATATGCTCTGGGTTAAGTTTGATAAAGCGGGTCTTGATCATTGCCCATGCTTCCCGCGCTCCCTCTTAACAAGCCGATGTCTTCCATAACTCAAAACGACATCGGCCTCCTTTAAATCGATCAGCCAGTTCAGACATCCCTTCTGGAGGTGTCTCGGCAGGCCAGAGCGCTTTGGTCATGCTCCTCATGGCTCTCCGGGCCCGCTCATGTACGGCGGACAGTTCCTTCAGTAAGTTCCCTCGGAATGATCCGATCTCTTCCTCGGGCCGCCCGGTTAGGAGACCTAGACACGAGATGAAGCATGTCCCTTACACTTAAAATAAAGGTACTTTTTGGAATTACGAAGATGTAAATACACTTATAGAACATGCCCCTCTGTAGTCTCTGATTCTCCTCCTGGGTTTGAGCCAATTGAGTCTTCAAATTCTCAAGCTCTTCGGCTTGCCGCTGGTTTTCCGCCTTAAGTTGGTTCTTTTCCTCAAGACTTCGGGTCAACACACGGTGGCCAGCCTCCAGCTGAGATTCGGTATACCTATGAGATTGTCGGGCTGCATCCAAATCTTTCAGCAACTGCCCTATGGATTCAGCTGCTATAAAGTACTCTCTCATCAGTACGGGAGCGTCGAATTAAATTCGGCAAATTAACGTACTCACCATGCGCCTCTCGGGTGAAATTTTTCACTTGCTCAAGCTCGGCCTCCGCGGTTTGCACCTGTGTTCGGCTAGCCTCGAGTTGCTCAGCCAACTTCTCAATTTGCTGCTTTAAAGCCTACATTGTGCATAAAACAATAATGATGTCTACTACGCAACCTTCTTCTTGTAGACTCGTGTTGGGCCTCCAAGCGTAGAGTTTTGTAGGACAGTAGCAAATTTCCCTCAAGTGGATGACCTAAGGTTTATCAATCCATGGGAGGCGTAGGATGAAGATGGTCTCTCTCAAACAACCCTACAACCAAATAACAAAGAGTCTCTTGTGTCCCCAACACACCCAATACAATGGTAAATTGTATAGGTGCACTAGTTCGGCAAAGAGATGGTGATACAAGTGCAATATGGATGGTAGATATATGTTTTTGTAATCTGAAAATATAAAAACAGCAAGGTAGCAAGTAACAAAAGTGAGCAAAAACGGTATTGCAATGCTTGGAAACAAGGCCTAGGGTTCATACTTTCACTAGTGCAAGTTCTCTCAACAATACTAACATAGTTGAATCATATGTAAATCCCTCACGTGCGACAAAGAGTTCACTCCAAAGTCACAAATAGCGGAGAACAAACAAAGAAATTATTGTAGGGTAGGAAACCACCTCAAAGTTATCTTTTCCGATCAATCTTATGATCTATCCCTATAAGTGTCACGAACAGCCCTAGAGTTCGTACTAAAATAACACCTTAAGATACACATCAACCAAAACCCTAATGTCACCTAGATACTCCAATGTCACCACAAGTACCCATGGGCTTGATTATACGATATGCATCACACAACTTCAGATTCATCATGTTCAATCCAACACAAAGAACTTCAAAGAGTGCCCCAAAGTTTCTACCGGAGAGTCAAGACGATAACATGTGCCAACCCCTATGCATAGATTCCCAAGGTCACGGAACTCGCAAGTTGATCACCAAAACATACATCAAGTGGATCAATAGAACATCCCATTGTCACCACAGATATCCCATTGCAAGACATACATCAAGTGTTCGCAAATCCTTAAAGACTCAATCCGATAAGAAAACTTCAAAGGGAAAACTCAATTCATCACAAGAAGATAGAGAGGGGGAAACTCCATATGATTCATCTATATCAATAAAGCTCGCGGTACATCAAGATCGTGTCATCTCAAGAACACGAGAGAGAGAGAGATCAAACACATAGCTACTGGTACATACCCTCAGCCCCGAGGGTGAACTACTCCCTCCTCGTCATGGAGACCGCCGGGATGATGAAGATGGCCTCCGGTGATGGTTTCCCCCTCCGGCAGGGTGCCGGAACGGGCTCCCGATTGGTTTTTCGTGGCTCTAGAGGCTTGCGGCGGCGGAATTCCCGATCTAGGTTTGTTTCTGGGGGTTTTGGTATTTATAGGATTTTTTGGCGGCGGAAACAAGTCCAGGAGGGCCACGAGGTGACGACAAGCCAGCAGGGCGCGCCCTAGGGGCTTGTGGCTGCCTCGTGGCTCTTCTGGCCCAACTCCGATGCTCCGTGGGTCTCTTCTGGTCCATAAAAAATCACCGTAAATTTTTATTCCGTTTGGACTCCGTTTGATATTCCTTTTCTATAAAACTCAAAAACAAGGAAAAAAACAGAAACTGGCACTGGGCTCTAGGTTAATAGGTTAGTCCCAAAAATAATATAAAGTTGTAGTAAAATGATTGTAAAACATCCAAGAATGATAATATAGCAGCATGGAACAAGCGAAAATTATAGATACGTTGGAGACGTATCAGCATCCCCAAGCTTAATTCCTACTCGTCCTCGAGTAGGTAAATGATAAAAATAGAATTTTTGATGTGGAATGCTGCCTAACATGTTCATCATATTCTTTTCTTCTTTGTATAGCATGGACATTTGGACTTGTAAATGATTCAAAGCAATAGTCTAATTTTAACATAATGACTTCAATACTCAAGCATATCAACAAGCAACCATGTCTTTCAAAATATCAACACTAAAGAAAGTTATCCCTAGCCCATCATGCTCAATCATTGACCCATTCATGAAACACACTCAAATATTAGCTATGCCCAATGCTCAAGTACGATCATAGTGCCCCCTGGTTGGTGCTTATAAGAGAAGATGGAGACTCAAAGCAAAAATAAAAATTGCATAAAGTAAATAGATAGGCCCTTCGCAGAGGGAAGTAGGGATTTGTAGAGGTGCCAGAGCTCAAGGTTTAAATTGAGAGAGAAAAATATTTTGAGTGGCATGCTTTTCCTGTCAACGAAAACGACAAAGTAGCTCACAATACTTTCCATGCTAGATACATTATAGGCGGTTCCCAAACAGAATAGTAAATTTTTTACTCCCCCTCCACCAATCAATCACACTCCACGGCGAGCCGAATCCACGGGTACCGTCCATACAAACAACAATCCTGGGGGAGTTTTGTTTCATTATTTTTTTGATTTGAATTTTGAGCATGGGACTGGGCATCCCGAATACCAGCCATTTTCTCGTGAATGATAGTGAATCAACACATATCGTGAGAATAACACACCTAGCATGGAAAAATATTGGATACTCCCCACCGTTTCATGAGCGGTACGGGCACACAAAAGAGAAAATTTATTTTGAAGATTTAGAGACGGCACATACAAATTTGCTTGGAACGGCATGGAAATACCGCATATAGGTAGGTATGGTGGACTCATAAGGCAAAACCTGGTTTAAGGATTTTGGATGCACAAGTAGTATTTCTACTTAGTACAAATGAAGGCTAGCAAATAGATTGGAAAGCAACCAAACCAAGGAACGAAAAATCACATAAGTGAGCATTGAGTCATAACTAACACCGAATAATGCACCACAAGTAGGATGTAACTTCATTGCATAACTATTGACTTTCGTGCATGCATAGGGAATCACAAACCTTAACACCAATATTCCTACTAAATCATAATTACTCACTAACATGACTCACATATTACTATTATCATGTTTCAAAACTATTACAAAGAATCAAGTTTAATTTGTCCCATGATCTTCATGAAAGTTTTTATTATATCCTCCTTGGATATCTATCACTTTGGAACTAGTTTCATATATTGCCATTTCTTTTTGGCAAGCTCAAACAAATTTAAGTGAAGCACATGAGCAAATGACAAGCTACTCTCAAAAGATATAAGTGAAGATTAATGAGTAGTCAAACAATTAAGTAGCTATGTGAAGACTCTCTCTCTCTCTCAATGAATATTTTCAGATCTGAGTATTTTATTAAACAGCAAGCAAAATAAAAATAGCACTCCAAGAATAGCACGCATCATGCGAACGAATACAAATTTAGGCTCAGCATAGGCTAACCGATAATTGTTGATGAAGAGAGGTGGGATGCGCAGCATCCCCAAGCTTAGATGCCTGAGACTTCTTGAAATATTTACTTGGGGTGCCTTGGGCATCCCCAAGCTTGAGCTTTTGTATCTCGTTCAATCCTCTCATATCATGGTTTCACCTATTCTCAAAAACTTCATCCACACAAAACTCGAAGAGAACTCATGAGATAGGTTAGTACACATAATAATAAATCAACTCTTTATGTACTGCCAAGACAAGTTGCACAATAATTTTCAAACATTAGGTACTGTATACTATCATTTCCACAATTTATATCTACCAATATAGGCTATGGAAACTATAGGATAAGTAGATAACGAAACTATGACAGCAATCTGTCTAAACAGAACAGTCTGTAGCAATTTATGAAAACAGTGTACTTATGTAACTCAAAAAATTATGAAAATTTAGGACATGCTATTAAATTTATATGACATCACTGTGTAAAAATTTCAGAAACTTTCCACGTTCCAGTAAAATATGAAAATTCAAACACTACAGCCAAAGTTTCTGTTTTTACACAGCACTCATCAAAACATGCAATGCAAGCATCCTAAAGGAAATTCTTGGAACTTTTTATTGAAAAACAAGATTATAAATAACACCTAACAGAGAACAAGAAAATAAAATGACGCTCCAAGCAAAACTCATATTATGTGACGAATAAAAATATAGCTCCAAGTAAGATATACCGATAGTGTTGAAGACGAAAGAGGGGATGCCTTCCGGGGCATCCCCAAGCTTAGGCACTTGAGTATTCCTTGGATATTACCTTGGGGGTTCCTTGGGCATTCCCAAGCTTAGGTTCTTGTCACTCCTTATTCTCCTCATATCGGTGTCTCACCCAAAACATGAAAACTTCAATCACACAAAACTTAACGGAACTTCGTGAGATGGGTTAGTATAATAAACAAAGATCATTCACTTAGGTACTGTCAAGACAAGATTCATAATTGTTCTCACATAATACCTACTGTATTATATCATTCCCATAATTTATATCACTGAATATAAGCTATGGGAACAATTAAACAAGCAAACTATGCATACAAAACAGAATCTGTCAAAAACAGAACAGTCTGTGAAGATCTGTAGTATAACCATACTTCCCTGTATCTAAAACTTCTGAAAAATTAGTAAAATCTAGGAAATTTGTATATAAATCATGTGTAAAAAATTCAGATCAAAACCACGTTCCAGTGAATTTACAAAATTCCTGGACTGAGAGAAAATGTTTCTGTTTTTGCACAGAATCAAGTCAACTATCATCCACACTATCCCAAAGGCTTTACTTGGCCCTTTATTGAAACAAAAGCTATAAAACATGATTATACAGTAGCTTAATCATGTGGAAACACCAAAACAGAAAATAAAAGTGTTGGGTTGTCTCCCAACAAGCGCTTTTCTTTAATGCCTTTTAGCTAGGCATGATGATTTCAATGATGCTCACATAAGAATAATAATTGAAACATGCAAAAGAGCATCATGAATCTCATGAAAAGCACATTTAAGTCTAACCCATGTCCTATGCATAGGGATTTTGTGAGCAAACAATTTATGGGAGCAAGAATCAACTAGCATAGGAAGGCAAAAAAAGCATAACTTCAAAACTTTGAACACATAGAGAGGAAACTTGATATTATTGCAATTCCAACAAGCATATACTCCTCCCTCATAATAATTTTCAGTAGCATCATGGAGGAATTTCACAATATAACCAGCACATAAAGCATTCTCTTCATGATCCACAAGCATAGAAAATTTGTCACTCTCCACATAAGCAATTTTCTTCTCATTCATAATAGTGGGAGTATCATATGAAGCTCGAATACTAAAAATTGTTTCCACATTAAAAGAGTAATGTTCAGTAAAAGGATGTCCAAAATTATGACAATAATTATCACTACTCTTTATAACATAAGTATCATCACAATAATCATCATAAGTAGCAACTTTGTTCTCATCATAGTCAATTGAAACCTCTTCCAAAATAGTGGAATCATTAATAAATAAAGTCGTGACCTCTCCAAATCCACTTTTATCATTATAATAAGATTCAACACCCTCCAAAATAGTGGGGTAATTATTATCTAAAGTTGAAACTCTTCCAAACCCACTTTCATAAATATTGCAATCATCATAAATAGGGGGTATGCTATCATCATAATAAATTTGCACATCAACACTTGGGGGACTAAAAACATCATCTTCATTAAACATAGCATCCCCAAGCTTGGGACAAACATTAATTGCAGAAAATAAATTCTCAAACATGTCATTCTCATCAAACATAGCATCCCCAAGCTTGTGGATTTGCATAACATAAGCATAATCACTCTCATCATTAATAGTATGAATAGCACCAATCGTATAACAATTATTATCATCACAATTTTCTAAGTTGGTGCCAAAAAGATTTTCAAGATTATAAGGGGTGTCATTATTTGGGAGATATACCTCTTTACCTTTACTTTTCCTTCTTTTCTTCTTCTTCACCACATTACGTGTGGGTTTATTTAATTCCTCCAAGCTTCTTTTTGAAGAGGTTGGTTGAATAAAAAGCTCCTCCTTCTTACCTGCTTCATCATAAGAAAAAATAGGAGGATATCGGGAAACCTCTTCCCCTTCATTAGTATTCTCTTCATCTTCTATTTGTTTTCTTGTCTTTAAGTAATTGGCAATATAAGGATTCTCAATGCAATTTACCGCGCAATACATATAGATTTCATTTAGATCAAAATCAATCATTTTCATGAGAACCCATGCTGGAACATCCTTAGTTTTATGTTTCATTTCTTCATACCCCAAAAATAGACTAAGTTCATTATGATGCTCAAGGGTAATGAGGTTATCACAATTTTGGGACACAATTCGATCATGAAATAATTCACATTGGAAATTAAAATGACCACTTTCATTGCAAAGTTCGCAAGGACGGCGAGAAATATTAAGTCTTTCAGCACAAACATATAGCCTCTCTTGCAACCATGTAGTTTCTAAATACTTATGCCTCCTACAAAATCTATCTTCCCTTTTAGGCATATCTTCACAAACTCTATGCACTCCACAAAAATTGACATGCTTATAAGAAATCTTTTTATCATGACTAGTGCAATCATCATTAGTACTATGGATATTCAAAGAATTCATACTAACAACATTGCAATCATGCTCATCACTCAAAGATTTAGTGCCAAACATTTTAATAAATTTTTCTTCTAACACTTGAGCACAATTTTCCTTTCCATCATTCTCACGAAAGACATTAAAAAGATGAAGCATATGAGGCAACCTCAATTCCATTTTTTTTGTTTTCTTTTATAAAACCAAACTAGTGAAAAACAAGAAACTAAAAGATTCAATTGCAAGATCTAAAGATATACCTTCAAGCACTCACCTCCCCGGCAACGGCGCCAGAAAAGAGCTTGATGTCTACTACGCAACCTTCTTCTTGTAGACTCGTGTTGGGCCTCCAAGCGCAGAGTTTTGTAGGACAGTAGCAAATTTCCCTCAAGTGGATGACCTAAGGTTTATCAATCTGTGGGAGGCGTAGGATGAAGATGGTCTCTCTCAAACAACCCTGCAACCAAATAACAAAGAGTCTCTTGTGTCCCCAACACACCCAATACAATGGTAAATTGTATAGGCGCACTAGTTCGGCAAAGAGATGGTGATACAAGTGCAATATGGATGGTAGATATAGGTTTTTGTAATCTGAAAATATAAAAACAGCAAGGTAGCAAGTAACAAAAGTGAGCAAAAACGGTATTGCAATGCTTGGAAACAAGGCCTAGGGTTCATACTTTCACTAGTGCAAGTTCTCTCAACAATACTAACATAGTTGAATCATATGTAAATCCCTCACGTGCGACAAAGAGTTCACTCCAAAGTCACAAATAGCGGAGAACAAACAAAGAAATTATTGTAGGGTACGAAACCACCTCAAAGTTGTCTTTTCCGATCAATCTTATGAGCTATCCCTATAAGTGTCACGAACAGCCCTAGAGTTTGTACTAAAATAACACCTTAAGATACACATCAACCAAAACCCTAATGTCACCTAGATACTCCAATGTCACCACAAGTACCCATGGGCTTGATTATACGATATGCATCACACAACTTCAGATTCATCATGTTCAATCCAACACAAAGAACTTCAAAGAGTGCCCCAAAGTTTCTACCGGAGAGTCAAGACGATAACATGTGCCAACCCCTATGCATAGATTCCCAAGGTCACGGAACCCGCAAGTTGATCACCAAAACATACATCAAGTGGATCAATAGAACATCCCATTGTCACCACAGATATCCCATTGCAAGACATACATCAAGTGTTCTCAAATCCTTAAAGACTCAATCCGATAAGAAAACTTCAAAGGGAAAACTCAATGCATCACAAGAAGATAGAGAGGGGAAAACTCCATATGATTCATCTATATCAATAAAGCTCGCGGTACATCAAGATCGTGTCATCTCAAGAACACGAGAGGGAGAGATCAAACACATAGCTACTGGTACATACCCTCAGCCCCGAGGGTGAACTACTCCCTCCTCGTCATGGAGACCGCCGGGATGATGAAGATGGCCTCCGGTGATGGTTTCCCCCTCCGGCAGGGTGCCGGAACGGGCTCACGATTGGTTTTTCATGGCTCTGGAGGCTTGCGGCCGCGGAACTCCCGATCTAGGTTTGTTTCTGGGGGTTTTGGTATTTATAGGAATTTTTGGCGGCGGAAACAAGTCCAGGAGGGCCACGAGGTGACGACAAGCCAGCAGGGCGCGCCCTAGGGGCTTGTGGCTGCCTCATGGCTCTTCTGGCCCAATTCTGATGCTCCGTGGGTCTCTTCTGGTCCATAAAAAATCACCGTAAATGTTTATTCCGTTTGTACTCCGTTTGATATTCCTTTTCTGTAAAACGCAAAAACAAGGAAAAAATAGAAACTGGCACTGGACTCTAGGTTAATAGGTTAGTCCCAAAAATAATATAAAGTTGTAGTAAAATGATTGTAAAACATCCAAGAATGATAATATAGCAGCATGGAACAAGCAAAAATTATAGATACGTTGGAGACGTATCAAATACTCAGATCCTTAACTCGGCCGTTCCGACCAAATCAAGGCTCGGAGGCTTTTGGATTAGTATTTCTGTTCGGTCGTTAAAACCGATTAGTCACCTCCAGATTGGACGATATCAGTGTGGCAGCTCCCTCAAGCCCCGCTCAGGCAGCTCTGATGTGTGCGTCCACCGAACTCAGGGCATTAAACTCTTGATTGGAAAACACTTGATGCCGCAGGGCTTCCTTGCGCCGCCGGTGGTTCATCGCACTTTCTACCTCGGAGTTAGTAAACGAGACGTCTCCGGAATCTTCGGGGGGCTGATCCGTCGCAGGGGTCTCCGCGTTAAGTTCAGGCTGAGCAGAAGACATTGATTCATGATGGTTGCCCGGCGCCTCGGCGACGTCCCCGGTAGGAGGTGGCTGCACTCGTCTCCTGAGTGTTTTCGACACGAGATTTTGGTGAGTACTTACTGCAATCATGACAATGGCCGAACTAAAATGGTTAAATAAAGTACCTCTTGGATGAGTGCACGGTGGAGGTGGTCCCCGCGGCTTGCTCACAAGGAGGATTCTTGCTATTGCTCGGTACGGGCCCTGCCGCCGTCGACGACGTTCGGTGCGTGGACCGACGACCCTTGGGAGTGGAGGTCGGCACACCCGGGTTGGCAGGGGTCGCTCTCCCTTTACGGGAAGGGCCCTTCCTTTTTCCAGTAGTGGAAGAAGGAAGTGGTCCGGGGTGATCGGCTAAAAGAGCCACCTTGGAGCCGTCAAGGCTCTCCTGGTAAAAGACCCCGTCCTCATAATCAATTGATAGCTCCGGATCGTCGTGGAATCCGGGATCGTCATCGTGAGAATAACTCTCTGGTTGAGGCGCCGGACAGCTAATTGTCTCGACCCAGCGCCTCCAATTCTGTTTGGACAGATTAAAAGTTTCGATCAGAAGAACTATACATGAATATCCGAACTCGGAAAACGAAGCCAAAGACTTACCCATTCGATGGGGTTATGACTTGAATAGCCTTCCTTGGTTGACAGTCGAGCAAAATCTTCGCTTTCTCCCTTGAAAAGATCGGCCAGTATGTACGCCATGGCCGCCTGATTGGCAGGGCCCTTCCGTTGAGAACGGGTGGTGTCATTTGTTTCGTTGTAACGCCACAGGGGGTGTGTCCTTTGTTGAAGGGGTTGAACGCATCTAGCAATGACGGTGGCCATCACGTCTATGATGGTTAGCTTACTATGGACCAGTAGCCTTACTTGGGTGACTAGGCGCTTTACTTCGGCATTTTCCTCTTGGGACGAACTCTTTGGTCGCCAGTTGAACCTTTTCTTCAAGGGGGCGTCGGAGTATTCGGGCAGACCCCTCCGAGCTGGGTCGAAAAGGGGAACATCCTCAATATAGAACCATTCTGATGTCCATTCTTCGGACTCTTTCTTCGAAGTCCCCATGGGATACCCCGTCCCGGCTATACGCCATACTTTGGCTCCACCCACTTCCCGAATTGTCCCGCCCCGAGTACGGGGGACGAGGCAGAAGTACTTCATCCATAAACCGAAGTGGGCCTCGCAGCCCAGGAACATCTCGCAGAGGGCAACAAAGCCCGAAATGTGCAGAATGGAGCCAGGGGTGAGATGATGGAGCTTAATCCCGTAAAATTCCAACAGTCACCTCAAGAAGGGATGAATGGGGAATCCTAGGCCTCGCTAGAGGAAGGACACGAAACATACCCGCTCCTCCTTGCGAGGGGTAGGGAAATTCTCTACGAAGGCCTCGCCGTTCGAAGAAGTCAATCCGGCTCGGGTGAACGCCAGATCCGAGGCAGGAAGATAACCCTGGGTCTCGAGGTTACGCAGCCGGAGGAGGGACACTGAACAGCTTGCCCAATCTCTGGGAAGAGGGCCGTGAGGGCACGAGGAGGAGCCAGGGGCACTCGCCATATTTTCAACTTCTCTCGCTTGGGACTTTTTGATGGAGAGGAAGGGGAAAGGTTTGCCTAAGCCACGGTTCAGCCTGCTTAATATAGGCGGTTCCTCCCCTTCGTGTGCAGAAAGGGCAGTCCTGTAAAAGATTGCTGAGCCGCCCATCTCCCATTGGCACACAGGAATCGAGGAGCATCGTTGGCTCTGGACAGCGAAGTTAAAGTTGTGGGCCCTGTGACGTTTCGGTGATCGAGAACTCACTGATGACCGGATCATTATTTGCCGAATATAGAAAGAGAAGAACTCGCCTCACAAGACGAAGACTTTGGGAGCGCGGGACTGTCCGGGCTATTTACCTCGGCATTGGAGGCTAGTTCGGGGGCTACTGAGGGAGTCCGGGATTAAGGGGTCCTCGAACTGCCAACTTATTCCTTATGGGTCGGACTCGTGGACCACTCGTTGGAAGATTGGATTGACCGGATACCCCGTTACTAGGGGGAGGATCTCAGGAGCCGTGGCGTGCCCTTCAAGCTTAAGGCGATAGAATAGGCATGTTTTTCCTTCGATAGGCAACCGACTATGTGTAACCGGAGGGTTTAGATTGTAGAGCCAGGTGAACTCATCTAGGGTTTAGTCATTTGATCTCGAGGTAGATCGACTCTGTAATATTCATACACATCAATACAACCAAGCAGGACATAGGGTTTTACCTCCATAGGAGGGCCCGAACCTGGGTAAAACACCGTGTCCTTCGTCTCCTGTTACCCATCGATCCTAATCTCACAGCTCGGGACCCCCTACCCGAGATCCGCCGGTTTTGACACCGACAGTGTCGCCTCCGTCAGCACGTCAATCGAGAACCAACGGCCCCTGCATCTTCGCGAGGTTCCCCGAAGGTAAAGAAGACGACCTCCAAGGGTGGCGGGCGTGAAGTAGCGCGCCGCCAATCCTCCTACCTTTCCCAAGCCAAGGCGTCTCCCGTCAAGCGATGGAGGGTCTCTGGGGTGGACCCCAGCCCCCGTCAAGCCCAACTTCTCCGCCAGGCTCAGCTTTGTCGGAAGTCCAGGCCTCTCCGTCAAGCCCCGTCCCTCCAACTCTAAAGAGGGGCAGGACAACTCTACCGCCCGCGTCATATGAGTTGGGCTCAATGCTCCTGGCCTCAGAGTAAGTTTTCATTGACCTCAACTTTCGTCGAAGTCTTTAATCTTGATTTTGCTGAGCGATCTTGCGTGGTTGATCTTGACAGGGACGAGGATGAGGAGACACTTGCGCACAGGGTCAAGCGGGCCAAATCCGTGGCAAGGCTGGATTCCGCGGCAGGCATGGGCTCAGCAGGATATGCAGAGGAGAACCCCGTGCTTAGCCCCCAGTCCAGCCCTCTTCGTGAAATCCAAGCGTAGGCCTCGCCTATCGGCAGGGGTGAGGAAGGGTGTCTCCCTACTCCCGACAGGGAGACGGGAGAGAAGTATCAGGGAGAGGTTCATCAGGAGGAACCCTCTCTTCAAGATTTCTCGTCGACCGTTGCCCGTGGGAATGACTCGCCGGCAAGGGCCTCCACCGAAGAGCTTGCCCGTGCAGAGGTCATCTCTGGAAGGATGGTGACAAACCACACGCCGACAACTAATGCTGCCGGGGAAGGGGATGTCCCTTAGCCGCAACCTCCATCGGGTATCCCACTTGCCCACATTTTTTACTTCTCCTGTGTTCTCCCTTTGACGTGCCTCGTTGATTTCTGACTTTCATATCTCTGTTTCTGGTAATGACCCGTAGCTCCGCTACCTGAAGATCCAGAGTTGCTGGAAGAGGTGGCAGACATTGGGAAGGATGCTGCCGCGGAAGCGATGAAAATCGCTGCCGTGGAGGAGCATGGGCCGGCTGCCGGGGACATTCAGAAGTCCTCAGGGGGAACAGAGCTAAACCCCGGCAGCGCGCCTGTCCTAGACCCAGTAGTTGAAGAGAAGACTCCCCTTCAATCCATGAGACCTCCCTCGTCCAGTTATTGATAACCCAAAAGTGTAGGGGATCGTTTGTAGCATTTTTTGATAAGTAAGAGTGTCAAACCCAACGAGGAGCTAAAGGTAGAACAAATATTCCCTCAAGTTCTATCGACCACCGATACAACTCTACGCATGCTAATGCTTGCTTTACCTAGAACAAGTAGGAAACTACTTTGCGGGAATAAAACTAGAAGTACTTTGCAAGATAATAAAGAACGTGGAAATAAAAGTTAGGTGCTGTTTTAATAAAAATAACAATAAAAGTAAATAACTTGGTAGAAAGCTTTTTGTGTAACGCAAGAGAAAGATTGTCCCTAGGCAATTGAATACTATACGGTAGATACTTGTTATATGCAATGAGGGAGAGGCATGAGCTAACATACTTTCTCTACTTGGATCATATGCACTTATGATTGGAACTCTAGCAAGCATCCGCAACTACTAAAGATCATTAAGGTAAAACCCAACCATAGCATTAAGTAGCAAGTCCTCTTTACTCCCATACGCCATAACCCACCTACTCCGGTATGTGCTTCTGTCACTCACGCCACCCACCATAGGCAAATCATGAACATATTGAAACACCCTACAGCGGGAATCCCTCACGTTTGCGTGACAGGGAGGGCACCATAGGACAACACCATATCAACATACAACTCATGTCCATAACATCATACCACAATTAACCCATAGGACAAAAGAGATCTACTCAAACACCATAGGATAGCCAAATATCATTGGGAAATAATATATGGAGTTGAGCACCATGTTTAAGTAGAGATTACAGTGGGGAAGAGAGGTGTTACACCGCTGCATAGAGGGGAAGAGAGTTGGTGTTGACGGCGGCAAGATTGTTGATGTAGATCGCCGTCACGATCCTTGCCCCGGCGGCGTTCCGGCGCCACCGGGAGAGAGGGGGAGAGAGCCCCCTCCTTCTTCTTCTTCCTTGGCCTTCCCCCTATATGGGAGGAGAGTTCCCCCTCTAGTCCATGGCCTCCATGGCGGCGGAGGGGCAGGAGACCCTCCTAGATTGGATCTCCCTCTCTGTTCTCTTTTGTTTCACGTTCCTGTTTTCTAGCCAAAAACCGTTTCTTATATTCCCGGAGATCCGTAACTCCAATCGAGCTGAAATTTGGAGGGGATTTTTATCCAAAAATTAGCTTCCTTGCGCCCGAAGCAGAGCTCCAACCGACGTACGAGGTGGTCAGCACCCACCAGGCCGCGGTTGGGCCCCCTGGCCATGCCCTGATGTATCGTGGGGGATGTGGGCCTCCGTTTCCGTTGATTCCACTTCTCAAAATTCACAAATATTCCAAAAAGAATCTTCGTAAATTTTTATTGTGTTTGGACTTCGTTTGATATGGTAATTCTGCAAAACAAAAAACATGCAACAAACAGGAACTGGCACTGGGCACTGGATCAATAGGTTATTCCAATAAATCATATAAAATGTTGCCAAAAATATGTGAAAGTTGTATAATATTGGCATGAAACAATCAAAAATTATAGATACGACGGAGACGTATCAGCATCCCCAAGCTTAATTCCTGCTCGTCCTCGAGTAGGTAAATGATAAAAGGATAATTTTTGATGTGGAATGCTACCTAGCATAATCTTGATCATATATCTAATCATGGTATGAATATTAAGACACAAGTGATTCAAAGCAATAGTCTAGTTTTGACATAAAGACTTTAATACTCAGGCATCCCAACAAACAATCATGTCTTTCAAAATATCAAGGCTAAAGAACGCTATCCCTACAAAATCATATAGCCTTGTCATGCTCTGTCTTCTTAACACAAAGTATAAATCATGTACTACCCCGGTGTCAGCCAAGCAATTGATTCATACTTTTTAACGCGCTTCAGCATTTTCAACTCTCACGCAATACATGAGCGCAAGCCATGGATATAGCACTATAGGTGGAATAGAATATGGTGGTAGGTTTCAAAGGGGTAAAAGTAGAGAAGAAAGTCTCGCATCAACTCAGCGTATCAACGGGCTATGGAGATGCCCATCAATAGATATCAATGCGAGGAGTAGGGATTGCCATGCAACGGATGCACTAAGAGCTATAAGTGTATGAAAGCTCAATATGAAACTAAGTGGGTATGCATCTAACTCTATATGAAAAATTCCCACTAGTATATGAAAGTGACAACACAGGAGACTCTCTATATGAAAAACATGGTGCTACTTTGAAGCGCAAGTGTGGAATTAGCATGCCCCTATTCCTTCTTCTTTCATTTTTTTTCTTTCTTTTCTTTTTTTTCTTTTTTTCTTTTTTTCTTTTTTCTATATTTTTTTTCTTTCTTTGTCCGGAGCCTCATCCCGACTTGTGGGGCAATCATAGTTTCCGTCATCCTTTCATCACTGGGGCATGCTCTAATAATGAATAATGATGATCATCACACTTCTACTTACTTACAACTCAATACTACAACGATAGTAGAACAAAGTATGACCCTATATGAATGCAATGATCTAGCGTAGCAAAGATATCAAAAAACGGACAAGCCATGAAAACATCATGCTAGCTATCTTACGATCATGTAATGCAATATGACAATGAATGCTCAAGTCATCAAAACGGAGGCGGTGGAAGTTGCATGGCAATATATCTCGGAATGGCTATGGAAATGCCATAATAGGTAGGTATGGTGGCTGTTTTGAGGAAGATATAATAAGGCTTATGTGTGATAGATCGTATCATATCACGGGGTTTGGATGCACCGGCAAAGTTTGCACCGACTCTCAAGGTGAGAAAGGGCAATGCACGGTACCGTAGAGGCTAGCAAATTGCGGAAAGGTAAGAGTGTGTATAATCCATGGACTCACATTAGTCATAAAGAACTCACTACTTATTGCAAACGTTTTATTAGCTCTCTCGAAGCAAAGTATTACTACGCATGCTCCTAGGGGGGAGGTTGGTAGGAGTTAACCATCGTGCGCCCCCGACCTTCACACAAAGATAGACAATCAAGAATAAATTGTGCTCCAACTTCCTAGCATAACGGGAGACTATACGTGCATGCTTCGGGAATCACAAACCTTAACACCAATATCTTACTAAACACGATCATCCACTAGTACCTCCCACATATTATCATCTCTATATCGCAAAACTATTGCAAGGAATCAAACATGTCATATTCAGTGATCCCTAAGTTTTATGTAGGATTTTATGACTAACCATGCAAATGACCAATTCCTGTTGACTCTCTAAATAGATATAAGTGAAGCAAGAGAGTTTAATTCTTTCTACAAAAGACCAAGCTCTAATAAATATAAGTGAAGCAAAAGAGCATTCTACGAATGACGGTTTTCTATGTGAAGAGAAACAGGCAATCCAAACTTCAAATGATATAAATGAAGCACATGAAGCATCTTATAAAGCCATACTCAAAAGATATAAAGTGAAGTGCAATGATAATTCTATAAATCAACCATGGAATATATCATACCAGCATGGTGCATAAAAGAAAAGTGAAAACTAAACGCAAAAGACGCTCCAAGATTTGCACATATCACATGAATGAAACGAATCTGAAAACATACCGATACTTGTTGAAGAAAGATGGGATGCCTTCCGGGGCATCCCCAAGCTTAGACGCTTGAGTCTCCTTGGATATTCACTTGGGGTGCCTTGGGCATCCCCAAGCTTGAACTCTTGCCTCTCCTTCTTCTCCTCATATCGAGACCTCCTCGATCTTCGAACACTTCATCCACACAAAACTTAACAGAAGACTGGTAAGATCCGTTAGTATAATAAAGCAAAATACTACTTTAAGTACTGTTGTAAACCAATTCATATTTTATATTTGCATTATCCCTGCTGTATTATAACTTTTCTATGCCTTACACCACTGATAAAATCGATAGTTTCATCAAAACAAGCAAAACAATGCATCAAAAACAGAATCTGTCTTAAACAGGATAGTCTGTAGTAATCTGAACTTTGACCATACTTCTATAACTCCAAAAATTCTGAACAATTAGGACAAATTAAACATTTGTATAGCAATACTGTGTAAAAAATTCAGAAACTTTTGAAGTTCCAGTAAAAAATGAAAATTCACGCACTACAGCCAAAGTTTCTGTTTTTACACCGCACATACCAACAAGCAATCTAATCATACTAAAGGCAAATCTTGGCACATTATTTTTATAATACAATGGATTTGTACAAGGGGATAATTGTTTTTGTTGGAAAAGTTTCCGTGATTCAAGATTCACAAAGTTTTCATGGGCATGAACAAAAGTTCAAGGACGTCCCCCACTTCAATGATGCTCATCATCTCTCTCACTTTCACCTTTCCTTTTGTGAAGTTTTAGGTTCCCCTCTATATTTTTTTTAAACTTTATAAAAGCACACAACAAAATAAATGACTCTCTAAAACTTTCGGGTTGTCTCCCTGGCAGTGCTTTCTTTAAAGCCATTAAGCTAGGCATAAAGTGCTCAAGTAATTGATCCACCCGGATCCCAAGGTATATCAAAGCCAATTTTAATTAACATTGATTTGTAATTTAGTAATGAGCACAAGGTGATATATATCATGCAATGACGAAGTCTAACTCTCTTCCTATGCATTGGCATGTCATAAAAGAACAATTCATGCACATCAAGTAAAGGCCAATACATAGCATAAGTAGTTTCTTGCAATTTTATCGTATTGGAAACATAAAGAGGTGGAGATGTAGTTCCACTCTCATAATAATTGCAAGTAGGAGCAGCAAGCACATGCATATTATATTCTTCAAAATCATCATGTGTAGTAGCAAAACGCAACCCATCTATATAATCCTTAATAAGAGCAAACTTCTCCGATATAGTGTAGTTGGGAGAATTCAAAAAGATAATAGGACTATCATGTGTGGGTGCAATAGCAACAATTTCATGCTTAACATAAGGAACTATAGCAAGTTCATCTTCATAAGCATCATTCATATTGGCATCTTGGCCACAAGCATAGCAAGCATCAAGTTCATCAAAAAGGGATATTTCAAACGAATCCACGGGATCATAGCAATCATCATATCATTCATCCTTCGGTAAGCACGAAGGGAAATTAAATAATGTATGAGTTTAAGAGTTACTCTCATTAGAAGGTGGGCACGGGTAGCTAATCCGCTCTTTCTCCGTTTGTTCTTCGCTCTCCTCCTCATCTTTTTCATCTAATGAGCTCACAATTTCAGCAATTTCTTCTTCCATAGATTCCTGCAAAATATTAGTCTCTTCCAAGGCAGCGATAATCCTTTCAATAAATTCAATAATATCAGCATTGCAAACATAATTCTCATAACAATATTTAAGTATGGATAACATTTCAGATTCGTAAGGAACATCATCATCATACTTTTCAAGCAAAGAAGCAATTTCATAAGCACCTATAAAAGCAACAAATTCTTATATTCGTTCCACATCATAGTAATCATAAATACCTTTAGCATAAGAAGCTAGGGTTTCATTATCATTAAATTTGCATTGAAAGGGAAGGTGTCGAGCTTCTATATTAGAGCAACAAGTAAAGTCACATCTCGAGCATGCATCCCAAGCAAACCATTCCAGTATTCTAATTAGATCCCATAAGTGTTTCCCTTTTGAGATAAGCGATAATCCCTAAAGTACTCACGTTGATCCAATGTGTATCCCATTATAAAGTTCCTTGAGGATTTCTCGGGATTATCGAAGGAGTAATTAACATGTTCCACATAACGAGCATCGAGGGTTTTAGGAGGTTCCCCATCTCCATGAGTAGCAAGTACCACTAATTTTTTTGGTGTTTCGTGTTCTATATCCATAACTAAAGATATAAAACAACTAATAACAGAAAATAAAAATTACTTAGTGATAAAACAAACAAGCACACACGAGAATATTCACCCCACGCTATTGCTCCCCGCCAACGGCGCCAGAAAAAGGTCTTGATAACCCACAAGTATAGGGGATCGTTTGTAGCCTTTTTAGATAAGTAAGAGTGTCGAACCCAACGAGGAGCTAAAGATAGAACAAATATTCCGTCAAGTTCTATCGACCACCGATACAACTCTACGCATGCTAATGCTTGCTTTACCTAGAACAAGTAGGAAACTACTTTGCGGGAATAAAACTAGAAGTACTTTGCAAGATAATAAAGAACGTGGAAATAAAAGTTAGGTTCTATTTTAATAAAAGAACAATAAAAGTAAATAACTTGGTAGAAAGCTTTTTGTGTAACGCAAGAGAAAGATTGTCCCTAGGCAATTGAATATGATACGATAGATACATGTTATATGCAATGAGGGAGAGGCATGAGCTAACATACTTTCTCTACTTGGATCACATGCACTTATGATTAGAACTCTAGCAAGCATCTGCAACTACTAAAGATCATTAAGGTAAATCCCAACCATAGCATTAAGTATCAAGTCCTCTTTACTCCCATACACCATAACCCACCTACTCGGGTCTGTGTTTCTGTCACTCACGCCACCCGCCATAGGCAAATCATGAACATATTGCAACACCCTATAGCGGGAATCCCTCACGTTTGCGCGACACGGAGGGCACCATAGGACAGCACCATATCAACATACAACTCACATCCATAACATCATACCACAATTAACCCATAGGACAAAAGAGATCAACTCAAACATCATACGATAGCCAAATATCATTGGGAAATAATATATGGAGTTGAGCACCATGTTTAAGTAGAGATTACAGCGGGGAAGAGAGGTGTTACACTGCTGCATAGAGGGGGAGAGAGTTGGTGTTGACGGCGGCAAGATTGTTGATGTAGATCGCCGTCACGATCCTTGCCCCGGCGGCGTTTCGGCGCCACCGGGAGAGAGGGGGAGAGAGCCCCCCTCCTTCTTCTTCTTCCTTGGCCTCCCCCCTAGACGGGAGGAGAGTTCCCGCTCTGGTCCATGGCCTCCATGGCGGCGGAGGGGCAGGAGCCCCTCCTAGATTGGATCTCCCTCTCTGTTCTCTTTTGTTTCACGTTCCTGTTTTCTGGCCGAAAACCGTTTCTTATATTCCCGGAGATCCGTAACTCTGATCGGGATGAAATTTTGAGGGGATTTTTATCCAAAAATTAGCTTCCTTGCGCCCGAAGGAGAGCTCCAACTGACGTACGAGGTGGGCAGCACCCACCAGACCGCGGTTGGCCCCCCTGGACGCGCCCTGATGTATCGTGGGGGCTGTGGGCCTCCGTTTGCATTGATTCCACTTCTCAAAATTCACAAATATTTCAAAAACAATCTCCGTAAATTTTTAGCACGTTTGGACTTCGTTTGATATGGTAATTCCGCGAAACAAAAAGCATGCAACAAACAGGAACTGGCACTGGGCACTGGATCAATAGGTTAGTCCAATAAATCATATAAAATGTTGCCAAAAATATGTGAAAGTTGTATAATATTGGCATGAAACAATCAAACATTATAGATACGACAGAGACGTATCAGTTATCCCCTGGCATCGGCTCTGCAGTCCCCTCAGAGTCACCTGGCGTTGGTCACTGCTCCGCTCAGTCACACAGCTCTCGGCTCGCCCTTCTCAGTGGGCGTAAACCTTGATGAAGAGATCAACAAGATCCTGATGCCGTTGTCCCAGAAGATCGAAGGAGCTGATAGCACGGCTAACGGTGACAAGGATTTGGCTTTTCTGGAATCTATAGTAGCAGGGTTTAAGGATGTGAAGAGCAGGTACAGCCTCAAGTGGCAGGCGGTCAAGGAGCAGCCTGACTTGGCCGAGCTCGAGGATCAGCAGCTGAGGAGCAAGGGGAGCGAGCTGCGGGACTGGTACAACTGGTAGGTCCATTCTCTCAAGAGGCAACATGAGACGCTATCCATGGCCAACGAGGATGTTGTCGCCTGGAAGGTTTGTCTGGCGGAGCGCGAGGCGCTTCTGGATGCCAGAGAGGAGGGCATCTCCTTCCGGGAAGGGGCCTTTGAGGCCACCCTCCATGCCAAGGATGAGGAGCTGGAGGCCCGCGTCCGGCAGCGTACAATGGAGCTGGAGGATAGCCACAAGATCGCTCTGGACGGGCTTTCCCTGGAGTCTGCTGCTCAGCTGAAGAAGGTGACTGACGAGCTAGCTGCTGCATCCGCTGCCAAGGCCAAACTTGAAGTCCAACTAACCAAGCTGACAGAGGATCTTGCCGGGAGCACCAAGGAGATCGAGGCCCTCAAGGAGGAAGTGTGAAAGGCAGCGACAACTCTGGAAGAGGTGCAATCACAACTTTCCTCCAAGAGCCAGGGCCTGGATGCTGCTAACGGCACCATTTCTGACATGAAATCCAGGCTTGCTTCCTTGGAGAGCGACCTTGAATTGGCTTGGCTCGCGAGAAATTGCCGCTGACAGATGTGACCCGCGCGAAGACCCTTCAGAAGGACGCTGAAGAAAACCTGGAGAACTTGGTTGAGCAGCGTGACCTCTGGATCAAGAGGATGGTTGATATCGCCGTGCGCCTCACTGCCCAGATTGCCAAGATGAACATGAAGAGCTGGGCCTTCTCCGTCGGCAAACATGAAGCTCCAAGCGTCAAGTTGACACTCTTCTTCGACGGCCTGATCGAGGGGTTGAAGACGTATGAGGAGGACAGGGCCGCCTGCTTTGCCAACGAATCCCGGAAGCTGGCACGCGACGCCCTCTTCCTAGTCTTTAGCAACCTCGCCTTCTTCCACCCGGAGCTTGATCTTTCCGACGGTTTCAAGAAGCTGCCATCGGGCGCCGACACCTCGGCTGCCGCGGAAAAGGCCGGTCCCCTTGCGGACAGGATCCTTAAAGTTTCAAGGACCCAGGGGAGCCACCGGAGTTAATTTTAAGACTTCCTTGTCGCCATGTTGCCCTGTACTTAAGATACAGTAGGTATCTCGTATTAGGGCGTGCACTTCCTTTATTTTAATGTTTGTTGAACTGATGTTTTTATGCAATCGTATGCTATTCCCTTCGTTTCCCTTCCGGCGTTCGTATGATAGTTTTCTTAGCGTGTTCTGGTTACCTACCAATGACGTGTTGCCGCGATTTGCTTCGAGGAACAGGTCCTTAGCTTTTTGCTGGCGAGGGCACGCTGCCGACGAGATTACCTTTGGCAGTGTTGACGCTGCCACGCGTTTTGTTGAGCATGCTTGAAACAAAACACGGGTGCGAACGAACACAGTAAGGTTCGGTCACATGCAAGAATTTTCATACGAAACCCTTGGTTCGGCGAAGGGACATACAAATGTATATCCTAATGTGAGTTGATTATTTGTGTCAACTTAGCTTTTGTCATGGCTTTTCATTCCGTCCTCGCGCCTTTCCTCTCCCGCGCTCCTTACGGTGTGCACGCAAGCACATGCTCACCGTCACCCTGAAAGAAAGGGGACGTAGAGAAGAGCGAAGTGGAGGTACTCGAAGACCCGTCAGACATGAATATAGTCCACGACAGGGGTCTGCCGGGTTAATGTAATATTCATAATTAGTTCGGGAATGGAAGAGAAAGCAGGCATGGCCGGTCCTTCCCTCCTTTTCTTCGCACCCAATGGTCCAGTGGCGACCTATGATAGGCGTATGGGACCTTGCCACGGTTTTCCTGCCGGGAGCGTCGACCAGCGGATGCGCTCTAGCATTCGGTTCGGGACTTGTCTCCTAGCAGGACAAATGCAAGACCGAACCTCATGCGAGCTCATCGACACTGATGATACCGCCGTCGCGCAGAGCTGACCACACGCGGGGAAGGAGGAGGGAGAAGGGCACAGCCAGGTACCTCTTTCTTTCCTTGGCCTGCTGGATTATGTCACACCTCCCTAGGGTCGGTCGGACTCATTTCCTCCCGACATTCCCCGCTCCAACTTCGGCCGCGGGGGACAAGACGGTGGCGCCGCCTGCGCCGACCGCGTCGCCCACGACGTCCCCCTCATTCGCGGCCGCCGCAGCGCCCACAGCGTCTGCGGCTGCGCGCGAAAGAGCTTTCGAAGTGGAGGGACGCGTAGCCATGGCGAGCTTCTTCTTAGGAGCCATGGATGAAGAAGATGATGATGAAGATCGACCCGCTGTTCACGAGCCCGGGTTCGCGCAAATGATGCACGCCCCCTACCTAGCACGCCAAAGATGTCGGGGCACGGATGCTCGCGATCACCTATGGGACCAGAGGTCCCTTGTGGTTCGGCAAGGGGGGCCACGTTGCACAAAGAGCGGAGACCATGAGACAGCGTGGCGATCAGGACGCTGGCATTTTTACCCAGGTCCGAGCCATTGTGAAGCGTAAAACCCTACTCATGCTTTTGGTGGATTGATCGAAGGAACACGACGAACACGCAGCGCTCCACCCCCGGCAAGGATTGCTGTCGGAGTGAGCTACTACGCGAGTACAGGTGTCCAAAGGTCCGAATCTTGAGCTAGGTTGCCTCGGGCCTCCTTTTATAGTGCAAGGGGCAACCACAATGGCAAAACAGTCATTATCTATCGAATAGATAGCTTAGCAGAGCTATCATACCTAACTCTGGCATTTAGGACAAAATACCATGATTATTAGACTAGGTGGCGCTCGGGGGTGCATCCCCGGCATGCTCTTGCCACCGCTTAGCTAGCCGTTGCTTAAGGTCTTGACACGCTGCTGGACGGGTGTCAACTGCATATAATATGCCTCCCAGTGCGTCGCCACGTGCTTAGCGAGAGCCACTTAGCTGCTTGAGGGCTCGACACCGCATCGATAAGTGACTGGCGTAGCGATGCGGTGGAGCGGTGGCTGGTTGGCTCGTGCCTGTCGGGGGATGGCTTGCCGGGTCTTCCTGAGATGTGTGTGCCTCGGTCCCCGACAGGCTCCGGGGATGCGGCTGGCGCGCTTTGGGCCCCTCCTGGGCCGTTGTGCTGGTGTTGCCGGTGTTTGCTTGGCTTCCTGCAGGTCGTTGCTGCCGGGTGCTGGCTCTTGAATGCTTGCTTGGTTGTGTGGTAGTTTTTTCTGACGGGTTTTGCTACTGAAGGCCGGAGACTTACTGTCCGTGCACAAGTCAGAGGGAATGAACACCCCTGTTTGTATACCCCGACACCATGAGCAAAAAGTTTCAACCAGACACATAGAAAGATAGGGGCTTATAGTTTCGCTTCCCAACGTATTCACCTCAAGGGTGATGTCAACAATAATAACTCATGCTCACTCATATCTAGCTGGATATGTGCCTAGATCTTTCCTCACCACATGATGCTTGCAAAAAGAAAAAGTAAAAGTAATAGGGAAGAATACTTTGACTCTTGCACAAAAGTAAAAGATAGGCCCTTCGTAGAGGGAAGCAGAGGTTGTCATGCGCTTTTTGGTTTGTATGCCAAATCCCTTAATGCAAAAGAATGTCACGTTATATTGCCCCCTATGATAGCAACCTTTATTATGCAGTCCATCGCTTTTATAACTTTGCCATCATAAGTTCGTACAACGCTCAATTTTCTCTTACACTAATTGATCAAACACATTTAGAAACATTTTTTATTGCCTTAGTGCACCGATGACAACTTACTTGAAGGATCTCACTTGATCCGTAGGTAGGTATGGTGGACTCTCAAAACATGAGTTTGGGTTTAGGGTTTTTGGATGCACAAGTAGTATCTCTACTTAGTGCGGAATTTTTGGCTAGCAAAGATATTGAGCAAGCACCACATGTTGAAGGATCTATAACAATATAGCTTCTATGTGAATATGAACAAACATAAATCATTACGTTGTCTTCCTTGTCCAACGTCAACAATTTTGGCATATAATATTTAATGGGGGCTCACAATCATAGAAGATGTCCAAGATAGTATATTTACATGTGAATCTTCTCTTCCCTTATTAATTCTTTCATGAATTGCATCATTGACCAATGCTATGTTTGTCAATCTCCAATAAATTTTACCACTTATACTTTTCCTTATGCGATGTCATTACTTACCATAAGATTAGCATATGATCCTTTTAATTTATTTCCTTTTTATTTTGATTGCAACAAGAAAGTAAAGAAGCAAAAGATTAAACTAAACTTTATTATATAACTCTCACTCGATTACATAGATAGATAGATCACGAAACTAGCACTCGAAAATAGATCATACTCAACTTTTATTCAACTAAATCACAAAAGAGCTAAGGATCGAACTAAAATAGGTAAAGGTAAATAAAAGTGATGGTGATACGATATCGGGGCATCTCCCCCAAGCTTGGCTCAAGCCAAGGGGAGTGCCCATACCCGTGTACTCAAGCCTCCTTTGGTGGTGAAGATTATGAAGGTGGCGGTGATGAAGTGTCACACTTCAGACTCAATAGGTACTCCAATTTACGGATGATGCTCTGAAGGGCGATGATGCGCTCCTCTAGCAAAATATTTTCACAAGTGAGAAATTTATTCTGAACACGAACCACTTCGAAAGCCCTAAAAGCCTCAATTTCATTGGGGGTGAGATGATTGTAATAAGGTTGAAGGATATCTTCTTCTTCCTCCTCTTCTGTTGGCATGGATTGCCCTCCTTCTTGAGCTTGATCCTTCATAGCTTCCTTGACCTTGTCTTCATTATTGGATTCTTTTGGCTCCTCTCCCTTCAGCTCCATCTTCATCAACCAGACCTCTTCTTCTATGTTATTGGAGGAGGGAGAAGACATGATGCCTGGCTTGATAGATCTGATAGGAAAACAACACGAAACAAGAAAAGGGGATTTTTCTGCGATGGGGTGGTCAAAACAATCGGGGGTATATATAAAGATTTTTTTTTATCTTGGGAAGCAAGAATATGGAAGGAAAATGGAGTCAGGAAGGTGTCCGAGGTGGGCACAACCCACCAGGGCGCGCCTGGCAGGGCTCGTGCGCCCTGGTGTATCGTGCTCACCTCGGTTGCTTTCGTGTTTATTTCTTATTTTCCTAAAAAAATTAATATTCCAAAACTGACAGAAAATATTTTTGAAGATTTTTCGGAGTCCGTTTACTTACCGTATCACGTACCTCCTCTTTTTCAGAATTCTGGAGTGTTCCGGAAGGTTTCTTTTATGTTTTCCTCCGGTGTCATGGTTTGGATAATATTGCTTTCAACATTAATAGGCGTACCTGAGATATAGTGTTTAATTCTTTGTCCATTGACCACCTTCGGGTTAGTACCTTCGGCATTATTAATCTTGATAGCTCCAGAATGATAAACCTCTTCAATAATATATGGTCCTTCCCATTTGGAAAGAAGCTTTCCTGCAAAAAAATCTAAAACGAGAGTTGTACAAAAGAACATATTCTCCAACTTTGAATTCCTGCTTTTAGACTCTTTTGTCGTACCATCTTTTAACTTTTTCTTTGAATAGTTTGGCATTATCATAAGCTTGGGTTCTCCATTCATCTAGTGAGCTAATATCAAATAACCTCTTCTCACCGGCAAGTTTGAAATCATAATTGATTTCTTTAATTGCCCAAAATGCTTTACGTTCTAACTCTAGAGGCAAATGACAAGCTTTTCCATATACCATTTTGTATGGAGACATACCCACAGGATTTTTATAAGCTGTTCTATAGGCCCAAAGTGCATCATCTAGCTTCTTAGACGAATTCTTTCGAGACCTATTGACAGTTTTTTGTAATATTAATTTTATTTCTCTATTGCTAAGTTCAACTTGACCACTAGATTGAGGATGATAGGGTGATGCAAATCTATGGTTAACATCATATTTACCAAGCATCTTACGGAAAGCACCATGAATAAAGTGTGAACCACCATCAGTCATTAAATATCTAGGGACTCCAAACCTCGGGAAGATAACTTCTTTAAGCATTTTAATGGAGGTGTTATGATCAGCACTACTAGTTGGAATAGCTTTTACCCACTTAGTAACATAATCAACAGCAACCAAGATATGAGTATACCCATTAGAGGAAGGAAAAGGTCCCATATAATCAAAACCCCAAACATCAAATGGTTCAACAACAAGTGAATATTTCATAGGCATTTCCTGACACTTACCGATGTTACCAATTCTTTGACATTCATCACAAGACAAGACAAACTTACGGGCATCCTTGAAGAGAGTAGGCCAATAAAAATCAGATTGCAATACCTTGTGAGCAGTTCTATCTCCCGCATGATGTCCTCCATAAGCTTCGGAATGACATTTCCATAGGATTTGTTCATGTTCATGCTCAGGTACGCAATGTCTAATAACACCATCTCCCCCTTCTTTATAAAGATGTGGGTCATCCCTAAAGTAATGTCTTAAATCATAGAAGAATTTTTTCTTTTGTTGGTATGTGAAACTAGGTGGTATATATTTAGCAACAATGTAGTTAGCATAATCAGCATACCAAGGAGTGCTTTGAGAGACATTTATTGCAACTAACTGTTCATCAGGAAAACTATCATCAATAGGTAGTGGGTCATCAAGAATATTTTCTAACCCAGACAAGTTATCAGCTACGGGGTTCTCAGCTCCCTTCCTACCAGTGATATGTAAATCAAATTCTTGAAGCAAGAGAACCCACCTAATGAGTCTAGCTTTAGCATCTTTCTTTTCCATAAGATATTTTATAGCAGCATGATCGGTGTGAACAATGACTTTGGAATCAACAATGTAGGATCCAAATTTATCACAAGCAAACACAACTGCTAAAAATTATTTTTCAGTAGTAGCATAATTTCGTTGGGCATTGTCTAGAGTTTTGCTAGCATAATGGATAACATTTAATTTCTTATCAACTCTTTGTACTAGAATAGCACCAACAGCATAATCACTAGCATCACACATAATTTCAAATGGCAAGCTCCAATCAGGTGGTTGAACGATAGGTGCAAAAGTTAAGGCTTTCTTGAGTGTTTCAAAGGCTTCTACAAAATCATCATAAAAAACAAATGGAATATCCTTTTGTAAAAGATTAGTAAGAGGCCTAGAAATTTTAGAGAAGTCTTTAATGAACCTCCTATAGAAACTAGCATGACCAAGGAAACTCCGAATACCTATAATATCTTTAGGACATGGCATTTTCTCAATTGCATCAACTTTAGTTTTATCCACCTCAATACCTCGTTCAGATATTTTATGCCCCAAGACAATACCTTCATTCACCATAAAGTGGCACTTCTCCCAATTCAAGACAAGATTAGTTTGTTCACACCTCTGCAAAACTCGATCAAGGTTGCTTAAGCAATCATCAAAAGAAGTTCCGTAAACGGAGAAATCATCCATGAAAACCTCCACAATCTTTTCACAAAAATCAGAGAATATAGTAGTCATACATCTTTGAAAGGTAGCAGGTGCATTGCATAAACCAAAAGGCATACGTCTATAAGCATAGGTTCCAAAAGGACAAGTAAAGGTGGTTTTCTCTTGATCAGATTATGATACACGTATTTGAGAGAAACCAGAATATCCATCCAGAAAACAAAAGTGTGTGTGCTTAGATAACTTTCTAGCATTTGATCAATGAAAGGCAGAGGGTAATGTTCTTTCCTAGTAGCTTTATTTAGTTTTCTAAAATCAATTACCATTCTATAGCCAGTGACAATTCTTTGTGGGATAAGTTCATTTTTATCATCAGGAACAACAGTAATACCTCCTTTCTTAGGGACACAATGAACGGGACTTACCCATCTACTATCAGCTATGGGATAGATTATACCTGCTTCAAGAAGCTTTAATATTTCAGTTCTTACCACTTCTTTCATCTTAGGATTCAATCGTCGTTGGTGATCAACAACGGGTTTAGCATCAGGTTCCATATTAATCTTGTGCTGACATAGAGTGGGACTAATGCCCTTAAGATCATCAAGAGTATATCCAATAGCAGCCCGGTGCTTCCTCAGAATTTTTAATAATCTTTCTTCTTCATGTTCTGAAAGGTTAGCACTAATAATAACAGGATATATCTTTTTCTCATCAAGATAAGCATACTTCAAAGTGTCAGGCAATTGTTTTAATTCAAACACAGGATCACCTTTAGGTGGAGGAGGACTTCCTAGAGTTTCAATAGGCAAATTGTGTTTTAAGAGAGGCAGTTGTTCAAAGAAATTTTTATCTATTTCATTTCTTTCATGCAAGTGCATATCATTTTCATGGTCTAGCAAATATTGTTCTAGTGGATCAGTAGGAGGTATGGCAATAGAAGCAAGACCAATTATTTCATCCTTACTAGATAATTATTTATCACGAGGTTGTCTACTAAACTTGGAAAAATTAAATTCTTGAGACACATCACCAAAACTAACACCGACAGTTTGTTTTTCACAATATATCTTAGCATTGACGGTGTTCAAGAAAGGTCTACCAAAGATAATGGGACAAAAGTCATCTTGTGGGGAACCAAGAACTAGAAAATCAGTAGGATATTTTATTTTCCCACACAAGACTTCAACATCTCTAACAATCCCAAGTGGTGTGATGGTGCCTCTATTAGCAAGTTTAATAGTAACATCTATGTCTTCTATTTCGACGGGTGCTATATCATTCATAATTTCTTGGCATAAGGAAAAAGGAATAGCACTCACACTAGCACCCATATCACATAAACCATGATAGCAATGATCTCCTATTTTAACTGAGACAATAGGCATGCCCACTACGGGTCTATGTTTATCTTTTTCATCAGGTTTAGCAATTCTAGCAGCTTCATCACAGAAGTAAATAACATGCCCATCAATATTTTCTACCAAGATATCTTTAACCATAGAAACACTAGGTTCTACTTTAACTTGTTCAGAGGGCTTAGGTGCTTTAATATTACTTTTGAGAACCACAGTTGATACCTTAGCATGTTCCTTTATCCTATCAGGGAAAGGTGGTTTTTCAATATAAGCCATAGGCACAACTGGATCAACATTGTAAATGATGGTTTCATCCTTAGCTCTTACCGGTTCTTTAATTTCTTCTTTAATAGGGGGATGATATTTAAAACACTTCTCCTTAGGGAGATCAACATGAGTAGCAAATGATTCACAGAAAGAGGCTACTATCTTAGAGTCAAGTCCATATTTAGTGCTAAACTAGTGAAAAGCATCGGTATTCATAAAAGATTTAACACAATCAAACTTAAGCTTAATACCTGACTCATTACCTTCGTCGAGTTCCCAATCTTCAGAGTTGCGTTTAATTCTTTCTAAAAGATCCCACTTGAATTCAATAGTCTTCTTCATAAAAGAACCAGTACAAGAAGTATCGAGCATGGATCGATCATTATTAGAAAGCCGAGCATAAAAATTCTGAATAATAATTTTTCTCGGGAGCTCATGATTGGGGCATGAATATAACATTGACTTAATCCTCCCCCAAGCTAGAGCGATGCTTTCTCCTTCACGAGGCCAAAAATTATATATATAATTCCGATCACGATGAACTAGATGCATAGGATAAAACTTTTGGTGGAATTCTAATTGCAATCGATTCCAGCTCCATGATCCAATATCATCACATAGCCTATACCATGTCAATGCTTTTCCCTTCAAAGATAAAGGGAAAACCTTCTTCTTAACTTCATCTCAGGATAAAACTGCAAGCTTAAATAATCCACAAATTTCATCCACATTATTAGATGCATATCAGGATGTTCAGTTCCGTCTCCTACATATGGATTAGCTAGCAGTTGTTCTACCATACCTGAAGGAATTTCATAACCAATATTTTCAGTAGGTGCAGTAGGTTGAGGGGCAACTAGTTGTGGTTCCGGTTGAGGTGAAGATACCCCGAAGAAACCCCTCAAAGGATTGTTTTCCATAGTAGCAAGTGATAATAACTTTCAGCACGTAGTATAAGTTTTTCCTTACCGATTTCCACTTACCAAGAGCGCTTCACTCCTCGGAAATGGTGCCAAAAAAGAGTCTTGATGACCCACAAGTATAGGGGTGTGGCACCCCGATAGAGGGCCGACGCACGCCAGCCCCAGGATAAGACCTGGCGCACGTCAAAGACATGATACAACAATTCCAGCCACAAAATGGCTTTATTATATGAAATGGGGTATTACAATACTGTTGCTTACAACAATATTACGTAGCCCCAAGGTTAACTAAATGGCAGCGGAGGTCTTGGTTCGGCGGCAACGACGTCTCTGGCTGGGCTCCATAACTCACAGGACTGGCTGGGTTGCGATCTAGCACGACGGACCTTCTCCTGCAACTGGCCACGTGCAAGGCCAGGTGAGTACTTTGAATGTACTCGCAAGACAACCAAATACATAGCATCCAAACAAGCAGATGACAAAGCAAGCCCTATGCTTATATAAGAATTTATTCTAAACATGACATGGAATTAACAGGAAAACATGGATCAAGCATGGCATAACATGGATCAGGCATATAGTCTACATAACATAGCATGGCAATGATCACATTATGTGCTTAAAGTACTTGCTGTTACCGAATACCAACTTACTCTCTTCTGGGTTGTCCCACAACCCTCGAAATACTCATGACTCAATGGGCACTTCCGAACACAAGACAAGTTCTTCCATCATTATTATCATTGTTACGGTTGACCACCTAGTGAGGCCTGGACGGACTGTCCAATACCGTGGACGCGGCTATTCGAATAGATTCTACACTCTGCAGAGGTTGCGCACTTTACCCACACCATGGAGCACCTGACCTCGTGATCCCATTCGGTTGGACCAGTGTTGCTCCAACGAAACCTGCCTAACCAATGACTCCTCCACCGTACCACCGGGGATCATCCTCCCCCGAAGTCCTGCCCTGGGTGGCCCTTGTGTCACTCCTGACACCTGCCACCATCGTGGCCAAACAATTGTCCCAAATGGGGACTCCCGGGCTAAACACTCAACTGGGCTCACAGGGTTATCGCCGCCTACCTGATCAGGGTAGCACGCACGCATAACCCTCCCTGTCTGGAGGTACCGGTGAAAGAGCACGGAGCCAGACCAAGTCAAGGCCGTCCCATACCGGCAAATGTGGCTGCACGGATAAGTCCGGACAGGTGACTCTGGATCAACCGACTAGGTTTCGTTTATTAATTCAACTCAACATATCCATCATCGTACCATTACATCGACAATTATAAGTGCTAACAATCACTTAACAACAGCATAGCAAGATCATAGTACTGATAATCATGTCATGAGATCAAACCATAGTACTAACATGATAATATCATTAACAATATTATTATTAGCATGGCAAAATGTGACATGAAAACAAGTCATGGCATCAGATGAAAAGTAATGCTAGCATCTAATACAGATGTCATAACAGGTGTATGCAAGTGCAGACTAGCAGATGATCCAGATGTACTACGATAAACACACAGGGTGCAAGCAAAGTCATCACGCAAGTCTGGAGCTCATGATAAGAGGTTGGCTTGCCTGGGGGTCAATGAATATGCCGGGAGGAAGTGCGATCAAACTCTGGAAAGATTTGCCGGAAAAGTTTCCCTCTCGGAGGGGCTGATCGAAGGGCAAGGGCAAAATGGTCATTTTCACAGTGTGAAAACATTATGAAAATGATGCCATCGGAACGGGCTCGACGATCTGAAGACGTGGGCATTGGTTTTACCTCGATCGGAGTTACGGTTGCAAAGATACGCCCGTTCATTCGTTAAGTGGTCAAACGGACAGAAACTGTTCGTTTTGACCTTTAACGGGTGAACGTTCATTATTTAGCTGGTTCGGCCGCTGGCTGTAAAATGAAAGCGCCTTTCTGGTGTTTACACTTTCACTAGACTGGAAGCGTATTTTCCGTAATGCGCCTCCACTTACAGCGGCTGGGCCCGCCGTTAGCCACTTACGGATGGGTCCCGCGTTGACTTCTCTCTTTCTCCCCTGCCTTCTTCCTTCCTGCACCCGACGGAGAGAGAGAGGAGGCTGCGGCCGTCGGTGCCACTGTCGCCTCGTCACTCCCCAGGGCTGGCCGGCGGGGGCATGAGCACCGCCGCTCCACGCCGCACCCGAGGATGGTCGCAGGGGTGCCCGGGGTGGCCTAGAGCTCTGGCGCTGCTGAGAGGCCGCGGCGGCCGGAAACTGCAAGGGAGACACGCCGGCCAGGCTTCTCCGGCGGAATGGGGGGGCGGCGGCGGCTCCACAGACCAAGAGGAAACCGCGGGTGTGGACAGGAGGGAGAGGGATGCCCGGGGCGCTGGAGTTCCTCGCGAGTGCCGGCGACAGAGCCTCGGCCAAGGGATCACGGGGAGAAGGGAGAGGTCTCGGGGCTCGGGTGGGGTGCTGGAGAGGTTGCTGGAGGTCGGGGCTCGAGGGGGACGCTTATATAGCGGCGGGAGAAGGCTCGAGAGGGAGAGGAGCGGGCACCGAAGCTCCGCGAGGCATGGCGACACTCCGGCGAGGAATTCATGTCGGCACAACCGTCCAACGGCTAGGGGACGAGGGGAGGAAGCAACCAGACGATGCACGAGTACGCCGGCAGCCCGTAGGCGCTCCTGGACAAGCCGGAGCCTGCCGGAGGCGAGCTCCCAAAGGGTCTGGCACGCGGTGCCCTGCTTTGGCATGCTCCGCATGTAGTCACCGCGTGGCCACGGTGTTGCCACGCGGCACGCGAGGCCAAACTATGTCTGGAGTGTTCTCCTCCCTTCCTGGAGTTTACCTATGTAGCTGGAAGTCACGAGAGAACACTGGTGTGACTGCACCTTGATCAACAAGTTTCCAGCAGCAAACTGTTTGTCATGTGGTGTGGTCAACACAGTGCTCCTCCTGGCCTGATCTTGGGCAAAGATTAGCCATCTACTAAGGTGACTATCTTGACCGAAAATGAGAGCAAATGGGCAAGGATATCTGGCACTTCCTTTGCAACTTGGCATACTGGCCAGAAATGAAAATGATGATGATGGGGTCAAATGGCTAGATGAAAATGGCCCAAATTTGGTGAAGACCAATAATTTAGGCATATGGAGGCACTGTAAAAATTTCATACCATTTGCATAAGTAAAAATGGTACTTCCTTCACAGTGCTTTGATCTGGACAGACACTTGGTAAATTTACTGAGGGAGATTGGCTATATGAAATGGGCTGGTTTTTGGTGTCCAAGGGTAATATCTCATAATGATTCACCCTGCAAAATTTCAGCCCAAGGAGATCAAGGAGTCAAGCACTTCCTTTGCAAAAAGGAAATCTGGACAGAATTTGCAAAGGGGTGTTGTGCTCAAATTTTGAATTGTGGAACTTGATATTTTGATGGAAATGGTGAAGATATGGGTTGGAAAATCTCCATAAATTATTTGGGATTTTTCCTAGCTACCAAAATGGTAGTTCCTTTGGAAAGGCCCCAAATTGAGATATTGGCTTTAAATAGGAAAATGCAATTTCCACTATTTAATTATGGCCAATATTTTTATGAGAGCTCAATATGATCACAAAGAATATCTCCACAAATTTTCATGAACTTTGGAGATGGATAGATATTTTCCTGGATTTAATTCCTCAGAAAGGCAGAAAAAGGAACTAGTTCTAGATGAGAAATATTGCATATGACTTGGCAATATTTTTGCACATCTAGGGTGTATGAGTGAAGGAGGATCTCTGGAAATTTTGTGAGGGTTAACAGAGCAAGGGAAATGATAGCTCCTTTGTAAACACAAAGGCAGGATTTCCAGTTCCAATATTTTGGAACTAGGGTTTGAATGAGATTCGGGGTTTGCTGATGGAAGGTTGGTTGGCACAAGAACATGGGAAAAGCACTGAGAGGTTGGGGATTGTCTGGATTCACCTGGTTACTTACCAGATTCCAGAGGAAAAAATTTGGGAGAGGAAAGCTTGGAAGGAATAACAGCACAAAAATCGATAACCCGATTTTTGGGGTGTTACAAGGGGGTCAATCATAGTCCTTTTCGACAAGTAAGAGTGTCGAACCCAACGAGGAGCGGAAGGAAATGACAAGCGGTTTTCAGCACGATAATTTCTGCAAGCACTGAAATTGTAGGTAACATATAGTTTGATAGCAAGATAATTGGTAACAAGCAAGTAATGGTAACGGTAAATAAAGTGCAGAAAGGTAGCCTAATCCTTTTGTGGCAAAGGACAGGCCAGAACAGTCTCTTATAATAGGCAAAGTGTTCTTGAGGGTACACGGGAATTTCATCTAGTCACTTTTATCATGTTGGTTTGATTTGCGTTCGCTACTTTGATAATTTGATATGTGGGTGGACCGGTGCTTGGGTGCTGTTCTTACTTGAACAAACCTCCCACTTATGATTAACCCCCACGCAAGCATCCACAACTATGAGAAAAGTATTAAGATAAAATCTAACCATAGCATTAAACGTTTGGATCCAAATCAGCCCCTTACGAAGTAGCGCATAAACTAGGGTTTAAGCTTCTGTCACTCTAACAACCCATCATATAATAACTACTCCACAATGCATTCCCTTAGGCCCAAGGATGGTGAAGTGTCATGTAGTCGATGTTCACATGACACCACTAAGGGAATCACAACATACATATCATCAAAATATCGAACACATATCAAATTCACATGATTACTTGCAACATGACTTCTCCCGTGACCTCAAGAACAAAGGTAACTACTCACAAATAATATTCATGCTCAAGATCATAGGGGTATTAAATAGCATAATGGATCTGAACATATAATCTTCCACCAAATAAACCATGTAGTAATCAACTACAAGATGTAATCAACACAACTAGTCACCCACAGGTACCAATCTGAGGTCCCGGTACAAAGATTGAACACAAGAGATGAACTAGGATTTGAGAGGAGATGGTGTTGTTGAAGATGTTGATGAAGATTGTCCTCCCAAAGATGAGAGGGGTGGTGGTGATGACGATGGCTTCGATTTCCCCCTCCGGGAGGGAAGTTCCCCCGGCGGAATCGCTCCACTGGAGGGCAAAAGTGCTCCTGCCCAAGTTCCGCCTTGAGACGGCGGCGTTCCATCCCGAGAGTCCTCTCCTTATTTTTTCTAGGTCAAAAGACCTTAAGTACCAGAAGATGGGCACCAGAGGTGGGCTGGGCTGAGCAGAACCCACCAGGGCACGCCTGGGGGGCCTGGCGCGCCTTGGTGTCTTATGCTCACCAGGTGGTCCCCCTCCGGTAGTTATTTGCTCCAGTATTTTTCATATATTCCAAAATAATTCTCCGTGAAGTTTCAGCTTATTTGGAGATGTGTAGAATAGGTATCTCTGATATGTTTTTTCAGGTCCAGAATTCCAGCTGCCGGTATTCTCCCTCTTTGTGTAAACCTTGCATATTATGAGAGAAAAGGCATTAGAATCACTCCCTAAAGCATTATTATGCATAGAAACATTATAAATAACAGTAGGAACTCATGATGCAAAATGGACGTATCGATGCACTCAAAGACATTTGTCTCGATGTCTGACCATGGCATATCGTAACGCAGACCGAAAAGGATCCCCCTTGGTCAAAACCATAATAGGTGACCACACATGGGCCCCATAGATTGATGCGTCACCGATTACCAGGTGAGGGAGCCACTGAGGACCACCATTAGTTAAATGTGACCCAAGCATATGTATGAGTTTGTTTTTTGATGTCAAAATGCCCACTGCACGACTTTGATGCGGTGCGTGCTTCACAAATTGGAAAGTCCCCACGCTAAACAAAACTGCACGCAATATGCATGTCTCGTCCCACCCCACCCCTCAACTTTGAGCGGTAGGAGGTACTCATGAGTATGACACGTCAATCTTTGGTGTAGAATCTCACCATGATCTACTGCAACATAGAGGAAAATGAATCCACCTCTTGGGCAAACCCCTCTCAGTGCGGTTCAAAGTGATAGACCACGTGGGCCCACAAATGGGTGCGTCAGTAATAACTCACGATTGTCCGAGGGACCACCACCACCGTGTGCATGCATCCCAAACAGATGCATGACGTTAGTGTTGTGTCTTGTTTCAAATATTCAATGCACAACTTTGATAATTTGGGGGTGGCAACTGCCTCACAAAATGGACAATCCCACACAGAGAGGTCCATGCCATGAAGTGTGCCGGAACGACCCCCCCCCCCCCGCGTGACCACCACCGAAAACACCATTTCGAGGCGCGTCAAGCTATTTTTATGCATAATACACATGACACATGAGTCTGTGTTAAAATTATAAAATGTTCATATATCATTCGAAAAAATATGCATTAATTGAGTTTCCAGGAATTCATTGGGGGAAATCATATGTGCCCTTGGGTTCATGTTTAGTCCCCATGCAATAAATGGTAAGAAACCTCAAACATCTTGGCGTCATGGAAAACATTGAAAATATTGGTTTTTAGACAGCTCGGCCTCAAACATCAAAAAATATTCATTTTTAAATTGAAGTAAATCCAAAAATCAGCTGAAAATCATGAAACTTGGGATTCTGTTTCATGATACACATATATATTTTGTGTTAATTTTTGGCCAAATCGGAGACAAGTTTTTGATATACTTTTCTTACAAATGGGAGCTTATTAAAGGTTGGTACACACAGTTGTCACGTTACCATCACAAACGATTATTAAAGTATTCAACCGTGTGTGTTGGTCCCAACAAAATATTACGTACCACCACGAGCCCTGCTTGCCGTCAGAGTGGACGTGAGTTGACGGGATGCATGCGAGCAGTCCACTGCTCAGGCTGTCCGTGAGGCGTGCGATCAGGTGTGTAAATTGACGGGACGCATGCGAGCAGGCTGCTACGCTGGCTCACCGGGAGACGTGTGATGACCCACAAGTATAGGGGATCAATTGTAGTCCTTTCGATAAGTAAGAGTGTCGAACCCAACGAGGAGCAGATGAAAATGATAAGCAGTTTTCAGCAAGGTATTCTCTGCAAGTGCTGTAAGTAACGATAGTAGATAGTTTTCTAGCAAGATAAATCGTAACAAGTGACAAGTAACAATAGTAGCAAAGGTACAGCAAGGTAGCCCAATCCTTTTTGTAGCAAAGGATAGGCCTGAAGGTACTCATATTAAGCAAGCGCTCCCGAGGACACATGGGAATTATGTCTAGTCATGTTCATCATGTTGGGTTGATTCGCGTTCGCTACTTTGATAATTTGATATGTGGGTGGATCGGTGCTAAGGTGTTGTTCTTACTTGAACTAACAACCTACTTATGATTACCCCCTCTCGCAAGCATCCGCAACTATGAAAGAAGAATTAAGATAAATCTTACCATAGCATTAAACATGTGGATCCAAATCAGCCCCTTATGAAGCAACGCATAAACTGGGGTTTAAGCTTCTATCACTCTAGCAACCCATCATCTACTTGTTACTCCACAATGACTTCCCGTAGGCCCATAGCATGGTGAAGTGTCATGTAGTCGACGTTCACATGACACCACTAAGAGAAGTAACAACATACATATCATCAAAATATCGAACGAATACCAACTTCCCATGATAACTTATAACCAGATTTCTCCCATGTCCTCAGGAACAATAGTAACTACTCACACCTCATCAACATGTTCAAGATCAGAGGTGCAATAAGAATAATTAAGGATCTGAACATAATTTCTTCCACCAAGTAATCCAACAAGTATCAACTACAAGATGTAATCAACACAACTAGTAACCCATAGGTACCAATCTGAGGTTTTGAGACCAAGATTGAATACAAGAGATGAACAAGGGTTGGAGATGAGATGGTGTTGGTGAAGATGTTGATGAAGATTTGTCCTCCCACGAAGGAGGAAGCGTTGGTGATGACGATGGCTTCGATCTCCCCCTCCTGGAGAGCGATTTCCCCGACAGAATTTGACTGCCGGAGTGCAAAAGGGCCTCTACCCAGGTTTCCACCTTGAGACGATGGCGCTGCATCCCGAAAGGTCTAGGGTAAAACACACCATATAGGAGAAGATGGGCGTTGGGAGGCCAGCCAGGGCCCCACCACACATCAGGGCGCGGCCTGGGGGGCGCCCTGATGGCTTGTGCCTGGTTGGTGGCCCCCCTCTGGTATATTTTTGGCCCATAAATTCACATATATTCAATAAAAATTCCTCGCGAAGTTTCAGGTCATTTGGGGTCTGGTGATTTTTCTGCCCTTTTCTCGGTTTTCCGGTCCAGAATTCCAGTTTCCAGATAATTCCCTCTTTGTGATGTACCTTGCATATTCAGAGAGAAAGGGCATAAGAATTGTATGATAATAGGGAATAATGGACAAGAATAGTGTAAATATGAATAGGAAATCATGATGCAAAATGGACGTATCAACATGCGAGCTGGTGTGTGAATTGACGGGACGTGTGCGAGCAGTCCTCTGCGCAGGCTCACCGGGAGACGTGCGAGCAGGGGTGTGAAATAATGGGAGGCGTGCGAGAAGACTGTTGTGCAGGCTCACCGGGAGGCGAGCCGTTTAACCGCCTCCCGCCTAGCTCCCAACCACTCTATATTAATCGCGCCTGTGCCGCTCGTTATAGCAGGCGGCCGCACTCCCCTCTCTCCACACATCGCGCTTGCATCCTCGTCGTCGTTCCCAGTCATAAACGCTCTTGGAAGTGTATCCGAACAAGGGCACCATCGGAGGGAGTGGTGTCGCGGGGTTCGAAGCCGAAGCCGGTGAAGCAACTAAGCATCTCTTGATGCTGGGCTATATTGGCACTTCTGGTTTCATGGAATTTCCAGCATAGGGCAAAAGTATTGGTTGGGAAAATTGGATATTTGGTGTTGAATTGGGTCTTGTTGTGGTGGTGGACCATTTCACGCGAACAGGTTGCCCTCCCTACCGACGAGGTCTCGCGCGAACAGAAGCGCAACCATGATGTCGTAAGCCCTGTGTGCCTCCTGGTGCTGCACAAAGACTACGACGACCTCTCTGATGACCACTCCAGCGACGATGACTCCGACGACTCCGATGGCAAAAACTCCGACGACGACGGAGAACCGGTTAGACCCCTTATTTTGGTAACTATATCATAGGGTATCTCTGATTAGTTCTCTTTCCTCCTTTTTTGGAATGGAGAGCCTGGGGTTCATGTTATTTCAATCCATGTAATCAGAGTAAGATTCGATAGATCCATGTAGTGTGTACGTATTGATTGTTTGTTAGGTAAATGATAAGTGACTTGGATAAGGGACATCTGTACAAACGATTATGTTAATATTCTGTCTAAGGTTTTATAGTGATTTAATGGTTGATCTGTACAAATGATCTTTTTGCTAATAATCTGTCTACATAGATGATTATACATATACTCCTTTGTAAATAAACACTGTATAAGAGCATTTAGACCACTACTTTAGTGATAATAGGGACTAGTACTTGCTTGAATGTTCCTTGTTTGTTTGACAATAATCGGTTCATGTATTTATAGTCATTAGTTAATAATTTTGTTGCACTAAGTTGTTAGTGATATCATTTTGTGCATTTCATTCATCAATGTCATGATTTTTTATTATATGTATAGGTGCTATTTGATGACGTTGGCAGCGATAAATATGACCAGAGGAGGTACAAGAAGCAAAAGCTTAGGGAGCTCTATGCGGGAATGCATAATCGTCGTATCAGGACCCGGAATGGGGGCTTCGTATGCCCGTTCTGCGCCCAAAGGCTTAACCCCACATTTGCAAGTGTTCTGGCGCATGTTAGAGGACGAGCCGTTGGCTCCTTCACGCAGAAGTATTCTTGGAGGGTGGCCCACGTACGCGGAGTACATGGAGAAAGTTTACGTTGTTCTTGGGTACGATTAGGATTGAGTTATATATACATATCCTGATGTCCAGCACCACCCTAGCTATCTAGTTTGTGCGTCTCATATCTCCGCTTGAGTATGTTTATTATGTGTTGATCTAGATGTTGGTGAGACTCTGTTTTATGAACTAATACGTAGAGCAATGTAATTGCAGTCTTGAGTTGCAATCAGTTTGGTTGATGGAATATTTATGCATATCTTAGAGTTCCCACACAATTTACTACTAGCAACCGTTTGCCCACGGCACGCACAGCTACGTGTGAGTGTTGGCAGTTTTTTTACATTATGTATATTACGGTAAAAAAATGCTAGACTTACCTTGAAACTTGTTGAACGCAGTAATGTCACACGAAGAAGGAAATTTGGAACCCACAAACTTGGTTATTTTCCCGGATTGAAATCGTGTGCGAGGACTAACATTGTGCCGCGACACTCATGTGTCCTGATTGTCCAGCACGCATTCATGCGGATCGCACGTCTGCAGCTGTAGGATTTACACGGATCACGGCAGTCGCCTCACACCATAGTAGCACTTATCGCACACGGCTGTGTCTACTGAACCGTCGCCTCCGAAGCGCATTATTATTCTGGCCGATAAAACCCTCACCATTGTCCCCACATCACAAAATCCTCACCATCCTTCCCACTCGCACCCGCACTGCATATGTCACACCCACTGCTTAGCGTTGAACGCGTGCGCTGCTTTAAGTCATTGCACTGACTTCGTTTTTGCCAACCGTTTGCCATTTAACGCCCACAATAATGGGAGCTTCTTCCAGCCAATGCGTGGCCAACCGAGCCAGGCGAGGAAGCCGTGCGCGGTTGCACATGGGAACGGGCTCACCAACGATACGTTGGCGGCACTTCGAGCCGCCGCGTGGCCAAACAAACCGCGTGTTCGCGCGCTGGTCAAGCTTGCACATCAATCCTCCGTCGGGAACGCGGTGACAAGACGTGCCAATTACAACCTGTCCAGCCCACATTTACTCCACCACTCATTTAACCTATTGTCTCTCTTCAACCTTTACCCACAACGCAAGAAGCACACCCAAGACTCCAAATACAGAGAGGATATCCTTCTCGGCTCCAATGGCGGAGCTCCCATCGGCTGCCGACGAGGAGCAGCAGTTCACCATTCGTGCCTACGTGGACAACCACGTAAGGTTCAAGAACCTCACGGTTGTGTACACCAATGACCCGGTCTGGGTGGAGAACTCCATCCACACCATGGAGCAGTTACTTGCCTATGACAAGTACAAAGTGGTCGGCTTCGACCTTGAATACACCGGCGGTCGTGCCGGGCATGAACAGAAGGTTGTCGTCGCCCAGCTGTGCGTGGGCCATTACGTTCTCGTCTACCACTAATGCCTGGACACAAGGCCTTGCGAGTGTTTCACCAGGTTTGTCAACAGCCCCGACTACATATTCGGTACAGTGGACACCACAAACGATGAAAAGGTTCTCAAGGCCACGGGCTTGGCCTGTCAGAATCTTGTGGACATCCAATGCCAGTACAAGATCTTGGGCGGCGAGGAGAAGCATAAGGATCCCTGGTTTACCTCGCCATGGACATCATTAACCCCTACTACAGAGGCATGAAGGATGTCTGCAAGAAGAATAAGGTTGCCTGGCACCGTGCCTGGGTCCGAAGACTAGATAAAGATCACGTCAAGTACGCAGCCAAGGACGCGTACGTAAGCTACGAGATGTGCAGGCAGATCGTTGACATGAGGAAGTGCCGCCGTCCTATGCGGACCAGCACCCCTCGTCACAAGAATTATAGATGAATGATTTGATGATCGTTACTACTAGTTTAGTATGCATGTACTTGTTAGTTGAGGTGTGCAAATGTTATTTGTAGTCAGTAATGTAATTGGATGTTTATTTAGATTATGCAATCATGATGTTATTATGTGTTGTTCTGTAGACAGAGCATAGATGGTATGCAGACATAGCAAATCAGATCGCTTTCGATTAAACAAAGGAACACGTCGGTGATGATTTCAACAATCACAGACAATTGGGTGTGAGCAAGTGTTTGCCCATAGGCCACAACACACACAGCTTATTATCAGGAATCGTCTGTCTTTTTATCGGTCTTCCCACACAATTCTGATTACTGACCTGTTTGCCGGGTATCACACACATCTTGTTACGCCAAATCGTTTGTGTTACTTTTGATCAACGCAAACAGTTCGTCTGAGCGAGCAGTTTACCGGGTATCACACACATCTTGTTATGCCGAATCATTTGTGTTACTTTTGATCAACCCAAATAGTTTGTCCGGGTGACCTGTTTGTCGGGTATCACACACATCTTGTTACGCCGAATCGTTTGTATTACTTTTGATCATCGCAAAGAGTTTGTCCGGATGAACTGTATGCCATACATCACACACACCTTTGTCTGGTTAAGCATTTGCATAATTCTGGCTCATCGCAAGCAGTTCGTCTGTCACAACTGTATGCCAACAATCGCATACACAACTTTTTTTCTGAATCGTATTTGATGGATCCTCTATCTCACACAGTTCGCGTTATTGGCGACGCAGCTTGAACTATATCGTTTGCGATTCATGCATCGCACACAGTTTCGTCGAAGGGTCTCTGATTGATGTGTCGTCTTTGGACCATCCTGCAGTAGTGAAATAAGGAGTCCAAGGGGATTGACAACCCTCTTGCCCGCGTTGGGTGCAAGTGTTTGCTTCTTTGTGTGCAGTCGCTGAAGACGGAGGTTGCATGCTACTCCTATTGGTTCGATAAACATTGGTTCTCTACTCAGGGAAATACTTATCTATACTGTGATGCACCACTCGTTCCTCTTCACGGAAAACCCAATGCAGATCACAAGTATCAGCGGCTCCCTCGTGCTCTGATGCAGCACTCGCGCGACGGTTCTGCTGGTTATGCATCGCAATGTTCATCGGCTGCTCGATGTATCATCATCGATAGCTCGATGTAGCATCTCCAGCGGCTCTCAGGGAGAAGCTTGGTGTTGATGGAGCGCTTGCCGGTAGCTCCCGGTGTTGTATGGCAACACTCGTCGACAGTTAGACGCGTCATTTTGGTGTTGCTATGGAGCTCTCATTGCGGCGGCTCTCCGGTGCTGTTATGGATGCTCGCCGACGACTTGTGGTGCTGCGAGATTGAAACAAGGGGGCTGGTTGGATGGAATATGAAGGAGAAGAATCCACGTGCATTGACATATCTAAGGGTTGGATAGAATGGATCAGACAGTTGGTGACCCAAGTGATATTGCTAGGAATTAGTCGGTTGATTCGTAGCACGCATCAAAGAATAAGAATCCGATGTGGTGCTGACCTGACATGGCGCGTGCAAGTCAACTCAAGATCCACCCATTAGAAAAGGCACTGGCTACAAATATACTATACTACTCCAAGCCTCAACCCTTCCCCAAGAATATTTCTCTAATTTCTAGAGTTTGAGCCAAGGAGATCATCTTTCTTCTTTGCTTATTAACCTACTAGTGTTCGAATGACTGTCCAAACATTGTCTGCACAAAAATGATCATTCTAATACTGGTTCCCAAGCCGTTCATAATTGTCCAAACATTACGAACCGCTCTAAGCCTAGTCCAAACGTGGGATAGATTTGGTGTAATACGGGCATGTCCACCACACTACTTCCCACACTCTCCTCACTTATCTGGTCCCATCTCCCTTGTCCCACACCACCATGTTCAACTTCGACTCTGATCGAAGGACCTTATTGACTTATATGTGCTTGTGGTGGGGGACGATGGGGACTTGACCCTCCGCATCGACCTCACAGCAAGAAGACTGGCATCCGTGGTCGTCGCTAGAAGAACGCCAAGGCGTTGAAGGAGGGCATTGAGGCATCATCGCAGTGCCTCGTCGAGGAGCAAGACATCGCTGATGCCAAAGCCCAACATCTCACCAAGGAGCAGGTGTGCACCGTCGACCAATCTGTGTGCAATGCATGAATTGCAAACAATATAGTTCTAGCTCCGTCGCCAATAACGTGAACTGTGAGCGATGGCGGATCCATCAAGCCTGATTCAGATAAGACTTGCGTGTGCGGTACGTGGCATACAGTTGGTCCTAATGAACTGTTTGCGATTAGCCAAAATAACATAAACGGTTAACCAAATACATATGTGTGCGATGTATGGCATACAGTTCACTCGGATAAATTGTTTCGCTGATCTAGCAAAACACAAATGATCTAGCGTAAGAAGGTGTGTGTGATACCCGGCAAATAGGTCAGTAATCACAGAATCATGTGGGAAGACATATAATAACAGAGACGATTCCTCTTGATAAGTTGTGTGTGTTGTGGGCGAACGGTTGCTGGTAAATAATTATCAGCGATTAATGAAATCATCATCGACGTGTTCCTTAGTTTAAGTGTGTGCGGTGTGATTTGCTCTATTTGCACAACATCTATGCTCTATCTAGAGAACAACAACATACTTGCATAACCAATTGAACATCTAATTACATAAGTGACTACACAACACATGTACATTCCTCAATCAAAAATTACAAGAAGTAGACGATCATCAAATCATGTACTTCTTGTGATGATGGTTGCCACCACTGCTCTGCATGTGGCTATCCCTCGTTATCTGCAGGACGGAGGAACTTCCTCATGTCAACGATCCTCTTGTACATCTCGTAGCTTGTGTACGCATCCTTGGCCGCATACTTGACGTGTTCTTCATCCAGCTTGTTCACCCAAGCCTTGTGCCAGACAGGCTTGTTCTTGTGTCGCACTCAGCCTTCACGTCTTTGTAGTAGGGGTCGATGATGGTCGCGCATGAGGTCAACCAGGGAGTCCCTCTCCTTCTTGTTGCCCCAGACTATGTACTGCCCTTGGATGTCGACAAGCTTCTGACAGGCCAAGCCCGAAGTCTTGAGCACCTTTAGATCGTTGGTGGTGTCCACCGTTGCGAACCTGTAGTCAGGGATGTTGACAAACCTGGCAAAATGCTCGCAAGGCCTTGTGGCCAGGCAGTAGTGATAGATGAGGACGTGATGGCGCACGCACAACTGGGCGACGACAACCTTCTAATCATACCCGGCACGACCGTCGGTTCACTCGAGGTCAAAGACGACCACTTTGTACTTGTCACCATCAGCAAGAAGCTGCGCAATAGTGTTGATGGAGTTCTCCACCGTGACCGGTTTGTTGGTGTATAGCACCGATAGGTCCGTTTCCTGATGTGGGTGTCCACTTTGACAACAATGATGAACTCCCACTCGGCGCTGACAGCCGCTGGGATCGCCGCCATTGGATCCGCGCAGGAAGGTTGAAGAGATGAAGAGTGCATCCTCTCTGTATTTGTCGTCGTGGATGTGCTTCTTGTGTTGTGTGGCGTGATCGGAAGGTAGAAGAGATGGAGGTAAATGGCCGCTGGAATAAGTGGGTGGGTGCCGGAATGTCCTGGAATTTCGGCATGTCCGCATGGCAGTTTTTGCAGCGCTTAACTGCATCGTGGCGCAACCTAATGCATATGGTGCCACAAACATACGTGGCCGTTCGAGCGTGGATGGACGCCGACAGAGCGCGTGAGCAGAGCGCGCCGCGGACGCCTCAACCGTGAGCAACCTCATGCATAGAGCAGTTCGCGGCGGTGCGTAGAGAATGGCCATTTGCTATGTAATAAAACGCAAATGTTTTTTTATTATTAATCGTTTGTGTACTTATCATTTCTTCCTCCTCTGTCACGTCTTGTCACCGCATTCCCGCCCGAGGATTCCAATGCACACTTCGGCACCGAACAAGTGTTTCGTATGGCCACGGGTCGTCTCGAAAAGTTGTCGGTGAACTAGTTCCAGCGCAACCACACAGGTTCTTGCGTGCAGCCGCACAAGCTTCCAGCCCCGATCGGCAAAATCCCCCAAACCCCCAATGCTTGCCGGCCTGCTTTATAATCCCTCACAACTGGCGACTCCACATCGCATCCATCGCCTCCCTCCCCATTGCTTCTCTAATTTGCTTCTCCCCCAATCACCAATGGCATTGGTCCATCGTCGTCGGTCAGCCACTCCTCTAGAGGACAGCTCCAGTTGGGAGGTTGCATCGGGTCGGTGGTGCAGTTCTCGGAAGCGTGTAATGCGCGTGGCGACCTTGTTGGTTGTGTGCATGACACACACCACACGCTCCGCCACCGCTGCCCGAAGGCAGCTGCTGCCGGAGGCCACTGTGGCCGCCGCCACCCCACCGCCGACAGTCGTTGCCACCACCTCGCCAGCGACCGCCTTGGCCGCCACCACACCATCGTCCGCCTTGGCCGCCACCCCATCGTCAGCCGCCGGGGCCAACACCCGCTCCGCCACCACGGCACGAAGGCAGGATGAGGGGTCCGACAAAGTCCAGCCGCTCAGCTTTTGCATCAGTGACCTTGCGCGCTACATCAACTTCCTACAGGAGGAGGAGGAGCACCAGGTCGCACATGCAATGAAGCTAACCGCCGACATGGCCACAGCGGAAGTCGCAATAGTGGCTCTATCGTGGTTTTGTCAACCCGGCAGATGTCCTCGTAACAGGACTTAGGTGTGAGGCCATCGCCGCTTGGTGGCGACTCGAAGGGGTTAAACGAGAGAGAGAGTCGGGTTTACCCAGGTTCGGCCCCACCTATGGAGGTAATAGCCTATGTCCTGCTTTGTGTGTATTTGATGGATAGATCTCGATTACAAGGGTGCAGAATCACTAAACTAGCTATCGAGAGGTTGTAACTTAAGTCTTTCGGCCCTAAGGGCTTGCCTTTATATACAGGTCAAGCCCTAGGGTTTACACTAGAGTCCGGGTCAAATCATGACCCGTGTCCTACGACATCTCTAACTTGTCTTGTATCTTAAGGAAACTTGACTGGCGTCTCTAGCTTCATGGGCTTTGAACCGCCGTCTTCAGGTGTCGGGCCGCCCGGCGTCTTGGTCAGCCGCCACCTTACTTATTTTGTACTAAGGACACGGCCCACTTAAACTTGGTTGTAGAGTTGTTGATGTGTTAACCCGGCCCTGTATGGCGGGTTATATCCCCATCATTAGGCCCCAGATTGACTTTGAATTCGTTCATGTCGATAGATCTTTCCTTCCTTTGGCGGCTCATCCTTGGAACGGTATCTTTTATGAACTTCATGGTGTCGGCTTGTTCTGCTCCCACACTTGTCATTTTGTTCGGCTCATACTTGTCATGACGTCATCCGATGTTAATCTGGAAAAACAATGAGGACATCATGGCGAATCTGGTCATATCCGTTTATCCTGAAAATCGAGGCGTTTTTGTTTCCCAAAATTTACTGTGTCCCCTCGATTGTCGCGCCTGTCAGTTGCCCCTTCGGACTCCTTCCCCTTAAATATTTACCGAAAGGCCCTGGATTCACTTTTCACCTCCTCTCTTCGCTTCTTCTTCTTCCTCGAGTCTGAAAGCTCCTCGTGCCACCGCTGCAACTTCCTCATCTCGGCGATCTTCCTCGAGGTCGTCGTGGCATTCCTTCTTCATCAGTCAATCCTCCGCGCACTTGTCCCGCCACCGGCGACCGCTCGAGTAAGTGATCTTTCTTGTGACCTAGATCTATTATGGCACCTCGAGGTTCCTCGAGTTCTTCAGCAACTTTTCTCTGGTTCATCGTCATTGCTAGCTCTGTGAGTAGATCCCGCGGTCATAATCACCGAAGTAGAGCGGTAGAATCACCAACTCCATTTCATGTATGACATGTCTTAATCCTTCCTAGTATTAGATGAACCGTACTGTCATTGCTTCCTCGCCCTCCTGCTAGTGCTAGCGAATATTCTCGCCTTTTTTGAACTATTTTTAGATCCAAAATTGTTGCGACTTCGGGAGAAACTTGTTTGTTTCATACTTAACAAAATTCCCAAGAACCTCTTATCTTAGCACAAGCCGCCCTTACTCCTGCCGGCTTAACAATAGTGAACCGTTATACGTTTAAGTCATTGTATAGACTCTGGTTCTTTTTAAAGCTTGCCCTTTCATTGCAAATACTTTAGATCATTTTACTTGAAACGTTTACTTAAGTCGCCCTCTTTTACTTTATCCAGGCGACTCATTATGTCGGAGTCAAAAGCCTGCAACTGGGTGGCAACTCAAGTTTCTGATGTTCACTTAAAGGATTATGAGGAACATGGGTTTCTGCCGCCTCAAAATGTGGTTGGCTGGCGAGTCGTTCTTGGAGAGGAAATCCCACACCCCCAGGAGGGGGAAGTGGTGATATTTTTGGATCACCTTCGGAGGGGTTTTTCACCTCCCGGGTCAAAATTCTTCCGGGACGTCTTGCATTTCTTTAACCTTCATCCTCAAGACCTTGCCCCTAACTCTATATCGAACCTCTGCCAGTTCCAATTGTTTTGCGAGGTGTATCTCCAAACGGAACCCACCGTCTCCCTCTTCAGGGAGTTCTTTTATTTGAACCGGTAAACAGAGTGTGCGGATGGTCCCGGCTTAGAACTTGGTGGGGTTTCAATTCAAAGACGGAAGGACGTTCTTTTCCCTGTTGCCACCTTACCAAGCCACCCTAAAGGGTGGAACAAGACTTGGTTTTATTGTCAAAACACCGCTCCTTGATACGTCTCCAACGTATCTATAATTTATGAAGTATTCATGCCATGTTTACAATAATTTTATATGATTTTGGTATGATTTTATTAGGACTAACCCGGACTGACGCTGATTTCAGCAGAACTACCAAGGTGTCATTTTTTTGCAGAAATAAAAGTTCTCAGAATGGGCTGAAAATTTACGGAGAATATTTTTGGAAAATATAAAAAATATTGGAGCAAAAAGATACCGGAGAGGAGTCCCGAGGAGGCCACAAGCCTAGGGGGCGCCCCCCCCCCCCCTAGGGCGCGCCCCCCTGGCTTGTGGGCCCCTCGGGAGTCCCCTTGACGTGAGACCGACGCCAAAAATTCCTATAAATACCAAAACCCCCAGAAAGAAACCTAGATCGGGAGTTCCGCCGCCGTAAGCCTCTGTAGCCATGAAAAACAAATCGGGAGCCCGTTCCGGCACCCTGCCGGAGGGGGAAACCATCACCGGAGGCCATCTTCATCATCCCGGCGGTCTCCATGACGAGGAGGGAGTAGTTCACCCTCGGGGCTGAGGGTATGTACCAGTAGCTATGTGTTTGATCTCTCTCTCTCTCGTGTTCTTGAGATGACACGATCTTGATGTACCGCGAGCTTTATTAATGTAGATGAATCATATGGAGTTTTCCCCTCTCTATCTTCTTGTGATGAATTGAGTTTTCCCTTTGAAGTTTACTTATCGGATTGAGTCTTTAAGGATTTGAGAACACTTGATGTATGTCTTGCGATGGGATATCCGTGGTGACAATGGGATGTTCTATTGATCCACTTGATGTATGTTTTGGTGATCAACTTGCGGGTTCCGTGACCTTGGGAATCTATGCATAGGGGTTGGCACATGTTTTCGTCTTGACTCTTCGGTAGAAACTTTGGGGCACTCTTTGAAGTTCTTTGTGTTGGATTGAACATGATGAATCTGAAATTGTGTGATGCATATCGTATAATCAAGCCCATGGGTACTCGTGGTGACATTGGAGTATCTAGGTGACATTAGGGTTTTGGTTGATGTGTATCTTAAGGTGTTATTTTAGTACGAACTCTAGGGCTGTTCGTGACACTTATAGGGATAGCTCAAAAAATTGATCGGAAAAGATAACTTTGAGGTGGTTTCGTACCCTACAATAATTTCTTCGTTTGTTCTCCGCTATTTGTGACTTTGGAGTGAACTCTTTGTCGCACGTGAGGGATTTACATATGATTCAACTATGTCAGTATTGTTGAGAGAACTTGCACTAGTGAAAGTATGAACCCTAGGCCTTGTTTCTAAGCATTGCAATACCGTTTGTGCTCACTTTTATCATTAGTTACCTTGCTGTTTTTATATTTTCAGATTACAAAAACCTATATCTACCATCCATATTGCACTTGTATCACCATCTCTTCGCCGAACTAGTGCACCTATACAATTTGCCATTGTATTGGGTGTGTTGGGGACACAAGAGATTTCTTGTATTTGATTGCAGGGTTGTTTGAGAGAGACCATCTTCATCCTACACCTCCCACGGATTGATAAACCTTAGGTCATCCACTTGAGGGAAATTTGCTACTGTCCTACAAAACTCTGCGCTTGGAGGCCCAACAAAGTCTACAAGAATAAAGTTGCGTAGTAGACATCACTCCTGCTGATGAAAATCCCTTGCCGGGTTATAGGCCCAACCGCCTCCCCATGGATCTTGAGCTTCCGGGTTGGGCTCCTGCTAAGGAATGCTCCCAACACACCCATGTTTATCCAAAGCTGAGGGCTCTGCTAGCCAATGGGTTGACTGGGGTCGACTTAACCCGGTGTTGGATCTCTTGGAGGATTCTTCCATTAAGTCTGTGTAGTGGCTTAATGTGTACTTACTCTGGCGACTTGAACGATGCTCAATGGCACAACAATCTTTCCTTGGAGGCCGACGAAATAAACCGGATGGTGAAGAGGCTGCTAGGTGAAAACCAGGAGACTTGCAGTAAAGACGGGTTGAAACCTTTCTACGCGCTTAACCCGGCCCCTCCGGTACAAAACCTTTAAGATCTTAATACGGCTTTTTTGAATAAACTTTGAGCCTTTGCTTTCTTGATCTGAATGTTTAATCTTGCAGGCTACCTCTTCTTTCTGGAATCGGAGACGCCTCAAGGCTGTGGCTAACAAGCCCAAAGCTGCCCCCGAGCAAGAAGAAAAATAAAGCGGTTGCAGAAGGACCGTCTCAAATGAACGAAACAGCCGCCACTGATACCCGATCAGAGGTAAAATTAATTCATTTGTTTATATCTCATTGAATCTATCTGACGCCTTTTCTTCTTAGGGTGATGTTGAGACAAGCCGTGCAGGCGATGTTGAGGTAATTTCCATCTCTTCCGACTCAGAACCTTTGCCTCCGTTGAAAACAAGGTGGGTCGTCCGGAAAGTAGGCTTTTCTCACCCAAACGCTCATCTAGATCCTTACTTTATTTTGAAGAAAACCCAACACCAGTCTAGGCATCAAACCTGAAGTGGAAGTGGTGATCTTGTCGAGGGCTTACCTGATAAATCAGTCGCCCGAAAACGACCAGCCAAGGTACTTTAATATTTCCAAATTTCCAAATTCTGACTTGATGTACCAACTTTTGACTCCTATGCCTTGGTTAATCAGGAAACACCACCTTCATCCGACGACTCAACTGCGTCCAAACTGGCGCCCTTTGTTATCAATCACGGGTAAATTCCTTATCAACTTGTCTGTTTTGAGTAGACTATTGTCTCTTTTCATTTTTCATTGTATAACTTGGCAAGGCCAAAGCCAAGAAAAGGAAGACTGACGGGTCTTCTGTCGACCCGGAGGCCCCTGATCTGGCGGCTCATGAAATTCATGTTGATCATCCTGAAGACCCTCAGGATATCCAAAATGATTTACCCCCTCCATCTGAACCAATCAATACTGATGCCGTAACTGTTGAAGCTACGTCAACAGTTAACCTTGACCCGCGCAATCCTTCAGTGACAAACACAGATAATCCTAAAGTTATTATTACTGGGACGGGTTATACTGCTCCTGAGACTTCAGTGTGTTAGCAAAGGTTGTTGCTAAGGATGAAGCGGCACTGCAAGAAAAAGGGAAGACCAAGTTGGAGCTTCCAAATTATGAGAGCTTTAGTGTCGAAGATCTTCATGCTGCCTGCTTAGACCGTCTGGCTACAAGTCGTGAGATGGAAATCGGCCTTGTTAGCATGATGAAAAATAAATATGAGGTATGTTCTCCTTTTACATGTTCTCATCATATATCCTTTTGTAGCCCCCAAGGCCCATCTTTATCTTTCTAAGATAAGCTGGGTCTTGCAAATGTTTGTCTAACTCAACCTGTAGCCCCCAAGGGCTGGCTCATCTTCCTGAGATGAGTCGGGTCTTTTTGTAATAATTTTGAAGAGCTTTCGACCTGTAGCCCCCAAGGGCCGGCTCATCTTCCTGAGATGAGTCGGGTCTTTTTGTAATAACTTTGAAGAGCTTTCGACCTATAGCCCCCAAGGGCCAGCTCATCTTCCTGAGAAGAGTCGAATCTTTTTGTAATAACTTTGAAGAGCTTTCGACCCATAGCCCCGAAGGGCCGGCTCATCTTCCTGAGATGAGTCGCATCTTTGTCGCATCTTCAATGTTAAAAAAGAGCTGAGATACATTAGCCCCCAAGTGCCAAATATATTGCTTTGCAATTTGCTTTGGACTTGGTGTAAACTTTATCCATGATGCAGGAAGCTTTGAAGATAGCCGAATCCAGCGCGGCCAATTTGAAAAAAGACCTGGAAAAAAGGCAGACTTCGCAGGCAGAAGTTGAAGAAAAACTTCGCCTTTCTTTGATTGAGCTGGAAAACATCAAAGCGGGCTTCTTAAAAGAGAAGAAATCCTTTGAAGATGAAAAGACGGCTTTGCTTAAACGTGCGGAGGATGCTGAGGGCCGGCTCAAACCCATTACTGAGGAGTTGTCTGGGTTAAAATGACATATTGCCCAGATGGCCCAAGCTATTTTTGGTAAGTATATATATATATCCTCATGTCTTCTTCGAATATAGATATAATGCACCTAGCGACTTATGCATTTGATTCTATTTTGCAGGCCCCCAGACTAGCAGTTTTTATGATAACAGTCTGCTCATGCTCAAGGATTTTTATTCTCTGATGGAGCAGCTTTATACTGGGAGCCATCTTGCAATTAAAGCGACACTGGGAGATAAGCAACCCTTAAAGTATATCAAGAATGTATTGGAAAACCTTTACATTATCCCTCAGCATATTCCAGAGCTAAAAAGATCAGCTACCCAATCTGGCGTGATATACGCATTGAGTCGGGCCTTAGCTTATGGAGAAGAACTTGATCCAGCCGAGCTGGCAAAGGGCTTCCCTGAATTCAAAAATGACGAGTCAGAATTCTCCCAGGAGGATTACGCGGCTTGTGTCAAGGATGCTCAAATTCTGTCGACTCAGCTGGTCTCTGAGATGAAACTGAGGAGCTATCAGGCGGCTTATGGCGCCAATCATACTCGGATTCCACCGCCCGACTTGATAATAAGGAGTCTGGCTCCTCAATGGCGCAATCATGTTTTTGCTCCTGAAATTGACCCATCTTCAATTCTTGATGACGAAGCCGTGTTCTAGGCTTTATCTCACTACAACTGGGATGCGGACAACCTTCAGATTTAGGAGCCAGAAGACCAGTCGGTGAATAACCCGGGGGCGTCTCACGCGCAAGAGTAGCTGCCATTGACCCGTCTGATGCAGTCAGCGACTCAAACTTCTTCGGCCGATACTTTGTCAACTCAAGCCCCCGAGTATGGGTGAAAAACAATTCGTGGCTTCCTTAAGCATGTAATAGGGATAGTTGAAAACTGTTGTCGTGCCATCGTGCATGTTTTGCACCATTGATGCTAGATACTTTATTTGCTGTTTCATCATCCCGTCCGTGCAACCTTTCTGTTGACGGGCCTTTTGATAAGATATAGCGAGGAAAAACGACCCGGCCTTTGATCTTGATTTTAACACTCTATTCCCCTTTCAACAATGTTTAATTCGTAGGATAGCTTGTCAATTGGCTGCTCTTGCATACTCAATCGTTTAATCCTGGTCCTTGAGGCATGGGCCGGTAATAATTTTGAACCTGAAACTTGCTATAATAATCAAGCCAAATAAAACAATATTGATAAGCCGGCTCAATGAGCCTTGGCCGAAATTGATGTCCAAGCTTGAGGTCCTTTGTTAGCCTCTTTAAGCAATAACATAATTTTGTGCTGTCATGCAGCTGACAACCTGGTTATTTCACGCATAAACCGGTAAAAAACCGGGGTCATGCCCAAAACATTTTTATGTGATGAGTTTCAGCACAAAGTACTCGTGTTGGGGATTGTTTCTCGAAGGTTAGAAATATAAGGTAGCCCCCTTTGAAGTCCTAGCCTTAATGCAAAGGAAATATGATCATAATGCCGGCTTTCGAGGCTCGACAGGAAAAGACCGGCTTTCGAGGCTCGGGTCTTGCTTCAATGAAGCGGGTATGATAACCCATGGTTTATCCTAGCTTTCCGTATGCCGGCTCTCTCATGACTCAAGCCGGTATTTTAACCTTAACAAGTTCAGGGTCCAAAAAGGATTGACTTGTCAAGAGTTCACGGGGTCATCTGATCGGAGTCGCATCAAGCATACAGGCAGGTTGAACCATATATGGCGTTTATTTTTGCCGGGTCAAGAGGGTGAGAAAGCTAAGCCCGATGGGCTGGAAGCCCTCAAGTGCCCTTAATAAGGTTGCATTGTTATGCTGGGTCACAAGGGTGAGAAAGCTAGACTCGATGAGTCGTAAGCCTTCAAGTGCCCTTTGTTCTAGAAAATAAAGACTCAAACTCATCTTGTAAGTTGAAACGACAAAATACGCCGGCTTTATTCATAACTGAAACATAAAGAAGTATATACAAAAATCTGCAAGGGGGAGGATATTACAAAAAAGGAGCCGGCAAAGCTAAGTTTAAATAAGGCCACTGGGTTTCCAGGGCCGGCTTATTTCCCTCTTGGATATCCTCCAGAATATGAATTTTATTCAGGGATTTAGGTGCTAGTGGTACTGACCGCTATTCAACTGCTTGGGATTACTTTGAAATTCTCCTTGGTTATTATGATGATTGCCCTAGCCAGTATGTTGTCCGTTGTCATGATTTCCCTGATGTTGAAAACTGGCCCCTGGCACACCTTGTGACCCGCCAGGTCCATGTTGACCCGGGTGTCCTCCACTATTGCCTCCTGAGTTATTATGGAAAGCCTGGCTACGGAACTCTTGCATGATATTACAATTCTCCCAAGAGTGGCTAGTCGGCTTATCTTGGGTGTTGTGCTTAGGGCAAGGTGCTTTAAGCGCCTCCTCATAATTGCAAGGTTTGTTCCCATTGTAAGTTCCTCCTGGTCGACCGTTCCAGCGCTGGTTCTAAACCTGTATTAGTGTTAGCCACAAAGTCTGACCCGCCATCCGGCTGCTTCCGCTTATTATTATTCTGAGCCCCCTGGTTGCCTCCTTGACCGTGCTGACCTTTCCCTCCTTTAGCTTTTTTGCCTTTGGAGGTCTTGTCCTCGTCTGAGCCGGGATCCTTCGTGCTATCTGACTCGGCATATCTGGTGAGGACATCCATCAAGTCGCCCATGTCTTGCACCTTCCGCTTGAGCCGTCCGAGCTTCTGGACCAAAGGCTGAAAGTGACAGTTCTTTTCCAATATTAGGACTGCATGAGCCACCGTGATGCTGTCCGACGAGTGTATGATTTTGGCGACCCGGCGAGTCCAATGGTGAGCCGACTCGTCTACTCGTTGAACGCAATGCTGTAGATCCACTATTGTCATAGGCTTCTTGCAGGTTCCTTGGAAATTCTTGATGAATCGCTCTTTCAGCTCAGTCCATGTGTTGATGGAGTTAGGCGGCAAGGTTTTCAACCATGTCCGAGCCGGTCCTTCCAACATCATGGTTAAGTATTTAGCACACACGGCGTCACTGACATCAAGCATGTCCATTGCCAACTCATAACTCTCAATCCAAGACGCCGGCTCAAGATCTGCCGTGTAGTTTGGCAATTTACGAGGCCCCTTGAAATCTTTGGGCATGCGCTCTGCGCGGAGCGCCGGGGATAAGCATGGTATACTAATCGTCCTACTGTTGGACCCGGCCCCCAAACTCGCCGGTTGAGGGTGAAGCTGCTGGATCGCCCATGCTGCTGCTTCTGCTTCTGCCTGTCGTGCACCTCTCGCAGCATCAACAACTGCCTGGGCATCTGATGGCATGAGATGGGTTGGAGAAACCTAAAGCTGCTGTCTTCGCCCACTGCTAGAGACAGCCGGGGACTCCACATGACGGCCTTTACTAGCGTAGGGAGTGGAATGCATCCGATCCCGGATGTATGAATACTGTGCTTGTTGTACCACAATAGTTTTAGCATCTCGATGGCGTTCCTAGCTTCAACCTCAACAGGAGAATTTCCTTTAATGGGCAATGCTTCCAAATTTCGGGTGGCAGCCAACATGTTGTCAACACGATTGGAAAAGTGGCGCCGAGGCGGGGATTGAGCCAGCGGGGGTTGAGCCGGTTCCTCTTCCGATTCCCGGGTTGCTGAACAGTTCCTGATGTCTGTTGTGGGGTGTTAAAAAAACTGTTGTGGCTCAAGATTCGGAGGGATCCCATGATGGCGTCTTCTCTCGTAAACCGCCTCCGATGCCTCTCTCTAAACTCCTAATTGCGAGGCCTCGGCTTTAAGGCGCTCCGTCTCTTGGTGTATACGAGCCAGCAGATCTGCCATCCGTGCGTTTTCAGCATCAATTTCCTTCAGTAACTCAATTATTTGACTACGCAATTTGCTTAGCTCCACATTGCGCTCTTCCTGATTTTCCGCAGTGATTGGAGTATCCACGAGTTTTGCCATCTCGGCCATGAGATTAGTCATGGCTTGAGCCGGCGTTTTAGTTGACCCGCCAGAACCTCCAGCTGTGGCTGGATCTGGAACCGTCGTGGCCCCCGCCATGTAGACGACGACTTGTCGAAGCGACTCAGTGTATTCTTTACGGGCTTCAGTTTCCAATGAGCCCCCAAGTCTGCCATCATAAAGAGGGCAGATTGACTCCGTATCTCCTATAGATGATGTGCCGTCGGAGTTGGCGAGGACGTCTCCGCTGGAGGCCGACTCATCTAAAAGGCCGACCCCTTGCGTGAAGCCGACGAACACATGGTGAAGACCGCCTTGGCTCTGTTTGGATCGGGTACTCCGAGCCGACTCGTCAACGTCGATGTAGATGTCCGACTCAGAAGTTGCTAAACCGATCTCTCCCGCGGGATCTCGAAGCCCCCATCCGATCGGGCCGTCCTTGGTGTTCCAAGCCGACTCATAGATCTTGTCACGACGGCTCTTGACCATCTGATTCACCGCAAACTTCCCGAACCCTGATTGGATTCCCTTCCAAAACTCAACTCCACCGGGTGAGAGCCCCACGGTGGGCACCAACTGTCGTGGTTTTGTCAACCCGGCAGATGCCCTCGTAACAAGACTTAGGTGTGAGGCCATCACTGCTTGGTGGCGACTCGAAGGGGTTAAACGAGAGAGAGAGTCGGGTTTACCCACGTTCGGCCCCTCCTATGGAGGTAATAGCCTACGTCCTGCTTTGTGTGTATTTGATGGATAGATCTCGATTACAAGGGTGCGGAATCGCTAACCTAGCTATCGAGAGGTTGTAACTTAAGTCTTTCGGCCCTAGGGGCTTGCCTTTATATACAGGTCAAGCCCTAGGGTTTACAATAGAGTCCGGGTCAAATCATGACCCGTGTCCTACGAGATCTCTAACTTCTTGTATCTTAAGGAAACTTGACTGGCGTCTCTAGCTTCATGGGCTTTGAACCGCCGTCTTCAGGTGCCAGGCCGCCCGGCGTCTTGGTCAGCCGCCACCTTACTTATTTTGTACTAAGGACACGGACCACTTAAACTTGGTTGTAAAGTTGTTGATGTGTTAACCCGGCCCAGTATGGCGGGTTATATCGTGGATTTATATCACCGACGGGCACATAATGCGGAGATCTACGTCGAGGCTCGCCGCTTCGAGGAGGCGCGTCAGGAGCGGCGGGGGCAGCGGCGGAGGGCAACGGATTTGACTCCTCCAGCTCATCGGTAGGCTCCTCCTCCTCTGGCTCTTATTGAGCGCGCTTGGCAGAGGAGAGGCTGCCAGAAGTAGTACAAAGCCCCTCCATAGTTATATTTAGGGGCTATTTTTTTCAGTTCATCTAACTATAGACAAGGTTGAACTGTACTGCGTACTGTAAATTAGCTAGTATATATAGTTGAAATAGCTATTTCAGTACGTGGTTGGCAACAATGGGGCAGAAGTTTGGTCGGTTCAGCTGTCGACTTGAAATGTTTTGTATAAAGAACGACTGCTTAATCTATGAATGAAATCTATGCTTATTAAATTTTAGTTGCAAAATTACACCATACCAGTGATTTTGTTCCTGCAAAATTTGACAAATGTAAGTGTTGCAATGTTAACAAAGGCCAATGTTACTATATTGGCAAATGCCAATGTTCCCCATTTGACAAATGGAAATTTACCCAATATGACAGATGCAAATCTTACCAAATTGTCTGTAGTAAGTACACAGGTCATCAGACATAATTGTTTGCGATGACGTGATTCACCAATCCTTCGCGCCAAATTTTCACTTGGCTTAGTGGCGAAGGAACCATAGCTCTCATTCTACACACGGGTGTTCAGTCTGAAATGTTTGCGACGAGTGTTTTATTCAGAGAAAAACATTTAGTCAAATTGTGAATTATGACTGTGGCGCCGGCGTCCTGCCCCGGCATTGTCGTCCTCCGGGATGCCATTGTTCAAGTCCTCCTGGTGCCATTAATGGACAGGTTGGAAGCAAGGCGGACGGTGATGGACGTCAAAGGGCTAGCTTCCCGGTGAGCCTACACACCGTACTGCTCGTACGCCTCCCATCTACTCAAATAGTTGTCCGCATGACACCTCCTAGCCAATAAAGATGCGACACATGGCAGCACGTAAATGGTCGATGCAATGCCCATGATTTGTTAATAATACAAAAATACCAAGTAAATGGAAACGAAATATACCACAACATATTTGCGCCTTCTCTCAAAATGAACACGAAAAATACCACGGCATATTTGTGCTATATCACGGCACCCTGCCCAATTTCATGAATTTATTGTGCGTTTTGGATTTACGATAATTTAAACCAATATTCTCAATTTTGTCTGTAGGAGACAAAATTAGAAACGTGTCTCAAATTGGAAAACAAAATCTTACAATTTTATGTGTCATGCCATGACACCATGCCAAGTTTCATGAATTTCTGACGATATTTGGATTTACTGGATTTTAAAACCTAGATTCTCAATGTCTATGGCCGAGCCACGATGCATAGAGTTTTGAAATTCATTCTCATTTCTTGCATGGGACCTAAACATGCAGCCAGGGACAGGTTTTTCCATCCATTTTGGTGCACTGGACCTTGTGATTGTGGTACAAATTTGAATTATGCTCATTAAATGCCTAGAAAACTCAATTAATGTATAAAAAGGCCAAATGAACCCTGCATAATTCCATATTTTAGCATGACACTCCTATTGGTCTATGTTGCATCTAGAAAAAAATCAAGGTGGGAAGAGGCAGCGAATGTCAGTTCGCCCACAAAAGGTGACACGCTTTCCCTATCGGAACCACGTAGCTTCTTGTGAGAAGCTCCGATTTGTAAGAGGCTTGTGCCAAAACTTGTCCAAATTGGACAATTTTTTTACGGCGGCACATATGTGCCATGCCATGAAACCATGCCAAGTTTCATGAATTTCTGACGAGATTTGGATTTACTGGAATTTAAAAACCTAGATTCTCAATGTCTATGGCCGTGCCACAACGCCGAGATGTTTGAAATTCATTTTGATTTCTTGCATGGAACGTAAACATGCAACTAGGGACACATATATGATTTTTTGATCCATTTTGGTGCACTGGACCTTGTGATTGTAGTTCAAATTTGAATTATGCTCATTAAGTGCCTAGAAAACTCAATTAATGTATAAAAAGGCCAAATGAACCCTGAATAATTCCATATTTTAGCACGTCACTCCTATTGTACTATGTTGCCTCTAGAAAAAAATCAAGGAAAGAAGAGGCATCAAATGTTGTTTCGCCCATTAACGGCGACACACGTTCCCTATTGGAACCACGTAGCTTCATGTGAGAAGCTTCGGTTTGTAAGAGGCTTGTGCCAAAACTTGTCCCAAATTGGACCATTTTTTTACCATGGCACATATGTGCCATGCCATGATACCATGCCAAGTTTCATGAATTTTTGACGAGATTTGGATTTACTGGAATTTAAAAAACTAGATTCTCGATGTCTATGGCCGAGCCACGACATCGAGATGTTTGAAATTCATTCCCATTTGTTGCATGGGACCTAAACATGCAGCCAGGGTTACGTATATGATTTTTTAATACATTTTGGTGCACTGGACCTTGTGATTGTAGTTCAAATTTGAATTATGCTCATTAAATGCCTAGAAAACTCAATTAATGTATAAAAAAGGCCAAACGAACCCTTAATAATTCCATATTTTAACATGGCACTCCTATTGGTCTATGTTGCCTCTAGAAAAAAATCAAGGGGAGAAGAGGTAAGAGATGTTGTTTCGCCCACAAAAGGTGACACGCGTTCCCTATCGGAACCACGTAGCTTCTTGTGAGAAGCTCCGTTTTGTAAGAGGCATGTGCCAAAAACCCCAAATTGGAATTTTTTTTACCACATCACATATGTGCCATGCCATGACACCATGCCAAGTTTCATGAATTTATGACAAGATTTGGATTTACTAGAATTTAAAAACCAAGATTTTCAATGTCTATGATCAAGCCATGATGTCGAGATGTTTGAAATTCATTCCCATTTCTTGCATGGGCCTAAACATGCAGCCATATCACGCATATGATATTAGATCCATTTTGGTGCACTGCAACTTGTGATTGTAGTTCAATTTTGAATTATGCTCATTAAATCCCTAGAAAACCCAATTATAATGTATAAAAAGGCCAAACGAACCCTGAATAATTCCAGACTTTAGTACGACACTCGTGTAGTTGCATATTCACTGCAGATAAATGTTATTGCAATCCAAACACATTCCTTCGCCGATGTAACCTCATTTTTCGCTTTAAAACAATATGAAAATCAAGTACATCACAAACAATTCAAGATCATGAATCATGTGTGATGCAGTATAAAATATCTTGGGCCAATCCTGGTATATATATGGCTTACGCCGAAAGCTTAGTCGGCTACAATCCATCGCCGGCGTGTGAACCACACTTGCTTGCCATGCCCATTATATTGTTCAAACATCACCGGTGAAAGATGGGGACGTGGATCCGCGTCGTGAGGGCAAGTTCGGCAACCCACTCTGGCTCGAGCGCAGCCACATCGGCCATGAGCGTGCTAACAACATCCATGAGTGCAGCCGCAATCTCTGATAGGGCGGCTGCAGTAGCCGAAATGGGAGCTGCTGCAGCTGAGATGGCGGCAACAACATTCGTGATGGGGATACCAAATGGCAACAACAACACAACAGTTGTTTGTTCCTTGGTGGCCGCTGTAGCCCTGATGGCGGCTGCCCACGCCTATACCGAGGCCGCCCATGCCCAGCTCATGTGGGTCACCGCACAAATAGCAGCGGCCTTCTCCGACACTGGTCTACAACCCACGTCAGAAGAGTTGGCAATTGTCGAGAGTGCTCGAGCAGCCATACGTTCGTTGGTGGCCTCCTTACTCGAGATGGAGGCTGTCAACGCCGGTACCACGGCCGCCCACGTCCGGCTCGTGGCTGCCTTTTCCAAAGAGATGGCAGACATGGAGTGCGAGATGCTTGCGGAGTATGCGGCGATAGATGCCATGGAGCTCCTTCCCCCGGAGGTCGTCGAGCGCCAGCTGGTCATGCAGGAGGCGGCGGAGATCGACGAGCGCCAGGCGGAATATTAATCTTTGTTTAGAGTGAAGATCTTTTGTTAGAGTAATGTTTAGGTCAACTAGCTCTGTTTAATTGCTCGATTAAGTAAGTGTGGGCTGTGTTGTAGGCTCTTTTGTGTAGTACTCAAATTAGCAAGTGATGTTAAATTATGCGATCACGTGGATGACCACTGTAACAAGGGACATTCGGACCAAAATTTGCCACCGTATCCCCATTTTGTCCTTCAAATGAAATTGAAATGCAAGTACACCACACACAATTTGCTAGCACGAACCGTGTGCAATGTAGTATCCAATATCTTACGCCGGAAGCTTGGAGGCCAAAATTTTCATGTTCAAACGCATCACACATGGGGTAAACTGTAGGATTCGTTTGTGATGTTTACATGTCGCACACAGTTCTGAGTAAGGGACTGTGTTCGATGAGACTTTGTGCGCCAGTTTTTCGCTGCACCGAATGAAAATTTTGGACTGCGGCGGAAATATCTACCTCCCCCACCCCTCATACCAACCAAAAGCCACATTTCCCCCCTACTCCCCCCTTTATTTCCTAAGTTCAAACCTTCACTGCTTGCTTGTAGCACTGCCTCCTCGCCGCCGACGCTTCTTCCTGCTGCTCGGCCTCGTCCATCTAGTCAGGTAATCCACACCTTCCCCATACCCCCTCCCCCAACCCCTCCTCCTCCATTCCACATGCCCCGAATGCCGGCGCGATACCTTCCACCCAAATCACCGCACCATCCCCCATATAATGGCCGCCGAAAGCCATGGTGCACGCAGTAGCCAGGATCTCAAGTAGCATTTGGCAGCAGAGAAGCAAATCGCGGCCGCACGAGCGTGCGAGGCCGCGATGGATGCCATGCGTGCCAACCCCCAAATCATGGAGCAATACCTCTCCGTTGAGGCCACCGTCGATGCCTCACGCGCGGATGCTGCCACACGGTTGGCTGCTTTAAACGACAGCTCATGGTGTTTTCTCGAGGGCACCGTCGCTGCCTTCGACGAAGACTACAAGGTCTTTTCTCACATTCCCGTGCTTAACTTAGCTTTAGAGCCGGCAGGTTGGTGCCCGGACAGGCTCAGGTCGCTCACCTCTATGAGGAGGGCACCCAGGATGTGGAGGCCTCGCCCTCTTCCAAGTATAAGGAGCCCATCGTCATCGTTATCTCCGACGATGAGGAATAGCTTGTTTTTTTAGCTGAATTATTATGGACCTATGTTCAGCTAGCTACGCCGGTTAAGCAACCCGTTGCATGTGCTGCTCTTGCCTTTCCTTTAGAATGAAATGTCCAATGTAATGCTACTATGCAATTTGATCTTCTAGTATGTTTATTGTGCGATGTGGTGCTCAGTTAACTATTTGGTTCATTTCTTGTGGTGCTCAGTTAACTGTTTGGTTCATTTGTTGTGGTGATCATTTAACTGTTTGGTTCAATTGTGTAATGTGATGTTTGATTGTTGTTGGTACAATTTTGTATTGTTATGCATGTGAGAAATAAATCGAATTTGGATGTACTAGAACCTTGTGAAACATATACAATTGCTATATTTCCAGTTTTAGCACGCTTGGTTTAGATAACTGGCTTTTCCATGTAACTTGAATTAATCTGTTGGATCTGCAATGTGTTTATTTTCCATCAACATATTTTACTGATAGCATGTCAACTCTCACTTATAACCTGATCAATATCTATCTTATATATGTTGTAGGGGGAAACAATGGGAGACACTGAAGTTTACCATCTAGGTTTGCACATGCATGATCCTTTGGCTAATAGCACATTATTATGCAATTGCAGTAACCATTCTGATATATAGGTTTTTAATAATTTGTTCTTGCACATGTAGGTCCTGTTGTAAGAGGTGTACACCCACTGTTCGACCCATTTTGCATGTGGGGAAATGAGGTCTCCATGAACATCAGTAAAATCAAGAAACTAGGAAACATTGTTAAGATAAAGAAACTAGCAACGAAAAACAACAAGATATTTGTCCGCACAATGAAGAAGACATTAGTCAACTATAGGATGGTACTTTCTCTTTCACCTTGTATTTTTCACTTTGAGCCATTTCAAATTTTGGAAAAGATATTTATGCATATCTTTGTTTTTAGTCCTTTTTAACGCAGTTCATCGATGATTACGTCTCAAACCACCTGTATGGTCAAGAGGCGAGCACGATATTCATACAATACCCACGGTGTAATCTTGAAGTCTTCCTCAAGAGGACGAAGGATGGGCGGGCAATCATCCACAGGCACTGGCCTAAAGTTACAAGGACCTTCAAGATAGTTGAAGGCTCAATATTCGCCTTCCGCTTCAACAGTTTTCTAGACGAGACTCATATGTCTATTTACCGTCTATGATGTTACTTTCCAAAGGTTTTAGATGTTGCATGTGAAACTTGGTCCCGTTGTGTAATTGGGCAGCTAGGTAGTATATGCCTATATGATGTTGTACTCTGATGTATTTCCATCATGAAATCCTGGTTGTCATAATATGAATATGAATTATATTGAGTGCTTGATATTTGATATGAAATGTCAATTTCATTACTAGATGGATTATAAATAATAGGGCAATTAGGCTGCTTATTGGGTTTTCATATTGCACACGGTTTCTAAGACACCACCGTGGGGGATGACCTCAATAAACCCACAGAGTTTATAGAAAGTTGGCATGTTGGATGAGTGAACAATCAAACATGACTTCCGGCCAACAACTGTGTGCTTTAGGCCACCTTGCACAAACATTTCCATGTAAAAACTGGGGATTTCTATGTTGTGCTTAGTTTTCCTCAAGGAGTATAAATTTCCTCACTTTTGCCCTCCCCCGCTCGCCCCATTCTCACAAAAGCCCAAACGGAGCCTTGTCGTCGGGTCAACGCAGTTGATCATTACCTCCTCAGTTACTGACGCGTGGGGCTGGAGAGACATGTGGGCCGTGTATGACATGTGGGCCTGGCCGTTGTAGCCTATGACAAGTGGGACGTGGGCTGGTCAATTGACTCATGCGTAGAGCCCTGGACGAGCCCGTATGGCCCGTTTAGTTTGTACGCTGACTGTATACTAGCTCCCCTGTCTATGTAAGGACACCCTCTAGTCCCTTCTTGGACATCCCTAGCAAAACCCTAGCCCTACAGCCTCCTCCCACCACACAGCCGCCGCCACCCTTTGTTTTCCACGCCGGCTAGCCCAACCCCGCCACTTGTCGTGCTGCCACTAGACAGCCTCCACCTGCGCCACCGCCTCCAGCCAACGACATGCCGCCACCCGTCCTCCTGCCTCCCACGCCGCCGCGGCCCGCAGCCGCCCCCCGGGCCCGTCCAAGCCGCCCGCGTGAGCCCGCGCTCCCGAGTGCCACCGCCCCGAGCGTCGCCACTCCTGGCCACAGGACCCCGCCGCCGTCGCCCGACCACAACCCCGCGCTGTCCGTCGCCTCCTCTACGCCCTCGCTGGACCCCATGCAAGCGCCGCCAGCGCCGACACCAGCCTTCCCGAGCCACCGCCGGACCACAGCTCGCCCGCTGCCACCCCGTTGTCGCCGGAGCTCTTAGCGCCGCCACGCCCAAGCCCGTCGTCCCTGAGGCCGCCGCCGCCCGCAGCCATGTCGCCGCCTCGCCCTGGCCTTCCCTGCTACCGGAGAAGCCCCGCCAGAGGTCCCCTCCGCACCGCCCCGCCGGCCTCAAGCTCGCCCGCCGCCGCCAGATCTGCACTGCGCGGTCCCAGGATGCCCTCGCCCCTCCAACCAAACGGACCCCCTGCACCGCGAGATCCCGCACCGCCTCGTCCAACTTCATCTCGAGGGTTAAACAACTAAGTCTTTTCGTCAGAGAAAAACATCATATAGGCATATTGTGTGGATTGTAGCTCTGCACATGTTGATCCTATGCAAATAAACTTCATATGCAAATTGATCTACAAGTTGTTATCTACATGATTGTGTCATTTGCATGCATGATAATATCCATTTGCATGCTCGAATCTGTGTTGCAAAAGTACATTGTGAAATAACTGTAGAAAACTATAAAAACTTGCCAACTTTTGAGGATGATTGCATCTAATCCATAAGTCATATGCATTTGTTTCCTTCATGAGTTTTGTTCTCTGTAATGTGTGCTACAATGACATGCCTTTGGTTGCCATGTAAAACATCCCTATCATGTCAATTTCTTGCACTTAAGTGGCCTTCATGATAAAACGGTTTCGCTATTAACAGAAATTACCATTTTACAAAAAGCATAGTAAATGGTCCATGCATCCTATGAATTGTGCCAATGTAGTAATTTGAAGATTGCCATGTCTACTTCATGTGCATGCCTTTCCCGTAAATAGTAAAATTGGTTTAGCTACTGTTTTGTGCATCCCAAAACAACATCATGAAGGAACTGTTTTGCATACCAGATTTTCAGCAAGTCTGAAACTGATGTTTTAAAACTTGTCAACTTGTGTTGATGAATGTCATTGATCTAGAGGTAATCTGAAGATGTTCAGTAAACATGATTTGTTATTCATCATATATACTATCACCCCATATATTTTCTTTCCATGAAAACCTCCTGTGGCATATTTAAAAGTTGCCCTCAACATGTCATTACAATGTTTTGCTGACATGAAAATTGTGATTTTCACTAAGTCCTTAATCTGGACAGAAACTTTGCATCTTGTGAAAATCATATCAATTCATTCATGATGCCTATGGAAATGATCTTTATATGGATTGCGAAGCATTTTAAGTGTAATACAGCATCATGTTATTTGTTTTCATGTTAGCATCTTGTAGCATCATGTTTTATGGCTCCAAAGTAGGCATCTCACTAATTTTGGTAGATTCTAATTAAAACTTGTGTTGTTTTGAAATTGTGAACCGTGGCTCCGTTTTGATCGTGCCCTACATGAAACTTGTTTGGAATTGCATGTAGTTTCATTACATTTGCATTCATGATTAAAATGTTTGTGGTTGTTGTTTGCATGCATTTTGCATTCATGCCATGCTAAACTTGTGTGGGTCATATCTTTTAGGTCGTAGCTCCGAATTAAACGATATAGATATATATATATATATATGTGTGTGTGTGTGTGTGTGTGTGTGTGTGTGTGTGTGTGTGTGTGTGTGTGTGTAAATTTCCTAGAATGACGTGTAGAATCAAGTGGTGCATTTTGTTTCCCTATTTAATAAATATAATGTGTTTAGGACAGATCTGTACCAATTTCGAAATTTTCATATGGGGTCATTTCGGAAATGCTATATGTTGTTTCCAGCCTCAGTTAAAGTGTCTAACTAGATAGTTTAATTATGCTTCACCTCTTGCCATGCTAAACAAAATTTAAACTTGTTGGGTACCTAAACGAGAGTGAGCTAAATAATTGAATGCGGAGTTTCGTCAATATGCAACTTGTTGCATATTGAACTTCACTTAATGTGTAGTAGTTGTTTTTGTGCTTTGCCATGCCTTGTATATTTAAATGGACATGCATCATACTTGATTGTGCATGATGCCATGAATATGTTGTGGTGTTTACCGTGTCATTTGTTTGTTTCTGGATTGCTTCTTCTCGCTCGAGTTCCGATGATGATTCGAAGTGTGAGGATTCGTTCGTCTACTTCACGGATTCGTTCTTCTTCCAAGCGGGATTACAGGCAAGATGATCATTACCCTGGATACCACTACTATCATTGCTATGCTAGTTGTCTCGATGCTATCGCTATGTCTCATCGCCTATGAAAGTGCAGTCATGCCCTTAATAATATTTTGATGGTGATGACAACATGCATATAAGGAACTAACAATTCTGTCAAGTGTATCTCAGGTTTAGTTCCAAAAGACTATAGTGTGGATCATTACTAATGTATTCAAAATGCTCAAGTACAGAGAATCAAGACGAATAGCTTTAGCTCTTTTCGGTTTGCTCTTGAGTATAGGGATCCCACACTATTAAGAGGGGATCACTAGCTCTCGTAAAAGACTTGCTCAAAACCCACAAAAACCTCTACATTTCATCTCTAGCTATTTGTCATGTATATATGCTTTAGTTTTTCCTTTTTGGGCTGTATTATTTTGCCTCTGTTGTGACTGGACGACTGGTGGTTGCCGGACATTCGACGCCTCACAGCCCACTGGATATCCGGCACGCTCCGGAAATCTCGTGCCACTTACCGGCAAGATATTAATAGACTTCTGGTTAGTCTGGACGACCGGTTACTAGACGTCCGTACGCGACCAGAATTCTGGTGATATCCACACAAAACGGAATTGATGGATGTCGGTCGTCTCCGAACGACCGTGGCACCGGACGATCGGCTCTCTCCGGACGTCCGATATTTTTCCTCTGGTTCCCTTGCATTTGCCTATACCTGCTACATGTTCCAGCGTTCGGACGACCAACGACCTGGTTGGACGTCCGGTCCATGTTTTCGGTCCGGACGTCCGGAGTCCTTCAGACGTCCGGTAACTTCCCAGTTAAGTTGCTCCAATGGCCGTTTATACACTACCACTATATACCCTTCTTCCACTCTAGGAGAGGGTTGTCCAACACATTGAAAAGATTCCAAGAACACCATTTCTCTCACTCTCTTGTTCTTACACCAAATCCTAGATCCCGAGTGCATTTGTGAGGATTCTTGAGTGTTGCTCCAATCAAAGATCGATCGTCTCCATCTCCCCCTCTCAACCAAAGGAATTTGTGATTTGAGCATTTCCCTTGATCTTGTCACTCTTGGAGGTTGGAGACTCCTAGTCAGTAGGAGTTTGGAGAGGAATCAAACAATTGTGATTACCCCCGAAAAGTTTGTGAGGGCTTGGAGACCACCCCAAGGTCTACCACTAGTGGTTGAGAAATGCCTTCATGGTGTTGTCTCAAGGAGAGAATAGGGTGAGCCTTCGTGGCGTTGGTGCGCCTTCGTGGTAACATCCACCTCTCAAAACGGTGACGTAGCTTCCCTCCAAGCAAGTGAACATCGGCACACATCCTCGTCTCTAGGAGTTGCGACTATCCCTAACCCTATCTCCCTACTTGTGGTTACTTGTCTCCTTGTGTTCACTTTCTTTATATTGTGCTTGTCTATCTAATTAGTTGTTTATCTTGTCCACCTTACTTTTCACCTTATCACCTTTGCAATTGTTAGGCTCACTTTCATATTCCGCATTATTGCCTAAAATTGCTAAGTAACAACTAAAATTTGTATTTGTACCTATTCACCCCCTCTAGGTCCATCTCGATCCTTTCAACCTACCACTTGTTTGTCAAGCCTCCCATAATGCCATGATAAGCCTCTAACCCTTTACATCCAAGCAAACCATTGTTTGGCTAAGTTACCACTTGCTCAGCCCCTCTTATAGCGTTGCTAGTTGCAGATGCAGTTTGTTCCATGCTGGAACATGGATATCTTGGGATATCACATTATTCTTGCTATTTAATTAATGCATCTATACACTTGGTAAAGGGTGGAATGGTCGGATTTTTGCCTGGTGTTTTGTTCCACTCTTGCCACCCTAGTTCCGATTACCGGTGTTATGTTCCATATTGAGCGCTCCTAACATGCTCGGGGTTGTTATGGGGACCCCTTGATTTTCGTTTTGGGATAAAACTCTTCCGGCAAGGCCCAACATTGGTACTAAAATTTGCCCAACATAATAATACTGATCACCTTTATTAATGCATAGAGGGTCGCCCCCTCGTTGATTTAATCCACATGATAGAGGGAGGGCTAGTGCTGATGGTGCTGGTCCTAAACAGAGTCATGTGCGGGGCCACCCCGGGGCAACTTGGGTGTTTACTTTGGCCGCTATACGCTGTGCTCATCTGGTAGTGCCCTGAGAATGAAATACGTCGGCTCTTTTTAGGATCTAGCCTGCAGGGCGATCTTGATGGGTTTGTTTTATCTTTAATGAACGTCTTGTGCACCGGGATTCCGAGGATACTACGGGTTATCCCACGGTTGAAGTTTTCCACCGCAACTTGTGGCTAGTTTGTGATGGATGAGTTGGAGCACCCCTGCAGGGTTAAATCTTTCCGAAAGCCATGCCTGCGGTTATGTGGCAACTTGGAAACTAACCCGGTTATAGAAAACTTGAAGTAAACCCAATTAAAATACACCAACCGTGTGTGTGTAACGTGACTGCCTCTTTTCGATGGAGTTCGTAAAGAGAACACGGTTGGTTATGTTTGACTCATAAGTAGGTGTTCAGAATCACTTCTTGATCATTACCAGTTCACGTCAGAATATGCGTAGATCACTCTTCTATTGTACTCGTAAGTTAGCCATTTAAAAATGCTTAGTGTTGCTGCAACCTCACCACTTAACCATTCCTCGCGCATTAAGCTTTGTTAGTCTTGATACCATTGATAATGAGATTGCTGAGTCCCCGAAACTCGCAGATTCCTACAACAACAGATGTAGGTATAGGTAATACAATGATTTGATGTGAGAGTGACGATTATTCTATTTGGAGTTCTTCTTTTTCATCGATCACATGATGGGTTCCAGGTTGACAGCCTGGAATTAGCAGGATGGACGTCCTCTTCTTCTTCATTTGATTTCATCCGTAGTCGGATCCTGCTCTTTTGTATGATGATTGTGATATATTGACACTAGTGGAGAAAACGCTAGCGGTGGTGTTCTAAAAACCACTTTGGTGGCGTTGCGGGTCGACGCCACTAATATGGCACCATTGATAAGAAAATAGCGATGGTGTATCGGCCTACACGCCATCGGTATTTTACATACTGGGGTGCCAAATCCACCCACGCCAGCAATAAAAAAATAGTTATGGCGTGCTTTTTTTTGACACGACATTGATAAACTTGAAGGGCTAGTACATGCAATGCTTCTCACACGCCATCACTAAGAAAATAAGGAAAAAAAGTGCACTTTTCATGGGGATGAACGTGTTGGGCGGCGGCAACACCAACGTCGGTCTTGCCCCAGGCAGCGTCGGCTCCCCAAGCGGGCGGCACCTTGAACCTGTAGGAGAAAAACTGGTTCGGTCATGAACGCCGACACTGCGCTCGACGCAGATCGAGTCGCCACACCTCCGCGTGGCTTCGGCTCTGGAGCGGCTCCCCTTCGGCTGCAGCATCGGACCGGAGGACAACCTTGGTAAGACGAGAGAGTCCAGACACCCGCTGCACGACACTGGCGCTCCTACTCTCTGCGGCGACGCATCTTCTCCCCGTGATGCAGGGGCGGCCCTGTCCGCACTTGGCTCAGCTTCTTGCAGCGGCGCCGCCGGCTGAAGTTGCAGTGCAGGCCAGCGATCGGGTCGCGGATCCCACTCCAACATGTGCTGCACGCACACAGTGTGCTAGACGTGATGTGTAGGACGCGTGGACGAGCTGATTCTAGTTGTTTTTGTTGGGAAACCGGGTCCAACGCAGGTGTGGCGGCGAGCGCGTGCCACCGTGTAGGCCCTCTAGGTTCCACACTTTTCGTTAAATGGGTACTTATCCCTTGACCCCCTTACCCCTATATAAAGAGATGAGAAGCAATTATTGTAACAGAGATCAATCAGTAATAAAGATAGTCACCTTCCTACTTCCCTGTGTTCATCTACTTTTGCGTGTTTGACTACTTCGTCTACGACGCTTCCTCTTGCTCCGCAACCTTGGACCGGACTCGCCGGCGAAGTTGCGGAACACGTTATCAGTATGCTTTGCTCCACCAACTCAACATCGAGCTTGCGTCAAGCGTGTCCCAACCAGGCTTTCGTCGATCCCGCGGAGGTATAAGATCCTATCTCTCTTCTTGCAAAAATGGATTCAACATGTTATCACGATTCCGTTTTTGCGATTAGTTTATTTTTTCAGATTTAATCTACCTATGGTGTGGATTTCTCTCTCAAGAACTAGCTGACGAATACGTCGCCAACCCATGTTGATGTTCTTGGATCAAGAGAGATTTGTTGACTACACCTTAGGAAGATGGTGATTATCCGTGCTCCCGGTGAGCACAACACCGCCGTGATGTACCTGCTGTATACGCGTCCCGACGTCCCGTTGAACACGAAAACGCCGTTCCCAAGTTCGACCGTCGCGTCCAGATGATACACGTCGTCACCGTGGCCCTGTTGGCCGCTCGCTGCTCGCCTCGGCTGCGCCCGTGGCCCTACTGCGCCGTCGCGCTCGCCCCGGCCGTGCCCGCCGTGCCAGCCGCTCGCCTCGGCCGCGCCCCCCAAGCCTCAGTCGCGCGCCCGGCCCTGCCTGCTGCAGGCCGCCGCCCCGAGTGCGCGTGCCCGGTCTGCACGCTGGAGACCCCAGTCGCCCCCGCTTCGCCGCCGCGCGTGACGCGCGCGTCTGGCCGCCGCGCCCTGCTGGCTGGCTAGCCGCTCGGGTGCCCGCTGCTCCCACCCGAGATGCCGGCCACCCCCGCTGCCACTGCGTCCCGCTGACGCCATCACGAGCCGCCGCCACTGCACGGGCGCTAGGGGAAACCCTAGCATCGCCCACTGCTAGGCAGTGCCATGAGCAGGCCGGCCCAGTGGGCCGCGGTTTGACCAGGCTGCGGTGGACTAGGCTGCGGTGGACCAGGCCACACCAGATAAATGGGTCGGCAGCCCATTATCGGTTTGTTACCGAACCGGACGGAGACGGACAGTGCGTGCGCATAATTTTTTTGCTTTTTAGCCAGTTTTCAGTTTTTACGCGCATTTTATTCCTGCTGTAATATTTCGCGTGAAAGCCCTGGAACTGTTAGTTTTTTCCAAAAACGCATATTTAGGCTTAAAACGTCTCGGGAATTTGATTTTTGGCCTAGTTTTCACGTACTAGGTGCGCTTAACATGCTATCTTTTGCAACATGATTTTATTATATGATTTTACAGTTGTAGATTAATTGTTTAGCACTCTTAATCATTATGTAAATCATATAATAACATGTCTTAAATAATGAAACGTCATTTTTATTGAATAAGTTTATCAACATCGAATTTATGCAAAAGATTACCTGCTGTAATCTCATGATTTTTGCATAAATTGCATATGGCCGGAATCGTCAACAAGAAGTTTCCTTAGTTGGCCCAGACAGGGCTAAACTAACTGACATGGGCTTGAGACTGCGAGATCTTTCTCTAGGGCAAGAGCCTTCTCAGGGCGATCGGTTAGGGGACCCTGCTGGCCCCACTGACCCCAAGTTCGCACCCGAAAATGCCCAAGCTCTGCATTTCCTCCGTCATCACCTCTGCCGTACTCTGAAAGACGAGTATATGGCTGAGCGGAGTGCTTCTGACCTTTGGACCGCTCTTCAGCAGCGGTTTGAATGGCTGAAGTACACTGCAAGCCGCGTGCAGAGGCGGAGTGGATCCATCTGAGGTTCGCGGACTTCAAGACGGTTGGGGAGTACAATTTGGCGTTGCACCGGATTTGTACGACTCTTCATCTGTGTGGTACTGAGGTTACCGACAACCAGAAGATTGAGAAAACCCTCTCCACTTTCCACCCTGACGCGGTCCAGTCCTCACGGAACTACCGCCAGGGAAACTACATGCGATATTCAAAGATGATTGACGTCCTCCAGGTGGCGGAGGCGCAGGACAAGGTTCTGAAGAAGAACTTTGTCACGCAACCACTTGGGGGAGTTCTCGTCAGCAGGCGAACGCTCTCAAAGTCTGCAAGCCTCTCCAGAAGAAGAGGGGACGCAAGGGCAAGAAGAAGGGCCCTCAACCCCTCGCTCCGACTAAGCAGCAAAAGCTGGGCAAGGGGGGCAGAGGCCTCGGGACTGCTTCCGGTGTGGATCGTTGGAGCATTTCTCCCGCCAGTGCCGCGCACCATAGGAGGTCGTTGATGCGTACAAGGCTCAGAAGGCGCGTGAGACGCACCTCGCCTTGGCTCGGGAGGGAGCACCACCGTTGCCCCCGACGGCACCCGTGATGATCCCTACACCTCCTCCTGCTGCCCATAGTGGCGACCCCAGCTGTGCCTATAGCGGCGGCTTTGGCGGTCTCTAATGATGCCAAGGTTGCCATGGAGGTTGAGCACATGGTCGCCCCCACGGTGCCACAACTGGATGTTGGTGCTGCTTCCAACTTGATTTCTATCGAGGATGGGATCACCAATATGGAGATTCAGGCTGAAGTCAATGGCTTCTCTGCCGAGTCTAGTTAGCTTACCTCGTTAGTTATCATGATTCCGTGATTTGATACAATGCATTCGAATAAATTCGATTTGGTTGTAAGCTCTATGAGAGCACAAACTTATTCTTTATTTCTGGCGCTTGGATGACGTTTATATCATTCATTTATTTCATTATTTATACATGATAGTATGTTATGTTCTGAAACGTGTGCATTTATTATTAATGTAGCTTCTTCCTCATTACATTAATTAGATGTCATATTTTAGAACGCGTGTGGCGCTCAAATGGAGGAAACGTGCCTTGCTGATAGCGCCACCACTCATACCATTTTACGAGAAACTAAGTACTTTGAGTCTATTAAAAAATCTCCAAGAAGTATTATGACAATCGCCGGCTGCGGTTCGAACATAGTTGGCTCCGGACGAGCTACTATCATACTTCCTATGGAAACAACTTTGATCATTCATGATGCGTTGTTGTACCCGGAGTCGACTCGTACTCTTTTGAGCTTTAAAGACATCCGCGCTAATGGTTTCCATATTGAGACCGATGATGACAATGGCAAGGAGTGCCTCCTCATCACAAAACGGGCTGCAAATGGTAAACATGTTATCGAAAGGATTCCTTCGTTCGACACATGGCGATACTACACCAAGATAGTAGCACCGCCCATGTACACCACACTTAAGAGTGTTTTTAGAAGCTCCGAACTTTTCTACCTCTAGCATGATAGGTTAGGCCACCCGAACTTAGGATGATGAGAAATATAATTAAAAACGCGCATGGTCATAATGTTAACGTGAAGAACTTCCTGAATCCTGATGATTTCGTATGCTCAGCATGCACCACGCGGAAGTTAGTCATTAGGCCATCGCCCCTCAAGGTGAGGGATGAAATCCTCGCGTTCTTGGAACGTATCCAAGGGGACATATGCTGTCCAATTCAGCCCCTCACGGAGCCGTTTCGGTACTTCATGGTGCTCATTGGTGCTTCCTCTAAATGGTCCAATGTTTGCCTGCTGTCAACACGGAACCATGCATTTGCAAAGTTGATCTCTCAGATCATACAAATGAGGAATAATTTCCCTGTTTATCATATAAAGTCTATTCGAATGGACAATGCCAGAGATTTTTTACGCGGTAAAGATGAAACCAAGCCTTAGCTTTATCTCTTAGTGAAAAAGGAAATAATTTTAATTTGACCACATCATTATCCATATCCTTTTTCTTTTCATATCACATAATTCAACAAAGGTTTTGAGATGCATAGCCGGATCCTCATTAAGACTTCCAGAAAATTGTTCTTTCATCACAAGATTTAGCAATGTAGCATTAATATCATAAAACTCCGCACTAGTGGCGGGTGGTATAGGAGTACTAATAAAATCATTGTTATTAGTATTTGAGAAGTCACACAACTTGGTATTACCTTGAGACATGGTGACCAAGCAAGCAAAGTAACAAGCAAAGCAAGTAAACTAACAAGTATATCAAGCAAACAAGTAAACTAGATAACTAAGCAAAGATAAATATTTTTGTATTTTTTTATTTTTATAGCAAGCAAAATATAACATCAAATAAAAAGTAGAACAAGTGAATGATAATTTGTGAGAAGGTACTTGATAGTAAGTTGGTGATACTCCCCGACAACGGCGCCAGAAATCCTTCCTAATACTTGTGATCCGCATTGGGTTTTCCCCGAAGAGGAGGGGATGATGCAACACAGTATAGATAAGTATTTCCCTTAGTGAGAACCAAGGTTATCGAACCAATAGGAGGACCACACAACTCCCGTCTTCAGCGCCTACACACAAAAGAGCAAACACTTGCACCCAACGCAGGCAAAAGGGTTGTCAATCCCCTTGAACTCGTTACTTGCAAGCAAATCAGTAGTGTAGATGATAGTTGATAATTATAAATTGTAAAATAAATAAAAAGTAAATAAATGACAACAAGAAAATAATAGCGCTTGTAAATATATATGTGAATAGACCCGGGGGCCGTAGTGTTCGCTAGAGGCTTCTCCCTTAAATAAAGCATACGGTGGGTAGACAAATTACCGTTGGGCGACCGTCGGCGAAAACTTCGCTGAGCCCGAAACCTTAGCCCCTAGATCTAATTTGCACCGTTGGATCTTGATCCAACGCACCACATCCAGCCACTTAAACGAACCGGTACCAGCCAATAGGAGACTGTCACGTCACCCGACCTTATCCTCAAGTTTATCCACATAAAAACGATTTAATCAAATTGATTTGGTAAATTTAAAGAAAACCCTCTGGAACTAAAACAACCACAACTTTTTATCTGTAAGTCCAAATTGAATGATTCTTTTTGCAAAATGACCCTTATGAAATGTACTTTCACATAGAGCAATAAAATTTGGAGTTTGGATAATTTAAAAATCAAATTCAAACAAAACGAATTTGAATTTGAATAGGACATAACTTGAAAATTATAATTTCAAATTAATTGATTCTTTTTGCAAATTGAACCTAATAAAATGTACCTTCATATTAGATACTATAGTATAATTTTAAAATAAATTAAAATATATTTTCTGAATATAGTTTAAAGAGTGGCAGAATTCAAATAGGAAGGAGGTCGTCCCTATGAACATTGGAAACAAGCTTGTGATTGAGGATAATGAGCGACAGCAAGATGGCTCACACTCACCACTATTACCGGGGGCCCATCTCCATAGTCACTAGTCACACACATCTGAAATCACATGAAGAACCATAGTTTCTATGCAAATTGCTTAATCTGAAAGCAGAGTTCTGAAGATATATTTTTTCTTATTTGTTTTATAACTTTGGACAACTGGTTCTATATTGGTGGAGATTCAGTACTTTACAGAGCCTGCATATAAAGGTAATATGTATTGCTATTTTTCTTAATTAGTAGCATCAGGATCAAATGCACATTCTAGAACCTGACAGCTCCAATGATTCATCGGGCTCTGAAGAGTTGAGTTCAGCAAGAGCAAAAGAAGATGCACATCATGGGCATAGAAGGCCAATAAGTGCCAGTGTTGATATTGTATCATCATGTCATTTCCAAATGAACAAGCGGGTGCTGCTGAACAATCATTTTCTGGCCCGCGCAAAGGACCTTTGTAGAATATTGTGAAAGCGTGCAGATTGCCAATTGCCTTCAAACCTAAGCCTGCAGTCAGGTACAAAAAAGAGCTATGAGGTGGGCACGTGCAGACAAATAAGATGTTGAAGAGGTAATCCCTCTCACAAATTCTCAGTTGGGTCAGGTGATTGGGATCTTACTTGAATGGTGCTAACATCCATTGTTCAATACGATTCAGTTTGAAGCTTAGTATATCCTTATATTGCCATTCTTTGTTGTAGGGCTTAGATGGATACTCTGAAAGTATCATGAGTTGTGTAAATACATGCGATGAAGTTGCATACAATAAGGAACATTATGGTTAGCTTGGAGCACCACACAAGAAACTTCAGAGATCACAATATCAAATTCGATATGGCTGTCATGTTCAATTGATTGTATTTATACTTTCTGTTCTCGTAATATGTAAGTTCGCCCATTTTATATTTCCTTTGTTTTGTTTTGTTCCTTGCTCAAGCAAGGAGAAATAAAGGCTAGAACTATCAGTTGCAGCCTAAATGTATATATTAGGTATTGTGCGCATAATCATAATTGTTTTATAACTTATCCATTGCACCCTAAGTTGGTCTTTAATTTCACATTCCACCAGACATCACAATAATATTTCGTGCATGAAGCGATTTCCACGGCATGCCTGGAGATCTCTTGTACTCCCTCCGTCCCAAAATAAGTGACTCAAAAATGACTCAATTTTGTACTAATTTTAGTACAAAATTGAGTCATTTTTGAGTCACTTATTTTGGGACGGAGGGAGTACTAGCCTTGATTTCTTCGCCATTAATGTCTCCGTTGCATGTGGATCTTTTCCAAGCAGAGCTATTTCATAATTGCTTTCGGATGGCTGGCTATACTCATCAACTGGAAAATCAAATCAATATGTATTATAATAGAAACTAAAATGACACTGGTAGGTCTCCTAAGATGAAAGTATGCATTATAGTGTGATCAATAGTCATCCAAAAGGAAAAACCACTAATTGTTTATCTTCTAACTAAGACTAGCAAACTCTCACGACCTCAACAAAATGTCAGGTTTAAGATATATGTTTTGTTTTCTCCTGTTGCAACGCATGGACAGTTTCCTAGTTATGATAAAAAGACAAAAACTCGAAGGGCCTTGCAACACTCTAAATAAACCGAAAGATAGCATATGCAGGCCGAAGCAAAGATTTGTCCTCATGTTTTATCCAGTGAAAAAGGCCCAATAGTTGATTTACAAAGCGTAATGCAGCTCAAGGCCTGCCACAGTGGGAGCGGCAGATTGGCCGAGGTTCGCACAGGCAAGTAGCTCAAGTGGGCCAGCCAATTACATGGTATTGTAGCGAGCGGTGTAAAATTCGTAAAAAAAACGAGCAGTACCAGCGATCGAACTCGGAACCCCACGCTTTATAACACGTGTAGTTAGCCGCCGCACATGCTGCCAGTTGCTGATTAATAGCCACCACGGCCTATCCGAATATTTTTCCAAAGAAGATTGAACACTTCGTTATAAAATTCTGAAGTTTTTTTAAAAACGCGAACAAATTTAGAAAAGGTGAACAATCGAGTTTGTGAACAGTTTCTGAAAACGTGAACAAAGTTTTGAAATTCCATTCGGTTTTTTATTTTTGAACACTTTTTAAAAACGAGAACAAATTTTGAAAACATGAGCAAAATTTTTAATTTATATACAAAAACATGAACAAATTCTGAACAGTTTTTTAAAAACTGAACAATTTTTGAAAAAATTGAACAAAAATAGAAATAAAGAACATTTTTAAAAGTAAACAAATTTTGAAAACGTGAACAAAATTCTGAAATTCTATAGAAAAAACGTGCCAAATTCTTTTAAAGTGTGAACAAATTTCAATATTGCAATTATTTTTGTAAAAGTGAATTTTTTTGAAAGCATCAACAAGATATTGAAAATTTTGAACAATTTTAAAAACGTGATTATTTTGAAAACTTGAACAATTTTTTAAAATGTGAACAAAATTCTTAAATTATATAAAAAAACGTGAACAGTTTTTGAAAAACATAATCAAATTTCGAATTTTTTAACATTTTTGGAAAGAATACATTTTTTTGTAAAAACTGAACACATTTTAAAATACACGAACAAAATTTTGAAATTCCAAACATTTTTATAAAAAAACATTAACTAAATTGTGGAATCCAAACATTTTTTTGAAAAAGTGAACAAAGTTTGAAAGTCTGAACTTTTTTATGAATTCTTTGAAATTATGAAAAACAAAAATAGTAAGACACAAAAAAAAATAGGAAAAAAGAAAAAGAAAAAAGCGAAAAATAAAAACCGGAATAGAAACCAACAAGAAAAAACCCGACTCGGTAGTTATACTGTACAGAAAAAAAAGCTTCACTAGCAATTGGGCCGGCCAACTGCGTCGATCGCTCGCGCAACCCTGTGCGAAGCGTCGACATTACGATGCTGTGACCGGCGTATAGGGTTTTCCAGCCACGGTGCCACCCAGACCTGGCCAAACGGGCCGGCCCGTCTCGGCACGGCCCGGCCGTAAACGGGCCTGCACAAGCACGTTTATTAAACGGGCTGTGCCGTGCAAGCCCGTGGGCTGCGCTTCCAGGCCCAAGCACGGCCTGATTACTAAATGGGCCGGCACGTTGGCCCGTTTAGCAGGCTGGGCTACACATTTTCAGCCTGTTGGGTTCAGTTTTAGGCCTATTGGACTGTATTTTAAGTACATATATATATATTAAAAAAATCTGAAAATACATAAAAAAAAATAAACGGGCCGTGCCGTGTCGGCCTGCGTGCCCAGCTTCTAGGCCCAGACATGACCCAAGGCGTGCCGCGTGCCGGACCCGACCCGTTTACGGTCGTACCGTGCCTGGCCCATGGCGGGCCGTGCCGGCGTGCTCGCGGGCTAGCCTGGTTAGGCCGGCCCGTTTGGCCAGCTATAGTGCCACCTACCCCTCTGCCGCTACTTCCTCGTGATCTACCCTCTCGTTTAGGGTTTTCGCCTCTGGCGGCGATCTCATCGCCGTCTAGAGCTTTCCTCTGCTAATCTACCGCCGGCTGCTCTTGCCCGCATAGATCACCCTGGTCTGTTGGCCTGTGGCAGGAGAGACGGATCGGTTTTCTGGTGAACTTGCCTGATCGATCAAAGAAACCCTAGATGGCGACCCAGGCGGAATCCTCGTCGGCGGGTTGGACAGGGAAGAACCTCGAGGAGATGCTGCAACACCTGGATCTTCAGGACGATGAGCTGGATGATGTGGTCGTGCGGGAAGAAGAGGTGAAGAAGTTTGAAGCGGATGCTAGGTGGTTGGCGATCGGGAAGGTAAACACGACCCGGCCCTTCAGTTCATCGGCGATGTTTGAGACGATGAAGTCAATCTGGGCGCTGGCACATGTCCTGAAGTATAGGGAGGCGGGCGACAACCTCTTTATCTTCCAGATGTTCTGCTTAGGTGATTGGAAGAAGGTCGTGCATGGAGGACCATGGCTGTTTAGGGGGATGGGGATGCTGATTGAAGATTACGATGGCAAGAAGGAACCAAAGTCTGTTGAGTTCGATGGATTATACGTTTGGGCTCAGATCCACGATATACCGGAACTCTACCGCAAAGCTGAGGTAGTGGATCAGTTAGCCCGTCGTATTGGACGTGTGAAAGAAGTGCAGCTCACACCTCGACTGTTTTATGAAGGAGATTATGTTAGGGTTCGGGCAAAGGTTCTGGTGGGTAAACCCCTTACACGGGTTACGCCTCTGAATGTTGTGGGAGAAGGAAGACGGCTCCTACTGGTGAAGTATGAGAAAATCCCGTACTTCTGCAAGGTTTGTGGATTCATGGGTCACAATCACGAGGAGTGTGGAGATGGTGTCTGGGAAGAGAAACACAAGCAGTGGGGTAGTTGGATGCTGGCACAAAGAAGAGATATCCAACCAGAACAGCAAGGTGGCTGGGCCCCTCGTGGAGGCCGTCCGGGTGGCCGAGGTAGAGGAAGGGCAGGCCGAGGCGCTCAAGCTTTCCGCCAGCGATCCCCACCGCGCAAGCGCTCATCTCAAGAAGTCGGCCTTGATACGGCAGCTGAGGAAGAGGAGGTTACGAGCCCCCTCAAGACTGGGGAGGCGGGGAAGGAGGTGCATGGCGCAACAACAGCCCGCAGGAACCTGAATCTCGTCCTGACTGACAGTTCGGAGAAGGCTTCGAACCTAGCTGCTACTGCTGAAGGGACGGAGACGAGCAAAGCACTTGTCACTGCTGAGACGGCTGCACTGGCAGTCCCACCGCTACCCCCAGCATATGTCTCCCCTAGGGATGCCAAGAAAGCAAAGAAGACAGACTCACCGTTGAAGAAAGCAAATGAGAAGATGGCGTTATTGGCGGGCTCCTCCTCGGAGCACCGCCAGGCCCAATGAAAATCTTGAGCTGGAACTGTCGTGGGATAGGCGATCCCGCGACAGTTCGAGAACTCCGCGACCTAGTGGAGATCAGTTCGCCTACTATCCTTTGTTTAGTTGAAACTCAGTTACAAAAGAGTCGTGTTGAAGGTCTTCGTTTCTCTTTAGGGTTTGATTTTAGTTTTGGAGTTGGTAGTAGCGGTCGCAGCGGTGGTATTTGTATCTTCTGGAAGAATTCGGTGGATGTTGCAATAAAAACTTTCTCTGAGTATCATGTGGACGCATGGGTGCTAGAAACAGGGAAGGAACAATGACGCTTATCATGTTCCTATGGGGAGGCAACTAGGTCTCTCCGCTACAAAATTTGGAACACAATGAAAAGGTTGAGGGGGGAGAGCACCCTTCTTTGGCTGTGTATTGGGGATTTTAATGAGATATTGAGGCCCGAGGAACAATATGGCCCAAATGAGCATGATAGTGCACAGATTGAGGCATTCAGAGAAGCGGTTGATGTGTGTGGGCTTGCGGATTTGGGATATCGAGGCTTGGACTGGACTTGGGAGAAGAAAGTTGCTGGAGGACACTATTGCCGGGTTCGGTTGGACAGAGCTTTGGGCTCGGCCTGCTGGTCTGCACTTTTTCCCTTTGCCACGATTGAACATTTAACTGCAGCGAAGTCCGATCACTGCCCCATTTT